>CALSCE010009344.1:10605664-10624621 GCA_943593645.1 Bovichtus variegatus | reverse complement strand
CACACACACACACACACACACACACACACACACACACACACACACACAGCCGCTGAGATCACTACACATTTCTAACACAATAGCAGGTCTGAGACCTGTGTTAATTCCCTGAGTTAATATGTCAGTGAAATTCCGGATCACACCCTGAAACACCTTCCCCCGAACACACCTATATAACCAATTTCTAGAGCAAACATCGTCATTGTTCTAAGATATTTGCATCGAAAGTAGTTTTTTCATACAGTGTGAAAAGCTTTGTGCTGAAATGACCTTAGTGTTGCAGATCTTGTATTGTCTGGGATCTCCTGTACATGGTCCACCCACTGGGTTCCTGAGACACAGAGGAAAAAACCTTTAAGAGACTAAGTATCGCAGCAGGAAAGAGTTTTCAACATCAGTTGGGAACTATGTAGTGAATGTGCAGGCTGCTGTAGAATGCAGTTTATTTAGGTCTCGTTATTTTTTATTAAAACTGGGACTGAAGTATTTGTTTAGAGTATTCAAAAATGGGTGAACATTTGATTGAAAAATATTTACCTATTGACATTTGTATTGTCATTACGGACAAAATAATCTGCAAAATGAATAGATGTAAATGAGGCTTAACATCACAAGAGGTCTGATTCACTTTAGACTGCTGTGATAAGCGAGGAACACAACTTCTGGCTGTGTAGTGAAATTAAATCTGTGTGAAAATAGGGTCAAATGCGTAAATATTTACCTGGTGATGCAGGTGCGTGTCCTCACTGAGGCTCCGCTCCCACAGCTACGTGAGCAGACAGACCAGCCGCTCCACGGCGCCCACTCGTTCCTGAAGTGCAGCTGCCGCCGGGCACGTGTCGGACGCCCTGATGAGGCCTCGCTAGAGGGATGCCACGCAGAAACCCAGGACTGAGACACAAATGACAGAGAGAAAAACTTTACTAGAGAGATTTAACACAATCACTTTGTTACAAAGTGACACAGAGAAACAGCCAATGTAAGATGGTAACAGGATGAGGCACCTGTCAATCAACAAACTTATACCTCTCTAAAAGCCTCAATCTGTTCTAAGTGGAACAGTAATTTTCTAAATGGCCACCTAGACAAACATTTAAAATAGTGGTAATTATATGTAATATGGTAGTTCAAATTAGCTTCTAATTGGATAATGTAGTATATGACACGGTAGCATTACAGTGACTGGGGCCATTCTGCTGCCTCATGAATACTTTTCTTTCTTATTTAGGGGGATCTATTGACTTTATTAATTATGTTTTAATTAGTGTGTAATCACCTGAACCTAAGAATGGTTTAGTTTTTGTTAGCTTTATCTCCTCTTCCACAGAGTCGGCCATGTTGCTCCGCCATGTTTCTACAGCAACCCAGAAAGGACAAACCAAAATCTGGCTGTAGCGAGGTTCTTTCGCCTTTTTTTATTAAATGAAGGCCACCGTAGTTCTCTGACACGCTTGGAAAGGGAGGGAGAGCAGAGGGGAATCCAGTTGGTTGCTATCCTCACTGTCAGATGCCACTAAATCTCACACACTGGACCTTTAAGTAAAAGTCTGAATACCTTGCACCACCTTTGAAATACACAATAACTGATAAATGTAAAATCTTCTTTTCATTTGACTCTTGATACAATGTTCACACTATTAACACAAACAATATTTTCAGAGATCACACTGATCAGTTTCTATTCTGAGCGGATCTTTCTGTTTGTATTGTGGTTTCTTGGACACAATATAACTGCCACTGTGAAGCCATGCAGTCAGGGACAACATGACTCTGCTCTCTACTGGGATCGCTCTCAGCATCGCTCTGCAGTGTTGGCCTGCATGTTCAAAGCTGTCAGGTGGCAACTGGCAACTGTCAGCAGCTCACTATCCGTGTGTGTGTGTGTGTGTGTGTGTGTGTGTGTGTATAAGAGGAAGACAGAGAGACTACAGTGTTGGCATAATAATGAGATATCATTTGTGGAAGGGGAAAATGTGTGTTGGGGGGAGTTAGGCGTGACGCCGAACAACACCCATGTTATTTATAACGAAGAATCCAACAGGCAGATACATTGAAAGAGTAGATGGTGTAAAGGAACACCCTTGTGAGCCTGGTGGATCAGGACCATCAGAGCCAAACAATAAAAGTGATTAGAGAAATCTCAATGGCGCTCCTCAAACACATTCCAGAGTTTTTGCCCTGGAGAAGGACTGAAACTGGCAGTGTTCCCACCGGTTTCTCATACAGGAGCTGGCTCACACACACTTCTTTAACTCTTTACACACACACACACACATTCAACAACTGCTCGGGCTACCTTCCCATCAGGAAAGACTGAAGTCATAGTCATCTGGAGTATCTGTGGCGCAAAACCAGACTTAACACTCAGCCCACACGTGAGTAAGAAAATGTACAAAACACAACTAAAAGCTCTTATCCTCGTTTCACGCCACTTTCCTCATTAATATGCAAATGTATGCAGCAGGTTTCTCTACTGTGTAATCAGATGTTCTACTGTAAAGCAGGAGTGTGTAAGTAGAGTGTTTCTGTTGAGTTCTGCACTTGATTTATTGTGTTAACCATAAAAGACGAATGAATATTTTTCATTATTGATGATGTCCTAATTGTTTTTCCAATTATCTGATTATTAGTTTAGGCTGCAAAACTGACAGAAAATAATGAAAAATTCTGAACAAAGAATTTCCCAAAGCCCAGGTTTTCCACAGCAGGTGGGGTCCATTAACAAGTTTGTAAATCGGGCAAACTATACAATGACTCTTAAATGATTCTTTTAAGTTCAATTAGTAACAAAGTTTCCCAAGTAAGTATTCAAAGTGTGTCTACACTTTTATAAAATCTAAAATTAATCATTAATAAAATGACTGAAAACCTTTCTGAATTCCCTCGGCTCAACATTAACTAAGTTTAACGAAAACAATCGTATTAATCTCTGTGATACAAAACATCCAAACATCCGAAACCTCATAACTAATCAACTGATCATTAACATTTATGTTATATTCTGTAGTTACAGCGGAAAAAGGGGAAAAAAACCTGGGACTTGCTGAGGCTCTTTGACTTTGTGACTCATAGAATAGAATTGTTCAGACATGCGCGCGCACACGCACACACACACACACACACACACACACACACACACACACACACACACACAGCTGAGAGCAACCTGTGCTATGACTCTCCATCATTTTCCATGGCAGGGTCACCTGAGGTTGCCCTCATTAGTGTTACCGCCGGTCAAATTAGCGTTGATAACAGTTGGAGATGGGGTGGGCTGGCATTCTAGATTAATGAAAGTGACCTTTGACCTTTACAATGCACCCCCACTTTCACATGAGCGGAGAAAAAAAAACGGCTCTTGTATTTGAAAAGCAAACTGCATACAGAAAGAGAGAGGAAGTAGTTGAAGGTGAAGTTAAAGAGCTACAGACAATCCAACATGCGGGTGAACAGATTTATAATAATGTAATGTTGTCTGACTTAAACAAAATGAATGAGTTGTTTTAAGTGACTTTGTGTAACTTATTTGAACCCAAACCACGATCTTTTCCAAAGCCTAACCAAATGATTTAGTTTGAATTCACAACGTTAACCACATGTTTACTGGAACCATAGTGGAGCATCACACCACGGAGTCCTGACCAAGCGTCCATAAGTGACGGGTAGTTCTACTACGAACATAAAGAAAAATGTAAAGCCGCAGATGTGCGGAAGATGTGAGCAGGTTACATGTTGTGATCAATAACCACAACGTGTAAAATTCTACAGTACTCCAATACTATTAAAACAAGCTCGCTACAGTTTATAACGGATCTTTTGACAGCAGCCATGAGAGAAATCTGACAGTGGAGTGAACTGCTCAGACTGCTGCAAGTCAACCAAAATGTGCCAGACCGTAGTTTGACATGGTTACAACCAGCTGGTAATCTCGTATTTTGCATTTCATGAGCAACTTGGTCTTTTTGTCTTGTTCTCATCTTTAACTGGCCAAATGTGGATAACAGAGACGTTGCCAGAGCAGCTGGGATGACGACTGAAGGCAGAAAATGTTTCAGCAATCTAAAATAAATGGCATGACATTTGTTTTCTTCATTGCTTCTGTTCAAACGACATCAGAGAAACACTGACGTACAACATAAATGAAAAGTGCTAAGTGTGTTGACCCTCCACTGCATTCCTGTGTTGGATGTCACAGAGCGGCGTAGGGGTAGAGTGTCTCTGTCTATGTCTGGTTATTCCAGCCGGGCCTGCGGGAAGGTTTGTGGGGGGGGGGGGGGGGGGGTCTGCCTGACAACAAGACAAACAGTGCTGAAAGATGGACGCTGCGGTTGGAGGAGAAAAGGTGGTGCGACAGCAATCAGAGCGTGGAAAGACCAAGAGGAACATTACCATTTCCAAGACAAAATACCATCAGAAGACAAACATGCTGCACAAACAATCCAATCAGCACACTCACAGACCTCAGCGACAAGCAGACCTGCTCACATCTGATACTGGTCTAAGGGCTGTGATTGGTTTATTATCTAAATGAGCTGGATGTTCCTCTTTGGAACCTGGGGGCAGGTTTTTTTTCTCTGCACAAATGAGCTTAATCACTACATTGAACTCTGTATATGTATAAATGTATATAAAAAAAACGAGGACATAAAGACAGGAAAAAGTGGGAAGGTCGTGGGAAATGGCCTTGGGCCCTGACAGGCTGATACTACAAGGCCCTGTGTGTAAATGCAGTGTGGTGCACTTGAAAAACTGTTTTGTTTTGACACTTACATGTTTTATAATTCTCCACTTATTAGGTTTGTGTATTTGAATAACACAAAGGTTGGCATTATGGCTGCTGACTGATTTGTTGTGTACAACTGAACTCTACTCTTTCAAAAGCTTTGTTATAAAAAGGCCACTCTGTGAACTACGTCCAATTATGCAGCTCTTTGGAGCTTTCGAGTCTCTTTTAGCTAATTTTTTTGTTTTTCCTTGGCACATTTACTGTTTGGCTCAGTCTCAGTGCTGTACTCAACTTGTGTTGTCAACCATTGTTGCTCTGTGGCTGCTGAATGTGTGAATAGGCAACTGTTGTAACTGCCACACTGTTGTTATGGGCAACACGCCATAACCACTTTATAAGATGTGGATCAAATGTCATTTGTCTGGCTGGTTTGTGTGGAGTTGCCCCCTAGGTGATGCAGCTTTATATGGTTTGGGTTAAAGCTGATACAATTAGTCGAATAATCGATAAATCAGAAACAGAAAAATAATCTGAAAAATAGTTTTTTTTTTTAATCGCTTTCAAGTAAAAATAGAGAAAAAACTTTTGAAAGCAATCCTAATATTTTTTTCTCAATTCTTTACATTTCATACACCAAACGATTCACTGATCCATCGAAAAAGCAGCAGCAGGTTATTTGATGAAGAAAATAATTGTCAGTTGTTTGGTTCAATCTCGTGGAAACTTATTCCAGCTGTGCTTAGTTGTGATTGGCTGATTAAAAAGCTTCCACTGCGTAGGGTTACGTCATTAGAAGGAGCTGTGGATGACAATCAATCCAGGGTCAATATAGTGAGAGGTGTAGAAAAGTAAGCAAGAGGCGATTCTGTGGAGACCACGCAGTGACTTGTGGTCCTACACTGTGACTTACACTCTGCGGGGACGACAGGCAGACGGGAGCGACCAGCAGCAGGACAAAGGTCAGGGCCTGGCACAGAGTCAGCTTCCTGCAGACAGAGAGAGAAACGCACGCTGTCAGTGGGTTGGGAACATCACGCTCACTGTTTTACATATCATACACACAGGAACGCACAAACACAGAGGAGCTGTTTCAGCAGAAGTGTTTTTAAGAGGGAGAATGGAAGAAATCAAACAGGAAAGACAAGACTGACAATTCAAACAGCAGAGGTCTTTAGGTCATTGATAATATCCACAAATAAGCTGCTGCACTACTGTGAACCCCTGTGGGTAGGAGCCAAGGTCAGGAATGCCCCCCTATCCAGCAAGTATCATTAATTTCGCACCCCAACAGTGCATTATTAACTCCCACACAGCCAAAGAGGAAGGGACCACCTGCCTGACTGAACCCACCCCCCTCACCCACCCCTGTACAACTGATGACCTCCATTACATAAAAAGGTGCTAGAAAACCTGCTGTATCTTTATCACCTGCTGCGTTTACATGAAGACTTTTTATTTTACTAATAGTCGGAATAATATAGCACCAGTTCTGTGTAAATGAAAACATAGCCTAGTTCTACTATGTTTACTAGATGGAGATTTACGCAAACACAATAAGTTAAGAAAATAAAAGCTTGTAAATGGCCCCTAAAGCTGCTGTTGGTCATTTTAATAAAAATTACTTTTTTGTCATATTTGTTCAAACTGTCACTAAAGGCTGACAGCAGTGCATGAGACAGATACTCTGTGAAACAAATCATGTTCCTCTTCCTCCTTCAAACTGTCAAACTAAGCGCTAATCAAATATGAGTCAAGATTATGTTTCTGCATTGTTTTTTTCTCATCTCAAATTTTTTCAGAAACATACTTTAGTGTACTCTTTAGCTATGAATGAGGAAATCTGCTCCGGCCGGTGGGTCGTGCTCGGTTTTGGCTCGACTACTTTCACAAACTTTCTCATTTTACAGCTAGACGGTACACTAAAATATGTTTCTGACAACATTTGAGGCGATGTTACAATGAAGTAACAGAATCTCAATTCATATTTGGTCAGCTGTAATGTTGTATTTCTATATTTCTATATGTGGAGCTAGTATTTATATACTTTGTATAATACTGGGTAGATTAGTAGTTCAGTACACATCATATCTTATAAGCAAATCTATGTAAAAAGTAACTAAAACTGTCAGACAAATGTAGTGGACTAAAAAGAACATTTCCCTCTGAGATGTAGTGGAGTAGAAGTATAAAGTAGCAGAACATGGAAATACTCAAGGAAAGTCCAAGCATGTCCAAATATGACTTGAGTACAATACTTGAGTAAATGTACTTCCACCTCTGACTGTAATTTAGGAAATAAAGTTATGAGGGTTTGAATAATGTTTGACTGTGCAGCATGAGTTTGTAATGACTACGTCACCAGCAGTACAATCTCTATATGTTTCATCACAGTGTGTGTTTGTGTATTGTTTGACACCATCTTCATTCATTTTGCATTGTATAATAATAATAATAATGTATAAATCTATACCAGTATACTTAATATAATAGGACATTTTTGCCAGCTGTCACGTCCAGAGGTCTGTGGGTCAAACTAAAACAAAGAATCTGAGTTTGATCTGCCTTGATATCTATTAAGACAGGATTCTCACTGTGTATATATATATATATATATATATATACAGTATATATATATCATTTAAATTGAAACTGAGTCAAAAGCAATTATAGACAACTGTAGTCCCGATGCAGTGAGCCACTTCTGAGGTGTTACCAGATAAGACTCCCTCTGAGCCTTGTGTTGAGTGTCCGCTGTGTTTCCACTACCAGCTGCCTGCTCTACTTCTTTACCTCCGGGCAAACACGGCGAGGCAACTGTGATTCTCTCTCTGATTCATCAAAAGGACGAGCACCTTTTCTGAGAAGTGGCGGTGATTCCTGGAATGCCCCTCTCTTTGATCGCTTCCTGGCACTGCTGACAGGCCGCAGTGTGTCATACGTTTAAGGGGCTGTTTTTTGATGAAGAATGTCATTTTTTTTTTATTAAGACAGCAAAACTACATAAGACTGGTTGCATTTAGCAACTTAATTTTCTCTCTTTCTTTTCCCCCTGACCTTTTCTCCCACATCCTCCGTCAGCTTCCAGGCTGTCTGTCATTTATCTCTCTCAGTCTGTTCTTTCTCTTTTATCTCCCCCTGGGCCATAAACACAGAGCTGCTTCAGAGCTTTTGGCTCAGTCCCAGGTCAGTAGTTGCCCTGTCCAATTAAACGATACACATCTCCCTCACACTTGGCTGAGCAGCCCTTCCCTTCAGCGACCTCGACTCCCGTCCTGGCCTTAAATGGGGGAATTCATATCAGAGGAACAAGGAAGGTTGCACTGACCGAAAGAGGTTTGGGCTCATAAATCATGATTGATGTAAGAGGCATTTTCACACAGACTTTATTTTACTTCCAGCATCTCATGACTAAAGGGGCCATGTTAGCAAGTCTTACCTCCTGAGCCCTGACCATTTTCAAATGCAGACTATACTGTATTAAATAGTTGGGTGTATTTTTACTACAATAAAAAATTTGCTTCAGTCCTGCAATCCATCACAGGTCTGCATATTTTCTGTTAATGTTTAATTGTATGATTTATTTGAAAAGTCTGAAGTGCTCTTATTGATAGTGTAACTGTGACAAAACTAAAGATGGATTATACAAACAAGTTTCAAACGTCTGCTGATTCATTTCCTTGTTGCTCTGTATTGAATGGAAACCAATGGAACGGCAGAAAAAATGCAATGAAGCTTCTATAACACACCTGGATGGTTTGCAACATGGTCAGTTGTTATGTAAAATATATTCATTTTTGTTTGCAGAAGATGAAGTAAAACAAAAGTGTTGAACGTAATAATGATTTATTCCATTACCTCTCCTTGTTTTGGGATTGGTCAAAGCTATAATCAATATTTTTATTTGCAACAAATGACATTTTTGCCTCTCTGGCAGCTTTTTTCAACAAATAAAATATCTGATAAACTCACTGTACTCTACCTGTGCAGAACAAAACAGCAAAGAGACAAAGTTAGAGTCTAGCTGGTGAACATAGTGGAGCATTGAGCAGCTAAAGAGCCAGATATTTCCCTCAGGAGCTGGTAGAGACCAAAAGCAGAGCTAAAAGAGAGTAAATGTTGTACTTGCATTCGTCCGGTGGACAGACCCACGACTCCAAATGAATGCTAATGTTGCTCAGCGTCTTCCAGATACTGTATGTAAATATGATATGATAGATATAAAAAAATATGCATTGTTTGACGATATGCATCCATCCACAGACGTTCTGTGTTTAAACACCAGTGCAGATTCTATAAACACGAGATACATGAGAAGGCTTAGGACTAAAGTAATCCTCATAGATGAAGTCATTTCTCTCACTTTCACTTGATCTTTGGCTTCAGTTTTTGAACATGAAAAGACAGCAGATCTGGTCCCTGCTGGTTGGCCCCCTCTCTACAGGGTCCCTTACAGAGGTCAGCAGGGGTCACTCCGCCTCCTCCTGCACTCATTAAGACTATAGCAGCACATTAGTGTATAGCTCCGGGGCAGGGAGAGGGAAATGGCTTTAATCAATACGAGACTAGTTGTTTATTTTGACTGACATTAGTCGCTCTGAGGAGGAAGAAAAAACACAACGGCCCCGCCCGACACAAACAACACTGAACTACTCTTATCACTAAACAAATTACATAATTAGACTGAACCCATCAGGCCAATTAGTTTTTTTTTCTGAACATGACTGTATTATAAATAGAAAGACTGAATGCAAATTAATCATTAGATCAAACTTTGCAATTAACGAATGATCAAGGAACCTGGTTACACATATACAGATCTTAATTTATATACTCATATACTCATACTGTGCTCATATTAAAGGAAGGTGAATAACACTAAATGCTGTAGTTTTTCACTTCTGTTGCTGTGTTTATCAGAAAATATCACATAATCATTTTGCTAAATATTCTCTAAATGTAATACTTCCTGTTTTGCCTAGTTGTCTATCAAAGTAACTTTAGATTTTGGATTTATGATGCTAGATATTTGGCAATATGGGAACTGTTGATGTTCACTATATGCTGAGATTTTTATAGTGACAGTAACAAGGTGACAACACTTACACACGCAACTCACTATTACACAATGAAAATGACAATGCAACACGTTTAATCAAGAAAAGAATCGGTACATTGACAATTAAGGAAAATAATTGTTAATTGAAGTTTTTGATCCAAATCCAAAAACATTTTTTATTTTTATGTTCTACCTTTTCGAACTATTTTGCAATTTTCTTATGATGAACTGCACCAATGTGATGGAAATAAACCCAATGAATTATTATCACTATGTGTATTGTGATGCAGATTTGGATTGGATCTGGATGAACAGAATCAGAAACTCTGGTTGTCTTATGATCAAAGTCCAAGATGAAGATCACCAATAAAATCCCATCAACTGACACTTGAACAAAGTGCGATCTGTCCACACACAGACAGTCAGACGCAACAAACTCTCCACCCAGCCTCAGCAGCAGAGGTAGAAGGGAAAAAAAAGGCTCCCCACCCCTGATAATTCCTCTGTAACGACTGAACTCACAAACCTTTGCTTGAACACACCCTTACAGACAGGTAGCTCTTAAAATCCCACCCTGCACAAATAAACAACAGCTCCATGCTGTTATCAAGCAATTACATGGAGGCTATTATTGTGTACTGCTTAAGAGTGCATTACAGGTGAGAATGTGTCCTTTGACCCGGTTTGAGTTGTGTCAACACAGGAGACACCTGACTGAAGATCCCTGCTCCTTCAGCCTCTTTGTGTGGGATCTTGGTTAAAGTGTTTCTGTATGGTGCCCTACCCTTTTACAATTGTCTGCACACCCACCAAGTTTGCAAAAGCAATACGTCTTCCAACCAGGGGCCGGTCTTAACCTTTAACCCGCCCGGTGATTTAGCTGTGACCCACCCAGTGTTTGGGCGAGTCTGGTGGAGGGTCTGATGGTTATATGGAGCACGCTACTGAATGAATTGACACAACCCCTTAACAGATGTTCAGTGTGAGGTCTCCGTGGTCAGCTCTGACCTCTGGATCTGGTTTGACTATGAATGAGGTGCCAACAATCAAACGCTCAATGGCCTCGGTCAGCACACATGGACAAAAAGAGCGTCTTCGAGCACTAGTGGAAGGTCTTTGTGCCTGAGCAGCTGCTTCACTTAAGCTGACGTGGTGAAACATTTCAGCAAAAATAAATCAAATAGCCTACCATTGTATGGCTGGACAAACAGCGTATCCTCACACAACGGTTCGTACGATATCTTACCATTTTTTTCTATGAATGTCGAGCAACACGTGTCAATTTCCGCTGCTTAAATAGGAACTGATTTTGTGGGATATGTGCGAATTACAGGGCATTACATTTCCTAGGTAGGCCTATAGTAACAAACAGTATATGAGAACAGCCTGGGACAAAACATGGTAAATGACTAAATGATAGACAGACATTGGTATCGTTTTATTGTTTTTGTTGTTGCCCAAATGTCTAGACTCAGCCTCTTGCTCAACTATGGTCCTTTCCCTTCACTGCGCTTCGCTGCACTTAACTCGCTCCTTCCACGAGAGGGAGAATAAACTTGGTACACCGTCATACCTCAGGGATTATGAGATTATCTTTTCACAGTCACTTTGACTGAAGCAGAGCCTCTCCGGTCATCTATAGTCAATGTTAGCAACTTGGGAAACATGCAGAGATGCACGCAAGTAATATTGTGACAAAGAAAACATGATGAATGAGCAGAACCCCAAAAACTTTTAAACATTAAAAAGCAGACAAAATTGAGGGTAATCAAAAAAGTTTTTTAACAGCCGTGTGTCAACAATGAAGCCTGTATGGAAATCTGAAAAAAAGACTCAACCTCTTCACCCAAACACAATACACCAACACATCAGAAATAAACACTGTTTTCTTGAAGCTGCACATTTACCCGCAGGACTGGGAGTTTCTAAAAGTTTCTGTCTCCATCAGTTTCATAATTACTGCTAAGAAACACTAATGGTCCAGTGGCAGAAGTCCCAGATCTGGATCACCACTAAACCCAAATCAATTGTTCCTTGGCACAAAGCCGGCATGTCCATCACATTTCATGGAAATTCTTTTACAGGCATTTAAAAAGAACCTGCTGACTGACACTGAAACACACTATCTGTGTGAAAACACAACCCTAATCCTTCTTAGAAGCAAACCTTTCAAACAGTAAAGTACAGGCTTTTCATCGGGTCCGTGCAGAGATACAAAAACACGGAGCAGTAAACTCTTATCTGCCTGAACCTTGAAAGTGTCTGCCAGAGGACAGGGCTCAATGTGCATCAAGTTCAGGACCTGGTTCAGAGTAACATGGAAACAGTATTCAGAAGAGCAGAGTTCTGTAGACCCAGGACCCTGAATCCAAAGCAGGTAAATGCGATTCAGCCATCAGTCATTTTATTATCTACACCTGTGCTTTTCCTACTGAAACATGCCGTCAACATGTCTTCCATGTCTTCGGCCTATTGAGAAAATGAGTGCGCTACCAAATCCAAACCCAGTTTGCATGCTGGGTCTTTTGCATTCTTCAAAAGAATAAATTCAGGATTTAACCTTGGTTTTAACATAGCACCTCTATAGCTTTTGTATTATTGAAGTACGTGGGCTGTTATTAAGACATATGTGATGGGATTACACACTGGAATCGTCCCATTGAATCTGAACTCACACAAAGGTATAGAGCAGAATTGTACCTTTTGTGTAGCTGCGGCATGACTCTAGGTCGATATGCAGGTACAGTATGTTACAGTATTCTTTGTGCAAGTCATATATAACTTTAAAAGTACAACGTTGTACCCCGAGTGATAAAACTGCACTTATAAACAATGATTTCAGCAACAGGCAAAATTGACCAAAACAATTGTGTACGACAGCATTTTTGCTTTCTGTTAAACAACTTTAGGTGAATTCAAATTGAAGCACTTGGTCATGAAACGCAGCAGGTTAAGGTCAAGTCAAGGTACAAGCTGGTGACCCTTAAAAGCTTAAGGTGATTTCTTTAAGAACGCTAACTATGACGCTCTTTCTCTTTCACTTTCAAACTGGTCATTTTCAAATGCTGGCTCAATTTTGGATGAATTTGGCAGCCGTCGCACAGTGTTTTCTTTCCAGATGAAACAATGTCTCATGGGTATTGCAGTATTTAGAGTCATCCACAATACCAAAATGACAGAAGTGGAACTTTCTGTTATAATGTTGTTGTTTTTTACATTAAACCCTCAAAACATGTGCTGCTACCTTAAGTTTTTTCATCAACTCTTACTGTGGATCAGAAGCTGCGTGTGCACCTGGGGTTCATTACAGTAAGAGCCTGTGACGGTACATCTGTAAAAAATTAGCTTTTCTGTACAAAAAAAAACAACCAGAAAGTTTGGATAACCTTTTGGCTTGTATACAATTGTAAAATAGACAATTAGAGGTCATTTTTTTAAATACTGATTACTGATACTGATTTTGAATACCTTCTCTTGCGCTCCACATCTACAGGGAAACTCAAGCATTGAAACTCCTCCCCGCAGGAGAGAGTGACATCATAGCATGTAAGACCAAATTAGAGTCCTCGTTTTGAAGCTATATGCTCAGTGTTCCATGGTAAGCTGATTAAAATCGGCTCATGGGGCTGATGGGCTCCTTCCTAAACAAACATTCCTCCAAAGAGTTATCAGAAAGACAGAAAATGTGCCCCGAGCCAAATCATTCTCTCGCCCTCGACATTTGCTTTCTGCAGCCCAGTCAGGCTGACAGACAGCATACACATTTCTTCTGACACATTGCATCAGATGCAGCCCATAAAAAGGAAAACCACACTGGAACATCTTGGGTGCAGAGTGCAGAAATGTAGGCATGTATTGTTCCCACTAAGAGGAGTAATCCAGAGGAGCAGAGGGAAAGACACGGTGAAGGTGACTTTATGTTTTTGAGAGACATATTTAGAAAGAAAATGTAGAGTTCAGTTTGAGTAACGATGCAGACCCTCTGCAGTCCCCCGTGTTTGTGTTCTTTGTTGCGGGGAAGGGATTAGATAGACAAATATGAGCAGGGTATTTATAGCCGGTGACATTTAAGGTAGTGTAGCAGGATGGGAGGAATGTAGAGCCAGGATTCGCAATATCCCAGATACTGTATGGCAGGAGGATTACCTCACCCGCTGGCAGGAAGTAGCTCACAGCAGAATGGATATGACTTCTGCCCCCAGAGAAAACCTTCACACACCACAGGTGACTACAGGATTATCCAAACTGCTCCAAGTCAAGTTTTTTTGTTGCAAAAATAATGCGTAACATTAGGGCTGTCCCCGACTAAAGAAATTCTTAGTCGACTAACACTTGATTTATTCCACAAACTCTCCACAAAGAGTCACGCAAAAGCGCCACTTTATATCTTGTGTTTACCAGAACTCATACGTTTCTTGGAAATAAGTCAATCAGCATGACGAAAGGATAAGAAAATGACTAATCGACTAAAGAAATCTTAGTCTACAATGACCAAAACGACTAATTTGTCACCCAATCGACTAAGCAGGGCAGACCTACATGACATGTTGCAAATATGCACCCTAAACTCCAAACCACCACATTTTCCTGCAGTTCTTGCGATGAAATTAACCACAAAACAAACAGCTTCAAACTGGGGGGGGGAACTCAACTGTCCCTGGAATGTATCACCTCCCATCCTTCACTGTACTGCAAAAAAAATGTTCAAGGCTTTGCAGCTCCTTGCAAGCAAAATAACTCAAAGTAAATATTTAAAAAGCCACCACATATGTTCCCTCTGAAATGCAATTCAAAGCACAAACAGTCTCCAGTTAGAAAGAAGAAGAACAAGTCAACCTGTCTCTGGAATGTATCACCTCCCATCAAAGCACAACGCTTCTTATAAATCACCCTAACTCACTTCTCATGCGACCCTTTTGTGCGGAGCCAGACAACTTCAATGTCTTACCTCGTCAGTAGTGAGGACATAGTAGATCCTTGTGGAGTGAACTCAGGTGTGTTACATTCGTTGTCAGGTGCAGTGTTGTTCATCATGGTGTGAAACGTCGCGGCTCAGATGCGCAGTGCATCCCAGCTGCAGGCTCCGACCCACGGATTTCAGACGCAACACCATCCATATCCCACTCTCTCCTAGGGTTTCTTATTCTTCTGTTTTTTTTTAAGTGAAACTTTTCTCTCTCTCCCTCTCCCCTCTCTCTCTCTCTCTCTCTCTCCCTCTCTCTCTCTCTCTCTCTCTCTCTCTCTCTCTCAGCTGCAGACCCCGTCCATCCAAACAGATGTTACTCAGTTCCCAAAATAAATGACATCAGATCCGTTTTGTCAAAAAAATAAATAAATGCGCATCTTCTGCTGAACGTTCAGGTGCAAAACGTTTTCTCTGACACGAAGTTTCTGTTCTTTCACTAGCTATGCCTCACATGGGCACTACACTTTATTCCACATAGATTTGTTTTGTCTTTGAAGTGTGTGTCGCCTTATCGCCTCCAGCAGGTGATCTCACTTGTGCCCAGTCCTGCATGGATCCTGTCTCAGCAGGTAGCTCCAGTAGCTGTTTCTTCTCTTCTTTTTATGACCTTCCTCTCAGTCCAAACAGGTCCAATGTGTGGCAAGAAAGCCCGGCAAAGAGCGCAGAGAGCCACCGGCAGTGCTCCACTAGTCCACCGTCACTGGCTGTGTGAGCGCGCTCTCTCTCTCTCTCTCTCTCTCTCTCTCTCTCTCTCTCTCTCTCCACCTGAGCATTGCATTCCTGTGGTGAACACGCCTCTCTCCTCCAATCACAGCCCAGCAGCCCCTCTGAAGTCAGCAGTGACGCAACGTTTCCGACAGATATGGTGAAAGTAGGAGCAGAGGCTCCTCGGACAGACTCAGTGTGGAGTGTGGACTGGTACTTTGAGAGGTACTAGTTCACCTCCTGGGCACTGCCGAGGTGACCTTGACCGATGCACCTTGAGCAATGCACCGGACCCCCACACTGCTCCCCAGGCGCTGATAGTATAACAGCTGCCCACTGCTCCTAATACTTTCCCTTGAAACATAATTGAGAATGCAGTTTAGTTGTATGGGTCGTCTCAACCACATGGCCTCTCTGTGAACTCAGAGCACTGTCTCCACCTTGGCCTGTCCCAAAGGCGGAGACAATTAATCTGAGCTGTGCCACAATTTCAACACGCAACTGAACCCTTTAACTATCTGTGCATACACAACAGAGGAAGCAGGACAACCTTCTATGTCTCACTGTGATCTCAGCTGTCAGTATCCATTACTACTTAGCTTGTTTTTGACAACACCGGGTATTGTAACCATGGTAAATATTATGCTGTATCAGACCACTCACCAGTACCCAGGATGTGATGTTGCAGTCTGAAGCTCATTACAGATGCCAAAGGAATGATTTACGAACCAACAAATGATGACTTGTAGACAACATGAGCCTGCAGCACCGTAAATCTACACGAGACAGGCAGCAGCACTCAGCAGAGTATGGTTAGTTTGTCACTCAGGTGAAAAGGTCAAAAATGTTCTTATCAAACAATATCTTGGACAAATAAAGCTGGCAATATTCTATATTTTTTATTGTAGGAACTGACTGAGTGACTTTAGTGCGGGCCCGCCTTTAGTCATCTGACTTCCGGAGCAGTTGCTCTGAGCGTCTAATATTGCCACAGATTTTTAACTATGTTGTTTGTTCTGTACACGTCACCTATTGCACGTCTGTCCGTCCTGGGAGAGGGATCCCTCCTCAGTCTCTCTCCCTGAGGTTTCTTCCATATTTCCCCCACTAATTGTGGGGTATCTTTTAGGGAGTTTTTCCTTGTGCGGTGCGAGGGTCTAAGGACAGAGGGTGTCGTATCCTGTGCAGTCTGTAAAGCCCACTGAGACACATGTATAATTTGTGATATTGGGCTATATAAATAAACTTTGATTTGATTTCATAAAGACACTAAAGGGTGCCTTAGGAGTCAGATGCTGAAGCAAAAATGAGGCTTCAGCAGTCTCAAGTGGTTATGTTGCAAAGTTAAATCCTTTTAGTATGACATTCCTTCTTTGTTTTCAGCAAGGACACATTGTCACAAATGTATTTTGTGGGTCTGGGAATTTTAGACTAGTCTAGTTATTTTCTCTTGCTCTTAAAAAAAGATTGCAAATTATTATAAATGTATATCAGATCTGTAACAACAGCGCTGTAGGTTTTTAAGTTTTATAGAAATGTTTCCGTCAGGGAGTGGCTCCTCTGTACCTGTATATATATATATATATACACTGTATATATTTATATACACTGTATATATATATATAATGATTAGTTAAGTGCTCCCAGGTCTCCGTGCTTGTCTCGGTTTGTAAAGACATTTTCCTCTGCCCTCCCTATAGCTCCCTCTTTACTGAGCACACTTCACTGTTTAGTGCTCTGTGTGGTTACTGAGAAAGCGATAGCCAAGTGTTTACAGTAATCATCACGTTCATGCACGTACGCTCTCTCTTTCTGTTGGTGTGTGTGTGTATGTGTGTGTGTATATGCATTTGGCAGCCTACAGTGTACTGCTCTGTAATAAGAGGGTTCTGAGTTGAAGAGGCACTTTACTATCCCTCAAAGACATTAGTGGGGGCAGACCTGCATGTTGTTTTGTTACAGACACAGTTTTAGCCTGTTGGGCAAACAATGCAGAGAGTAAAATTGCATTTTGAGAGTGTATTCCTCTGCCAAGGATGCTCAAGCTATTTCTTTTAGTTAATGTGAGCATTTACACATCCCCCACGTCCCCCTCTCTTTCAGGTTTTTACTGAGCTTGGCAGCCTGCCAGTATGAATGGTGGAACTTGATGGGTGGACTGGGTTTCAAACACCAGCACTGATGAAAGACTGCCGGTGGGGGTGTGAAAAATCATATACATTACATGCAGCCAGAACACAGCTGCAGCCAGGAAGTTAAATGTGCTTTATAGCTTGTTGCTCTCTGGGGAAGAGTTCTAGTGTTAGTGTACCTGGAAGATTTTAAAAGATCAAAACAGATTTTTTTTTTTTTTTTGTAGAACTTCCGATTTTTCACATAAAAATAAATGTTGAAATCCTGTTATAGTCACGAGGTGAAAAATGTGGACATCTGACGGTTCTGGCATCTGACATGCACCAGGGGTCTGGCCTGCAAGACAGACAGGTAGATAGACAGGCAGGTTCAATCGTTCAAATCGGGCTGTGTTTTTTTTTAACAAATATAACAACAAATGTTTCTAAAATACGTTACCCAACTAGCTATAATGCTCTGAATGCCGTATATAGAACCTTTAACTCCTCTATGAAACAGTACAATAAAATTAACCAGTTGGTGTGAGAATAATCAATATGTAAACTGTTACAATGTGCCTTATTGTTCCTTATTAACATGTAATATGTGATATGTAAGATGTTATTGAATTAAGTAAGTTAGTGGCCAATCTACTGTGAAATAAGATGCAATATTTGTAAACTGTGAAGCGGAAGAGTACACCTCCTAAAAGGGTGACAGAAGATCTGATTGGAGCAGAGAAGCGCTGAGAGGCGTGGCCTAAGTAACAACAAGGGGCCAATAGGACCTGGCCCCAGCCAACCAATGGGAGAAGACTATACCTGAAAGGCGGCAGGTATAAAATATGTTGTAAACAAGAGATCTGTGAGACAGAGTCACTACTTAAATGTGTTCTGTGGACAGTGAAATGGTCCTCAGCTGAGTACTTTTGTAATGCTACCATACCATCATCGAATAAATACAGTTAATATGAAGCGAAGTTTTCTGAAATTGATTTCTATGTGTCTCTATTTCCAAATATAATAACACAACATTGGCTGGACGGAAAATATGACCAGTTTATCTCACATTCAGCAAGATATTACATTAGTGGTACTTAATTGATTGTTTCAGAGCAGAAACAATGAACAGCAAATCAAACATTTCCTCACCAGGATTGCGTTTTTGGTTTTAAAATACAATTTAAAATCCTGCCGTTCTCTTGCTGGTCCTCATTCAGAGCCTTTAACTTAATAATGATACGATCTGTTGACGCGTTTAACCAGACTCAGACTACTGTTCACTCTCACAGCTGCCACTCATTTACACTAACGAGCTCGTTAAGACATGAGCGTGACATAAGAGCGACATGAGCGTGACATGAGAGTGACATGAGCGTGACATGAGAGTGAC
>CALSCE010009344.1:10546498-10591314 GCA_943593645.1 Bovichtus variegatus | reverse complement strand
CCTCCTGAGCCACAAAGTAGCAGCTCTGTTAACAGGCACCATCATAATGAATAACTTGAGACTTGTGTTCTACTTGTGTTCCTGAAATGAGATTTCTAACATTTAATGCAGTTTTGATTGATATATGTCAAGAGTTGCTTATAAAAGGAAAAATAAGTTGCTGCTGGTAGGACGGTTCAGACCAGGAGTTGTAAAGTGTGAGACTGCGGGCCTCTCTTCAGACAAAGCTTGGAAAAAGGCACCTAGCCACTAGATGTATCCTACTTCACTAAGTGGAGTAACAATGAGCTAAACACATTTTTGAGTGGGAGGGTGGGGGGGGCTTTATATTTTCTACCCAGTTTTTGTTTTACTCTTTCTCCAGGCTTCTGTGAGCTTGTTGTGTGACAATGTTAGATTACTGGATGGCCAATAAGAGTGAATGACTGAGACTAGGTTAAATCGAATATGTATAGAATTGATTTAAAAGGTCTTTACAAGAGGCTTAAAATTGCTTAGCTATAGTAGTCAGAAAAATGATGGAGCTGAGGTACAAGCCTCCATAATCTACCGTAGAGTTATGGACACATTACAAATGTTGGTCTCCACGTCTTGCAAGAGATGTTCTTGTTTTAAACACAGTCAAGAAGACACATAAATAAAGAAAAAGCTTTCTTTGAAGGAGTACTTGTGTTCTGGTTGTGTGTGTGTGTGTGTGTGTGACTCTCACCATTGCGCTGGGAGGGACCTCGACCCATCTGCTGGTTCATGCCAAAGGGGTCCTGAGGGTTTGGGTTCATAGCGCTTGTATGGAGAGCAGAGTCTGAGTTGGTTCTGTGTAGGACGAAGAGGACGAGGAGGAAGAGGGAACATTATGCAAAGTGTTTCAGCACCTTGGACAGAGGCAGAGGATTTCTCAGGGTCATAACGTTAGTGAGTCATTCTGCTCTGCCTCCACACAAGCTGCATTGCAGGCTCACACTGACCTTACTCATAAACATCCTCACAGCAATGGACTAAATGTTTATCAGCTGAGACGATAACACACTTTGGCTCAGCGATGAAATACTGCTAAAACGTTTGCTGTCCCTAATTACATGATATAGGGAAATACAGGAAACTAGTGCAGCAAAGATTAGTCGATCGGCAGAAAAATAATAGCCAACAATTTTGATACTTGATTACTTATTAAATTAATTGTTCATGCAAAAATGGCAAAAAATGCCATGTTTAGCCTCTCAAATATGGAGAAGACATTTAACACGAGTTTGTTTTGGTTGTCTCGGGATATATAACAGGAGATATATGTAAACAATATACATACAGATCATCAGAGACATCACCTTGGACTTTGAGGAACTGAGATGGACATTTTTCACTTTTTTCTGACATTTTATAAACCGAACACTTAATCTAGAAAATAAATCAGCAGATTAGTGGATAATGAAAACAAGTGTTAGTCCAGCTTTCTCTAGTGCCATCCATCAAACCTCAACGGCTTCTTTCGTGAGTCATTCCTACTTTCCTTCTAGGTCATTGTAGAAAATTGTAGTAATCACACTTAAGTTTGATCAATTCTAATTTGATGCTTTCAGAGCTGCCAGGTTTGGTTTTGGACAGCATAGACAAAAAGCATCATTTGAATAGTGCTTCAAGATTAAAGATTTATTTTGTATATACATACATAGCTTTTGGTAAATGTTTTGGTTGTCTCGGGATATATAAAAGGAGTTATGTGTAAATAATATACATACAGATCATCAGAGTGATCACCAGCCAGATTCAGTTTGTGTTTTTTTTTTTTTTAAATTAAATTCATTGCTATTTAAATTCAAAACATGGCAAGCAAGCAACACAGTATCCAAAATCCTATTAAATATTCCAATGATGGAAAACGGCTCGCTATTATGGAATACATTTGCAATGTTTTGCATTAAAACGCAAGGTACAAGCAAGGTCCCAATTTCAATACAGTTAAGCAACTATTACAAGTTTTAGCATGCCTTGTTTTACAATATGTACACATTTATAACATGATGAGTTTTACAGCATAAATTTGTCATCTTTAAAGAATACGGACATTTTAGGAAATGTGTTTACTTGCAGTCTTGAAAAGAGTCAAGTGAGAGCAATGTCATTTTCTTCTATGTGATGTGTTTTACCTTGATAAACATGTTAAAAATTTTTGGTATAAAAAAAACAAACTGTAAAGAACAAACTGAATGTTGACATGGAATGCCTCGTCAATTAGTAGTCTTGTTTATTTTCTCTTAAAAAAAGGGGCCAGTGTGTAGTATTTAGGGGGATCTATTAGCAGAAATATAATATAATATTCATAACTATGTTTTCATTTGTGTATAATCACCTGAAACTAAGAATCGCTGCGTTTTTGTAAGCTTAGAATGAGCCCTTCAGGTCTATATAGGGAGCAGGTCGTCTTCCATGGAGTCCGCTATGTTGCACTGCCATGTTTCTACAGTAGCTCAGGATGGACAAACCAAATATATAATAATCACAATGGACGAGAGAATCATCCTTGCTGTTCCCGGAAATGTATAATCGTTTTTAAATATTTACCGGGATATCAAGAGAAGGGCTTTTGCTTGGCAGACCATCAGAGCAAGACTGGATGTGTCAGGTAACGTAATGTTAAAGTTAAGCTGGAGTGACTATGCTAATTTAGCTAACAGTTGTACGGGCCGGGATACAGTAGTGCACAGAAGCTGTTTCCAAGGTAAGTGCCTTAAACAGTGCCTGGCGTTTCTTCGCTGAGCGCTAGTCTGCCTGTCTATTCACATGAGGAGCGCAATGAGACCCCGTGGATCCAAGAGGGCACGCAGGCGGAATGTCACTCCCTTTATGGTAAGGATGGCACCTGCGAGGCGAAGGTACAGTAAGATACCACGGCGTTACCACGGTTTTGCACAAGGTGGCCTGTTACCGCAGTCTTGTAAAAGGGGGGGTAAACTAAGGGGTATTCACTTGGTTGCAATCTGCAAAATCCTACACACTGTCGCTTTAAATCATACATTTAAAAAATGTTTTAGATCAATTTCATTTATACAGCTCTTCGTGTCTTGAAAATATTTAAGTTTTAAGAAGATTGGCTTTCTAAAAATAGTTAGGGCACATTTTTTAAACGACATTTAGGCAGATGTCCTGTTGCCTCAACTCTATAAACAAATCCCAGCAGACTCTTGGATGTACTGCTGGCAGTTTTATGCAAAGCTAGGATAAACATGTCACACAGCAAACTCTGTATTGAACCCAAAAGGGGTAAAATGTATAAACATTTTCTCTAACTCATAAAATGGATAGCAAATAAGCACATTTTGAAGTATACATTTTCAAAAGAAATGTCTCCAATATCCCTCAGTGAAAGACTTACAATAAGTACGGCTGCTATTTTTTTTCTAAACAAGGCAAATATTTATGTGAATTATAAACAATTAAGTTTGGCGATGTAATCAGAACTCCTCTCTGTGTGGATCCATAGCCCTGCCCATGTGCTCTAAATGGTCAACACAAACTGGATTAGCATTGAATTCAGAAAACTTTAACTCACACAGAGATCAGTTTCAAAACACAGAAGGATGTAAAAAGGCTGAAAATAAGAAAATATGAATAAGGAGCCTTGATGTTAGAGCCATAAATCCTAAAGCTTGGTTAGTAAGAGGTTGGTTAATATTTCAGAAATACCAAACTTTAGGGATGAGTTGAAAACTACAATGACAAAAAAGTATTAATAAATAAATAAACAGTTTTCAGCTGAGATTTGTGGCCTTTCTCAGTGCTTCAAAGGAAGAAAGGAGGGGATTATTGAGATGTTACAAATCCGGCGGAGATTTACAACGGATTGAAACCAGGGCGCAATGTAACCAAGAGAGATTGCAAAAAGACAAAGAACAGAATTGTTGGCGTCTGTGTCAGCGAGGGATAAAGCGGTAAAGATACAGAGGGAAAGAGAGAAACAGAAAGAGAGAAACAGAGAGAGAGAGAGAGAGAGAGAGGGGTCAAGGGTCACCTGTTGAGTTGTGATATTAATCTAAACCCAGGCCGTTTTTCCTCAGTCCATGGCTGCTGTTCCCTTCAAAGACAGACGGAGGAAAAAGATGACAGAAATTTACTGGATGAAAGTAGAGACCCCTGGCTCCTGCCTTTAAGGTTGTCAAGAAGAGAAAATATATTGGTTAAAAAGTATGATGAGTCTGTGTTGGTGCATGTGTGGAAGGAAGAAAGCCCCTGGAAAATACTCAGATGCAGCACAATACTGTTGTACATTTGAGGAAAAAAATGGAAAGACAGAATAACTTAAAAGCAGAGTGAAGACTCAAAACCAGGTTTGTAAACCTACAGCTGAGGATCTGAAAGGGAGAGAAAACGGGTGCAACCCAACCAGCGAGAGAGAAACCACGAATAACACTTGATGTGAAGGGTCATCGTCAAAGACTGAAACAATGATCTGGGAACAGCGACGAAGTGGATTTTTCTGAAGCGTTCAGCAGAAAGTGGTCTTGATTCTTCTTCTCTAAACTGAAAGTACATAAAAGGAAGTGCTGCCTCTGTTCAAACTGGTAGGGCTTATCTTCTAAAAATACAAAATAACTCAAATGAATTTTACTTCAGCCAAGCTTGGTGGTCATGTTCTCGGTAGGCCCGCTTACCAGAATATATCTACAGCATTTTTGTTATTTTCTTGTTTTTCAGCTTTAATTTAAGAAGTATGTGGGGGTTTCTTAGTCCAAAAGTGTCCGCTTGTTACAACTTGGGTTCTAGTTTTGGTCATCATTTATTTTGGTTATGATAACATTGTACTCAAAACAATTGTGGAGATCTGGGAACACAATGACATCTCGAGAATGAAGACAGACGGGGGAAGAAACAACAAGAGGTCAGATGATAAGACACTAAGGCCAACAGTTTAACCAGATTATCCAAACCAGTTTATGTTGAGGTGAAACTGAAATTGAGTTAAATTGTTTCTAGTTTTGACACATTTTTTTGTGATGTGACCCTATTCCCAGATATCAGCAGTTACCTTGATGATAACAACGTTATTATTCATGATAGGAATGTTACAGAAAAAGCTGGTTAAGCCACTAGGGGGCCCTGGGGCAAAAATGTGCCAACTCTGTTCATTTCAATATGTATTCTGTTGCCTTTAGTTACCATCAGGTAGGGCAGGGCGATAGAACGATCTCTACATTTTCCACGATAAAATCTTCCATCTTCTGTTTTCGTCTACTTACAAAAACACTAACAAACTTTAGATGAGTTACTGAGTCAGTTCACTGACTGTATGACTATTTGTGCTACTCTCACAGTACATTTTTACCATTTACCATTATTCCACTATTGTCACTTGTGGCCACAGTTGTCGTTATTCAGTAGAAGTTAAACGTTTCGTTTCTGTTTTCTTTATTTCGAAAAACCTTTTTTATAACCCGAGTCCTACTTGGTGCCATAGCAAAAACAAGGATATTATAAAAGCCTGAAAAGTTCAATATGACGTAACTTTAAAGCCTGTAGGTCTCCAGTCATACTACAGGGGGCCATCTTGTGCATGGCAGCAGTGTCCTTTCATGCACTGGGACATTTTATGAGCAGTAGACAAACTACAATACCTCCAAATGTGTCACAACACCTGGTTAAGCCACTACGCTCGTCACTGACTGTAGTAGGGCGTAATGGGCAATATTTATATTTAGATATATGGAATGCAGACGAGCTGTGGCACTGCACCCATCCAATAAACAGCCATCTGACACAATGACATGTAGATTTTGTCTGTTACTGCCATACGTTTTCGTCCTGGATTCTCTCATGTTGACAAAAGTGTAATTATGTTGAATAAAACACATGAAACTAATTTAGGATATCGGCGAGTAACATAGTATACATCTAGAAATGAGGCTCAGCTACTTCAAATCAGTAGTGCAGTGTTAAAGATGAAACACAAACCGACAGACTGATGGGTAAACTGGGGTAAACCTGTCTAATATTACTCAAAAAGCGAAAGAGAAGTTGGCGTTTGTGAGCAGACACACTGGCCTTTTTATAGTAGGGCACCAATCGGACCACCTAGACGGAGGATAAAAGCCCTCGGAGAATCATCACACTGTATCTCTCAAGGAGGACATTTTAAGATCACTCCTCTGGAAGGCCTTTCTACAAAGCAATCTCCAGGGAGTTCATTCTGAGATTTCATCCCCTGAGAGGCTGGTACTGGAATAGCAGGCCATACTGGGTGAATGGAAGAGGAGGGCGTGAGACTGGACTGAGGTTCTGACCCTGAAACAGATGGTCTCCAAAAAAGGGACACACACGAGGACCCCAGGAATCAATCCCCTATAAAGTCATTCTCTTCCCAGTGCACAGTGGTATTCTTTGATGGATTACATTGCCGAACAAGCACTATACTTTGAGTAAAACTCTGGAGGACATATGGTTGATGTAAAAAAAAAAAAAAAAAAAAATCACAGCTTGACAGACTACAGATGGACAAAGTTGGGAAATCATTACTTCTTTTTCTGAAGAAAAAACAAGAAACCCCCCCCCCCAAAAAAAAAAACAGCCTCACAAAATCCAGAGGGATGATACAAATCTGTTGGCCGTACTGCTGTTCATGGAGCGGTTAAAGGCTATGTGAACAACTCTGTTCCACTGCATTTCTGTCATGCCTGATGGATTCCTTAGCACTGGCCCACATCACTCTCAGATTTGAGCTAAGAGAGGCTGGCGGCTTAGCACGAGACAAATAATACAAACACACAAATGATGCATCCTTACTGCCTATCTCGCTCTGTCCCCTTCTTCTCAGATGTTTGCTCTATACCAATCGGTGCTTGAGAGGCTGGGTGGACAGCAGATAGCTGATCACTGTTGTGGTAATTAAAGCACTGAAACAGTTAAAAGAGCTCTGTGGCTCTTCTCCAGAGCTGTAATGTAGTGCAGATGTGGTTGGCGTTGTAAACACTAACCGCCCCACTCTCCCCCGAGACGGACAAGCAGGGAATCTGCCTTTCACTGCAACAACACAAGCATGAAGACCATTTCCATGGATGGATATTAAGTTGAGGCAGTGGTCATGAAAAAAATGTTTCTCTCCCTCTTGGAAAGGAGTGCAACAAAAGAGAATTTTCTTAAATGGGGTTTTCACAGCAGCTGGAAGAAGAGCCTCCCTAATCTGGTTAGACTTCAGTCCAGACTCTGATTCGCCAATTCCACTCCAACATTGTGTCATGTCTTCATTTAAACTACAAGTTCCGTCAGCAGTCTAATGGCGCTTTCATTAAGGAACATTTAGTCCGTTTTAATTCATCTCTGGTGCGGTTCAACCCCTGGTGCGTTTCGTTTTGGTAGTTGTTGAACGCAGTAATCGTACTCTGGTGCAGACCAAAACAACCGATCATTTCCGAGCTAACCCTAGTGCGGTTAGATTGCAGTGAGAACATAATCCGACCAAATTGCAGGAAGTGAACCAAAATGCCTTTGTCTGATCGGAGCATGTCTTCTTTAGAAATAGCAGATCAAAAAATTGTATCTGCTGCGAGTTCAACTCCATGTTGTTAGGTTAGTATTTTCTACGTGCTTGTTGATTTCCGTGTTTACTTTTTCCTAAGAAAGACTTCTGCAAGTACATTTCCCAGCTAAGCTTCTCTGTACATGCCCCTGAGCAAAACATTTTTTATTTGGTCCAGTTTCATTCTTGCACTGTGAAACCGAACAGATAAATAGATAACAAACCAAAAGTATGCATTCCACTCTGATTCGGACTAGCCAAACGGACTATGGCTTGTGAAAGCACCCTAAGAGTAAAAACTCAATGCTGATACAGCAAGTTTGTACTGTCAATGAATTTTTTTCCCACATACACAGCACTCTTGTGAAATATTTCTGCTGAAATGACAATAGATCATGATATTTGTGAAATTACAAGGTTGCAATGGAGACATGATCCTGACGATTGATGCAATTTTGGTTCCAAGAAGTTGATAAAATGCTACATGACGATTCATAGTGCAACTCAAATATAGATATTTAAATTGAATTATGACGCTGTCGTACTTCAAAAAGTTAATGCAAATATATTATGTATGCTAAAATTGCATGAGAATATGCATCCACATCTTGTTTTGGTTGTAGAATAATGATGCTGCAATGGTACGGTATTATGGTGTAAAACCATTGTCCAATTCTTTAGCGGAAATCCTGGATTGTATTTCTATGCGACCTTTCACTTCAAATGTTTTACAATGCTTTTCAAGATGGTAGTGGTTGTTACGAATGTGAAATTGTTGTCTTGTCTGAAAGCAAATTCTGTTCCGACTTTCAGGAGATGAAGAACGTGCCTGCTGCATGCATCTCAAATTACACCTCAATTAAGCCCAGTTGTATCCTACTACTTCTGTGTAAGAATAACTTCCATCTTTTTTTATCCATTCTACTCTTTCACATACTCTGTGAAACCAGAGACTGTAAATCATCCTTGTATCATAAAAGTCTAATTCATGACATCCTGCCAGATCCCTAAATTGCAGGAGGGTTTACTAGCCAGCTTTTTCCTTTTTTTTTTTTTTTTTTAACATAGCAGGAGCACAGTTAGCTACTAGAAATAAGAACGCGTAGCCAAGAGCACCCAAGGGTTACCTTTAGAAACAATCCTAAAAATCAGAACGTAGTTTTAGAAGTGAGCTGGTTGCACCCCAGGCAACAGTTAATAGTACATAATCAACACTAAAATGCAACGCAAAATACAATGAAACTAAAACTTCTCTCATGGTAAGATTGGTGGACATTCAGCAGTACACCAATCTTACGGACTCTGTTCTGTTCGGACACAGCCAGTTTCAGCCAGCACTAAAGGGGAAACTTGTATATCTCTGCCTGCCTGTGACAGTGAAGTGGGCCAAAATGTACAGCTGAGGGGCAAGTGTATCCTTGTTACACACTGTGACAACAATCTGCTGCAGGTTGGAGCAGGAGGCTAGGCTTGGCCTGCAGAGACTTGACAGAGCAATGCCAATCACAAATACATGGCTATTTGTACTGAATGGTGGAGGAAGAAACAGTCAAAAGGGAGAGATGAGTGAAATAAAGAACAGATAAATGCTGTGCCATTTCACAAGGTGCATGAAATTACTATTTTCACAATACCAAAAAGCAGGGAGATTTTGATCGTGGCAGTTAAATCACAAACAGGCGATGACTGTTATGTCCAGAGACCATGTATGGCAATCATTGGAAAGTAATTGTCACAAACTGCTATGGTGCATCACATTATTGCATAAAACAAACAGAATGATCAACTGGGAGGTTCACTTCATGTAGACTGTAGAGTATGAATGACAGGTCTACTAGCCAAGCCTGCATGTACCTTCATGACAGAATATCTAATTATTTAATATAAATTAAAATGGTTATTTTCATACTGTAACTGATGACGAATGTTTCATTGAGAAACAGTGTGGAAACAAATCTGTGCCGCGCAAATTTAACATGAGAGACTGCATTCATTGCTTTGTGCCACATGGCTCTCCCAGAAACACACCCACTCTGAGAACACGACGTCTGGTTGCTCCGTGAGGACGTTTGTCAGCCAACCTGTTTTGTGCTGTCAACAATGACGAGAGGGCGTGGGCCTTGTTCACTTCTACAGTACAAGCTGTTATGGTACGCTCAACACGGAGCCTGGCGAATGTCCTTGTCTGCATTGTGGAAGAAGACGAGGCAGGGTGATTGGCAGCCGGCCAAAGCCAGCATACAAAACACAAGTGTGGAGACAGAGCAAGAGTGAGTGGGGAGGAGCTTGGCTGAGCTTTTTAACACAGGGCCATAATTCACTCTCTTGTAAACAGTGAAGAAAAGCCGTCTACCAATACGCCGACTGCTCTACGTAGGCACAACCAGAGCTGGAAAAAAGAGATCTTGCAGCTCAAACCAAGGCCAGCTAGTAGTGTAGCATTGTTTTCCAGCAGGTTCTGACACTGAATTTCTGCTAAGCTGGAGATTCTGGACCACAGTGCAATGCTGCTGTGACAACATAAAATCCCTAAAACAGCAGGACGACTGCTGTTGGGCATGACCTTTAAAGCAAAAGGCTATCTGTCAAACACCTTTAGGTAGACGCGGCCTTCCCAGTGCTAACACAGCACTTGCAACATTGGTGCAGAAACAATGAAGGTCAACAACTCCACCCGTCACCCTGCCTCAGTTCTGCCCTGGACATCCACTCATCATGATATACATTTCTGATTTGTGTTTGATCGAGACGGCTAGTGCATCGATATAACAAGACAATACTAGTAGGCACGAAGAGGCTTGATACAGGAAACAGGGCGGTGAGAGGAAACAGTTCCTGTTGTAAAATAATCTAGTTAGAGGAAGAAGAGAAGACAATTCAGACAGCAGATGTGCTACTTACCTTCTCCAGTTGTTGTCCAGAGGTGGGGACAGGTACACTGCTCCATACGGAGAGCTCTCTATGTAGGTTTCAGTTAAGGGAATTATTGGCACAAATACAAAAAGAAAATCACTGTGATATTAAGTTCATTTTTCTATGAAGATTACATGCATGTATTTCACCGTTATTAGATATTACCACACAGAAAGAAACGACAAACTAGAGTAAAAACACATTTACAATCTGGCCTGAAACTCCCAAGTATAAAACGTATTAGTGGTTTTCACACTGATCTTATTTCAAAATAAACCAAGGATGTGTTCCTACTTTAGTTCTAAGCCCACCTGCATGACATCTTATGAGAATGAGAGTAACATGTTCAAGGAGAAAAGTAAGCATTTCCTATTGTAAGCACATTCTCATCAAAGCCCTATAGCGGTGAAAGACAAGTGTGAACAATGGCGCTGCCTTTTTCAAATACTTAATGAAACAATGACAGCATTATTTGATTTACTACCGAATGCGGAGGCAGAGTTCCTGGCATTGTCTGTGGAAGGGCAGGACTTCAGAAGGGTGGCGTTTTGTCTTGACGACAATCATTCTTTTAATGTTTGCTCTCTGGGTAGTTCAGGGAGGGGTGTTGAAAAATGTTGACCGGTCAACAAAAACAAATTAGAGCAGAGATTGGGTGCCACACAAGGACAACCACTGTTCTACACAGCATCTGTTTAGGCCTTGGACACATTATTATCAGTGGTAGTGAGACAGATTTACAGAGACTGGAGCCAAGCTATCACCGCTCACACAAAATATGGGATAAGCCCCTTTTCAAATGTACACAAATACAACTCAGTTGAAAGGACGCGATTGTGGCTTCTCCAGACACAGAGGATGAGCAATCCCGTCAAACTGGTTAATTGACTGTTCATGTGCTCTTACCCAACGCCATTCAACAAATATAACCCTAAACTGTAGATGGCGTGCTTAAGTTGTCTGTCCAGCGTGTAGAAACTACACATGCAGTGACTGTAAAATTGGGATATCATTTTTTTTAAAATCACCCTCAGAGCCACAAAACCACTTGTCCATTTTCAAAATGTGGCACTGCGATTGGATAAGTCAGAGCCACAAACCGCACGACACATTTTCAGTTTCAAGATGCTGCTTTGCTTCCCGCAATCATCACCTAAACCCCTCTGCAAAGCAGAAGATGGTGTAGTTTGCAGCTGCCGGACTTGATTCTCAGTGGAAGAAGGACCGGCTCTTGGGAACAGGCAAACTACAGACCCTCCCAAAAACAATGACAGCATGCATTGTACAATTGATCTGAGATCAGTAGTTTTGCAAGAGTTGAGAAACATGAAGTAGTTAAGATGTGGATTTTGGCCCTAAACCTTAATATTATCCAGGGCCCCAAAAAAGCTGAGGCTGGTCTTGAGTAAATATTTTCCTGATAACATTTTTTTATTTTTTTAAATCCAACAGCAAAAAAAGAGCTCACTAACATTTACAGTAGGCTGGCTTCTGCAAGAGGCTTGAACTCACAACTTTCGTTTGGTGTTCTATTTGAAAGCCTGACTACTAGACCACTAGACTACCACCACCCGTCATATATATCTAAGGTTGGACTTGAGGACATGCTGAGATGTTCACACAAACATATACCTTGTGACCAAGAGCTGACTGGACAGTTCGGTCTATTTTGGCACAAACAATCTCTTCCACCAGTGACCTTTACACCACTTTGACCGCGGCATCTATACGCGTACGGGACACATGCATGTACAGTACGCACAAGTATGGAACCAACACCACCCACCAAATACAAATGGACCAACTGCTTCTTTTTTTGATACTAACAAGAGCAGACTTTTATAGGAGTGCCTCCACCCACGCTGTGTACATTACCGTGTGTTCTACATTACAACGCATATGCACAATAAACAGAAAGATGTAAGACAAACCACAGAGCTTTATATTGCCATAATGAATTTAAATTACAGTGTTGAACCCTTTGAAACAAGTATGTTTAGAGCTACGCTATACTGGTTAAACTGTCTTCAATTGAAACGGTCAAACATCCCCCTCAATGTAGGTCAGCACAGTCTAGTTTACACATCAACCCTGCCCACACATGACAAAAATGCATGACTCTATACAAACTGTAGAAACAAGCCAGTTTCATCAGTGAGGTCATACTGTGCTGACAATCAAAGAAAAAACTAATGTGGAATACATCCTAAAAACCATTACGCATCTGTGGCGATTGTTCTCCACAGAAACATACGCCGTTATGACACACACACACACACACACACACACACACACACTCTGAGTCATCTCCAGATCCCTTATTAAAATGCTCTGAGGTGGGGGCGTGCTGATGGATCAGTGGGCTAAGGGTGTTTCATGTAAATGCAACATATTGGGTGTGAATCCAGATCAGGAAATGTAATTCATGTACTGTATGATTAATATATCAAGAAATACAATTCATGTCCTGTATGATTAATATATAGTTGTTGTTTTTTTGATGAAAAAGCAATTTTTTAAAGATATAAATCATTAGAACTGTTGAGTTTTTTGTCTTTGAAACATTTGTTTTGTAAGAAATAAGTTCTTTTGTGTGCTATAGTAAAGAGTTACAATGGGGACAGTACAACGTGTTCTCATTAGCGACAATTGAGTTGTTGGGAAGACGTCGGGGATCTTTGTCTTCCTGCACTTCAAATTGAATCACTAATGATTCCAAAGGTGCTTAAATCAACAAGTGCAGCTCAAACTAAAAAGACAGTATTTACAAGTTACACAAGGCAATCCATAAGTTTCTACTTAAAATGGCAGCTAATCATTCTGGGGCTAAATTCAACCGCTGGTTTGTGTGTCTTTATTCTGTACTACATGAGATAACTACGCAGCTGTGATGAATTCTGACACACACTGCACATGTAATAGTTGACTGGCGACAACATTGATGGTGATTAGCTGTGCATTGTAAATGGGAGCAGTTCATATGACGCGAGCTGGCTTATAAAACTCAGAAAGTCTGAATCATACAGACCATAAGAAAATTGTAATTGAAAATCTGATTCGTCTGCTCTTCCTCTCTCCAACTCTGGGGAAATGGATTTTAACGGGTGTCGCTGAGAGCTAAAGTACCAACACTCAAGCCTATGTTCCTCAGTCTGTGTGTTATCCCCATTACAACAATTACAGCCTCCTGCCGCTTCCTCATAAAAATGACATCTGCTGCTACACGTATATGCAAAATACCCACACGCATACACAACCTGAGAATCTCCTACTGCCAATGTCCATCAGGCATAAGTAAAGCACACTGTCTCTGCGTCACATTTCAAATTAGCATTATGACTAATTCTGTTCCTGAGGCTACAAAACAGCTGCCTACATGTGTCGTCACGCTGCAAACTGCACAACAAACATAAAGTGCCATTAAAAAAAAAAAAAAAAAGACTACAACAATAAATACCAACCACCCGGAAGCCACAAAACCCACTTCCACATCTCCTACTGTTAATGATTTAGGCTTGGAAGGATATCTGCCGTCCGTGTTTGTCGATGGGTCGGCGATGGGGAGAGTTGATGCGGTTGCGGTCCCTGTGGACCCTCTCGACCAGCCCGTGGTGGCGGGTCCCTCTGACAGAGTCCAATCCTGACGGAAAGCCACCCTGAAAAGAGGAATCAGACGCTTAACAATGCAGTTTCCCACAGGTTGTCAGGGAGAGGGGAAGAGGGGCATCCGATAATCACTTTGTCAAATGTCATTTTAATCAAAGTTTAGTTGTAACTGAATTTTTTTATTTTATTTAACCAAATCCAAGATTTTATTTTTATTCATGCCTCAATTAAAGTCTCAACTAAATTCTAAAGCTTCAGTCTTCTTTAAACAGTTACATCACGGGACTATACGGTCATGTGACGACTGCTACCTTTTAAATGTTTTTTGACAATGGCTCTTTAAAACACAAAAAACTGCCGATCAACACTACAGGCACAAAGGTGCTATTAAATATAGAAGTCCATTTTGATTAGAAACTAGTCATGACTGCATAAAGATGTTTTCTTGAACAATGCTTTCATTAAAAATGCCAACTTTAAATGCTACAGCAATGGAATTAATGGAAGGATTCGACTCTCAATCACTTCAAAAGAGCACTTCTTCGACTAGAGTTGATTGGAATATGCAGAGGAAATACTCATATACATTTCTTGCCTTTTATTGTTTATAAAAAAAATTAATAAATAATTTTTTTTTTTTTTAAATTAAAAAACCTGTATATATTGAAATGAAAAACTTACTTTCTTTTTTTTTGCAAGTTTAAAGCCCCAATCAATTATTGCTATATTGATCGTGTGAGCAACACTACATTGAGAACTCTGTAGTCATTTAATTGAATTTGGGCTAACAAATGGTTATCATCAAGTGGAATCTAGAAGCCATTAGGTTTGTTGAGTTTTGCTCCCAGAAGAGAAGGTGAATGGACTCTAAAAGTGAGAGTTTTCTCCCTCCATGTGGGGATTGATTTCTGAGCCTGACCCCAGTGTTGCAATTACTGCTCTACCTCAAAGGGCCATTCTTTCGAATAACAAGGGCACTTTCACCTGGACCCTCTGTATCCCAGCCCACTCCTGAGAGCTGATACAGGGCTAGCGCTGCAGAGGAGCACTGTTGGATTGCATACAGCTCTCTAGTGCTTGTAAATACTGCACTGATCTTTTATTGCATCTTTTTTTCCAGTCGGCAGCTGAATTATTTAATGCTCTCAGGAGAAGCTTGTTTGCACTTCTGAAGGTCCAGTAAAGCGTGGTGGTTCTCAAAGTGAGTGCCTTGAGGACGGGCTAAGGGTGCCGCAAGATTTATCACTTCGTTGATCGTGCATTTTTAATAACCTTTCACCACATAAAAAATCTAAAATCAGCCACATTTACGTTAATTATGTTTTGTATTATGTTATCAAACATATCGAAACAGAAGAAAAAAAGCAAAGATACATTTAACACACAGTCATTGTTTATTTTTTATTTTATTTTTATCTTCAGAGCACCTATTGGCTTGTATTGAGTGGGAGAAAAGGCCTATATTATTTCACTTAATAATAATAATATAATATTACATGATATAATATGGTTTAACTATTACAATTTAATAATGAATATAATTCTAATATTTATTTTATATATATATATATATATATATATATATATATATATATATATATATATTATAAGCATGTTATATTGGGGGTTGGGTAGATCAGGCTGCCATGACGAAACAAATTCCTTTGAAGTGGTGCTGTGGTCTAAACAGTTGGGGAACCACCGGACTAGAAAACATTAGAAGTGACGGTTATTGTGCTCAGGCCTTGAAAAACCCTAAATGAGGACAAGACCTTGAATTTGGTAGATTCCAAGGGAGGCATGGTTTAAAAGAAAACTATTCAAGGTTACATCAAACATGATTTTCCTTAAAAGAAAGCATTTGAGTACATTCACACAAAAAACTCCACTGATTTCATTTCAAGCACCAGCGCATCTATAAGGCTGTGTTCAGACTGACACTGTGTGAAAAAATTACGCCTCCTCATATATGTGAACCGCACTGCTGTGTTGGCACACAGCTTGGGGTGCTGATGCGGTGCGCAACAGGAAAAGAAACTCCAGTAGGGCCACCTCGCAAAAAAGTTTAACAGTTTGCAGCAACGCAATGTGACATCATGGGTGCAGGCGCATGTTCCAGTGCAGCCCCTTGTTGTTATTTTAATTTTTTTTAACCCAGTGCTGTTTTTGGTCTGAACACCTGGTAACAAAGACAAGACAACTGTGTAATTGTGTGGTCAGGGAAAATCTCAAGCAAACATTAGTGGCGGCGCGATTGCATACAAAGTCATTGCAGAGACGCAACTTCACCTGGGACAGTGTGCGAAACTGACGCAAAGACACGTCCGTGACAAGTTGAAAATCTTTCAACTTGAGCAAAACACTTGTGTGCTTTCTATTTGAACACACACCTTAAGAAACCATTTACACTGGGTGAACAAAATACATCATATACAGTCTAAAGTAATTCACTGCAATTACGCTGGAATGAGCACTACTGATACACCTAAAGGGCTGGTTTCCCAGGCAGAGATTGTGCATCGTTCTGGACTAAAACAAAATGAGATCCCACCTGGAATTCAGTGCTGGTGTTGCCGATCTGGTTGACGTTAGGCAGAGAGCCATAGTACTGCGCCCGTGATTGAGTCAAACGAAGCTGCTGGACCTTCTGAAACTGCACCTGTCAAGACAGAAGGGGGACAAAAACAAACACACAAATTTAAGGGTTTATGAATTCCAGACATCAGAGTCATCATGTGCAACGAAAATATAGCTTCAGAATGAAAACAACAGTTGGCTTCCATTAGGGCTTTTCTTTCTCACCTTTGTCATTGACTCTCAAATAAGAGAAATAAACCCAGATAAAGTATCACCTGTGTCTAAAATCTCACTGTATGTAAATTACAATTGTCTATGAATGCCTCTTTAAAGCATTCACATCAAACTGCATACAGAATTCAAATGTTGTAAAGTCATATTGTGAAGCAAGTGACTACTAATGAGTCAAACAGCAATTATCAGTCATTACAACTACCATTCATGGCCACTTAGGCCTCAATGCCAATTGCTCTAATTAGTAAAGTACAAATGCATCCAAAATAAATGATAAAAATAGAAATATTTCTAGGTTAAGGGACACACATTCTAGGAAATGGCAGCTTGGCCTCCAAACTGTCACTCTATCAGGAGATGCCACAACGATAACCTCGCAGAAGAGGCGGCTTGTTCTGCCAACGCAAGGTAAACAGAGCCGATCCTCAGCCGTCATCAGGAAAAGGCAAATCAGAGGGGCATTTCTTCCTTAGACTGCACAAAAGGGCAACATTTGAATCTCAAAGACTGACTTTATTCGATTTTATCAATGGGTTTACAGCGAACGAACAGAGCTCTCTCAAAGAGATTGTGAACATAACAAGACTTTAGGGGCGGGTTTAGAAAGTGTTAGTATGCAGCGATGAGTGCGTTTTATCTTGTTTGCCAGAAACTAATTTTTTGTGTTTTTCGTTGTTTTAATTCATCTATGGCCAGTAGACAGAAACAAAAGAGAGTTGTAATAGTTACAACAAAAACAATAGTTTCTTGCCCTGAAAGAAGCAACAGCAGCCCTGCGAGTCATGCTGTGGGTCCCTTCCCTTCTCTCTGCAGTTGAGAGCCATGAGATACTAATGAAAATGTAGTCTTATTAAAAACTTTCCAAGACACAGCGTCTATAAATTCTGAGATAATACTTTAACCTTGAACGTTGCATCCAAACCTGACAACTGATTTAGAGGAGGCACATTTCACACCTTTAAATATGAATTTCATTCTCTGTCAACTGTAGCCAATGACTGTCAGATTACAACTGCCCCTGCACTAAACAGAGGGACATGACAAACATATTTTAGACATTATTGTAATTAATGTTGACGTCACACCAGTAAAATTTAATTTTCCATCTAGGTCAAATGAAAAAATATGACTTTTTTTTTTTGTTTTAACAAATCCGCATTTTAAACCTCTTACTACAGTGTTGGCTTTAGCTATTACATAACATGCAGACTTTACACATTTATGGTTCACAGGGATGCCAAGTCCCTGCAGCACAGCAGCTGATAGAAGTCCATGGTCTGTTGGTGCACTTGGGTACCATTCCTCAGAGCCCCTCAGGGGGTTTATATTCAGTCCTTTGGTCACTGGTGTAAATGTTGAAGCAGCCAGTTCTAATTCCAGCTGTTTGCTGGCAGTGTGTCCTGCACCCTGGCCAGCCTCAGCCTCGCTGACTGGACTTTTCTGTCTCACAGGGTCACTGACAGTTCATACCTTATGGCAAACTTCATTCAAAACCACATCCTCTTTGACTGGCCATTCAGGACTCTCCCACTCATAGAAAGAGCACATTGTAAACCAATGGCATAAGTATAATGTGAAAAGGGCCTTTATATCCTCCCAGAGGACACTATTTTTACTATTTGGAATGTGTAGTGTATAGGTTTAAAATTGTCATGAGATAGAAATAAAAATAGCAAAGAAACAAGAGCTCCTTTTAAAAAGCATGTTGACTAAGGTGATATTAAGGGAGCTGCTACAAAATCCACATGTATTTGCTTGTGAGGGTTCTCAATCATCCAGGATATCTAGAGGCACTTGGTAAAAGACAACTGAAGACCAGTGTCCAGTTTCATTTCTCCGACCGACAGTCAAAAATGTTCAGCTACAATCTGTTAATTTGATCATTTATGATATATGACAAAGAAAGGTAGCAATTACTTACAAGAGAATGTTTAGTTGTGTTTTTTTACATTTTGGCTAGAAAAAGTATTATCGATTATCCAAATATTGCTTAAGATTTTTCTGGATTTTTCTCATTTGTCAACACATCAGGATTCTTCTGTTATACTGTACAAAAGAGCTAAAACAATTAGTCGATTAATGGATTTGTCGATATTTTGATGATCCATTAAGCTGTTCAGTCCTTTCGTGAACAAAAATATCCAAAAATGTTCTGGGTCCAACCTCTAATGGGAGGATTTGGTACTTTTAAATAATTGGAACTATATATCTATAGTTTCTGACTTGAGGTGGACAGTTTACTATTTTCTGACATTTTAAAAGTCGAAACAATTAACTGATTAATCAAAACAAATATTATCAGAATAATCAATATCGTCATACAATTTTCTTCACGACACATGCCGCTGAGAAACAACTATTAATAGGCGAGACAGCATTGTTATGCTTCATGCTCACGTCTGAAATACATATGAATTTTTGGAGCTGAATGTCACAATAAATTGGAAATGTAAGAGACACATGGATTCATTTTAGCTGTGCTCATGACACTTAAATGACAAAATAAATCATCTGAATATGACTGTTGCAAGACATTTTGCCTCCATAAGTTTTTCAAAATATCATAAGTCGTAAATCTACAAAAGGGACACCTGAGCTGATCTGTACTGCAAATGAATGGGAGCACTGCATAATACAAGGGAGTGTAAATATGACTGACGTGCCCAAATTATGAATCATCCCTTGAACTGGAGCCACTCTTTCTTCTCTGTGCATAGGATTCAGGGGGGGAAATCAGGTTTTAACGCAGGAATACATGAAATATAAAAGAATAACAAAGTGCAAACACAGTATGGTCTGAAGACATGCACATTGTATATTAACAGGCACCACTGCTTCCTTTAGGTATTCATAACCAGGGGGCGCTTTAGGTCGGTGGTGCAGATGTAGAGGAGCTACTTTCTCAATTTCCTGTTTCACTGCTGGTTGCAATTACAAACTGGTCTTGTACGGTTTATGGAAATCATCGCACCGCAAATGCAGAGCTCTATAATATGCTGGTCCCATTGTTTTTTTCTTTTTAATACTTAAGTTTTGGTACGTCATTGTGTGCTCTATATATATATATTTTGTAATGATATGTTTGCATCAAATATGGTTTGCCACTGCTGAATGAATGTATGAGGAGAAACATGAAGTACTGTTTGAATACCAGAAATCTCAGACTGCAGAGGAAGTCCATTAACAGGCAGCTCATTGCAGCCCAGGCTGTGTGAGAGGGAGCTTCGTCCGTAATCACAATGAACGCATTCGTGCAACAACAACAAAAGCTCAACAATAAAAGACAATTAGCTGAAAATGAAGTGTATTTACCCTTGAAACAGTGAGGTCTGTCATCAGCTGATCAAAGGCCCGCGTCTCCTCTGCTTGCTTCTGGTTGTGCAGCGCTATCTTTTCGCTGAACTTCCTGGGGTTTGAGCCACCTGTGCCCGGGGAGCCGGACATCGTGCGGGCCGCAGTTTTACAACTTCAGCTACTTGGAGAAAGTCGTAGACGGTGCTGGGAGTCTATTGTCCAAAGTCCTTCAGTGAGCGTTGCAGTGAACCCATCAGAGTTTTTAAAACATAGCACACATTGCTGTTCGGCCAAAGTTAATTCAGAGTCAACTGCTGGCTGCAGAATCACAACCGAGTGTTATTTGTACACCGAGCTAGTAGCTAACGTAGCTAAGCTAACGTTAAAGCTCTCGTTAATAAAAGTTGTCTTCTTATGCTCAAGACAGCGGAGTAAACAAAGCCTTTGTAAATGATGTGTTTACAATGCAACGCCAATAACTCCCGAAAAGAATGACGTGTTGATTAGAAGAAGTTAATGGTACAATATAACTTCATATTGACACGTTTCCAGCGAACCACTTGTTTGAATCTCTCGTTAACATAACGTTAGCTGTCATTGCTAACATAACGCTGGAGGTGAACGCAGAGCTGAGAACAGCTGCAGCTAGCCAAGTTAGCTAAGCTGCTGTCAGTGCCATCTCAACACTTTTGACAACTCTCACTGGGTCAGCGTCTAACAGACGTGTATTAGAAGCAAGTTGTGTCAGATTTAGCGCTGCTTTTAGAGAAAGTTGTTAGCCTCGATAGCTCAAACTCGCTACTAACGTTAGCAAAGCTCCCGAGCAGTTAGGCAAAGGTTTGCTCGGTAAAATGTATTTCAACAAGTGTCCGCTGGTCTCGTCCGGACTTAAACTGAATTTCGACTTTATGTTACCCCACACGCTGGGAAACCTCCACAACACAAGTATTCACACGTGATGCAGGAACATAATCCACAATTTCCCACTTAAATTGATATCTCAGCGCTTCTCCGGAGTCGAGTCTTTTTGTGTTAATCCACGGACAGCGGAGAGATTTCAGACAAACTCCAACCCGACGACTCCAATGAAGACAAACAAACAACGCCGAAAGAAAAGCTTATCTCCTTTGTCGCTGCCGAAGCAAAAGTCTCCTGAAAAATTGCTGCTAATGTGTTCAGTATATTAGCCGTCGGTTGGCAGGGCTAGTAACAGCAATTTAGATCCGCTGGCTTGTTATCCTCATACTACTGCGAGAAAAACATTGCCTCGTAAAACACGGTCAGTACCTGTGGTGTCCACAGGGCGGCGACACAGTGGCTCCAGTATCCGTCTCTCTGGGGATTACTAATGACTGCGAGCTCTAATATTATTATCAATAACACGCTTTATTCATAGAGCACTGATCAAAGCAAAGTACAGAGTGCTTCACGGAGAGAAACGTGTAAATACATTATCAAACAATGAATGGTAAAATACATGGACACATGAAAAATCATTAACAAAAAAATGTAAAACCAATAAACAGGCAGGTCAGATAGAGTCAGGCAGGTTTGGGTAGTAACCCATGTTATCGGGATTACGTAATCAGATTTTAACAAATGATTACGTCTTTGATTATGTCTTTACAAATTGGCAATTTAAATTTAAGGGTAATCTGATTCGAACAATTACAAAAAACGAATATGTTCTACTGTATATCTTAGTAAATTGCTCCTCTCAGGTTGCCAGTTTTGTTGATGGTGACTAAACTAATATGTTTTTTAATGGTGATTTTTTTTTTTCATAGTAATTATTCCTTTTATAAACATTGAAAATGGAAGCTCACCATTTTGAGTAAGTGCTACTGTTACGTTAAATGAGCATTCATCGTCCAGTTTTTTTAGTATAAGGTGCAATATTTTCAATGTTTTACATATGTTTCAAATAACAAACAAAATAGCAATGCAATTTGTATTCAGTAGGCTAACTGACTCAAAGTAATCTGACACAAACCTGAAATCAGGATATGCTTTCCGATAAAATATATTTTTTAAAACAGACTTAAAAGACGACACTGACTCAGACAACCTTATTTCCTCAAGCATTGTCTTCCAGACCCTGTTTGCGAAAGCTCTGTCCCCTTTAATGTTCAGCTTGGACTATGGAAGAGACAGAAAACACTGCCCGAGGATCGCAAACCATGCAAAGCTTCATACGTAATTAAAATGGATAAAATATATTCTGGAGCTCATAGTTTTGGCCCCAAAAGAAGAATTAAATAATTTAAACTTCCATTTAGTCGATGTGCCCACAGTGTTGCATAAAGCAAGAATATTGTTGGAACTTGGATTTTGAATTTGTTTTCCAGTCCAGAAAAGCGTAAATGAACCTCGATCATTATTGAACCAAAATGGTACAGTTGGACTCTAAATATTGAGTTTGTCTGTTTTTCTCTGGACCCTCTGCAGTTTACTCAGTAGTTAGATTGAGGAGGTTTAAACTGTGATTTGTCTCTCCAAAATATGTTCAGCTGATGTTCCAACAGTGCTAACCCTACATGTAGACTAATCTTCTATTTGTAATAGCTAAAGCAACACGTTGCCTTTTATTTGCAGCTTGTTACAGGCATTATTGTGCTCTCTACACAGAAACAGGAAGCTGCTCCTGTTTAAATCTGCCACATTTTGATGCTAAACTTCCAGTTTATCTGACCAATGACTGCTGAGTTCTTCTGTTCTTGTTGAACTGTCGCTCAGAGGGATCTTTGTCTCTTTCTGCTCTTTCTTTTGTCAGTCTGTTGCACAGAGCAGTCCTGCAGACATCTCACTGAACACAATCAAGCTTTGTGGAAGGAGATTACACACTTGTGACAAATGCCAGTGTAAAATTACTCCATTACAAGTAAAAAGTCTTGCATTCAAAATGTTACTCAAGTAAAAGTACAGAAGTATCATCAGCATAATGTACTTAAAAAGTAAAAGTACTCATTGTGCAGAATGGCTCATTTCAGTTACATTATTATTTTATATTATTTTGCATTTATCACCAACACAAACTTGTAAGATCATTTTAATGTAGTTCATCAATGTGAGGCCAAGTTTAAATACTTTGTGGAATATATTTGTAATATAGTACTGCATCATATCATAAGCATATGTTTTTATGTAAAAAAAAAGTAACTAATAACTAAGTGTCAAATACATGTAGTTGAGTAAACAGTATTTCCCTGTGAGATGTGGTAGAGTGGACCGCCAGCTGGTGTGGTTTTCTCAAGTGCGTTTACCCCTCTTTCAATACAGTAAACTATCACAATGTCTTTTAAACATAAGAACCCACTGCATGCACTAATAGAAATATGTTTTGTACTGTACTGGCTTGCGTGTGTCAGCTTTCTTTCGCAACCTAGTATCAGATAAACTTTTATGGAAGTACTCTCAACCTGCACAGTGGTGAAAAAAAGTCATCAAATCCTTTACTTATAAAAAGTAGAAATACCACGATGTAAAAAATACTCTATGCTTATAATCTTCTGGAACTATAGCGGTCAAATAACTGTAGTGGAGTAAACGCACAGTATTTTTCTCTGTAGTGAAGTGAAGAAATGTAGTGAAGTAGTAGCATGAAACAGAAATTCTCAAGCTAAGTACAAGAACCTCAACATCTTAATTACAATACTTGAGTAAATGTACTGAGTTACAATCCACCAGTACACAACAACTTTCAGAAAAGGGAAAACACAGAAAACAGTTGCATCTGTAGAGCTTTATTCTAAAACAGGTAAAATACATTGAATGGACTGTGAATGAGAGAACAAGGTCTCCTCCATTTCTAATAACAGTGTCAGCCTCTGCTCATTTACATGAGACAGAAAATCAACATAGTTCAATGTAATCTCAATTCAAGGCTTCTTGAAACAAGTCAAACTCTGATACAATGAACTCAGAATTGGAGTAGAGTGACATCTACTGGACCCACACATCCAGTTACTGCAATACTGCACATCCTCAAGCTCACTGACATGATCCGTTTTAGGGTTTGCAACTACAGAAAATGTGGACTGACAACATAAATATAAATAAGGGCAACTTTGTCAAATTATTTTCAACAAGATATTATAAAAATCTCTGTTTTAAATGTCCATCTTACACTTCCCATCCTATGTTTTACAGATTGACATGAGGTGTTCACTGAACTGACTCTGTAATGTAACAACTATCCGTGATTCAGTTATACAAGATAAACAGCCCACGAGAGAGATACAAAATAAAATTAAAATAAAAACTTTCCAGTAAGTCATCCGAGAGAGCTAATGATTGAGCACATCAGCACAGTGTTGTGTGCTGAAAGTGCCACGTCACGTCCTGCTTAAGAATGTCAGAGCTGAAAGCAGAGATGCACTGCAGGTCAGTTGAGGGCTGCAGTCGTGGCCAGTTCAGGCCAGTCCAAAAAACAAACCAACATCCTGACTCGCCAAGAAAGACAGGAAGTACTCCGGAGCCAGATTCGTGCCAGAACAGACTTCAGTGGTGTAATGTGGATTTGTCATGCTCACACAACAAATTAAAAGTTAATTATATTGAATAAAGTAGCATGTCTGATGACACTTTCTATTTGCATAGATATCAGAATATGTGTGTGCGAGTCAGGGTTCCTACATCAAGTTAGATGCAAGACTTATTATCATTATTTTTTTTAATGCCACTTGGAATGAAATTTAAGACCAATTTTACACGCAATTACTCCATTATCCATATTTAATGCAAGAGGCATTTGGTAATTATTATTATTTATTTATTTATTTATTTTTAAATGGATGTTACCAATTATTTTGAGATTTTACAATGAAACGTCAGAAAGGCATATTTAAGACTTTTGAAAGACTGAGTCCAAACATTTTAATACTAAATAAGGCCTTATATTTAATAAGTAAATACTTTTTAAGGATCCTCGGGTGTGATAAGGATGCGTTGAGGTTGGTCAAATCCAAATTAATAGAGAGTTGAATCATATTTAATTAAAATATCTGAAAGACACTTTTACTAACGACAGCGCTTTCAAAATAAAATCTGGTGAAGAAAGAGTCTGTGAAGTGAATCTCATTTGTTTTTTTCCTCCTCAACTCTTTCAGTTTTTCTTTCCAATTCGTCTCAAGCTGCAACAGAACATCAAACACAAAAGTGGCCCAGAGGAGACGAGAGGTTTTGAGTGCAGCCTGATCTGGTCTCATGTACCACAGCCTTGTTGAAAACTATGCTAGAACTTTGGTGTTCGCGGAAGAGATGTTTATAAAGCTTTCATCAGTCAGGTGGGCAGATAAACTAACAGCTAAGAAAGACACACAACATGATCTCTTTACATAAAACATAATTTTTTTTATAATTAATCAAGGCCCATGCACAAGATATTCAAAATATTTAAAGCAAAACATACAAATCTTAAACCTCTGACCTATAGGCAGTTACAGACAATAAAGACAGTAAGAAAAAAAAGACTCCAGCAAACTTCTGTGGCGTGCTGGCTTGAGTCGCATTCCATTAAGAATAAAGCACATATGGTAAGCCACATAATAAAAAATAATGCAGATAAACTTGCATAAGCACATAAGAGAAGTGCAGTAGGGAATGTGTAGGAATGCCGCCGTGGTTCAGGTCAGGGCTTTCTGCAACCCTTGAAAGTGGGTTTTGTGGTTTGAATCAGTGTCTGTAGCCCTTTTATCCTTCCGTTTCTATTTCCCATAAAATTTCTTGTTGAGCAGGAAAATGAGCAGGTTGACATTGATGGTGGCTCTATCGAAGAGCTTCATCACCGCCACGCCTTCATACTGCAGCTGGAGGAGATCCTGAGAAAGAAACGCAGAAAAGATCAGACACAATAAATCAATCGCAGCAAACCATCTCTATATCATGTACAACTGTCCGTCTAGTCTGTAAAGGCCTTTACAAACCGTGGGTGTGACGAATAAATGACACGAAAATGTGAAATACTCCCCTGCAATTAATATATGTCTAGGGCTTTTATTGTGAAAGGTAAAAATAAAAATGTGCTGCATTTATCAAGGTTGAAAGGAATTATAATTATGTTACATAATATAATGTAAACATAAACACAATGTGATTGGTTGATGCCTTCATTCGCGGTGCAAAACCTCAGAAAAATGAACACTTCTTCCAGGAAATAAATTACATCGCTTTTTCGATGCGTTATATTTGCATTCTATGTGAAAGTATTCATGACAAAAACTGATTAGTTCGAAAAAAATATATTGACGTGTAAATTAAAATCGCATGAAAACAACGGCCCAAATGTGAAAAGGCTTTAAGGGAAAAAAAAGATATGAAAAAGAGAGAATACCTGATATTCTAACTGTAACGTCTCCAAGTGCACGCCCATGAACTTGGCCTTCACTTCAAAAACGCCAACAGTCTCTGATGGCGAAATCTCAAAAATAGCATTTTTGAACCTGTGAAGAGAGAAGAGTATTAATTACTAAACATTGTTACTTAATGTGGAGAAAGGAGTGACCTATGTCAAGAAACTGATTAGTAACAGCCTGCTGGTTCTTAAACTGTCACGAATCTAACTAAAACAGCTGAAACAAAGTCAACTAATTGGTTTTCACGTATGACAATGACAGAACTATTGATCTTCCTGGAAACCATTTTTCAAGCAGAATTTGCAGGTGTTCATGTTGAAGCTTGGCTTCGCGTTAAAGAAAGCAGAACTCACTGGTTGGGCTGCAGATCTTCTATCGCAATCAGCACGCCCTTCTCATGGAGGCGAGAGGCCGTGTATTTCTGCGCAACCTGTTTACTCTTCTTGGCCTTGTTGTCGCCTGGTTTCTTTGACAACCTGAGAAGAAGATGAAGAAAGACGAGTGTAAAGCACAACACGACACCATCTCCCAGCACATAGCATGAACGATTCTTCAAGTCTGTTCGACATGTTTGGAAAATGATCATCACAGGACAGAAGGTAGCTCCGCGAGAATGAGGCCGTTTTGGACACTAAGGAAAATGAACAAAGCAAGTATTCTGGCCTTCATCCATTTTTGATAAATACGTTTTCAACTGGTTCACATGTATGCGATTTGATGACACAGAATAATCCATTTAACCCCTCACATTAAAAAGGGAGGAGGAGCTCTAATCTGGTTTAGATCCTGGTCCTTGGATCCCACAGGTCGTCTATCTAACCAGGCAGCAGCTGTGTTTTAATGGATTGGTGCACTCCAGGAGTAAAACAGCCTCCGATTAGAATCCAAAATCAAAACCAGCTGGAGTTCGAGGATCAACACTGTGACCCACTGCCCGTTACAAAATAACCCAGTTCTGACGTTTTGGGGATTTTTTTTTTTAGTTGAAAGAGAGTATCAGAAGAAAACTGCACTTTAAAGTGGAACTGAGTACATTTTAATATCTGTTCATTTATGGTGGTGAGTAATATTGTTATCTCGATATTGAACAACGTTATAACATGTATTCCTCATATCGTGCAGCCCTAATTGCTGCATGCATGTTCCCCCCCTTATTCTCATGTCTCCAAACTAAAAGAGAGGGGGGAAGGTTGGCCCTCCATCTGGAATGTAAACACTTACCCCAGCTAACCCTCCAGCTTGAAATATAATACCCGTCTAGGATGTGCACCATACAGATGGCAGTGTTAGTGTGCCAACAGGTGAGGCTCCTGTCTGCAGTTTAATCATGCACTCATGTGGGTTGTTTGGCATGTAAACAGAAATCCTATATAATCCACTTTTCAAAAGCTAGATGTAAACAGGCAGCCAATAAAATCTGACATTTGGAGCACGACAGAGCATGTCATAAATAAAAAAAGGTCACTCACTTGCCCTTGCTGGCCAGGTTGTCCATGCACGTCTTGATATACTGATTGTAAGAATCAATCTGAACATTGTAAAACTTGGTCTTTGAATTGAGGGCGATGTTGGTCTGCTGAAGTCTCACCAGCTCAGCTTTCCTTCGCTGACGATACCGCCTCTGATTTCTGATGTCCTGTAACACACATCACATTTAAGTAAAAACACTGAGGGCTTTTAACTGTCCTCTTCCTGAGATAATCTGTCTGTTTCTCTCTACCTTGGCTATGTCGTTGATGAGGTCCTGGTAGCGGTTCTCGGGTTGAACCTTCCCCAGCTCGGCCAGCCTCTGCAGGTTGCTCTTGATCTTGTCCTTCTTGCCCTGCAGCGTCAGGCTGTCGTCCACCACCGGTTTGACCTGCTTCATCTTCTCCGGAGTCTTGGCGTCTCTGATGGCCCTCCTCTGCATGGCACGCTGGTACTCGGCTTCCTGTCATCCAGGGAACCAGAGGGTTTATAGTTAGCTAGTCTCAGTTAAACAAAGTTCCTATAAAAAAAAAAAAAGAGCTCTAATCCATCTATCTTTAAAGTTCAGGCAATTCAATATTTCCCAGAGAGAAAAAGCCTTAATTACAGAACGTAATATTATGGGCAGAAATGAGTCTGTGTTGGCTGGATTTGAGTTGCTACAGCCGCTAGTTGAAGGTCAGTCTCCACAGCTGCCACCAAAAGAGAGAGTGGTTTTCTCATTTCTGCCACCGGAGTTCTGTGACTCTGCACTCAATTGCTCTTCCTCAATGACACGTGTCTCGGTGAACTGAAATTGAGTTTTGAGAACTAAATGCGGAGGTCAATGTGTCTAAATACAGTTTACTGGAATTCGGTTCCAAACTATTCAATTTCAAATGATGTTATTCAGATTCAGTTTTTGTAATGCAACTATTTAAGTCGAGCAATTAAAATTAAAAAAAAATCTAATTAGGTTTTTTTTCTGCCCATACCATTTGCTTTCATTTTGAGGTGTCATCTTAAGAATCTGTTTAATATTTTCCCCTCAGTGTCACACTTAGATTGCTTGCCATTTGTGTAGCATGTGTTGTGTAATGTGGTGTCCTCACAGTAAATAAATGAGACTGTGATAAAGGCAAATGTAAGCAGCAATATCATTAGTTATAATGTTATGTAATATTTCCAATTTTCCAATGAACACAGCTGCTTCTGTTCGGAAGAGGATGTTGCCATGGAGGTGGAAGACGCAAGTCATCATTTGTATCCGTTTGAAAAGGCCCTCTATCGGATTTCTGACCTGTTCTGTGCCTGCTGTTAAGTCCAGGATCTCAGTCAGAGTCTCCCCCGGCTGGAACCTGATCACGTCCACAATGAGCCTCTTGGTGCTGAAAAGAAACATTTAGGAAACCATTGGATTTTCTGAAACAACCACATCAATCTTCTTTGTTTGCCATGAATGTAAAGCATGAACTTACTTGAGCAGGAGAGTCCGGGCGTCCATCTCAACATTGGCCTCACCGGGGACGTCAAATTTGTTAGCGAGTGTGAGTGAAACCTCGGTCTTCCCCATCACCTCTTTGTTGGGGTCGTTAGCGGGAAGAGGATTTTCACCTAAATGAGACGGAGACATTCACAAGAGATGACACAATAACCAAATTATTAACGGATGTTGTTAAAGGTTCATGTGGTCACACACATTCATCAGAGGTTCAAATGAATTACATACATACTGTACATTTTTTATTATTATAATTATTATTATAATTATTATTATTTTTTTTTTAAATCACATCATTGGAGTAAATATGTTCACAAAAAGAACACAAAATGCCCCTACACAAACACTGCTGCTTTTTGATTTTGAGAATTAGTTTAATTCTAGTTTAGCTCATTTCTTTACCAGACTGGAACTTCACCGACAAATAAAACCATCCGCCTCACTCCACCCACTCTTTGCACTGGTCACTTTATCTCATCGCTTTTAACCGCCTGTCTTGGTATACATTTTGCTTTCATTTGCTTTTTATTTTTTTTACTAACTGTACTCTTTTACTTGTATTTTTATGTTGCACACTACTGAAGAACCGCTAAACAGAGTGTTATTGTTCTAAGCACAAGGACAATCAAAATCTATTTTATTTTATTCTCTTCTCACCAATGAGGGACTCCACGGTGGGAACCTCGCCCAGGTCCTCCAGCAGCTCGTGGATGGGGTCATTGTGCTCTGGTGCAATGGCGTCCTGATGGTCCAGCAGCAGCTAACAAGACAGAAGACCAGTCAGTGTGTTAGTCATACTGTAGAAGGCAAAACCGCTTAAAAACCTCTGAAAATGAACCATTTAGGCCCAGACTGACAGGAATACATATATAGTTTATAATGCATGTACAATATAATATATAGTGAGGAGGTCCAAACGCACTGTGTGAGTGTTGATAATCTCTCCGATGGAGATGTAGATGACAGGTTTAGTGACGGTGACCAAGTCAGAGTACTGATCCACATTGAACTTATCTTCAAGCGAGGGAACGTCACACGCTGCCAGGAAGAAACGCCTGCGATGGAAGAAGGAAGGATAAAGTCAGACGAGCCAAGAAAAGAAAAAGTGACAAGGTAGGAGGAAAAAGGAAAGAAACTGGAACATTATTATCATCATCCTCATGGAACTGAATGCTATTTTTATAACAGTTAACAACAGACCTGAACTTCTGATAGGAGGTGCTGAGATATTCATTGATGGGATTGAGATGGGCGTTGTCTCCCAGGAACATCTTATTGGAGGCGGCGTGCTGTAGCATCTTAGCGACGGAGCCCAGGTTTCGTCGCTGCTCGGTGGTCAGCTGGCCACCCGCAGACACCTCAATGATGTCAAAGGCATCCGGTGCCACAATGGCTGGGTTCATGTAGCGGTAATACAAGAGGTTTCCCACAATCTGAAAAGTCAAAATCAAATGATTCAGTTAGTTGAAATTAAAATGATGAGAAAAGTCGTTTAGGCTTAAAAAAAGCTCTTAAAATTGGAGAACTGAGAAAACATGTTTGACTTAAACAATCGATCAAATTGTTCAGAAAGAAATGTTAGTTAAGTTATATTCAAAAGGTGCCGTGTGATACTGATCTGGTGATCCTTTTTCTATGTCTGATCAAACTTGTTTTATCACTTGTGTTCATGACTCAAGAACAGGTGAAAAAAAAAAGGTAAGGATAAACGTTGGATAAAAATCGTTGTTTTTTTCATCTGTGAAACAGGTGGGGGGGAATTTTTTCCAGGTAAATAAAAAAAAAAAAAAGTTTTGCCATGATTTTGTTGAAGTTACTTTTTTTTTTTTCATCTGTGAAAACAAGCGAGAAAAAAAGTTTGGGCAAGAAAGAATTGGAAGGAATATATTATTTGTCAGGACTAAAATCATTCATGTTTTTACACTTTATCCTATTTAGAACATGTGGTGCATTTCAGCAGTTCATGAGATTTAAGGGTGGTTTGGTAGGAGCTACAGCAAAAAGAGGAAAGGCTCTTGACCATGTCAGGACACAGCTTGTGCAGGGAGGAGGAAAGCCAGAAGACTGCAACATGGCTCGCCTTAATGCCAGCGGACAGAGGGAAGGAGAACACCCCCGCCACGACAGACAGGCTGCAGCTGGTCGGCAAGGCGGGAAGAGCAGCGCAACAGCAGGAAAAAAAAAAAGAAAAAAAAAAAGAAAAGAAAAGAAATGTGTAAGAAACAGAGAAGAGAGAGCCAGGCAGAAGATGAGAAAACTACTTTCAATGAAGAGGCGAGGGAAGAGGGGCTATGGTTGTCCAGCTCACCAGGGTTAAAGGGTCAGTTCAACCAATTTTCAACAGAACTGTCTATGAGAGTATTACCGCAAATGATCTGTATGTAAAAGGATGTGGTGGTCAAAGGTTATGGCTGACAAATCCGCCTGTAAACATCAATATTTTTCAATGTGATCTGCTTCTGAATTTGATTTGAATCGATGTTTGAAGTGCCACATATCAAATGTCATTTATCTCAGTTGTATTGGGGTTGCAGCATAAGTCTCAGTGTTAGACACCTCAAACTTATTTGCCACATCAAACTGAAATGCTCTGCATGGCTGGATACCACTGTGTTTAAGTTGGAACTGGGAAAATAATTCATATTTCTTTTGTGATTTGGGTGAACTGACCCATCAAAAACTGGGGCGCACACAGTTTAGCCTTCAAATTACCTTGAGCAGCTCGTCCTCAGTAGCATCGGGGAACTTCTCATGGAGGGTGTCCTTCAGCACTTTGGAGATGAAACGCATCCCATATCTGACGGACAAAAAGCCACACAGACAGCGTGAGACGGGCAGGGAGAAAAAAATAATAGCTGTTGCTTCAAAACAGCTGACTCGTGTCTGGAAAAATGCGATTCACACAGCCGGTGATGCTGAGGATGCAGTGAGGAACGTACGGAATTTTATCCACCGAGACGATTATGGCAGACAGGAATTTGTCCGTGATCGCCTTCATGTTCTTGATGGACGCTTCCAGTCTTGTCCTCACCTCCTCGTGGGCCATAGCCTGCTCTGGAGTCACATCGTAAGGCAGCTTACTGTTGAAAACAGGAAAGACAGAGACGGACAAAAGGAGAATCCATCAATGTTGATCACAACCTCTGAAGCCTTTTTTACTAGCTCTACTAGTGTGCAGTACTGTGGCCATGCTGTCATCACTGAAAAGAAAACCTTTCGACTATGAGCAAAAATATTCTGTAATTTGGAGGAATTAGCTTGTATCAAACCACAAATATCTGCTAATGGTGTAAGCAATAATAGGCGTCGTTCACCAACCGTTCTTAAGGAGAAATTTCTTATGAAAACCCACTAATCTATGCACACTCGAGGGCACATTTGAGTGGCGACATGTTTGTGCAAAAAAATGTGGTTATTGCGTTTTCTTCAATTCTACAGTCGTATAATATTATTGGATTTAAATAATAAGATTTTTATAGTTTATAATATTTTTTAATAATTATTTTATTATGGTTTTATAAATAAACATTACATTGACAGTTCAACACAGAACAATCTTCTTGTGTTTTTTTTTTATATCCACTACTGAAAATACTTTAAAAAAAAAAAAAAAAAAATTTTTGTTTGGAGTCCGGTGCTCTACAGTCTTAAGACCTTCTTGACTTAATTCTCTCACTTTTTCCTTTTCAATTTCTACATATATTCACAACTATAGTTTAGTTAAGAGAAAATAAATAGTTTTACCTTGATTGAAGATTGGGCTACTTCTTGAAATAAGCACCCCAACTAGTTTTCTAATTTACAGTAAGATATAAGCGTGATAACCATGCAATCTGTTTTTCAGTTATGTTACTTGCCAACTCAAGCTTAAAAACAATGAATATTTTACTGAAAAAAGTTTAATGAACAAATGCAAATACAACCTCCACTCCAGCTCACCTGGCCTCTCCAGTCTGCGTCTCCATCTGGTTGACCCAGCTCTTGTAGATGTCCACCGGGTCGGTCTTGATGTTTAGCGTTTTGTCATCCATGATCTCCTTGACGACCGGTGCCAGGATCTGCCGTAGGGCGTTCTGTCCCCGCGCTCCTCGGTGGAAACTCACCACCATCTTGATGACTGTTGGGTTTCCTGTGACGATCTCCTTCATCTGGTCCACTTTTGACCTGCGGACAAAACATGTTACTATGTCTTCACGAACCAGGTCTCGTGTGATTCAAACCTGTGGTCATAAATTATTGTTGACTGTGTTTCCGTGTCTGGTTCTCACTTGATCTCCTCCTGCAGGGCAGTTTTGAAGAGCTTGGCCAGCAAATACTCCTCTCTCTGGTTGGAGGCGTAGTTATACAGGGTGAAGATTACGGAGTCCATGAACTTTGTGGATTTATTCTGTGGCATCTGGAAGATCAGCTTGGCGAGATACGTGGGGTTGGTCTAAAAGGAAGGAATATTATCAGAGGGTTGACGACTGGGAAGACAGCTGCCGTGATACTGTTCTTCAGGACACAAAAGCCCCTTTCACACATGCCCTGCATCCCTGAACTGATCAAGACATTACCCGGTGGAGCAGTATGTGAGAACGCAAATGTTCAAATCATTCGAACTGGATACCAAACGGACTTTACCTGGCCAGCTCCCCAGTACAAAGTCTGTTCAATGTCTGATTGAGCCCAAGTGTTATTTTCGAGAGTTTCCAGAGTTCATAAGAAAAAATGGCTAAAGAGAGAGACAAGGAAATGAAAGAACAGAGATGTACTGTAATGTACCTGTAACAGGTAAAAGAGGTACTGGTATGCTTCCAGTTTGACCCTCTTCTCCTTGCTGAGGGCCTTCAGGCCTCCCCTCTGCTTGTTCATCATCATCATGTTGGACAGCTGGCCCTTGTTCTTCCTGGTCAGCTTCTTGCTGTGGGACACCACCTCCTGCAGCGTGATCTTGTTCTTCACCAGCAAGCCGATCTTGATGTCCATCAGGTTCAGGTCGTTCTCCAGCTGCTGGTTGGAGCGGATGTTGGTGACCACCTCCTCGCGGAGCCGCATCAGTTCCAGCTCCTCCTGGAAGTCCTGGTCGCTGTGGTCCAGCAGGTGGACAAACTTCCTCACCACGGCCATCGGAGGATCCTCAGCGCTGACTGTGTGAGGAAGGGCATTTTGAGAGTCAAGCAACCACAAACGCTGGAGACCAATTCCAAGCAGTAAAAAAAGGGTAGGGATCCTACTCACTCAGCGTCTTGTAGTCATCTCGGGCCTTGTTGGCTCTAATGAAAGCCTGAATCTTCACCACCTGACTGATCTGCAGTAGAAAACAGCAATCACTTGGCTGATCAATAGTCTTCATTAACCACAGAAGTGCACTGTGTGTTGAAGTGGAAATGTCTTCACTCATGTCAGAGTGCTAAATGAGTTTCCCTCAAACCCCACAGGACATTGACTTAATGTCAGCACATGTCGGGGGACATGATTGAGAGCTTTTATTAGATAACACCGCAATTTGTTTACTTAAAATGCTAATTTTTGTAACGGACAATTTGTCTTGGTTCTTTGAAATTGTCCAAAACTAAATTTTCAGCTATTTTCATGTAACAAGGTTTCAGGCTATGAATACTTACATGATCCTGGAAGTACTTCAGACGATCCTTGTACTTCTTACGCGCTTGGTGCATCCGAACCATGGATTGGATCTGAGAGAGACAAAAACAACTCCTTTAGTCTTATACTGTATTTATACAACCAATTAATCATATTCAGATTACATACATTAAGAAGTAAGAAGTAGAAGTTACCTTCACGGCCTCTTCACTGTGGTCCTTCAGATACTGCTTACGGTCTTTGAACTTCTTCCTCTGTTTGTGGCCTTTCCAGTGGGCCTGAGAAAAAAACAAAGATTGAGAATCAACACAATAATACTTCCTGATAGCAGACAGAAGTTTGTATGTGTGCCCTCAGGATGATACCTGCATCTCACCTGTATGCATGTTACAGCTGGGTCTTGGGATTTCAGGAAGCTCAGCCGCTCCTTTTGGCCATTTCTCACCAGGTATCCACGGCAACGAGCTTGCAGCTTGGCAATCAGAGACTCATTGGCCAGCCACAGCTGCTCTCGATTGTAAGCCGTGGTTACCCCGGAAACCACCGACTGACAGGGGAAAACAATCATATTAACGCGGAGTTAAAAAGCTACGGCCATGCAGCGCTGCACTGTCAGGGACAGTGACCTACCTGGATGTCCTCCTTGTTGAGCTGCGTGTTGTTCTGCAGGAAGCCCTCTGGCTCCACCCAGGTGCCCTCCTTGCTCTGCAGATTATAATAGTAGTTGTGTCCTCCCTTCACCCAGTGCTTCACCCACTCACTGCCATTGTCACCTGCACAGACAGCATTACAAAAGGAAAGTGAACAAGATGGAGCCAACACTTAGCAAGAAGCATCATCCACCCATTTCCAGTTTGGAATAGGGTTTTTAATTACAATATTGGACGATTTAAAAAGGGGAACTACGCCGACTTTCAAAATGTATACATGTTATTCCCATGGTCCCCTAACGCAGTCCAAAGATATTCTCACAAATCCAAAAACTAGAGTGCTAAAACTCAAATTTGTGATCATCAAGTATAAAGTCAGGAAGTGCTCCATAGACAATAACTTGTGAAAGATGTTACACTGAGAGCAGCCAGAGGAAAGTTCTGAGTATATTGATACATTTTCTGTTTCAGGACCGAAAACACTATTAGAGAATAAAACATTTGGGTAAAAAAAAAGAAAAGTAAACATTATGTGGATCCACAAAGTCTCCCATACATTGTCTATGGAGCAGCTTCAGACTTTATACTTGATGGCATCACAAGTTTGAGAATAGCGAGAAGCTTGGGAATAACTTTTGAAATTTTTTTATTTAGATGGTGTTCCCGTTTTAATGTATTGTTTACTGGAAAACAGAGGTGAAAAAGCAGGTTGTAATTAGAGCTGCATGTGTTGGAGGTTTCAGATCACAGCGTAGGGAGCTACCACCACTCAAAAGTATGAAACTTTTATAGCAAATTATAATCTTCTCATGAGGCCAATCTCTGCAACCTTTAAAACACTGGAAACGAGAACAGATGCATCATTCCTCCACATTTCATTAGAAATGTAGATTATCGACAGGCACAGCAACCGTCACTTTTTCTGATGGCATTAACTTCTAAGTTGTGATAAATTTCCTTCTCACCTTCTGACTTTTTCTCATCTTTGATCTTGGACAGGTCATCCTGGTAGGTCTGGCCACACTCAGAGGTGACACCATACAGTCCTGCCCCGGGGTTACGCAGAGTAGCCAGGGTCTGAGCCGGATCGCCACTGTCCACCGCCTCATTGACAGCCTGAATGGACTGCGAGACTGCACATACAAAATATATATATATAGATATAGAGATATATATAGATACAGTATATATAAAGAATGGGTCCAGTAAAATGAAAAGAGAGTGTGCTCTTACACTGTAAGGCCTCCTGTGTGTCCTGGTTCGCCTTCAGAACAGCATCCTGGATCTCATCCAGCCACAGCACAGCAGAAGGGTCCTGGGTCTCCTGGAAGGACACGGGAAAATATGTTCAGAAACTAACAGAGCGCAGCACACGCACACGCACGCCTGAAGGTTGTGTATGGTTGTTGTCAGCAGTGTTTGGTTTGGTTTACTAACAACATACTTTATCATATCAATAAAATACAACCTATCAGATTTTGTTAGGTATAGGAGAATATAGTCCTGGACTCATTTCCGTCATTGTTCCTGTTGTTTTCACAGTCAAACGACTTTAATCATGATGAAGACAGGCATAACTTTCCCTGCCACAGGCTAAAATGGAAATAGCTAAATATTCAGCACGAGCAGCACACAGGAGGGCTGGGATAATTGGTTCATTAGCAGCCTTTATGTACTTGTAAATAAAGTGAACTATGAGACCATTGTGGTGGGACCACACCAGCAGTAAGGCCAAAGTACTTAAAACCTCCTCGGTAGTAGTTCCTGCTACACTAGTCCAGGAGCACATTTTGCCATGATGACACACACACGCGTACACACACACACACACACGCACATGCACGCACAGACTCACAAGGTGAAAACAACACTAGCGTTGCAGCTGGTAATGAAATGGCATTTACAGCCATTGTCCTGGCATGCAGCTTTTGTCTCGTGGTTTTTTTTTGCTTACATTTTTTTTCATTTATGTATGTTAACTACAGTATGTTTGGTTCCAAATGTACTATAAAAAAAATACAGCACATCAGACTTTGTCCTGGACTTTATAGTTCAAAGTGTGTCAAATGTTTCATCACCCAGTATTCAAATTACAACATCTCTTAGAGTTGCATTGTATTCTGGTCTGTTTCCTGCTACAGTGGGTGTCGACACCTCTGTGTCTATGATACATTTCTACATGTGTGATTGAGAAGCCCTTTCCCTTTGATTATGAGGGACTAACGCATCATCGCTGACACATTTTAACTGCTCCTGTAGCTGCTGGCAATACAGACATGCTGTCACACCTTCTACATCGGGCCAGTTATCCACATGAAGAGAAAAACACACAATACCACAAACAGACCTAAAAAGAGAGAAATGTCACTACAGTGTAAAATGTGTATCCCTTTACGTCACGTTAGAACAGACCTCAATACTGAATTCAACACTAAATTTTTATAAACTGCAGTTATACCAAACCACATCTAGATGGCGGTCTCCGTCTCTATATAACGTGCGTGGCAGCGGTTTGCTACTTGCCGCTCTGCTGCTGCTTTCTGGAGCCCAAAACAGGCAACTCATTTTGTTTCGGCCTCCCCCTCAGTGTGTCCCGCCCCTTCATGTTGTGCTTCAGTGTAGATGAGAGGAGGTGTGTGTATGCATGTGTGTGTGAAAGGGGTGGGCGGGTACGACGAATACCCGATCTTGAAGATTTCTAATGCAAGGGGAGTGTGAGTTGGCAGCTAACATCTGTATGCACCTCCAGGACTCAAATGAGCTCCATCTTTATAGTAAACAGAGCCGTACCTGGGCGAGTGCTGATTAGTGTTTGTATGTTTGCACTTGGCAACATAATTGCCATTTGTGTGTGTGTGTGTGTGTGGGCGATGAGTCCCTGCACTGGCTGGAGACAGGGTGCGGTGCCAGAGGTGGCGGGTGGATCGGAGGAGGACTTGGGCGTAGCTTGGTGCATTTTATCACACGTTACAAGCACATCATGGAAATAGACGGAGTGAAAGCTGAGGAGGTTGGGTAGTTTATAAATCACACTTTTAAACTTTTCTTCTGCACATTTATTTTTAACTTTCTTAGAAATCATCTGAATCCATTTTTTTCCAGGACTGACCCATCTTTTCTATTCTTACATTTATATGTCTTTTTTCCATTTAGCAGGCTATTTACAATTTCTGAATTTTTATTTATTTATTTACATTTTTTCCCCCTCCTCCATCTTTTTATTTTGCTTATTTTTAGTTATTGCTATATATATATATATATATATATATATAGTCGACAATATTGGGCTTGTTAGTCAGTAGAGTCTGGGCAGAACTTCCTGCTGTTTATCTAGGCACAGCCCTCAGCCCACAGTCAAAGCCAGCTTGTGCCTGACCGTCTCTCTGACTAACTGTTCAGATACTGCAGAGTTAATGAGGCGACACCAAGAAGCCAGTCACAAATTGAACCGAAGAGGACGGAAAAAAAACAGCTTCGTTTTTTTCTTCTTCTTCAAACTCCGGACCTTGCATCACGTGGAAACACTCTCTTCCAGCACGACTACACCTTAGCCGTGTGGGTCCATCTCCTCAGTCAACCCCACCTCTTATGCTCTTTCTCTCTCAGCTGGGGAACATCCCATCGTCACTGGCGCTTTGAAGCCCAACAGGAAGCTCACACTGTCCTAACTACTTCCTCTCTGTCTTTAGGTAATCGCCTCAAACAGCCACATGCGGCAGTCAACAACCAGAGTACTGTGTGTGTGTGTGTGTCTGTGGCTCTGGCCCATTTAATACACTGGTCAGCTTTCTGCCCTTTTATGGAAGCAAATGAGGCCCTGCTTGTTATTTCCTATGCCTGTGAAATCGACAGGAAAATACTTTGCTTTTTTTGTCATCTCCTGTTTTTTCACTGGTCAATTTTTTTTGGGTCCCGTGAAAATTTGTGCCGAGTTCCCACAAGATTCAAGGTTTGAGACGTAACTGATTGATGTTGACATTTGAAAGAGTGTGGGCAGTGGCCAAGTATTTTAGAGTCTAAGCTTGATAAGAGACTTCCTTTATCTGTGTTTACACAGGATAGAAAACAGACTCAGTGCTAAAATGGATACACTGAGAATTGTTCTATTTACAAACCTTGTTCTTAAGAAAAGAAAGAGCTAACTGGTGTTCAGTTTGTCAGCTATTTTTGATTTAGTCCTGTGTCAAATGTCCTTGTTAGTTTTCATCATATTTAGCCAACCTCATCCTCTTTTTTGTTGTTTGTTTTAGTTGATTTAAAGTCTGGGCATTTTAGTCTTACATTAGTCAAAGAAAACCCTAAATATTTTAATATAGTTTTAGAAAATGTTTGTCTTTTTTAGTCATCAGATTATATGGAACATTTCAGACAATCTAGTCAAACCAAAACATTACCTCATCATGAAAAAAAAAGGTTGTTGGCGAACATATTTACTCTTAGTTGTGGTTAACTAAATTAACACTGGAGTGAACATTTAACTCTAATATGAACTCAGTTTATGCTTATTAGGGATTTTCACCTCCTCTGCACCTGTGTGCTCTGTGGTATCAAACCCACCTCCTCCAGTCTCACCTCACCTACAGCTGCGTAGGCCTCAGCTTGTCCTATGACAGGAAAACAAACCCAAACATGGCTGTCTTCCTGTGACATCCTATGCAAATATGCTGCACAGACACGCATACAGGAGCCAAATTGATCAGCCCGCCTCGCTCAAGAATAGATAAGCGGCAAATGAGTCCGAGAGAGCAGGGTGCCGATGAACTGCTTTCAGGAAAGACTGTTCAATACGTGCCCTTCTTTGGACTCAAGACGCACGTGCGATAACAAGGAGTGGTAATGAAAACAGAAAAGATAGGTCAAACCTCAGAAAGCTGCAGAGACAGAAAGGCAGGCAGACAGACATACGACAGGAAATGAGCGGGGGAAAAGATGATCGCACCATGACATCAGCAGTCTGGTTGTGTCATGTGGAGCCAAGAGGCCTGAGTCACATGGAGCCATCTGCTACAATGATGAGTCTGGGATCCCATTGAGCGGTGACCACGCGTCACAATAATGCATCTACTGTATGAAGCATGTGGGTATTACAGTGAACGAACACATGAAAGACTGTATTGTGTTTTTAAACCTTTGAGGCTTTCAGGTGATGTAATGCACCCTGCCCAGAACTCTTGGGCACTGGTGGCTAAGTGAATAGGTGGGTGCTTCTCAAAATGTACAAGTTAGACAATTGGTCATTTTAAAATGTAAAAGCAGAGCAAATACTAATATTAGAAAAAAAAAACAGCTAGGGGGTTCCAGGGGCATGTCCTCCCCGAGGAAATATATTGGCTGTAAAAGTCCAAATGTTGGTGTCTCTTGCACCTTCTAATGCCACTATTCTGTCATGGACACGGATCTTCATTAATGAATGAATTAATAACATTCATATTAATTTAACTTAATTAATGAATCTTGTTTAAGCAGGAAGGGGCCTCTTTTTTTACCCCTACAATAACGAGATTCTTTCGAATCATTAAATACGCATCATATGCCCAGTCATACTGTAGCCCTGAAAGCAGTAAAAACACTTCTCAAAAGTCTGGAGTAACTGTAGTCAGGCGCTGTTTGCATAAAGTGTTTGCATAATGCTCACCTGAATTAAATACACATAAAAAAGGAAATGACAAAAGGAAGGGACCAGGGCACACGGTAACCACACACGACATTAAGTAAACGTCATCCAAACCTCATATTGATCTATATAACCTCAACATCCAACTTCTACTTCCAACTCTCACATGAGAACCCTGTGCAGTGTTTGTGTCTTACGTGAGCCTTCTCTCTGCGGGCCTCCAGCAGTTTATCGTGGTAGTGCTGAGCCACAGACGGGTCCACATCTGTGAGCTTGGCTGAGGGGTTCTGCAGCATGGCCAGGGTCTTTGAGGGATCTCCTTCATCCAGGGCCTCGTTGATCAGCCCGATGGCGGCAATACCTGCACAAAGAAACAAACAATTTAACAAAACAAATTAAAACCGCAGAGTCAGTGATCACAGGATGAGGAGAAAGATAGGGAAGGGAGGGACGTCTGTAATAATCAGTCAAGATGTGGCATCATCTGACAATTAAAGATTAAATTAACTTAAATAAAGCAGTTTTACTTTTAAATGTTTTATACTTGTGAACCTGTGGCCAACCAAGGACCTTTCCCAAAGTGAAGAAACTTTTATTTTGGAGGTCCGGGAGCGTACTACCTAAGTCTTAACTGTATTCTACTGTATTAATATTATTTCTAAATGTATGTTATACCTAGTACTTGGGAGTATTTATTGTATAATATATATAAAATGTATTTGTTTTGAGATATTTACCATCGAACCCTGGGCAGGTCAACTGTTAGCACACATGCTATTAGCTTATTACCTCTGCCAAGGAAGTTATGTTTTTAGTTTGTTTGTTTGAAGGGTGCAGCACAGGCAGGGGAAGAACCCTTTACATTTTGAAACGAGTCAGAATCACGTGGCGGATAAACTAATTATTTTTTACTTTCGTTAACATTGTGAGACAGGGAATCTGGTGCCCTTCTAGTTATCTAGTGTGGTAACCATTTCTAAACAGTTTTGACTTGATGAAGATGTAATCTGGAGCAATCGTTGTCTATTTAACTACACGTGTGGTTTGGAGTTTGACACATTTATACGAGTGTGTCACCTACGTTCATGCTCCTCCTGCACACACAGGTTGACTTGGTCGATGCAGGCTTGAATGTCGTTCCAGGTGAGATAGTCGCTGCCCTCCTCTCTGGCTGCTGCCTTAAGACGCATCAGTTCATCCATGTACCTGAGGAGCACACAGGTACGGCGCCACATCATCAGCCTGCTTCAGTCCGCTCAAGAAACACACATGAACCTCAGACGCACTAAGACAATGTGTCACAGGCTCCTGGTGTGCGTGCTCACCTCTGCGCATATTCATCCTCCACATTACTGAGTCCAGTGACGACGCTGGACAGTTGTTTCCACAGGGCGGCTCGGTCTCCGACGTCCATCGCCTCGTTCATCAACACCACCGACGACAGCATCTCCACGGCAACTAGCAGCTCGGGGTGGGACAGCGAGCCCTGCGGGACACAGGACACAAATTTACCCCATATGTCAAACTGCCACTGAAAAGACTACCAGAGGCAAACATGTTGACACTGTCTAGACTTGTTGTTCCACAGTTAAATTAGAGGAAACATTAGCGGCTCCAACGCTTCTGTGAAGGTGATGAAGTCGTCAGCTATGACAGATAAGGGTTTTAAAAATGGTTTGATATGTTATGTATTGTATGCCTTACAGGTAGTCTGTGTTGTGAGTTCTGACTAATAATAATAATAATAATAATAATACGCTGCTTTCCGAGAAGTAACGTAATGTGCTTTTAGGGCCATTATTTCTATTAATGACTCATCTGTTTTATTCTATTAACTATTAAATAGTCATAAAATTGTTCTCAGAGCACAGCATGATCTCTTCAAATAGCTTGTTTTGTCCAAACAACAATCCAAATCCCAATTTACAACAAGATAAATAAGAAATAATTAGCTACATTTAGCGAAATGGCAAAAATGAATAACAAATTCTAGTGGGGGAGGATTTTGCTCAGGCCTCGCGGTGAACTGCTGTTTATTCTTATTTTCATTTTATTTTCAATTGACTTTTGAGTGGTTTTGTTATTATTATTAAGTGTCACATCATTGCTTTGTATCCATTAAGATTTAAGTACCAAGTGGAACGTGCCTTTCTTCCATTATATTCAAAGTGCCTCAATGTATTTTCTTTATGCGTGCCTTTTATGTTCAATGTGAAGTGTATGTCTTTGTGTGTCATGTGGAAAACACAATAAAACATATTTGTCAGAAGAACATTTACTGATTGTTTCAGCATTGCGATGTAAAATGCGGTGCTCTTAATATGCATGCTATCATTTGGAAAATCATGCAAAGGAGGTGGTAAATTTGTTTTTATTAAATCAGTTCGTAAAATAAACTTTACTATCAACAGACGTGTCTAGATTAAACTGTACCAGCGATGGTACCGACTGATGACGATAAAAGTTTTTATTTTCAGGTCAACTCATACTGTAATTTAGCCTCAGAAGCCACATGATCACGTTTGTTAAGAATGATGCGCTGGTGCGGGTTCTACGTATGCACGTCTGTGTATTTCACTTTGTGTGAGTGTGTGAGCGTGTTTCTGCGTTGCGGGTACCTCTGGGCTTTGCTGCTGCAGGCTGAGCAGCTCTCTCTGGTAGAGGTCTGCGGCACTGGGGTAGACTTCAGGCAGCTGAGCGTCAGGGTTCCTCAGCTCCTCCACAGTCTTCTCCGGCACACCCGCCCTGATGGCAGCGTTAATGTGTTCCACTGCCTTCAACACTACACACACACACACACACACAGTTAACATTTGTAGGTGAATTATAAGAACAGACAGAGATGTAGAAACAGGGAAGAAGACTTTTATTGTCAGTATGTATGTGTTATGTGCATACTCTTCAGGTAGCCGGCTGCAATCTCATTGGCCACGTCCACGCCGCTCTGCAGCTCATCCTTAGTCAGGGCTTCTCCTGGAGACACCTATTAAGGAAGAAATCAAGTTGAGATTATACTGAGGAGACAGAGAACCAGCACCATTTTCTTGACATAATTATACAGCTTCATTTGCACACTGATCCCTACCTGGTCTTTATTCTCCCTGTCAGCCTGCAGCTGCTTGAGGTACCAGCCTTTGTTCTGGACCTGCAGGTTCTGGACGCCCATGGCTTTAAGGGCCTCATATAACTTATCCTCATCACCACTCAGCAACGCCTGTTCAGCCGCACTCAAGGCTTTGCTCACTGCAGGAGAAAGGTTGACCTTTTTACTAAAGCACCATGGAAACCCAGGATAAATGACCAAAATCAGTAAACAAATGTGTTTGCGCGACTTACCATTGACCGTGTTGACGTTGCCCTGGATTTCAGCCTGGGTGAGAAGCTCATCATAGATATCTCTCTCCGCGTCGCTGTTCTCCATTTGCTGTTGGAACAGAGCAACAAAAATGTGGCCAACAGCAAGTGAAATATAACAGTACTACACATGAGCACCACTTATCACCCCCCCCCCCCCCCCCCCCCCCCCCCCCCCCCCCCCCCC
>CALSCE010009344.1:10497633-10538521 GCA_943593645.1 Bovichtus variegatus | reverse complement strand
ACACACACACACACACACACACACACACACACACACAGTCAATTCTTGTCAGGACATTTGGTCCTTATACAAATAATTAAAACACACACACACACACACACACACACACGCACGCACACGCCTCCAGCTGAAACAACTTCCCACCCAGGGAAGTCGTGACATGGGGTCTCCAGACAGGCCTGCTATTGAGGCCGAGTTGACCGACCCATGGCGCATGGCCTGGGCCTGCCAGCCAGGAACAACCCCCTCCTTTCACTCCATACTGGAGCAGTGAAAGGCTCCATGAAGACTGCTAACGAATGGCTCTTTTATCAGGGCTACACACCCTTTCCAGGCGAGCACAAACACAGACACACCCTCCACTTCACCAGTAAGAACAGCAGCTATGAATAGGATTTTGTAACATCGACAACTGGATTGCAACAACAGCGGAGATCGGCCAAAAGATATGTCGTGTTGTGAATATGACACTAACAGGCATGTCTACAATCAAAGAATAGTCACAAGTATGGAAAAATTGTCTGGAATCACTCTGAACAAATAGCAGACGAGATATGAAGGTGTGTGAAGGCTAATGCTACGTTCATGTCATACCACAGAGAAGAACGAGCAGCCAAGAGAAAAATGTTCACATCACCCACCTTGTTATTTTTAAAAAAGGGATCTATGCACTGTTTGTATTTGCTTTTAATATGTTAGCAAACCAATATCTAAAATGACACATTTTATTTAGTGTGACTACATGGGAACACAGGATACATAACTTAAAGTTATTTATTTTTATTTTTTTATTTTCAGCATAACTGTAAACAGGGTGAGAGTTTGCATAACCACACACAATGCTAGCATATTGGAAATTATTATAGAGCCACTTCTTCATTGCAGTACTTATTTATGAATCACCAGACATTATGCCGTTTGCATGATCCAACACCCTATCCTTAATAAATAATAGAGCAGTGGTTTTCAAACTATGTGTGCTCAAGGCACATCAAACAGCAAGTAGGGCTGCAATTAAAACTTACTTTCATTATTAATTAATCTGCAGATTTGCTAGTTTAAATCCTTTTCTTGTTTCATCAGTCCAAAACCCACAGACATTCAGTTTAATATGATATAAAACAGAGAAAAACAGGACATTTTCTGCCATTTTTGCATTAACAATTACTCAAACGATTAACCGACTATCAAGATTATTACCAATCATTTTCCTGTCGATCAACTAATCGATTAATAAACTAATCGTTGCATCTCTAAGTGCAAAGCAAAATCTCAAGGCACTTGACCATATTTATATGTGAAAAAATGGGCTGATGTTCCTAAATGGTCGATTTCAGAAGGCTTTTGGTCAATTATACTGTAATAAAATATGTTCAGAATCTGGAATATAATAGCATTTTTTTGTGTTAGGATTCTGCAGACTAAACCCACAGGCCACATATTCAGTTTCACTCAAGATGGAGATTTTGGTGCCCTGCCATGTATGATTCATAAATTGTTTTAATCACAGAATTTTTTTTAAAAAAGCACTACAGCACAGGAGAATGCGGAAACACCACAAATCATTATCTCATCCCTCCTGCGTACTGGCAGGAAGCTGCAGTCGGAGGTCAGTCTCATAGGAAGAGCTCCGCTACTGACCGCCGTCTCTCCAGGAAGACACGCAGACACCACGCCAGCAGTCCGTCTCCGGCTGCTGTCGAGGTGCTTCCTCTATTCTCCTGCACAGTGCACATCCTAAAACCATCTCCTGCAGCGTGGCTTTACTGGGATGACAGTTTTTGGCTGCAGGTGGTCCGTTAATAATGTTTAGTCCACGGAGATGAAGAAACTTTGGACTTCAGTTACACACTTCCTCTTTCCCAGGTTTCACTGAGTCACAGGCACAGCTCTTCCTCTGCAGTTAATGTTTAATAACAGCTGAGCTTACACTAACAGACCACAAGCCTTGTTATTGTAATGTTAAGAGGTATTGTTCCCTTGTCCCTCTCAGGGAGCGGCCCAATAGGTTTCATTGTCTCATTGTTTAGAGACCTTGGATCAGGACTATAAAAAAGAAACGATGACAATGCGTGTCCAGCATCCAGCATCTTTAAGTGATAGAACAAGCCATTATAATATAATCAGACTGAGCTAAGATGTCGAGGCATCTAAAACTGTCTAGATTTGGATGAAATTAGGTATTTTTAAACAGCATTTAAATGACCAAATGTCCACATGTAGCAAGTCCTACATAGTTAAATATACTAGTATAACATAGTCATGGAAATGTTAATAATAAATAATAGTAATATATAACCTGGGTGTCCAAACAAAACGTTTAGTCTTTTGACCAGAGTATTACCAAAACCACGCTTCCTGGGAAGTCGTGGCATAAATATGGAAATTGTCAAGTCAGCATTTTAGTCCGATGATGTTAAATCACGTGAAGTACAGACAGTTATTGGGCTTAAAACAACTGGAATGACACACAAGTTAGACACAGTTTGATTCTGAATTTACCATCAGAGACATCCCAGAAACCAGTTGTAAGTTTCACAAAAAAAAAAAAAACAACAACCCGATTTTAACTTCTGCAGCATGAAAATCGACACAAACTCTGTTCTTACATCTCCCAGTTATTATTTTGTGGCAGGCTATCACACATCACATAGCCAGAAAAAAAAACCAACATACATTTAGCTTATTGAGTAAATGAGAATACAGAGAAACATGAAAAAAGCTTTAATTAACTTTTACCACTAAATTCTATCTCGACTGTTTGAGAGAGAGCAACACATGGACAGAGACAAAGTGCCGCTACAGTATAAGAGATGTTACTCGTTACTGTGTCGTTGAGGCAAACTCAACACTTCTTCTTTGCTGTTTCACAATAAAAGCCTTGTGGCAGGAAATGATAAGGTAACTGGAAGTAATTATTGGTCAGTTCCGGCGCTGAAACAATCGCTTGATTTATTGATAGAAAATGTGAGGGTTTGCTATTACGATTGGCAATTAAATATCTCGTGGTTCTGGACTGTTTGTCAGACAAAACAAGAAGTTTGAAGACGTGGGAAGTTGTGATGACTAGTTTTCAACTGACAATTCTACATATCAATGTAGTTAATAATCTGCAATTTCAGCCCATGTTAGTTAGATTTGAACCAAGGCTACAAGCACTTCACTTCCTTTCCATCAGAGATCAGTGATACATGGTGAACTGTCAGGTGAAGAGCCTCATGCCTTAAACTTAAACCAAGGTTTAGCCCACACATGAACCCCACCCACCACTTAAACCTTCACTTAATCCAGGTGGAAACCCCCGGTGTACCCGTAAATGTTCTCAAAAACACAAGCCTGACCAGAAACATACAAAACAGGCATGACAAGGACAAACATTATGCTAGTTTTAGACAACAATGCCCTGCATTTGTGTCTGAAAAGGAAAGAGAAGGAAGTGCTGCACGTTGACAGAATAGCTGGAAAGGCAGCAGCACAACATAAAAGGTACAGATAATATTAACAGACATACCCCCCCCCCCCCCCCCCCCCCCGCTGCTCTCGGTTTCTCACTAACCACCCACCTCTTCCATTGTGAGGCTGAACTGGAGACTAATTAGAGACTGGGTTTTAAGAAGTCTGTGTGCGTTTATTGTGCATTGCGCCCGCTTACAATACAGCAGGAAATCACAACCTCAAATGTAAACCAGTGTTTCGTTTCACGAGGACAAAGCACAAAGAGAGAGTGGAGAAAACAGGGAGAAAAATGACAAAAGGCAACACACAAAAAAAAAAAGGATGAGTGAGAGCCAAGTTGTCCATTACATGCTTTGCTGCAGCGCTGGAATCTGTGCACCAACTGACCTCGTCCTCTCAACACTCAAACAACCCGACAGCAGCTGGACCGACACAGTGCACGCCGAGTGTTGAAGTGGGGGAAATAATCAACCTTTTTTTAAAACAAGGCCCTGGCTGTACATTGTACGTGATACTGACTTCTTCATGCAAGTTAAGTACTTCTGCAAAAACAAAAGTAAATTATCTTGACACGTTTTACTACTGACATTAATAATTAATGTATGTTAGCTGGTTATCAATTAGCTGACTGAACGAAAGTCATTCAATCATTTTTGCTGATCAATTAAAAGTTTAAAATCAGTGATTCCCAATCTGGGAGTCAGGACAACGTAAGATAAATATGGGGGTTGTGAGATGATTAGCAGGATAGGGAAACAGAATTTAAAATGTATTCATTTAACTTTCCTTAAATCTTTGTTTTTTTATGAATTACTGGATAATCTTACCACATCAGGGAGAAAAAGTCATAGATATAGTAGACATTGCTGTATTTTATGGGATCCTGAGTGAAAAAGGTTTGGAATTAATTTATCAATTACCTAGAATTACCGCCCCGCAGTTGTATGCGTCCGCCAACCAGCCAAGTTGCACTTTACATCCATGTCTGTCCAAAATGTCATAACTTCAACCTGTTAGACATTTATGTGAAATTGCCATAATTAGCATATGAATTAATTATTGAGTTATGGTCAAAAACGTGTTTTGTGAAGTCAAAGGGACCTTCGACCATCAAATTCTTATCAGTTCATTCTTGAGTCCAATTGGACGTTTGTGCCAAATTTGAAGACATTCCCTGCAGGTGTTCCTGAGAGATGGACGGACAACCGGAAAACATAATGCCTCGGGCCTCGGCTGTCACCGGTGCAGAGGCACAAGAATATAATACCCCCCGTAAGCCGAGTGGTTAGGGCAGATGCAGTATATGGCCGCATATAACATGAGCGGTGAGACACCGGTTCGATTCCCGGATGACCGTTTGCTGACTGTTGTGGTTTCCCTCCCCTAACCTTTCCTCACATTTCCTTACTCTCTCCACTATCACTACCAAATAAAGACAGAAAATGCCCACATTTAAAAAATATATATATTTCATATGTTCTCACTTTAAAACCCTTGCTCTAGTTTCAATTCAAAAGTTTAGTTTGGTTAAGACTCTTTTCAAAGGTTTTCCTTTAATAAAAGCACAGCAACTTTAATGGCTGTGACCTTTGACCCTGGAAGCTTGAGGCCTTCTGAGAACAATTATCCATCACATGGGACCTGCGGCTATTGAGCCATTACTGTCTCCAGTTGAAGTTATCTAAGTGCAAATACCAGCTGAGGACTGATGTACAGAGCTGTGATAATAGAAGAACAAGCAGGCCTGAGAAAATGAGAGAATCAGGTCGGCCTGCTGATCAGGTGGAAGGGGGGTGTGTGTGTGTGTGTGTGTGTGTGGGGGGGGGGGGCAGCTCTCTGCTCCTGACAGGTTGCATCACCAGCACAGATTCAGAGTGTTCCCGGGCTGTAACGGATTTCCAAACAGCCAGAGCAACTTGTCGTCTCAGGTTTCACAGACAGCCAGGTGAGTCTGGAGGAGGGGTGTGACCGGGACAATTCCTGCAGGGCCTTTATGGAGCACTGATCTCTTTCTTTCCCACATTCTCAACTGTTGACTGCCAAGCTGTGACTCAGGCCTGTGTTCTGAGAGGCCGCAGCAGAACATTTACACAACAATCAAAATGCAGCCTACAGCAGTGTAGACGTGGAACTTAAAACGCACAGTCAAAGCAAAAATAATGTTGATTTAAAACAGGCAATCCACAATATTATAGTTTTTCTATGTTAATAATAGGCCTGAACAAATCGGTTTTTCAGGTCAGAAATGATCATTCACTCAAATATCGTGTATCATATCGCATTGTAATATCAGTCAAAAATTGTTCTCGCCCTAGTTAGTAAGCTCTCATTGCTTACGGCTGTGTTGTGTCCCATCAGCGTGGACAAGAATCAGACATTCAGTCCAAAAATATCTTTACAGATGGGTCACGTGAGGTCACTTTTAAAAGGTTTGAACACATCACTCTTGTGCCATTCATTGTTCTCCTCACAGCAACACAATGTTGCAGGCCTTAAATGACATAATATTCATTGCAGCAGCAGCTATACACAAGAGTGTTAAGAAACCGTTCAAAAACAGGAAATTACAGGCAAATGGCCAGAGCTTCAGCAGGAACTGGGCTGGTCCTGCAGTGAAGGGTGATGCTGACGAGAGGGAGTTTTAAACCGACATTCAGTTAGGGTGTTTTACACCAGAAAATTGGGTATAAATCTGTGATTCAACTTTAACACACTTTTATTTTGAGTTAAAAATACTGATTTAGCGTTATGGGCCTTTAACTACAGTCTGTGTCTAGTTTACATTCCCCCCCCATCATTGCACAATGCATAAAGTGAGTAATCCTTTCTTTAAATGTATACATTTCGCAACCCTTTTAGTACAAACTGCTGCCGTCCAGCTAACAAAAGGGCAGAAAAACTCGACAAGGATGTGACAGTAATGTTTGTAAAGTACCAGAGATTATTTCTTGAGAAGTTGTTTTATTATGGTGAGTGTCAGTTAACAGAGGGGGAGCAGAAAAGTATGAAAGAGTGCGACCACACTCGACTCTGCATGATGGATTAGAGATAAAAACAGAGATTATCTTTCCGTTTGCTATGATGGATTTTCTCACCTCGGTCAGAAGTTGTCATCTCATACAAAAGCCAAGATTAAAATATGGAGACGGTGCACGATCCAGCATGGGAATACTTGAATAAAATAGTGACGCACGTGGTGACAGGGTGAGTGGAAACTTTGGTTGTCATGTCACAACCGGCAGAAACCGCTGCAGCTGAAAAGTTAATCCAGTTTCATTACTGTTCTGTAAGCATGCCATGGTCGCACTACAGTATTTTGTTATGGAAGTAGCCTGGGGAATGAGTTAATGAGGTAAAAAAACGTTTTAATGTAACCAAGACATCAAGTAACTCTAAAAGATTTCCACCCTGAGATAAATTTCTTGTTTGTCAATGATGTAACCAAATGAAAAACACCTCTGTGCTATTTGTCCCAACAGCGGTAATCTCGTCTCAGGGTAAATACTTATCATTCTTTCGTGTCACTTACTTTGACGAAAACGGATGAAACCTCTTTTAGAAGTAGATCATTTTTTTTTTTGCAATTCAGCAATTTGTCTACATCAATGTCACACAAACAACACTGTTACTGACCTAACCAGAAGGGACAGTTGGTTATACCAGAGCAAGAAAAAAAGAAAAGCTTTAAATCATCGCCTCAGAGTCAATAAAACAGTCAGAGAGGAAACCTGCCAACCACAGGTGAACGCTGCCATCACTAGGCAACACTCACAACTGTACTATTTTTGATTTAAAAAAAAAAAAAAAAAAAAAAAAAGAAAACTCCAAATTAGGTCATAGTCAAATTAGCATGCAGTGGATCCCTGAACAGACTGAAAATGAAATGCTTATAGTTCTTACACTCTTGATGACGGTCATGAATCCGTACAAAAACTGAAGTGTAAAAGCGAGAAGTTGCTTGTAACCAAAGAACAGTTTCACACATAACCCCCCGTAAAACTGCAACTTGGTGTGAGATGTCAAACTATTGTTTTAACAGAGGAGCAAAGAGAGCCGAGACCCTCCATTACCTTTGGGACAAGGCTGGCTGCGGCAGAAGTAAGAACTTGTGTCGAGTAGTAAAAACTGATGCCATCCACATTTTTATAGAGCTTAGGCAGCTATGTAAAATGGACTGCTATGCTACACTTTGAGGTTTAAACAAAGCGTCTTTGTGACAGAAAACAAGCTTGAGGTTGAAACACACGGACTCAAAAGTGACATGTTTTTAAAGTTACGTCATCATCTTAACCTGATCGTTTCCAATCAGAAAATAATTAAAAACACATTTGTTTCGAAAAGTAGATTTTCGCTGGGACTTGCGGAATCCACAAGTTAAGAATTGAGATCTCAAATGCCTGTCCTAAAGTTGTGCATTTTAGAATATATACACAAATGCTTTTTCTTCACTTGTAAATCAATTTTCACAGATTTCTTTCTTCATTTGTGGAATTTGTTAGCGTGTTTGCAGATCCGTTTTATATTTGCAAAATCATTTTTTGGAGTTTAAAATAATTTCTTTCATTTGTGGAAGGTGTTTTACGTTTCCACACGGATTGTCAATCTTTTCAAACAAATAATATTGAAAATCTATCTCCATAACAAAGTAACACTGGTGCCAAATCAACACAAACTCCACCCAGAGAAAGTCGTGGTGTATAACCAATTTGGTCATTTGGTTATAAAAAGTACTTTCAAGTCTTCGTTGCATATTTTTTTCTTAAACTATCGAGCAATTTCATGGTTCTAGTGAACCCTGTCATTTAAAGAAATTACACAAAACACTAATTAGACACCATATAACTCCAGACCTGAATGTGAACCACCCTCCAGTCTGTATTTCTTCTCACGGTACGGATGAAGACCACGGATGGCAGCTCGGCACAATCAGCGATGTGGTAAATGAGGAGTGTTTGAGGAGTTAAGGTGGCATGAACTCGAGGGAGGACGATACTGCAGCTCTCCGAGACAGACTTTACTCATCATACATGACATAAAGCAGGCGGACACTTGGAGTAAATCCTGCTGGTTTAACATGCAGCCCTCCCTCTCAGGTCATTACAGGACGTCACATTGTTCAGCATCGTCTAAACAAGGACTCCTACAGAATTACTGCTGTGAGCAGGGCGGAGAAGGAACACACACTATTCTAATACAACTGTTAGAAAAGCAAGATAATAAAACTATGCTTGAAATATTGATATTGAAATATTTTTGAATGATATTGTTGAGATTGTTTCATAAATGTCTGCATGACATCCAGTTTGTTGCCACTTGGGTCTAATTTTCCAAGTTGTGCTCCATCCTTCCAGTCAGTTTTGAGAAGATGTTCATTCAAGCAGAGAGTTCATTTCCAAGGTAACTGCGACGTTTGTTTGGTTTTCTGTGTCTGCTCTGGGAGTTGACAGATATCTGATCATATACACAACAGATACACATCAATCTAACTCCACTGTCCAATTACTCTCTCCTCTCGTCCCCTCTCTGGTTCACCTGTGGTAGGAAAACTCTTTCAGCCACCCCCCCCCGCCAAAAATACCTACGTCACCCGCTGAAAGAATCTGCTAAGTGATTTACTGCCCACTTTACTTCACTGCACACGGCGCAGGGTGACAGGAAACGAGGAAGAGCCATGCGACATCCTGACATCAAGCATTAATGTACGCGTCATTTAGAGTCAGTTTGTTGAAACGGTTTGTTGTGCACTGATGCGATGAGGAGGAATGTGCAGTTAGTCCCGTGCACGGATCAATAAACTGAAGTTTTGTACTGAAAACGAAACATGTCCAACTGCATTCTCAGAGGCTGAAGCTGCCAACGAAAGAGTGAAAGGGGAAAAGTAAGACAGTTGAATATACAGAGAAAGAAGGCCAGTTTGTTGAAAGAAATGCATTGAATAAGCATTTATGAGTCCTTCAACTAATATAAAAGAAACCGTACTTTTGACATGGTTAGTCGGTTGACAATTTCTAATAATGGAGGAGCCATTTATCAAGTAAAAACGACCCGATGTGGCAATTTGCAGCTTTTTCTTTTTCATATTTTCCTAAATCAGATCCAGAATCAGGTTTATTGCCAAGTAGGTTTTCACATAGGAGGAATTTGCTTTGATGGTGCATAACACAAACATAGTAAGAGAAAATGAAAATAAAAAAAAGAGTAACTAAAATCAGAAACATAAATATAGAATAGAGATCAATCACAAAACAAATATGAAAAAATACTACAAAAATATGTACAATACATCTGAATAAAAATGAAAGAGCTGTGCAGTTTTTAGAAGTGGGGAGTTTGTGTGCAAATTGTCCAAGGAATGTGCAAAGGTTCAGTGTGAAGTATGAAACCAATTGAGTGGATTATCTTTGTGTTTTGACTGTTGATCAAACAAAACCAGCAATTCAAAAGACCCAAATGATCAAGTAATCCAAATAATAATTAACAGATTAATCGATAAAGAAAAGACGTCGTGGTTGCAGCGCTTGCGAAAAGCTCAGCAAGCAACATCAAGCACACGACATTACAACATATATGAAAAGCCAAAAGAGAGCCTCAGACTGCATTTGATGGGCACATAGTTTGCATCTCTCTGACGAGAAAGAGTGCGAATTCAGGCTGTGCTCAAATTCATAAAGGCTTTCTACGCTCAAACACACACCTGACAGTAATAGTGTTAAAGAGCCACAATGCGTTCCTGCAGCCATCCCCACAAGGCACACAGGTACACTGTGCACCTGTCAGAGGCATTCCCATCATACCACTCAGCATCGACACGCACGCCCAGCATTCCTCCCCCATAGAGTTCCCCTGCAGTCTCAGGTGCTCCCCACATGGGGCTCTGCCTACCTGAAACTCAATGTTTGTTCTGATTGGTCTAAAGTGTTGAAATCTGGTTAGTAGTATTCAACATTAGCCTCAAAACTTTACATTTTTAGATCACATGAAAAATCACACTTTTACCAATAGTCAAAAGTCAGGATTTCTGAAAAATGAGGAGAAACGGCAACATTGTGTTAGCATTGTGATTTTTTTTCTTACACTGCATATCGTGTACTTTCTGAGATACAACCATTTTCTTATCATACTATAGTTAGTCTTTGGGCACATGGGACTACTGTTTTTCCACAAATATAATATAGAAAAAACAGTATTACCCATGTGCCCAAAGACATAATATAGTATGATAAGAAAAACTCACTTTTCAGGTTTAACCCATTTTAAAAAAGTGTGCTTAGGCAAATTCAAAATGTCAGTTGTGGGCGCAAAGGGCTTAATATCAGATCCTTCAGAGCCCTTGGAAACAAATCGCCATCAAACATAATTCAAAACACATTCCTGCAGCTAGGTAAACTCCTATTAAACTATTAAATCACACTGGGTTGAGTAAAAGATGTTTGGTCAACGAACAAACCCTGTGTACTCTTCGTCTGAACAATTCCACCCGGACATGCACATTTCTTGGGGGAATCTCTGTCCCAACACTGTGTGACACTGGTGCTTTGGTGGGTTTAGGGAAGAGAAGCAGGGTCCTGAACATGAAGAACCTCGCAGGAGATTAAAAACCACTGGAATTGTGCTTTATATTTAATGTATTTTTATGCGTGCTATTCCAACACAAACCGTGACCAGACTGCAGCCACAAGACATGTGAAGTTTTGACTGAGGTCATCTTTTTCTTAAAAAAATATTTATACTTTTTTGCTCTTATTTTGGCAAGAAGACTTCTGATTGACACGCATATAAGTTCAGGGACATTAGGGGAATACATCAGAGCACAAACGGAGGTAGAAGTGTCAGGTGGAGGAAAAATGGGAACAGACAAAACCAAAGTCATTCCAGGAATTTCCTGAACATCACAGGTGGACGATAACGACAGAGCAGGTCAGAGGTGCAGGACAACAAACACTCAGCCTTCCTTTTTTTTTTTCTTCTCATCAGAGCAAACGCCATCGCAGCAGCACGGACTCTCCAGCACTCACACCGGAACTTGTTGCTATGACAACTGTGGTTTCTGGTTTCTGTGGCAACAGTGGGAAATACTCAAATCAACAGGGACTGAGTCACTTCCTGTCTCGCACAACTCTTCCTCTTTTTGATTCTGCGAGCCTGCAGCGGGGTCGACTACTGAGTCAGTAAAAGACGTTTACAAGCTCAGGTCACTCACTCACTCACTCACACACTTACATTCACTTAAACACTTACTCAGTCACTCACTCACTTACACACTCACACTCACTCACTCACACACTTACATTCACTCACTTACATTCACTTACATTCACATACATTCACTCACTCACTTACATTCACTCACTTACATTCACTTACATTCACTCACTCACTTACATTCACTCACTCACTTTCACTCACTCACTTACATTCACTCACTTACATTCACTCACTCACTTACATTCACTCACTCACTTACATTCACTCACTCACTTACATTCACTCACTCACTTACATTCACTCACACACTTACATTCACTCACACACTTACATTCACTCACACACTTACATACATTCACTCACTCACTTACATTCACTTACATTCACTCACTTACATTCACTCACTTACATTCACTCACACACTTACTCACTCACTCACATTCACACTCACCTCTATATCTGCTGTGACATCACCAATGTCTTCATACATGATGACACTTTTTTTTATGTTGATATTATTGTAATGTCCAGTCGAGGAAATCATATCTCAAACATCTCAGAAGCCTTAGAATTATTTTCTACTATCTACTATTATTACTTCAGATTTTCTTCAACAAAGAAACCTTGATTTCAAGCTTTGTTTTTTAGAAGCTTTGTTCTGAAATGTTAAATGTTGTCTAAACACAAGCAGGACTTTGCTAAAATGAGAACCACAGAATACGTAATGGAGATGAATTCAATGGCAACTTTCAACACTTGACAGGTTTTGATTCTTTGTGTTACAGTCGGTACCAAAACAAGCTGCCTACCAACCAACTGAAGCTAAAGCGTGAGTGGGGATTAAGTAATCACACTGACGCCTGCTGCACTGAACTGCTAAATAAATCTGGATGGACTGAATCCCAGACTTTCAGTCAGATTTAAGACTCATAACGATCCCTCTGCTCATACAGAGTACCGATCCGATGCCAGAAGAGACACTGACTTCTATAATGACATAGACAAAGAAACCGTAATTAATGCAAATCGGTCACGTCATGAATGATACTTGATCCCCTTACTAAAGGTCAGTATTGGTGCCGATATCAATCCTGTGTACTATGTAAGTGCATCTATATCTAAAGTTGGCCACGTTTTCATTTAGATCAGAAACTATGAGATCAAAGAATAAGTAAACATTGAGAAAGAATGGAGCTTTGATACCCAGCTCTGTCAGCGAGCGTGAGTGAGTGGAGAACAAACAAACAAACCACTGGGAAACCAGTTTTAATAAAGTTCAGTTACCATCAAAACTGCAAGTCAGCTAGAATTGATGCGATCGGTAGATGAAATCGACAGACAATAAGTCATTTTTCATGAAATTTTTTTTTTTTTTTTTTTTTTTTTAAGAAGTCACAGCTTCTTAATTGTTGAGGATTTCCTTCTTTTCTTTGTCTTTTTTGATAGTAACACTGATTATTTTTGGGTTTGGGAGAGTTGGTCAGACAAAAGAAGCAATTTGGACACCTCTCTTTGGCTTATAGGAATCTATGATGCCATTTTTCACAATTTTTTTACATTTAATGGAGAAAATAAGCTGCAGATTACCCGATAATGCAGATAATCGTAGTGTGCAGCTCCATATGACTTTCTACACTATATCATTATTTGGAAATGAATAAATGCCGATCCCCAGTGTGAGAGACAATCTGTGGCATGTGCCAGTGTTCTCCCCTCTGTTTGAGCTGCCAGCAGAGGTTCAGCTCGCAGGTGAACCGTCTTCCCGCTCTTACCTTTTGGCTTCCTCCAGGTGACACAGGTACTCGTAGGCCATGTTCTGCTGCCTCCGCTCATCCATCTCCTCCGCTGTGAGCCGCTCCACGCCATCCAGAACCGCTGGACCCCAAAAAAATACACAAAGTGACACTTTCAAACAGAGGCAAACACAGGAATGAACGTAACGCAATATCGCAAGGACACTCTGGATCCTTTAATGAAGTTACACCAAAAGAGCAGAAAGAATGACAGATGAATGTGCTTTTCTTCTTTAAGCCGTTTATTAACTTTTTCCTGGTTGCATAAACAGGAGAATGTTTCCATCCAGCTCCCAGGCCTCTCCTATGTAGTGAAGTGTTTTACAAAGGAAACCAGCCTCATTCATTAGTCATCTGTGTAGCCAGTTAACACATGAGCTCAACGTGGCTGAGGGCTGTCGGACTGTATGATGAGGGCATGTCTTTGTCTGTAAATGGCATGCTTATTCATACACCGCAAACAAAAAACAATGCAGGGGAGTTTATGGGTCGATTCCCGTGAGACAACACAGAGTGGAGCCGTGATTCTGCCTGCAGAGAAAAGTTCCCCAAAGAAGTTTTCTCCCAAATGATGTAGAGGGGGATGGGGGACAGGAGAGCGCGCAATACAAAGAGGCCCCATTTTAGCCTCCTGTCACATCTGAGGTGGGACGGCTCAGCCTGTGTGGGATCACAGGCGACATCAACAGGTAAATCCTGATTTCAACAAAAACTGAGACTAAATTCCACGAAAACGTAATAAATCACCTCGTCAGCAGCAGTTTCAAAGTCAGTTTTACAACTGAATGTAATTTTGGCAGATGCCAGCTAAGCAAACTACTTCTTCTTTTCAATGTGATGGGTAAAGGAGTATTACAATTTTACTTTGTAATCCAAATGAAATATGGAGGACAAATTCACACATTTACTTCAAACTTTGCTCACAAATTATTTAGAATTTTTTTTTTTTTTTGAAGTCATGGGCGGTGGTTATTGGAAAATGTCTATGAAGAACTTAAACACAACATTTCTACATTTGGAATAATCTGCCCTGTTTTCAATAATTTGGCATGAGTACGTGTAGGCAATAACTTGGACTGTAAAATTAATGTGCAAGAAGAAAAAGTTGTGTAAACTCTAAAAGCAGGCCTCGCTCCCTCTCCACTCTGCGATGTATTATTAACGCGGAAGTCAAAATTAAGCTGTAGCCATGCTGTCAGAAATAAAAACTCGAGCTGACTGTGAGCGCTTTGTACCAATAAATACAACTTTGGGGGGCGTTTGCATGAAGCAGAGCGGCGATCCGAAGCTGCTTCTCCCCCCTGTAGAGCGAGGGGAAGCCGGCCCGCCTGCCTGGCATCTCAAGGTGAGCGGAAAAAAATCTGAACTTACAGCCATATCTCGGCCGGAGCCCGTCTGCCTCGTCAGAAGTTGACATCCTCCTCTCTTGAGAAACGCGACTCTCTGCGCTCCGCGGTTTGCTTCAGTTTAAAAAAAAAAAAAAAAAAAAGTTTACGCACAGTTTGGACAGTTTGGTTCCCCAACTCTGCGGAGCTAAAAAAACAAAACAAAACACTCGGCACCGACAGAAAACCGGGAAGGACCTTTCGGCCCTCTTGTTCCTCCTCTGCACAGTTTGAGTGGAGACTTTTTTTCTTCTTCAAACCTCACTGATGTCACTGGGTGTGTTCTTCCTAATCCTGAAGTATGCGTTTCAGGAAACAGAGCTCAGCAGCCTCCAAGCGGCCAAAGTGCTGACGCAGCGACTCCTGCTGTCCACTGTAGGCAGGAGGCAGCGCAGGGTTCCAAGCTGTGGTCCGAGGACCTTTTTAGGGACCGCTAATCCTGAACGGTTCACAGTGAAAAATAAAAACAAATTGTTTAAATGTGCATTAGTGTTCAGGATTTATGTTTCTTTTTCAAAGCATACTAAAGCTGTGTATGAAAATGAATCTGCATGATTATTTGAAATGTATTACATTTCATGAAAAGTATATTTATTTAAGTTTAATATCTGGTGGAGAAAGCCTGCTATCTAAATCAACAGCCTGAACATTGTTTTAAAGACAAACAAAAGAACACCACTGAATGGATTACTTCAACAGAAATAGGTGGATTTGACAGCTTAAAACTCTTCTTACTTAGTGCAACAACTTCACCTGCAAGAATGAAGAGGAGACAAAGTGCAACATAATGTCCCTTTAGTGTGTAAGTAGGTTTTATTAATAATAAATAAGAAGTTACATTTTTTACAGACCTTGCTTGTAAAATGTAAATGTCTTCACATCACCTCTTCATCAATTGACATCTTATCACATTTACAATCAATTGTTCTTCATCGCAATCTTATCAGACATACGATGCGTTCAATTTATTTGTTTGGTTCTAAAGTCCATTTCTTGTTTTTCCAAACAGTTTGAACAAAGCTGCAGAGACAGAGAGTCCGTGGACCTTGAGTTAGGATTGTGTAGTCAACATTGTTAAACCTGCTACAACCTATAGTTATACCAATAAATACAATTTTAATTTGGTGTTAAAGCAAATCTGAATAGCCAACACTGCACAACAGTTGATAGATATTTTATAGGCATATAAACTTCATATATTTAAATTAAATACTTGTATAGAAATAGAATAAATATTAAGTAAACATGTAAAAATAATATCATGAAAACAAATATGGGCAGTACAGTTGAGTGGACAGTGGGCACTGAAAGGCCTGCCTATAATAAACAAGCTATTCGAGGGCAGTGCCATAAAATATTTCACCCAACTCCAAAATCAGTTTAGACATAAATAAATACACTTTATTTATAAGCGCAAAAAAAAAAAAAAAAAAAACTGAAATCATTTAAAACACACAGAGAATGAAATAAACCAATATTTCATTAAACATAAATCAAATCACAGAAAAACAATTCTAATAAAGTGTTTTTTAAAAAGTGATTTAAGGGACAAGACAGAGTTTGCAGCCCGGATCTCCTCAGACAGCTCACTGTAGTCTCCAGGAGCCCGGACGGCAAAGGCTCTATCACCTTTGTGTAAGAATCTGGATCTCGGAACAACAAGGCAACGCATCCGAGGATCTCAAGGGGCAATAAAAGGTCTGATAAATAACTTGGGCTGAGGACCATATTAGTCCCAAATGACCTGTTCCGGTCCCTACAAATAAGGCACTACATTAAAAGAGTGGGAAGAGATTTAAAGAGACCCAACAAGTATTGAACATAATTTAATTAAGGGTATATAAAAGCACTTGCAAAGTAAAAAACATATATCTCACATCTACATTGTAAATGATGTGACCATGGTCAGGTCACCTGTATGTAGTCTGAAGTATCTGTCCTGGGTTAATAAAGGTTAAATGTTTCCTGACGTGAAAAGAAAGCTGAGCAGATTTCACTACGATACTGAATCCTTTCATTTTCTCCCTTAAGATAACATTGATTAGCTCGTAAATAATGATTGCGGTATTTTTAATGGGATGAGTTTTTGTGCTGTTTCAGGGGTATTACAAGGAGTACAAACTTCTTCAATTCCACAAAATGGCTTTAATAGCCATCACTTAACCACTTAACTTTACCTGACAAAATATCACGTCACCTGTGTTTTGATTTGGGTTTCAAATATTTCCTGATGTCACTCTTCATATTTATTTCTGCAGAGCTGGGTCTCATGCAGACTTTTATTTTTGTACTTTCTTCAGACCAAAACGTGGCGAGTTTCTACTTGATGTATTCGTATATTCAAACTTCAAAATACGATTCAGGAAATTGAATGTTGTCGGTGTATCCACCCCTGACATCCGAGGCTCTCCTGCAGTGGCCTCTCGGGCGGGGCTATACGAGTCAATATAAAGAGGAGTAGGTCCGGTGGGTGGAGGGAGATCTCCTGTGGACCTGCTACGACCCTCTGCTCCTCCAGTCCTACTCTGCTGCCTCCTGCTGGGACCTCCGCCCTCCTCCTCCTCCTCCTCCTCCACCACCGGGACCAGCACCATGGATAGCTCCGGGATGCTCCGCGGGCTGCTGTTCGTCGGCCTGCTGTCGGCCATGTGTCACGGCCAAGTGTCCCAGGAAGTCTCCGCAGAGGACTTTGGAGTGGACAAACCCGAACCGGCCGCAGACAAAGACCTGGTCAGTATCTGAAGATGCTCCACACATGTTTATGGAGGAATGTCAGTATCGTGGGTCAAGAGATTAAGATGCTACATTGGTCCCTTTTCTTAGAGTCTATAAAACAATAAGTGTTGAGCTTTGATCACGCTATTGAGTTTTTTGCAAAGTTGTGTGTGTACAGTGTATATAGCACTTTTTAAAAAAATTAAATCTGGATTTTATAAACAAGTGTATCACTTGTTTAGTTCAGCCTAAGAGGAAACACATGCAGAACACATTTCAAATATTTTTTTTAATGTGTTTTTATTACATAACCATTTTAAGACACACACAACCAACTTGTGCATGTACTTTGGTTTAGTTTGGCCTTGAAAAAATAATGATACAGGTCGACATGATTGTTAAATGGAGGTCAGAGTTAAATTCTCTCACCTGATTTTCAACACTAATTAATTAACTTCTTAAACTCGCTGTGCTGTGCGGCCAATCCCGATAACATTATTTTAACTTCTAGTTGACCAAATATGTCAGGTGAAACTTTGGGGAAATGTGTGTAAAATGATTTACAAGACATCTAGAAGGTTTCCATTTGATTGAATAATAAGCGTGGCGTCTTGGGTTTAAAAGTGTCATAACGCTTCAATGTGATCCTGCCTTTATAGGGTGAAAAAAAAAAAAGATAAATTCAAAGAACCCTGACTTAAAACACAAGGGGGTATTTCAGGGTTTAACATGCACAGACAGCTCTGTTTTTACACATTCTTCTTGTTTTTTTGTTTTTGTGATCCGATCTCTGCTGACCAGATAGAAGCAATGGAGGCTCTGCTGGGCAGAGTGCATAACCGGATATCTTCCACTGAGAAAAGAGGAAGCATCCCACTGGTAATGTCACTTTATTCATGGAATGCAGCTCTGCATGCACCTCTACATTATTCCCTGCAATGAAAAGCTCAGTATCAGTTAATGATTAGTTTAAGCCCATTCTTGTATATTGTGTGCATCACTCCACTGCTGTTTAATTCAACCAGTAATTAAAAGATAACGAGAAAATGCCAACACAAGTCTTTTACTCGGTGCAATTACAGACTAATTAAGATCGCTGCCCAACTCCAATTAGCTGAAAGAGGTGAGCTGAAAAGCTTCAATCCTGCTGAAATAAGACAGAACCAGCTAATGAAAAGGATTTAATTTTTTCACTGAAAAATGCTGGAATGATTAACATGTCACCCTCATTGTCTGGAGTCAAATAAATCAGAAGAATGAACTGAAAATGGAAAAAATTAATCAAATCAAAATGAATGACTGGAAAGGCCTTGAGATATACATTACTATTAATATTAATGTACCCTTCCTGCCAGTGCTGATGTTGCCAAACATCATTGGATTGCAGTGTATTTGAATGTTTGTGAGTAACCTCTCTTCCTCCCTCCTCGTCCTCAGTGCGGGATGGGTGACCGGTGTGCGATGAAGTTCGGGCCTCGCATCGGGAAGCTCTGTGACTGCGGCCGAGGAGCCAACTGCAACTCCTACCTGCTCAAGTGCATCTGAGGCTCTGAAGACTTTTCTTTTTCACAAACAGAGCACTTCTGCAGGACCAAACATCCTTTAAAACCTCAGCAAGCTCCCATCAACCGACAAGAACCGCCTCCTATTGTGGGGCTCTAATATCATCGTTTATATTTGTTATGCATCGCTGTTGTTTTGGCCGCTGTTTGCCTGAGGACAAGCATGGATTTGTATTGCCGACTGATTATTTACTGTCGCATGTAAATGTTTCATGTTCAATAAACACATTTATCCACATGTCTTTTTGTTATTTCTTACTCAAAGTTTGCTCGCAGGACTTCTTGCTGCATGTTGCCGTCATTTATGTGAAATTTCAGGCATGAAACTAGTTTTATTTGTAATAATACGTTGCAGCTGTATATTAACATAAATCAATCCTGAAATGTAAGTGTAACTTCTTGTCCATGTTCGGGTTTATGTCGGTTTTGGAGGGATAAGATATGAATTGTATTGGTCCCTGACGGGGGAAATTCAAAATGTCTGGGATCCTTTCATAATATTAATGGGATAAAATAAAATAAACCATAAAATACAACATTCCAAAAGCAAATATGATTTTAGGACATAAGCTGCTTTCAACAGATATTTGTTGATCCTCAATATTTACATTTCCACCATCAACAATATTTAAATTGTTAAAATGCAATTTAATGTCCAAACACACCATTCATGAGTGAAAATGCTGCTTTTACATTGGAAATGAGTCATGTCAACATGTACGCTTTGACTTCATGCAAAGGTTTTTGGACAGTATACATGAAGTGTACTCAGCTGGAAGGACAGCGCTGTGTGAATATAAGATCTTCAGAGTGACTGGAGTCTGTCAGGCTCCTGCACACGTCTGTCATTCAGAAATAATTCTGATTTATAATTTTCCTTCTTCACACAAAGTCTCCTGTCTCAGGGTCAGAACAGCTAATGCTATCACTTACACAGTTAAAACATTTGGAAGGCCGGTCAACCTGTTTGGTTTAGTTCTTGTGGGTTTTATGAGCACAGGAATTATCATTTCTGAATGAAAGTTTATAAACTGGCAAATGGCAGAGATGGAAGAAGTACTCAGACCTTTTACTAAAGTAAAAGTAATAATACCTCTGTGTAGAAATACTGTTACAAGTTAAAGTACAAAAGTATTAGCATCCAAATATACTTAATGTCTAAAAAGTAAAATGACTCATTCTGCACAACGGCCCATTCAGAATAATATATATGATATTATTGGATTATATTTATTGATGCATTAATGTGTTCTTCACATTAATGTCTTTTTTTTTTTTTTTTACTATACTGCTGGGTAGCTTGTGAATTTCACCAAGGGATCAATAACGTTTTTCTTCACCTATAATAATACATTATTAATTGATTATATTTTGTATTATCAATCTGAATCTTCAGAGTAACTAAAGTTAATTTACTGGTGTAAAAAGTACAACATTTGCCTCTGAATTGTAGTTGAGTAGTAGCAGTAAATACTCAAGTAAAGTAAAAGTGCCTCAAAATTGTACGTAAGTACAAGATGAGTAAAAGTTATTAGTTACTGTCCACACAGGCTAATGGGATTACAACCAGCCTGGAAAGCACTGATTTACTGTATCTCCATCTGCATGGAAGCTGTCCAGCACTGACATACATGGCTGATCCCACATCAGCCTCTGGTGCATCTAAAGGCAGCTATGAGCTTCTTAATGCTGATCTAGTTGAGGACAAACGATTTGTGGGGGTTGGAAAGTGCATCAATAAGCAGCTATGGGCCTGGAAACACAAAACTCCACATTTCATTCATCTGATTTTGAGGATTTTTCCTGCCCAATAACATTTAGCATGAAGGTCTTTGAGGAAAGACTTTACTTTTCTCTACAGCAGCTTCCTTTATCTTGGTCTAGCCTAGTTCCAGAACTCTGAATCGCAAATCTCAGATTTTTTCAGAGATTGAAATAGTAAAACCAAACAAAAACAAAATGGCAATTGAGTCTAATTGTTAGGCTACTATTGTGCAGCTTTACCCAGAATTATTTGAAGCAGAAATAAATGTTTGACTTTTTTTATTTTTAATAAAAGTGACTTAATACATAATTACCGGTATCATTGATTAAGAGCTTTGTTTTAGTTTTGAGAATATTGAAACGATGTGGTTGCTATAAAGGGAAACTACTTCAGTGGATCCTGTGTAGAGGGACATTCATTGATTTTGGCTCCACAACAATCTGACTCACAGCGCCGAATGTTAGCAAGGGGCTGCATATTTACACAACGAGCAGTTACAGAGCAACGTGATCATTCATTTGGAGTCATGTTTAAATCCAATATTCTCTCTCTTTCACCCCTGTTTTTTGTCTCTACCAACTCCTGAGAAAAATATCATTTTCGCTGCTAAGTGCTCTACTTTATTTACCAGCTAGTCTCTTGCTGTCATGAATCATCCCAGTATTTATTCTTTGTTTTTCTCCAAACTTTATGAACAAAACAGTAATATTACAACACATCAAACATTACAATACAACATAGTATTGGGGAGAACAACAAAAGCAAAAAGAAATAAACACATCTTAAAAAAATGAATAATCCATATTGCAAAAAATAAATAAATATCTGGCAATGTTTTCAACAATGTCTCTGAAGAGATGAGCTTTTCAAAAAAATGCTTTACCAAAGTGCAAATTATCAGCTTCATTGTTGATAAAAAATTTTTTTAAAAAAACAGACTGTTATAGGGACCAACACATTATGAGTGTCCCAGATTAATAAGGACATTTGAGTCCGAAAGTTACTAGAATGAGTACAGGTATAAAATGAAGGAGAAAAAAGGACTCAACCTCCTTTTTTGCAGAAGGAACATAAAGGGAAACATCGAGTCTAAACTTGTGAATGAAATAATTGTGTTCAATCATTCATTCTCCACACTTGCTTTTCCTCTTTACTAACTCTCATGTCATTTCAGAACCTGCCACTCCCTCCTGCCTACCTTCACCTTCTGTAATTGATCTTCTCGTTTTGACCCTGCCTGTTTACTGGAATAAACCTTTTTGGACTTTAAAACTCACCTTGATTGTTTAAGATTCATGCGTTTGAGTTTTTGCCTGATCTGCGTCACTGATCGTTACACTAACGTTGTCTGCTGTTTGGTGCCTATTATCATATTATCAGAGCTTTATCTGAGCTTGTTGGCTGAAAACAGCTGTCTGTCACGGCTGGAAATGAGATTTAGACTGAACCAAACAGCTAATGTGCTGTAAAACAATGAATGAGCTGCAAAGATGGTGACAATTCTCTGTGGCTTCATGACTGGGACTGGCACCTATCACATTGCACATAGTCATTTGATTCATTGTTAATATGAAACCCAGTGATCAGTGTAGCTTTTAAATTAAAAAGTGTTTGATGTCATAATCATTGATATTTACCTTAGTGGGAGTTAAAAAAAAAAATGAAAGTAGGTTATTTCCTCCAATAAAAAGGGAGAAGTACAGCTTATGTCACAGAACCACCTGCAGGGACTTGTGTCTGACTTGTTGTCAAATCCTGCTGGGTCATCACTGCTCGAGGTGGAGCCAAGAGAAACACGCTTATAAAGTCCAGCATAACACAGTGTGAATTTACCTTTTTGAAAAGCAAAATATACAAACAAAGAAAACGCTCAGCATGAGAGCTGAACATTTCTGTCACAACGAGGTTACATGTAAATGTTTTGCACTCAAGAAAACCGCAATTGAATAATTTTAGAAACCGACCTTTCTTAAAGTTTTACTCATGCCTCTCTCAGAGCCTGTGCTCCCCACTGCTGCACACAATAAACCACAGCTTTTATAGTTTATTCATAGTGTTTTTGATTTACTTCACCACAAACTGTGACAAATGAAAGCAAGGCATCCAGCTGTGACAAAAGCCACGCTTTATTCCAAATAATTAAAAAGTGCTGAGCAGATCCGGCTCGCCGACACATGTGGCCTGCAGCCAGCAGATACGTGGTTTCCATTAGTCCCAGAAGTCCTAATCCGCAGAGCCATGAAAGAAGAAGAGCTCATTGAAAGGTCCTTTGGCTCCTTTTGGCTTTAGGGAAAAAGATAAAGGACAAACAGCAGTGTAATGTTTCTTTCATTAAATGCCTGAAGCAATTTAGCCTGTAATAATAATAATAAAAAAAAGTCAATAGTGAATGAAAAGCGTCTTCATTGTTAAATTCTGCTTGGCTCAAGCTTTTTTTGTGGTTTTGTGGTATCATGTTCGATAAGTCATCATATTCCACGCACTGATGAGCACAATCCATGTATATGACAAACTTCCTGTACCTAATGGATTATATATAATCCTCAGAGTCCTCATACAAAATACATTACAGTATTTGTATGTAGTAATATCTATTTAGATATTATATTTGTATTTATTCACTGGGTGCAAAGATTTGTTGCATTTCAGTTTACGAAACAGAAAATGTGAAATATAATTTGTTAGGTATTATATAAAATATGTATAATAAATGATATAATAAAAGGCCTAATATAAAAACTCTAAATGATCTAATACAACAATAGTAGTTTATACTAGAATTAAATGTATTAAAGGAGTACTCCACCAACTAAGCATTGCACTCTGTATGCAAGCTTTCACAATCACAAGCATATAAACAACAGAAAACACAACATGAACGCAAGAGATAAATGTGTAAAATATAACTTTATCAGACAGTGTTGGGTATGAAAACATTCAAGATTGACATAACATTCATAGTGTAATTATTAGGTTCAGATATTATACGTTAATCATACGGTCCAATTCTATTAAACCGCGTATGAATGATATTGATCTATTGGTCTAAAGACTGCCTACAGGATATGCAGGTTACGATGATCGTAGTCATTTGTATTCTTCATGTAGGCTACTAGTTTACTAGCTTTTAATCACATCTGTCATCCACTTTGTCACATTATCCTTGCAGCTAGATCACATTTCCTGAGTGTAACGAGGAAACAAACAACAGACTGTCGCAGCTGCCTAAACAGAGCTTTCCGCTCCCCGTGACCGCTGTTTGTACAAACACAGGAGCTCATTGTTGCCTTCAGCAGGCTGGCAACAATGAAGGCAGACAGCTCAGGTGAGCCACCGGGGCTGCATGTGGAGTCAATAGACTGGGGGGAAAACAGGAGCGACTCCATTTGGTTTCCTAGATTTAGACTTAAGATGGCTTTTGTCAAAACGACAATACATTTGTAAAATCGAAGACTGTGGATGGAAGCTTCACTGGTCTTCTGGGGACGGCTGCAGTGACAACAGAAATGTTGAGCAGACAGTAGAGTTGGGGAAGCAACTATTAGATATGACTTTATTTGGGTACTGGTGTTTGTGAAAGATTACTGAAATACATGCAAAACAATTAATCTCACACTCAACATTAAAGTGAAACTATGTAACTTCTGAATGAAGATTAAACACATTCTTCCTCTAAAAAGTTTTATTCATAAGCAATAAAGTGCACTATTAATCAATTGAATGCCTGGCTTAAACTTGTATGACTTGTGGCTAAAGTTAGCTAATGTGAGCAAACTACAGATAGAAATTGTGTAACTTCCTGACTATATAACACAACACCACTTGTGCCACTGTTACACAACGTTACAGCATTACACTGTCATTTTTACTTTACCAAGGCAAAAGAAACTCCGTGCAGCCTGGAGGTCGTGGGAGATGGATGGGACACAAAACACAGGACTATCATTCAGAAGTCCGATGTTCATGTCCCACGTGAAATCAATATTTTGTTACCTTTGTGTTCACAACATTAAGTTTCACGGTCCATTACAAAGGTTGTTTTTTTAACCCGAACCACTATCTTTTCCTAAACCTAACCAAGTGGTTTTGTTGCCTGAACCTAAAGAAGTAGTAGTTTTGTTGCCTAAACCGTTTCATTCAGTTAGTTATTAAGTTTTTAAGTTTTACTTACACTTAGGTGCAGTTTGGCCCAATTGATAACTGATAAGGCCCATTTAATGGGCTGATAACATTCCATATGGGCTGCAGGGCTGCTAAATAAACCAGAAACAAGATTGCCGCTTTGATGGTGTTTCTGAAGCTTAACATTATGTATATATGGAATATAACTCCAAAAGGCATCTTTCTGCTAAACAGAGCGGCTGGATAATATTAATTAAACAACTGTTTAATCAATATTATTTAAATATTATCTAATTATAGCGCTCGTAAATCAGAAGGATTTCTCCTGATCAATTTTTTGGTGGTTATCGATCATTGGAGGTTTCTTTTGACCCTGTTACAGACAGACAGCACATTTTTATGTTTCCCATGAGACATAGAGATGTATGGAGCAATTACTGGTTACAATAAATAAATAAATAAAGTCAATTACATTACTTCAATTTAGCCAACAGAGAGAGACAGATGGAGAGAGAGTCGTTTAGTGAGGCCAGAGGTAATGTTTGGAGGGGCGGCTGTTAACCTTTGACCCTCTGATGAAATGGAGCTGTATGACTGATGCTCCCTGCTGTTGCCCTCCAGTCTGACGACAATACATTACACTTTTTATTGATTGGGGATTAACTCATGTCAACAGCATGATCAAGCCAGCTTACCTGGTGATGAGGGAGAAACAGTGAGCCAAAGCTGTGCAAATGTTGGTTAAAAAGATAAGAACATCTCCCCATTTGATTATTTATTGGGGAATAAATATGATTATGGCATAAATTGTCAGAGAAATTCTTCTAAAATATTGAACATTTCTAGTATCTTAACCTTAGTCTTTCCTCAGTACAATGACCTGAATGTCAGCTGACTTCCTTACAACTCAAACACTGTGAATCACATAGGCATCAACAACATCAATACATTGATTTTTAAACCTAAAATGTAAAAAGAGTATTTCTGTGTCTTTAATTGATCTATTTTACAGTTCTATGTTGAAATTGAACGGTACAGTATAATGCAGACTGCATGTTAGTCTGAAAGAAGAAGAGTGGATTTGTTCATGTGCCATCTCAACGATATTAAATGGGTTCGTACTTGTTTTTTTTTACTGGGAACCATTCGATAAAATGTTTGTTAGCAAACAATGACCTATTTCCACATCCAGCCGTTACAGAGCGACATTATCATTCTTCTACAGTCAGGAATGTAAATCCAATATTCACTCTCTTTAAGATCTGTTTTTGGTCTCTACCTACAAAAACATTTGGTTCTTATGCTGCTAAGTGCTTCACTATGTTCACCAGCTCGTCCCTGTTTGCTGCTGATCAGGCAGTGTACTGTGGAGTTATAAGAGCTTTTTGGAGAAAACAGCTGCAGCTAAAACAAGGTTGATGAGAGTAAACCAAAACTGTAAAGTTTTGTCAGTAAAACCAAAACAATGAGCTGAAAGACGCTGACACACTCATTATAAGTCACCCCTATCACATTATCTTGATTCCTATCTTATATTAGGAATATTGATAGAAGTTACTTGGAGAAAGTTTGAGAGATGAGGCGGGGGAAATTCATTTGAAGGATAAAAATTGATTTCTTTCTTTTCTCTTCTGCTATTCAGTGCACAACTGATTGGACATTTTGTACATACACTTACACTTAGGGCCAGTTCACACCTAAAAGTCCGGTTCCTGAATCGAACCAATCCGTGTCCACCCTTTCGAGGAAGACCAGAGTGCTGTTGTCGAGTCCAACCCTCACGCCAACCCAAACGAACCGCACAAAGGGGGTAAACGCTTGAGGGTTCGGTTCAACCGGACCAAGCAAGGCATGTGTGAACGCGCCCTTAATGTTACAAACAATGTGTTCTTTTGGCTGATCAGAATATGTCTTGATGCATCGACTGTGACATACAGCAATGTCTGACTGTTTTAAAACAGTTACATTCTTCGTAGGATGCGATAAAATGTTCAGTGCATTTAAGGATTTCATTCTGCCGAGATACCAATTATTGTGAAGAGGTTGTCCTTTCGTTTATTAAATGGACTGCATTTATATAGTGCTTTTTCAATCTTCGTGATCACTCAAAGGGCTTTACATCACATCTGTTCATAGTCTGAGGCTGCCAAACACACATGCTCATCAGTGATGAGTATTCACACACACTCACATGGGATGGGGAGAAATTTGGGGTTCAGTATCTTGCCTGAGGACACTTTGACATGCTGACTGCAGAGGCTGGGGATTGAACCACTGGACCCTCTGACTGGTAGATGACCACTCCACCTTCTGAGCCACAGCCGCCACCATTATTAGTGGTGCACCAAACTAATTATTTTACTCAACATTAAAACACTTAGAGTCCCCAGTGAAAGGAGTTGTTCAATACTATGGATCCTCTTTGATGGTGCAGTATGGATCCTATAGACAGATGGTAGTTATGGTTTACATGTAATGTATAGACAACACTAATTGTATTATCCCGCTTTATAGATGTTGTGCCAAACACTAGATAATGAATCACAATTGATTTTTTCTGCCATGTAGTTTGTATTTTACTATAAAATTAAAGTGTTTATGTTTTGCAGTATACATTTTATTGATACATTTACATGATTAAATGGATTAGTGTGCTTTCCATAAAGTTGTGTGTACATATCTGTGTTATCAGAAACACATTTAGTTTCATTGACAGTGTCTTTATGCATTGGTGACATTTGATTGCTGTTGGATTATAGCAACTTTAAGATGCATATTATAATTATAAAGTGTCCCCTGTAAAACAAAAATATGAATAAAATCATTGTTTTACCCATGTATAGTAGTTGGCAGTAGTTTTTGCAGCTCTGAAAAATTGCAGATCTTCTCCTCAAGCTGCATATATCCCCAACAACAAGATCCACCAATCAGAGGGTAGGGTAACCTGTACATGGCCTGAGAGACAAAATCCAGGGTAAAATAAATGAGCTCAAAGCTATATAGGAATAGTCTTACGTTACAATTATTATTATAAAATCAAATATCAAACAAAATCAAATGAGGAACTTATAGGTAACCAAATAAAATAGGTCAAATCCAGTTTGAGTAATATGATATAAAATAAATACAGTAGAGACAATTGAGATAGAATCAAGCAAAGAAAAAACAACTGTACTAATTAAAAGTAGTAAAGGAGGAGAGGACATACTGATAATATACTGAATATGTCATTTTTAAGGCGCTTTTATCGGCTACTTTACTGTATCTACAATCTTCAGATGAAAAGCAGAATCATGTTCATTAAACACTGAACTTTAAAATTTGTAAAAAAATGTCGACTTCCTGTGTTCCCATTGATGCTCCAGACATTCTGAAAAACTAACAGTGATTCCTGTCAGATTCTGGCGCTTATGAAAAAGATCCATCATGCATATCTCTGGGCGAAACATGTAATTGGGTTCTGCATTCTCAATATGAATTATTCCAGCAACACAGTGCCATAAATGAAAATCCATTAGATTGAGATGTAATTCAAATATAACTCAAGGCAACCTTCATGTTAAGATCCGAGCGAACACATCGGTCGCGTGTGTTTATGGATGGACACACGCTGCATCCGAGCAGTGAACAAGTGTTCCCAAGTGAACTGCTCAGATTGCAAAAATGTTATTGGGATGCCAATAACTTGCAGGGAAGGAAAACACAATCTGTGTCAGCCTCGAGCAGCACTGTATGGGCCAAATCTAAATGAGATTCCTCTGGACTAGATTACTAAAAAGGAAACAATTGCTTTCTGGACTCATTACTGTGGGCTAGTGATGTCAGAAGTTAATCTTCACAGGGTCGTTTCACCCAAAGACACACTGTATTCCTACTTTACCATCAGTATCTAATCATGCTGTCATGTTCACAGTTTTGAAAAATGTATCATGTCTTTTGAAGAACAGTGTTTCAGGATAATCCCCAGACCTCATTGTAAACAGTTGTCACTGGAACTACTTTCTCCCAAATATGTAGTTCCAATGAAAATGTTTATAGAGATGACTGTGGATTATCCAGAGTAATGGGGACATTGTTTTTGTCGGGATCTCCCTGTTTATATTCATCATTATTGGACTGTTGGTCTAAAACTCCACGTCAGTCTTATTTGGAAAGATGCTCTCAGCATGCACACGGACGTTACACACGACGAGGTGCCTGGCTTCTCCTCCCCACCAATATCCAAATGTATCTTTATTTTCTGTTCTTATTCTTCCAAAATAACCCGACTTCCCTTTTTTGTACTTCAATCATCTATGTGTGCTCGCGCTTTGCTCCACTCTCAGCTAGATTTGACTGTGATGGACATTTGATGTCAGCACAGTTCTTGCATTACCACTCTGTGGCTATTTAGCAATAAGGTATCAGATTTTAATGAAAGGGACCAGACGTTAGAATTCGGTGAAGGAGTCATTGATTCACATGCAAAACATCTTCCCATACGAGTGCTGCAGGTGCAGAATGTCCTCCTGCAAACATGCTAATTATCGAAGTGTATTTGTTAAATAGAGCACATGCCAGTCAACTCCTCTTCACTAGCTTTCCTAACTCAGTCAGACAAAGAAGAAACCAAACTAAATGTAAGTATGTCCACCACTCCATGCTGTGCCACTGTGGTTGCCTCCAGAAGATGGCGCTGTTTCTTCACAAATATCAACTGAAACCTGCGTTAGATCCTGTTGTGTGGTGGTTCTGGTCCTGCTGGTTTCCCCCTCTAATCACAGAGGTTGACTTTCAGCTGGGGGCGTCAGGCAGAAAAAAGTGTCTGAAACCTTCATGAACCAGGAGGTTTTTCACATATGTCAAGCACTTGGTGATTTCACTAGTTGGTTCCTCCTCTGATGTCACATGAGTAGTGTTTGAAATAAAACATGCAGCTTCTCAGCAGTTAGCACAGATTTGCTCTTTTGTTGTAGAATTTGAATCATGTGACATTTAGGCCTTTGTGATGTTATGTTCTCTTGTGCCAGCATAAGAGATCTAAAATGATGTAGTGCATGGAGAGGAAGTGTAAAAAGTGTTAGATAAAAACAATGGAAAAGGAAATCAATGCAGGATTCATATTGTATTAGGGGTTACAGAATGTTTTACTATTGCTGAAGATATCAACGACTTGAGGAAGAAGCATCAATTTGAAATGGAGAAAATAATCTCAAGTTTTCAATCACTGCACGATCTTCAATATCTTCAGATGTTACATTTTCTGTTTGAGTACTTTTAGGACTTCTCATCCATCTTAGAAGGTCAGAATTGTTTTTTTACAAGTCATTGCTTCTGCTATGACATTGATACCAACATGAAAAAATTCCATCTCATCTGAGGTATGGCTGACAAATACATTTCAAAATCACAAATAAACTTGTTTTATCCATCTGTGTTCACTCAGGCACTAATGTTAACTGGGGCTGTAGTCCGTGTAACGTTACGTTAGTTTGTTTATTGGACTAAATCCAAAGTGTCAGAAACTAGAAAACGACCCGTATATTCGTCTCGTCTTCCCGGTGGCGGTGCAGCCAGGAGAGCTGCTGGGGGAGGAGAGAGGTCGGCAGAGCCGGCACTCGGCAGCCGCCTCAGTGAGACTTGAGCTCAGCCAGAACAAGCCCAGCTCTGCAGTCACAGCTGCTGGACCTGTGTCACGGCAGCAACAGGGAGTCTGCAGCTCCCCGGTGCTGTGGCTGAACTCCAGCTAACTGCTAACTGAAGCTACGCTGTTTCTCGGGGCTGCTGACAGAAATACACTCAGAGAAACATCCTCCTGGCAGCTGTGAGGACGAGGCGAGGTGGTGCGGGGGGTTTCTCGATTCTGCCACTTTGAATGTAATCCAATAAACAAAACTATAAAAGCGACACGGAACATGTCTGTAATATTTACAGGCGAGTCAGGCAGCTGTACTTCTTCTCTCTCTGTACTGAGGCAGACTGGAGCTACGGTGACTCACTATCACCTCTAGAGGAACAAGTGGTATTACAGACTGGACGGAGCGCAGCTAGCTGTTAGCATCATGCTAACTTCAGTAGATATCTCTGCAACACAACACACAGACGTCTTTGACACAACGTCAACACTGTTACCTCTTCACACTCTGTTGATAATGTCAGTTCATTGTTTTAATGTTTTAATGTTTTAAATTCTGGCATATCTTACACATTGAACCTTTAAAACCCTCCTCTTCCAGATTGCTTTCTCCTGCTAAACTCTTTCCCCCGTATATATTGTATAATAAACAAATGTTAGACTGTAAAATACCTATAGATTGGAACAATATTGGAATGTTAACAATTTCCCTATTTCTGATGATGGAGTTGGTCCCGTTGTTGTGGAAATGCAGATGTACTCCTTGAACTTGTTAAGGATCAGATTCTGTTTTTGAAATTTGAACATCTACAATTCCATGACAGCAATTTTTCAAAATGTACAGTTTGAATTGTCAGATAAATACCACAGGTGATGTCATTTGATGTTTGTGTGACTGTGACGACAGCAAGTATATGAAATGAAAAAGTGACAAATCTGTTACCAAAAGTAAAGAAATTGCAGTCACCGCCTTGACATTTTGTAAAAGCATTTCTCATTATCACTTCCTGCAGTCTGAATAATAAAATGTTCTTTTAACTATTAATGTATCAGTTTAAATGATGACAGTTTGATTCTGCAACTACAGTGTGTATTTTATTTGTAATATTGCATGGACCATTTCTCTTTTTCTTTGTTCTGTGTTTCTTCTCATTTTGTTCCACGTGAAACAGTCTGACATGAATGATGTTTTATCAGTGAACAACGATTCATTAATGAAGATTAACGCTGCCCACTATTGAACCTTTGGGCCCGAAGTAATTTCCCCAACCGAGACATTACTCTAGTTTGACTGTCAAACAGGAAGACACTACGTTGGTCCACCTGCACAGAGAGAAAACCTCAGTGACTAATGTGAGTCATTGCAACAACCCTAATAACAGCTGCTCTCCATTATTAATTATTTAGGAACTCCAATTAGTTTTGGATGCTCGTTATGTCAGTATAAAATACAGCAGGAAAAGCTAACGTAGACTGGGGTGTCCACAAACTTTGGCCATGTGTCTTCAAATGTTACCAGTGATTTTATGTTCAGAAGTGCTCACCATACAATTGCCCCTACATTTCCCAAATAGTTTCTTACAAGGAATAAGAAGAAAGAAGAAAATATAACGTGGCAATATGAATGTTTCCATCACAGACGGCTTGTAACGGTACAACCAGTACACACGGAGAGAGGGACTCAATAGCACGACTCAGAGACAGAACGATGATGATGGTAATGTACTTTACTGGGTAAAGTAGACAAACAGGACATACAAACATGCAGGGGAAATCCAAAGGCAGTCGGGTCACAGAAACAAGATTGATGCACAGGTAGGTCCTCAGCGTAGCAGAACAACAGGTAGGGATCAGAAGAAGACGGAGTCAGGAACACGGGAAACAGGATCAATGCTGGAACTCTTGACATGAATGTACGAAGACGAACTGGCAACAAGGGACAAACAACACACAGACTATATACACCAGGAAGTGGGAGGGGGTAACAAGACACAGGTGGAGACACTACTGAATAGAGTGTAGACAGCTGGGGACAGGAACTAGACACAACAGACACAAGAGGGAACATACAGTTAACAACATAAAACAGGAAGTACAAACACAAAACATCTAACGAACGGGACGGGACCTGATACGGCTGAGTTGGCCTGAGTGCGGCTCATGGTTTGAACACTTGGAGGACTGAAATGTGAGCTGGACCAAAGATGGCTGCCAGTTTTATTTTTCATTTTACATTTAATGAATGTAATTACAAAAAAACATGTGTTTCCATAAATATAAATGAGAAAGTAAAACAAACCTAAAACACATTTTGTTGAACCAAATCATGTCTTAGTTTTCATCGTTGACCTATGACCTATGAATATCAGAAGGAATGTAAAGAAAATACCAAAATAAAGAAATCCCATTTTCAGGGCACTGATGCTGTAGTTTTTAGCTTTTAGTGTTCAGATCGGTTGATTTGAGCTCAACATGAAATGTGTTGCGTTTTCTATCCCCAGCCTGCCCTTCTCTGGGGTAACATGATGATGACTCCATGTGAGCAGTTTTCCTTCAGCGATCAAACCTCTCTGGATCATCAAAAGTACCTTTCAGACAGCCATTTAGAAGGAGGAACAAGGTAAAAGCATAAGTACATCTTGCTACATCTGTGTAAGTATTTCCATCATCAGAATTCAGAAGTGAGTGTCAGCACATTTCCACGTTTCCGGCGCTGAGATTAAAAAAAAAGTTTGGGCTCTATGGTTTGGGGAGTCTATACCTTTCCCATCAGTTAACTGTAGGAAAAAAGACAAATTTGACATGTTGGTATCTATGGAAACATCTGCTGCTCATCTTGCTGGACATAAAGGATTAGGTATAGGCCAGCCTGTATTTCTCCACACTAATTATGGCATGATAATTACAAAGCATTGCTTATGTAAATGTCAGCATTCAGATACATCAGATAAAGTCCCTGCTTCCAACCACCACCACCAGTATTAGATGTGTTAAGTATCACACATTTAAAGCATGCTGTGGATGCTTTGAATTCATGTCAAACCTGCAAGTAACGTTCAGCTTTTTATTAGCTGTAACCACAACTCTAACTTCAAGTTGCCTCACCTAATCTTACCTAAATCTTAGTTTGTGTGCAACAAGTCCTCCAAATTAAACAAAAGATGTTGTTTGCCCTATAATGACACATATTGTCCTTTCTCATTTGATGCTTTAATCGACAGGGCGGCAACCTGAATCTGAAATCTGCTTTATGACGTGATGAGATGTGGTTAAGGTTTGGTAAGGTTTTGGCACAGAAAAAAGGTGGTTGGGTTTAGGGTTAAAACGACTGCTTCCTTAAGGCTGGGAGAACGTTGTCACGATACTAAATAGATAAGGTTAGGTGAATGGAATGATGGTGTTCATAAATAAAAGAAACCAATGTTACTTTGCAGTTTTAAATTGAATGATATTATAGAAAGCGAGAATTTGAAAAAAAAAACAATAATTGAAGGCTATCCAGGGTTTCGCGGAATTGCTCAAAATCAATGTTCTTGTCGAGCTGTAGGGTTGAAGTGTCTTGTGAACCTCAAGATATATATTTTTAATGGTTTTTTTTCAATTTTTGTCAGGCAAGGGATCAAGACAGGAATGATTGGGGTGAAGAAAGAGGACAGAATGAGGCAAAGGTCCTGATCCTGATTCAAACCCACGACATCTTGTCTAGATAAGACCAACAGGATATCCCTTTATTTTTCTATATCAGGAGAGTAAATTGGATTTCCCTGTAATACCAGGCTGTAAAGCACTGCTTTTACTACATTCTCCGATAGAAAGTTTCAAGTCTGTGAGCACTGTGTGTCGTCAAAAGTGTGATCAGTGAAAGACGGGGTTTGTTGTTGGCGTTTGCCTTCCACAAGGCATGGTTAGGGTTGGGGAAAGATTGTGTACTGGGCTAAAATACCTACTTGGTTAAAGTTAGGGAATGATCATGGTAAAAAGAAACAAACGTTGACTGTCGGTAGGAAACTGGAAGTGAACAGGAGTCTCCGTGTCAAAGCTCAATGTTTTGTTGGCTTATCAACCTCCGTCCTCCACATCATTGCTTGTCTACTGGAGGTCTTTGTCCTTATTGGGAATTTGCTAAAACAATTGATGCAAGTCATTTTTCTTGGGAGCACAGTCTTTTTAGCTTTTGTCAAAAACTTCTTCATCTTTCTCCCAAGCCTGTCTGACCTCACACACAGGAGCTCTAATATTGAACTGGGAATCTTAAAAGAAAACCATGAAATGAACACAGAATCTGAAATTCAAATAGCAAGTTGTGACGCATGAGTGTTGTCACTACCATGAATGGATTATTCGGTTCAAATCGAGTGCCCCATTTTCATATTTTTCATGTGTAAATGTTAACATTTACATTCACATCACATTATGGAAAAATGGTTGAAATAAAAGTATTGTAAGCAGTTAACACATGGAATGGAAGGCTAAGGATTAACTTTGAAAAATGTTTTCCCTGGCAAACTTCAACAAACTGATTTCAATTTCACTGAATAGTCTTCATTTCGCTGCTGGCTGTAAAACAAAAGTGCTTTAAAAACTTTTCAAATACAGCAGCTTTTGAACGTACACCACCGAGCTGCCTCATTATGAGTCCACTGATGTGAGTCCTTTTGTCATTCATTAAAGCTAGGCTGGATCATTTCAATCAAATGATTGCATATTGTAGTAAAGTAATGGTTCTATAAAACCAAAACGATGAACTAAAAACCTCTGTAGAGTTCAGAAGAACTGCAGCGTTTGGTATGATTCTCTGAGGGTTCGTCACTCTGGGCGACACCTTTCCAATTTCACATTTGATATAATACATTAGATATGAATTACATCAAAATGACACAGTCTACTTTTGATTCCTGGTGACATTATGCAAATGTCAATGAGCTGCAAGCAGTTCATTAAAGTCTCCAATATGTCCCAAAAGGCAAAAATGGTAAAAAAATAAATAAATAAGTAGAAGAACTATGTTTTATGTTCTGTGATCTATCCTGACCCCCAGGACGGGGCCCCCTGTTTTACATCACATTATAGTAACTTCTATTATTTTCCATGTATTTTATCAGGTATATGGTCTTGTAGTGTCAATAGTTTCCCAGTATGTAAAACATTTTCTCAATCATATAGCATGATCTGTGTGATGACAAAAACAGCACAACAAGTTGTAAGAAATTGAACACATTGAAGTATTTATCTGAGAAATGTTTGAAAATGACAATCTCTGAAAGATGGAGCCTGGTGAAGACATTCAGTCTGTTTACTATTTACAGCCTGTTTGAATCTTTTCTTCCATTTGACCTCCCTTGTCAGTTCGAATTGCCATGTTATGGCCGTGAAAAGCCTGGAATAGTTAAACCATTATTGATTTTTGTTTTCTCCCTATCTTGAGTGGCAAGCGATGACTGTGTATTTACCTCTGGCAGTGACCGAAACTTCAGATTGCAATTGATTTAAGTCCCAGTAGAGACATGGTGCAATTGAGATGCTACAATGATTTAATGATTCATCTGTTTGTCTGTTTGTAACATGAAACTAATTGTTCCTGTTTTATAACAATCATTTGTAGACACGAATCCTGCAATCAGCTTCAGGTGCTGATCTCTGCAAACACTTTGAGTGGACATGGTGGACAGTAAAATCAACAGAAACATACAACAAGTGATTATGAATGAGTCGGTTATTGATCACAACCTCTGAAATATCTCAATAACTATGGGATAGATGGCGTTTACATTTTTTACAGATGTTCGTGTTTCCCAGAGGATGAATTCCTCTGACTTCAGGAACCCCCTTGAAATATCTCAACTTTTTTAAGAATCGCCATGAAATATCCTACAGGGGTCACAGGCAATGTATCCTAAATGTCTCCTCTAGCACCTTCATCAGGTGAAACTTCATCACATACTTTTTCCAATTACTTTGGTTTCTGACCAAAACCTGCAAAACTGATGGCATATTGTGTTTAGTGCTAATTAGCGAATGTTGGCATGCTAAGACTTTATAGTGAGATGGTGAACATGGCAAACATTATATCTGCCAAACATCAGCATGTTAGCATTGTCATTATGAGCATGTTAGCACGCTGATGTCCAGAAGAGCCACTGAGTGGACCTTGTGGTGTGATGTTTCATCAATTATCAAAGTAGTTGTGGATTCATCTTCTGTTGATTGACTAATCTACAAATTGACTAATAATTTCACTATTAAAGAGCAGATCATTAATAAAGCAGCAAACAACAATTTTCTATGTAAATATGTAGTGAAGTAATGACCTGAACAGAGAATGAAGTCACACTTTGTGTGTGTTATAATCCGAGTTTCTCTGTGCTTTGTGTATGTTCATGTTATGTTCATGTTGTGTATGTTGGCGTTCATGCTAGTGCATGTGAGTCCTTTGCGTGGCTAGCTAATGGCCGGCGCTCTGCACTGCACTTAAATACGACTTTTAGCGCTAATAACGCCGTCCCAACCAACAGCGTTGTCACAGAAGAGTAACACTCACCCTCAGGTTAACACTGTTAGCTCTTTCAGCACTGTTAGCATCGTTAGCTGCGAGCTGTCACCATGATGAGAGCCGTGTGGAGGCAATCCCTCAATCATAGACAGGCTCGGAATTCTGTATGTCGCACCTTTAAGGCTCCTAAAATGTTTAAAAAGTGACTGTCCAACCTATTTAACTGTGCTGCAGCTTAGAGATCAATACGAAAACACAAATCATATAGAAAACAGTTTCTAATGACACTTTTCTCTGTTAAACAATGGATTGTGTATGTGTGTGTCTGTGTGTGTGTGTGTGTGTGTGAGAGAGAGAGAGAGAGAGATAGAGAGAGAAACACACACACGCACACACACACACACACACACACACACACACACATGCAGAGAAGCAGCAGAGATGAGGGAAATTCTCATCATTGTGGCAAAAACTGTCACCGGACTGTTTTTCTACACTGCAATTACAGAACAGAAAACAGCATGCATTATTTAAGGACAAATGTAAACCGTGTAGGCAGACAGAAGTAGAAAGGTCCCGAACCCACAACCCTTAATTACCTCACAATGACGCACAAGGGCGCCTCTGAAGGATGCTGGGCTGACAGAGTAACCTTGTCCAAGTGTATGTTATTTACTGATCCAGTGAGCTCAGAGCTCAGGGTTTAAAAGGAAAGGGAGGCGTACGGTACTCATGAATAGTTTATTATTCAAAGCAAAGTCATTATTATTTATCTTCTTTCAAATTCTGTGCTTTAATATTCTTTTCTTTCAGTTCATAAAAGTTGAAATATTAATCCCAGTGAGGGAGGATCAAAGCTGCTGCATCATCCCTTTAACACGCCTGAAATGTTCCGCAACATGACAGACAGTTTAAAAACGGACGTCTGCAGCCCACGCTGGAAACATCTTGTGTCTTCAGTGTGCCGGGCAGCCTTTAAGGGGCTTAGCATTATGATTTAATGGTAGGAACTGACAGGATTTTGCATTAATCATCTCTTCCACCCACACAGGTTTGAAACACATGCACCCCCCCTCCCCTTTGTAAATGATGCAATGATTGTTTCAAATAAACAAGGAGATTTTGAAAGAGGGTGTATAAAAAGAAAAAGTTTAAATCTAACAGATCAAGTGAAGGGATTCATTGTGACAGGAGGCGACCAGCAGCTGCTTGAGCACATAAATTGTGCCGGTGGCGGGGTTCCGAAAAACTGGTGAAGAGCAAATAAGGAAAGAGTGACGGAAAAAAAGAGATGAGAAAATGTGTTGATATTATGAAGTCTCAAATCAAGATGTAGTTCTAGGATGACCTGCACTGCTCGCACTAGGACATTATAAGCCTGCCGTGTTCTTTCATTAAAGCCTAATTAGGCGGGTGTTGTTACAGCTCAAGGTCACTGATACATAAAATCTCTGCTTCTCGCAGGCTGTCAGTCAGTAAATCAGTCAGATAATTATGAGCATGGTGTGAACAGAGGAGCTGCCTCCCGCTGCGTTAAAGACACCTTGTTACGCCGAGACGCACCAGACTCTCGGAGGCTCTGACTTATTTGCAATAATCATCAACCTCTCAGGCCGCACAGAGCTGTATTGATTCTTGTTTCTTCTTTGAATCATCCTATTTATTCTTTCCTTTATAAATCGTCTAATTTTTGTTTTTGTTTGTATGTTTATGCTTTTTATGCTTCCTTTGTAAAGCACTTTGAATTGTCTTTGTTTATGAAATGTGATATGTGGATTAACTTGCCTTAGATAAGATAATCTGGTACCACTTTCTATTAATGATGGGTTTTATGAGTTAATAATGATTAAGTTATAAATGCTTTATAGATCAGTTATAAGCTGGTAGTGAAAATAACTTTTGGGTTGCAAAATGGGAAAAAAACTCTTTGATTGAATTGGACAATATGACCACTTCCCTTCTGGGAAAATGCTGCAGATGCTCCGGACCAAAATCCACTTATGAATGACTTATGTATGTTATGCATGTTTTAATAGACTACTAACATTGTTACCAAATAAAAAGAATAAACTTCAGCCAAAGGAATTCTCACATCCTTTATAAGTAGAATAAAACATATTCTTAGTTATGGCTTATAACTGATCTGTAAAGCTTTATTTAACAATAAAGCCATTAGTTTATAACCCCTTTATAAGGCGTGCCATATTAGAAAGTGATTCAGATCAACGTTGTTGGTCTCACAGCAGCAAAATTGAATACAAAAACATATGCATGTGAAATTATAACATCATCTACCAAAAATCTGCAACAAAGTGAAGTCACAAACCAACAGGTGTAAGATTGACCCATGCAGCAGAGATACAGTATGTTGTTGACACATTGGCAGGAAATCTAAAATGAGCTGCAGTGGCAGTATTAGTGAGTGCTTTGTGAAGAAGGGCTCCTGTTGCAGTAGGTCTGAAGACGAGAAGCCTCTGGGGGCAATCATCCAAGTATCAAGAGACGGTGTAAGGGTTCCTGTGGTCCGTTAACTGTGGGTCATTTATGTTGTTCCTTTAGACTTCCTGTTTTATTTTGTGTTACTTAAGTCTCCTCTCGTTTCGGTGTCTTCACTTCCTGCTCCAGGTGTTCCCCATTAGTTCATTAGTGTTTCCACCTGTGTCTCGTTACCGCGCCCACGTCCTGGTGTATATAGTCTGTGTGTTTTGGGTTCCTTGTCGGCAGTTCGTCTGTGTACCTATGCGTCTCAGAGTTCCAGTGTTGTTCCCGTGTTGTTCCAGTGTTGTTCCAGTTCCTGTTTCCAGACATTGATTCCCCGGCATCACCTGACCCAGCGTTCGTGACCCGACTCTCCACTCGTCTATTCCCTATTGGATTTGTTTGCTTCGCTGACTGCCTTCCTGTGTACTGAACCTGTTTTTACTTCAGTAAAGACTTTTGCATTCTCCAAGATCTGTCCCTGAGATGACGCTTTTGAGTCTCCTTGCCTGTGTTCCAAGTCGTACCATTACAGACAGGACGGGACACAGTTCATTCCTATGAAAGTTGCTCTTTGGCACATGATGCCAAAAAATGCTGACCTTCGAATATAAAATTAAATATATCAGATTAAAAACAAAGCAATGTTCTGTTGCCTACAGCTTCTGCATTCATATGCAATTATCTGTTTATAGCGATCACCACGCAGCTGGTATGTCCAACCACTATAGAGATATTCTCTGGGAGCAGGTTTCTGAAGGAAAAGGCACTTAACTAATTGAACGTGACCGAAACAGCGTGTACCCTGAGGAAGATCCCATTTAAGCGTCCACACAGGCGACAGTTACATCGATGACTCACTCAGCTGTGAAAGTAGATGTGACAGCCACCGGTGGAGTTAAACTCAGAGAGCCGGGCGGTGTCTTAAAAACATGACTTTATATCACACGATACAGTAATGATGCTCATTAATCATGATCTTATTTCACACGGATGACTTGTGAGACTCGAGACACGGCAATTATTTATGAGTCACCACAGGAATTAACACCCGACCCTAATGGTTCTTCACTGCCGCAGCGGGCTGGTACGCTATCTGATGACCAATCAAAAACCAGCACTGGGAAAACATACTGTACTGGTGTGTGTGGGAGAGAGAGCTACAGATCAGCTCTGACGTAACTCTCATATGTCACCTCATCTTCCTTCCTTTCCTCCTCCTAAAGTCTCTGTTTGAGGTGTTTTCCTCTGTGTGTGTGTGTGTGTGTGTGTGTGTGTGTGTGTGTGTGTGTGTGTGTGTGTG
>CALSCE010009344.1:10479039-10497623 GCA_943593645.1 Bovichtus variegatus | reverse complement strand
GTGTGTGTGTGTGTGTGTGTGTGTGTGTGTGTGTGTGTGTGTGTGTGCGTGCGTGTGTGTAATTAAGGCTGGGCTCTGAAGATAGATGCCTCGGTGATTGGAGAGTTTCAGGCAGGTACTGCTGCAACATAACAGAGGAAGATGTATTATTTAATCAGAATAATAATAAACATATTCCTCATTCTATTATATGAATAAATTACTGTAGTGATGGAAAAATCTCATCACACTACCTACTCCTATTTTTATGTTTTTTACTTCATTTAAAACATGGCATGACTGGGCATGGGTTCAGAATAGATGCCCGTCCTTCTTTTGGACGTGCAGAGAAAAACACATGGTGGGGGAGACTTTGAACTTTAAGGAGTGTTAAAGGATAGAAGAAGAGACATGAGAGCTCAGCACTTTATAATCAAGATAGCAAAAGCTTGCATGTAATTAGACTCACACATTGATTAGATTCCTCTCAAACTAATTGTTATTGGAGAAATCGGAAACAGAGAACTCAATAGAATTCATTTACCGAGTATAATAAATGTACAGGGCCGGGACACACAGTCAGCTGATTGACCTGATGGGGAAACCACAAAGTGTAATTTTCTGAAAATGAAAGGAAAAACCTGAGTAGAGCAGATACAGGTCACTGCGTTGATCTGCTAAGTATCAACATGACGTGATTCATATGCTATGGTCTTCACAGTCGCCAGATTTCAACACACACCCATGGCAGACTTTGGAGGGTAATAGAGAGAACTTTCTACTGCCATCATCAAAACATAATATTTTTGGAGGAATGCTGTTCAGCCCTCCAGTAGAGTTCGACACTATAGAAGATTTGACAAGAAGATTTGAAGCTGTTCTGGAGGACTATAAAGAAACATAACAGTCTCCCATATGTATAGAAGAACAGAATGTTTTTTATGGTAATGGGTTTTGATACCGTGCTGTGGTAAACTAGAAAGAACTGAGAGAGCACATAACTCCTCAAAACCTGTTATTTGAAAGGGGATATATTATGCTAATTCTAATCCTGAATATACCTGTATTCACCCTTTGTCTGAAACGCTCCGTTTTAGCGTCCGTCTCTTTAAGCCCAATCTGCTCTGATTGGTTTGCTAGAAAAATATTGCGCACCTTTGCAAACTTAGCTCTCAATCCGTCGGTGGAGATACTCAGATGTTCTAATGAGCCTGCAGGTGACATCGGAAGGGGAGAAACATCTGAATGGCTTGTTAAATCCCATGTTTTCTGACCGAGGCAGCTCACAAAAAAAACAAACTTGTTTGTCTTATTTCACTTTGTGTGTTTATAGGCACCCCAGGTATCCAAATATATGTGAACAAGCACTGACAAAGTGAGTTTTTTATAATATGTCTCCTTTAATAACTGAAAATGTTTGATCTGCATCTGGATGGAGATATATCAATGCACATAGTGATGTATATGTATGTTGTGGAAATGTATCATATAGTCTTCTGGTTATATTTTGTCTCTATAAAGTTGTTACTTGGCCTTACAGTGTGTTTCCTCACATGTGTAATACACACGTCTTATGTCCCTGTCTGCTGGCATGTGACAGACATTAAGGCACCACGTGACCATTGTCAAGGAATCAGCAGACGGATGTTAACAGTTGTAATTAACACGTCTGATGTCTCTGTGCCTTTGTTCCCATTTGGTAGACAGAAATGTGTATTACCTGTAGTCCTGCCCAAGCAACTCTACTGTATAACTGACTTTCTGTAGACTCTGGGTCGGATTCTTGCAACACTCGTTGGTGCAGGTTATCTGTCCTTTCCATTGGAAATGATTAATTCTGTTGAACACTTCCAACTTTTCATTAAATGACAGCAAATCTCTAAATTATATATTTGTTCATTTCTTACCCGAAGGTGATTTTTTTTTTAATTACCACCACAATGTATAGCCCAAAATCAGAAATTAGCCTCAAAGGCCTTTACAATCTGTACAGAATATGACTCCCTCTATCCTTCAACCCTCTTTTCCAATAGGACAAACCTTTGACGAGGGCACAAAAAATGAAGAAATAGAGCAACACAGGAGGGGTCCTGCTGCCAGGACGGACAGACATGCAATAGATGTCGTATAAGCAGAGTAGACATAAATAACAACAATAAAATTACACTATGGAGAAAAACAGTATCCCCGTAAATAGAGTGCAACCATATATGAAGAAGATGGATCTGGCAAGATGCTTCCAGGTGCCATTAAAAGTACGAGTGAGTGCAGAAGAAGATTTTCAAATATCTTAAGGTGAATTTCATAGATTAACATTGTTGTTTTGAAGCCGCCTCCTCGGCTCAAAGTCACGTCCCTACCCAACACATCTGTTATTGCTATTTTTCCTTCCTGCTGTTTGCTGCCAACAGTTTATTCTCACCATCACCAGAGCAACAGGTGGGCTGGACCTGCTGTCAGGAGATAACTGAGTCAAATTCCTCACAGATTCCTTATCTATGCAACTACCAGAGGTTATGAAATTAAAATGTGTTTTAGCTACTTGCTGTCAACCGCGTAGCTGGAAGTTTTACCATTTGAGGACATTTGGCCTTAAACTTTTTTGACCTTTTCTCATGCTCACCGTCTGAAATGCAAACGGCCCGATCACATTTATGATAGTGTGACTCTCTGTTGTTTCTGGGTTGTTTCTCTCATTGAGGGCATCATTTGGACTTGTGCACTTCAGCTTTTCTGTAAAAGGTCCCTGGGTTTAAACCCACTGGCCTGAACCTTTCTGTGTTGAGCTTTCATATTATTTCCATGCCAGCATGGGTTTCATATGGAAACTTTGGAAAATGTTATTTCTTTGCCAATATATTTCCTGCTGCGACCAGCACAAAAAGTTTCTCGAATGCGCATACTTCTTTTCCTCCATTAAATGTAAACTCCAATATTGCCTGTAGATGTAAATGAGAATATCATTAAAACTTTTTGTCAGTTTTCTGTTTGAAAATTGTAAACTCTGCAGAGCTGTAAAAGAGGGCTCTTGTTCCTCTGTGTCTTTCTGAAAGTTAATAAAAAATGTGAATGAATCATTTTCCCTCAGGATATCCAGACAGTTAGAAAGAAGTGTCCAAGTATAAAGATGTGAGTTACTGGGGATGTTTCTGATAACTATCCTCAGCGATTTCAACTTGTAATAGATGAACTGCTCAATAAACTCACCGTACAATAAGTTTTTCTCTGTATAAAACACGTTTGACCTCCACGGCCAACTCCAAACGTTTTGCCTTTTAGCCTGTTTCAGCTCATTGTTTAGGTTTTACAGCAGTTTTACTGTTTTGGTTCACTCTCATCAACCCCGTCATCTGCAAAAAAGAGCTCTGATAATCCGACTGCACTCTTCCTGCTCAATATTGGACTTGAATCATCAGGTTGCCAGAAACTCAACTCCAAATAAAGGCCAATGTTGCTCTGTGTCTGCTGGACGTATACATAGGGAACTGTTGTGCTAATACATTTGCCACAGCATCTTTATAAGGCAATAATGTGTCAATGTTACGCTGAATTCACAGCGGGTAGCGCCGAAGTGTGGCTCGCTGCAATAATAATAAATAATGTGTTTCAAGCAGGCAGAAAGTCTTTGTAATGTAGATTAAGATATCGCAGAAATCACAAGAATCCTTTAATGACTGGCTGCTGGTACTGTCTGCCACAATTTGACGCAAAAAATTAAAACTGTTCTTAATTTTTAGTTTGGCCACAGAATGATTGCATGGCGGCTTGTTGCCCTTCGCTCTATGAATTCAGTGTTACAGCTTGTTGTGCTGTCCCCAAGTGGCCAAAAAATCAGTAATTGCAGGTTTAAAACTGGAAAAACGGTTTAAAACCTACTTTTGGACTTCCTCTGTTTCACCCGTTTGTAAATCTGAGGTTTCTGTGATTTTTATAAGGCCAAGCCGTACATTCCAAAACACATTTATCTGAGTGTTGAGTCAGCCAACTCTAAATTGAATTTGTTCTGCTAAACCGTTGTTATTCATGCTTGAGAGAACACAATCCGAGAGCAGATTGAGACAAATCACCGAATGTCCTCAACCATTGTTACACCGAAACCAGCAGAGAAACAAATCCGAGAAGGGTGGTGTCTCCTGCAGAACTCTCAGGAATATATCGTACAAAAACTGATGAAAACGTGGTTGTGAATGAAATAGCCTGGTTGTTGTGAATGAAATGTTAAATTGCCGTCTCAGTCATTAAAAGTGGGAAGAAAGAAACATGAGTCATGCAGCCTCGAGCACAATCAAAGCTTCCTGCTCCTCCATCTCCGTCTCTGTTGATGGACCCGAAGCAGGCGGCTCCGTAACAAGCGATCAATGCAGTGAACCGGGATAACTTAAGCACAGGATTAAGAATACAATATCTGCTCCAGCAGCAGTCATTTGTCCTTCCATACTGTGTGTGAACACTCATTCTTTGCTTTGTTACAGCGGTTCTATAAGAGGTCAAATGATATGGAATTGTGGCTGCGGGGTAGCTATAAGATGCTGAGCTAAACACTTAGAAGTGGAAGTGCATACTTTTATTTCAAAGTAAACGGTTGGATTTTACTCAGTATTAGAAGTGTACATTTACATTTTGCTTTGCAGTGTTGTTTTTGTTCTCATTTCCAACAGTCCCGGTTCCATTTAATGCATCACTGTATGTGTTTTATCTATTTTCTAGATTAATCGATTTATCATTTGATCTGTAAAATGTCAGAAAATAGTAGAAAATGTTCACCCCAGGTTCACACAGTCCAACGTTATGTTTTTAAATGTCTTGTTTTTGTCAGTCCAAAACCCAAAGATATTCAATATTATATGATATAAAACAAATAAAAGCAGGGCATCTCCACATTTCAGAACAACAACATACAATGCTATGAGTCAGACTGTAATACAGTAGTGCAATGGTGCAGAGTGCAAACAGATTGGAATAAATATAGAAAGATTAATGTAACAGGCTTCTTTATGTGCATGACATAGGTGGATGTGTACAGTATATACTGTATACATGTCAGCATACAGTATATACAGCGCCTTATCTCTGATGTCGAGTTCAGGATAATTATTCCTTTAATTTGCAGGTTAATTATGATGCTGTTCAAGTTTTACTGCACAGGCACAAGCAATTAGAAACGTTTTTGAAAGGGAAACAACACTGTATAATAAGCAAGTTATAAGCTGCTCAAATGGCTTCAGTGGTTTAACAAATCACCATTTCCCTTTAAATACTAGCTCGACTACAGCTGATAATCAAAAGATCAGTTTGTCCATTTGGCCCTCAGTCCCGTTCACATCAGATAAAAAGCAAATTTTAAAAGTTAAAACAAATTTCAAAGGGAAAAACCTGACTTGTATTTGTGTGGGAGGTGCATGGCTGCTTTGATTTCTACTGAAGAAAGAATAAAAGGCTGTTGAACGCCAGCACTGTTTGGCTTTCTTGCTCATTTACAACAGAAAGCTCTGACTGAGTCATCAAGTTTAAATGCAGCAGAGGCTGCAAATGCCATTCTATGGTAATAATGGAAAAGTGATACATTAAGTTACTGCTGATCTACTTGGAATACTAAGCGAAGCAATGTTCTCAGGCTTGCTGGGTGACTGAAGCACATCATTGCTCTTATATAAAGCTGAATTGATTCTAATCCTATACAGGTTTCCAACAGTTTATTCTGACCACAAATTCTAAATTTATAATGACAACAATCTTATGGCAGACACCAAAATATAATCAGTTTATTGTCTTAATGCTTATTCAGCTTCATAGAAATGACCTCATCAGTTTTAAACCCTCCATTCTCCATCCAAGTAACGAGTAGTCCATTACTTAATCAGTAACGATCCCTTGCAGCGCTGCTGTTGTTGTTGTTGACTTTTTGTGGCACATTTTGCCCAGCAACTTTTACGGGATGACTCACCCAAGGCAGCTGTTACGCATGACAAAAAGAAAAAAAAAATCAAAGGATAAGGTGGAGCGAGCAGATGACAGGAGTCAGATAAAAAGGTGTTTGGCGCGAGGGAGCCACTATTTGAGACGGGGAAAGGGCCACATGCTGCCGCACATCAGGACCATGCAGACCACGTCCAGGCTGCTCAGCGACGCGCTACTCTGCGCACTGCTGCTGCTCTCCAGTGCCGCTGGAGCCGAAGTGTTGGACACCGAGTCCGAAGAGGAGCTGAGCCCCAGAGCACTGCGGGACTTCTATCCCAAAGGTCCGAACCTGACCAGTGAGAAGCAGCTGGTAAGCTTCACTTCTATTGCACTGCAGGCATTCAAAACGACGAAAATCGATCAACTTTAAACATTTTTAACAACCAAAGAAAAAAAGTTTTATTATATTTTATTATTATTTTTTATATTTCATAAAATCAAATTGTATTTTCGTTTTTTTTTTATATGCATATATATTGCATGTGACTTTGAATCTCAGTTATTATTTGCTTAACATGTTTGGTATGCATGACCATTTATCTCCATCACCTTAAAATAAACCAATCTCAATTCAGATACGGATGCATTTAAGATTTAAGATTTTCATTGTATTGTCATAGGTCTACAACTTCTGTCTTGTGCAAATGATTGTATATTTGACGTCTATCTCATAGAATTTTTCTATTTTAAATTCAAATATGCAACTGTTACCATGTAACATATTATTATTGAACATTACAAAAGTATTTATTTTATTTGTATATGCTGATCATTTTTGCAATGTTGTTATTCAGCCGCGATGCCATGTTTCTGTGTCTGTGCGTTACTGGAATAACAAATGCGCGATCATTAGGAACTTTTAGATTTGTGCTGTATCTGCCTCCTGACAGCTCGGAGCTCTCCAAGAAGTTCTCGAAAAGCTGCAAGCCAAACGGCTGCCTTCATGGGAAAAGAAATTTGGCCAAGTCCCAACGGTATTGTTCAAACTTAAACACTTTGTATGAATTGAAACTGTATTGATGCATGTCACAGCAGGGAGGGGGAAATGAATGAACCATCTGCTGTTGTTGCTTCTCCCTCAGTGTGATGTCGGGGAGCAGTGCGCAGTGAGGAAAGGCGCTCGGATCGGCAAGATGTGCGACTGTCCCCGGGGAGCATTCTGCAACTTTTTCCTGCTGAAGTGCTTATGAGCCTCGCCGGATCTGAATGTAGCATTGAGATGTGGAAAAGAAAAAAAAAGTGTTACTCGATTCCTTTGTAATTACTGTCATATTTTTTTATGATACAGCTGGAGCAGGTGGGGTGACTGCCCAACCCGTACGAAAAAGAACAATAGTAGTTATATAATAAGTATATATTTTAAAATTATATTATATCACAGAAAAACGATAGGGATATTGGGCGGGAGATGAGCATATACTATAAAGACACTTAAAGTTAAATACTCAGAAGCACCTCATGTCTGTAGGAAAACCACAGGATCGTTGTTAAGATACAGTAGGATCTTACAAATAACACACAACGCACAATAAAGTCACCCGAGGACCACATACACACTGTAAAGTCTGAACAGCAATATTATGGGAATATTATAATGATTCTTCGTCTGGGCAAATCCAAAATATGTCTTTTGAACTTGAACTATTTTCTTTCAGATGAATGTTTTGTGTATGAAATCATGATAATAAACATCATTATTGTTTTGTAAAGCAGTGGAGTGGCCGCATATTCTTTATTATGTTAACCCGGCATGTTTTAATTTGTCTGATTCTTTTTTTTAAAGATGATGTTAAGGAGCCCAGTTAATATTTGAACAATGACGTGGATGTGATTGCGATCTGTGACGTCACACCTCCCGGAGGGTGGGGTGTGTGTGTGGGGGGGGGGGGCAGGCATTGTCGATCACAAGAGGGTGCTTAAAATGAAAAAAAATCCCAATTCCGCTGCAGAGGAAGTAGTTATGAATCAGAGAGTGACTGTCCCACACTGAGCCTCCAGCTCCAGGCTGTTAATCACATTATATGCATGAAAGACGATTAATCTGCAGCACATGAATTCATTTCATTTAAACTGAAAAATAACTATATTTCATTCATGGCACACGTGCCGATAAACTCATCTTTAAGATTTAATATCAACATATCCAATTGTTGATCCATGACGTACAACTTTTCAGACAACATAAGATGATTCACAGGCTTATTTCTGCGTAAAAATAAAACTATAACAACAATCATGGTTCAGCCTCTCTCAATGGACCAAACTTGCAAGAAATAATCAGGAATTATCATCTAATTCTGAAATCTGAAAAACTCAGGTGTACTTGTACTTCACTTAAGTAGTTTTGCTACTTTTTGTATAATATAACAATCTGAAAGGGGGCTACTTTGCATCATAAGTTACTTTTGTACACTTTTACTTGTAATGCAGTATTTTTACATTGTGGTAGTACTACTTCTGTGTATCCACCCTCTGTCCTCACATTACATTGAGCTCGTCTTGTGGAGTGCAGTCATTTGTGGCACACGGACAACTGACGCTATAAACCCTTCGGAACAAAATAACACTGGAATGGAGTTAATCAATAGGGTAAAAATAAGATAAGATAAGATAGAACTTTATTTATCACGAGGGAAATTGTTGTGTAGCAGTTGCTGCAATACACAATAGGAGACAGTATAAGATGCAAAAATGTACAAATAGTGCAAAATGTTTTATACAATATATATATGTTGAAAAATGAAAAATAAGATGAGCTGAGATGGTGTAAGGTGCAATATTAAGGTGCAATATACAACAAGATGAGGTAAGGTGCAGTATTTGGCAAAATAACAACATAAAAAAAAAAAGAATTACCAAACCAAACTAAATATGAAGAGGGAAGTAAGCTGCATATGAACCTAAATATAAAGAATGAAGATGATGAAGATGACGAAGATGATGAAGATGATGAAGAGAGGAGAGAGAGACAGAGAGAGACAGAGAGAGAGAGGGAGAGAGAGAGGGGACCTCAGGTCCCTGTGTCTCCTCTGTCCATCTCACGACCTAATAAACATGTATCATCATTACTAAACATTATTAATAAATCTAATGATATTTTTCTGGACTCCTTCCTGACATTTTAGTCGACTTGAGATTTCGAGCATCATCGTGTTCCACATCAGTGCACGTCTCGTATCCAGCCTCCCTCTATGCTACCTGTCAGCAGACATCAATAATGCAGCGGAGACAAGTAAAACATGTTGACATAGTCCATTCTGTGTGTGTGTGAGTGTGTGTGTGTGTGTGTGTGTGTGTGTGTGTGTGTGTGTGTGTGTGTGTGTGTGTGTGTGCTACCACTTCAGAAGTCAACATGAAGGCAACAACTGAAAACCCTTTGACAGAGAGCACATTCTCTAATGTTTGTTACTTGAAGAGCGGAACAGCTTGCCGTCATTTTTCATTTTTTTTACTATCTAAAGACAAGTGCACGTGTTTGGCTTAACTTATTTCACTTTGTTTTGTATATTCTTTTTTTCTTCCAGAGCCAACAAGGTGGAGCAGAGTGTCAAAATGGAGTTGGATAACATTCCCTGCATGTTTTTAGCTTTGAATATTTCAATCTGCCTTAACAGAAGATTTTGTTTTTGTTTCAGTTTCAGTTCAGTTTGTGCTGCTGATCAAACTAATCACACACGTGTTCCTGTTGGTCCCGTCATTTCCTGGAACGGCTGATCTCCTCAATAATATTTCACTGACAGGTTTGTCACGTGTCATGTGATCTGCAAAGTGAGATGAAGAAGTGCTTTCTTCACCTTTTTCTGCTGTTGATATGTAAAAAAAAAAAAAGCCTAACTCCTATCTTTCTGCACACTTTATTGCACATATATTTAAAAACACCTCACCACTTGGTTCCCATGAAACTTTTCCAAACCCTTGGACACCCACACACATTCATGGTGGTTGGGGTGACAATAACTGTTTATCTTAGTTGCTGAACAGCTATGCTTTCTCCAGACAGCGAGGATTTGTTATCGATTCCTTCGGGGGGAATTACCTCCGATTCCGGTCGAGATTGCACATGTATAAGTAAGACAGTTCAAACCTGCAGCAATCGCCATCGGAGAAGTGCTTGCTTGTGTTCGATAGTTTGACAGAGAATTACAGATAGAGATGGTGGTGACGGTAACACTGAGAGAAAGAGGCGGAGGGTAATTGAGAGTGTGATGGATGGATACAGAGCAGGTGACAAATGATAGTCTGAAATTGAGATTGCTCCCTGAGAATGACATTGTTGGCCGTAAACCGCTCAATGACATCAACACGAGACATTGCTTGAGGCAGTGAAGTTGATTTATAACGTGTGAACACATGAACGAGCTTCGTTGGATGTCATACCTCTCTCTTCCTGTTACTGCGACAACCTTTCTCACAACCAAATACCAACGATATCATCTGAAATAAAAGAGAAGAGAGTTCAGTCTCCCGTCCGGTGAAAACAGTGAACATTACCTGTAGAATAAGGAGCCTTAAAAGCACCATCTATTACAACAAAGCAAATAAGCGTGTACTACAAGCTGCCACAGGAACGACTGCAAAGTAGGCTACCATGAACTTCCACACTGAGTACAAAATGTCCCAAATCACAACAAACTACCACCAAAAACATGAGGTCCGGGATGATGAATACCAAAGAATCACAATGTACCACAACGTGCACTGCAACATTCATAAACAAGCGTGAATTCGCAATAGATAATAATAAAAAGCGACCACGTACGTGCGTGTACCCACTTGTTCACGAGCATATGTTTAAAACTCACTCTGATTGGAATAAACTACCTTTAAATATTCCATCCTTATCATCTTGCCCTTTCTTCTTATTATAGGGTCAGTTGTACATGTTCATAACAACACCTCCAATTATTTTTTGTTTTATAACTTAATGTTATCACTGACGTTAATAATGAATGAATACTCAACTATCATCTTTAAATGGACGATCCATTTTTATGCTCGGTTTAAGAGTATAAGCTCCTGATTGTGTATGTCTTATCTGTTATTGATTTATTTTTTGTTTCGTTGTTTGTTTTTGTCACATTTGTATCTTCTCATTGTTTGTTTTTATTATTTTAGTTTTTTTGTCGCCTTGTATAATTGTGCTTGAACTTGTATTATTGTCGTTGAGGACCCCCTTTAAAACAAGGTGGTGCATATCAAGGGGTTCTTCCTAATAAAGAGTTTCAAACAAATATTGTACTTTTCACTCCGCTACATTTATCTGCCACCTTTAGTTAGTTACATAATATGATGCATAATAGATTAATGATAAGCTTACTTTTGACCAACTAAAACATGAAATGCTGCTTACATAACACAACCTAATGAGTTAATGTCTCACTGACATTCTGCTGCATAATGTGTAGTTTTACTTTTAATACAAAAATTGGAATACTTCATCCACCACTGGCGTTCACACCTACTGTTCCAACTCATGCATTAACTAATAAATACTACATGCTAAAGGGAACTGCTTCATATACATTAATGGTGTGGTCAATATTGCAAAAAACTAAAAGGTCAAACTAAGTGAGTTTCTTCATTTTCTTAATAAACAGGTAAAGTCTCTCATACACTTAAAGTTCAATTTCACATATAAGCACTGCTGTCTAGTGGCAAGACTGGAGACCAACTGTAAAAAAAAATTAAAAAAAAAAAAAAAAAAAAAAAAAAAGGGAATATTATTATACTGTGAAAATACTTATGTCAAATGACTGTCAACCTTTAGTAGGAGCAAGCTTTGTACAATTCCCAAAATTCAGAATTGCACAAGACATTGAAATAAGCATGAACTCCTGTTAAATACATTAACGTGACATGTCCACCTGCCACCGCAGCTTAAGGAGCTTATTTTAGGCATCAGTTACGTTACAGATCATATCAGTGCTTGTGTTCAGATCGTCTAATGAAGTGAAAAGAATCCCAGTGCAGTCATGTGAATACAGTCCGGTGAACTGTGTTGATGAGGCCAGAGGGCATCCTGCTGATGTCAACAATAGCTCAGTCGTCAAGCATGAATGTCTCTCAAATCACTGAGAGTTTATAATTATTTGATCACCACTAATGAGGAACCGAGTCATCCTGTTGTGTCTGTATGCGACACAATTCAATTAATGCTTTCAAATCATTCTTTTTTATTTAAGTGTACACGTCAGAAATTCCCCGTTTGAAATGAAATCGTTAAGTTGGCACATTATCACCATGCTGTTATGAGAATGCTGTTTTCTGCAGGTGGAAACCAAATCAACTTTGCTCGGTTAAATTATGTTTATTTAAAAAATATATAGAAACAGGACCACTGGTGTAAACGTACAGCAACATGGAACAGTGTGGGTGCTCACACTTCAATGCAACCCTGTTCACCTTCAACCCAAACTGGAAAAAAAAGAAACAAAAAACAAAAAGAGCACACATCACAGCAGCACCTTACCCCCAAACACATCATAACTGTACACGCTGTATCACACTGTGTTCAAAGCAATTTTCTTAATTATGACCCACCCCAATATTTTTTTATCTTTCGTGGGTCTGTGTTATTTTAATCAGTGAAGTTAAATAATGAAATGAAATAAAAGCAGTAGCCTTTAGTACTTCTGTGTACAGTATAATGGGTACTGTAGTATTTAATAAGAACACAAAAGCTGAAAACTGTTAAGTACACCTCATTCTCCCTAAACATACTGCTTTCTGTTCTTAAATCTTCAGTCAATTCTTTGTAGCATTACTTTGTTAGCAGAAACTCAGCGTGTACTCATTTTTTTAAAGTAAGAAAAAATGAGAATTAAATGTGGGTGCCACCAAATAACTTCAGCAAGGTCCTGTCCTGCCCTTTAAAACTAAAATATGGGTCATTAGAAATGAGAATGCAATCACAACCTGTTACAGAAACATTCGTGAGATGCAAGGCTTATGACATCAAACAGCCACTTACGGTTGAAAAATAATAATATTCAAAATCAACAAAAATAATGTCTGGATTTATACCTAATGTTCATTCTGTTTTGTTTCCTTAACTATTGTGAACACTAAAGACAAGGCCATCATGTTGCTGCCAAAATCTGGAGCCTGGCAAAGTGACAGGTAATCAAAACTGTAAAAAGACAAGTTATTACTTTGTCCATGTGACTTTAGTTTCCCTTGTTACTGAGCAGTGGAACTCTAAACAAACCAAAACGCAACAGAGGAAGGTTTTCAACTATGGTTTGAACTGCACAGTAACACTTGTGAAATCACCAGAACAAAACCTGTTACAACAGGAATGAACAAAGGGGACAGATATATACACGCGACTCCTAATATGAAGGCCAAAACCATTTTGTTGGGACAAATAATCACATCAATGTAATGCAAGTCATTCTCCTACAATATTAAAGAGGCTTTCTTTGTTTTAACTCTTAAACTGTTTTGCCTTCTGTTACTTAAACTTTTTGCCAATATGGCTGTTTGACTTTTAAATGATGGCACATGCTCCAACTCCACGCACTTTGTTACACCGTTCGCTGTCTATAAAACTGAAAGCGGTTGGCAATGTGGTCAATATAGTATGAGGTTAATTCTTGTTGTTTTGGTGATGTATCCCCGATATTTGTCTAACAATGTGCCACCTGTATTACAATAACATAGTATTGTGGAAAATGCATTGTGATAGTTAATGCTTCCCAAGCCTAGTTATGATGTTCGTCTGCACAACACGGTCATGAATTCCTTCAGTAGCTCCATTAAGTAGATGTCTCTTGTCCATGCTCCTGACAGGCATCACAGCAGGGCAAACGTCACAAATTGTCTGCTCTATGAAGACCCATCTTCACGCTGCTCATCTTGAAAGGGGTAGCTGAGTGCAGGAGGAAAGCCCTGACTCCGAGGCTGTTCGTCCAACAACACCAAATCCTCCACATCTTTCCCTTTGTACCTCCGTCTGCAGATCTTTACTGTTACTTTTCGCCCCTGAAAGACTTTTAGGGCCTCTTTGGAAGCCATGGCCTTGGCAGCAGACTCATCACGCCCGTATCCTGTCCCCATGTATACAGTCTGACAGCGAATCTCACACACGTGGCCTTCCTTCTGTGTACGACCTGCGGGGAGGCCAGTGATGTCCTTCAGTGGTACAAACACAGAGGCCAGGGTCTCTTTACATGACTCTGCACAGCTACGAAGTATTTCAAAATGGTCCAAGTTTGGACCGAAGCCCCCTGCGGACACCAACTTCCAGGCCACGGCCTTGTAAAGGCGGTTGAAGAAGGGCTGGTGCTCTGCTGGAGCCTGTGGAAGAGGTCCTGATTTCTGACTCACAGACCACGTAGCTGTTCTGCCCGCAAGCTCATTAGGTCCAGATTTGGCTCTTTTCACACAGCTGTCAGCATCACTCTCTGCAAATGAGGACACAACATGCCGGACAGTCATGACTGCACAAAGAAACGGAATTTAATGAGGAAAGAAACTCCAGTCTCAGGTGTGGGTGTGTTAAGAAAAAAAACCTGTGTGTAGGTTATTACATTGAAACCCTGCTGTAATAAATGTAGCACTGAAACATGTTAGTGGTCCATAAAAAGCTAGAGAAAGTTTGTGGGGATGCACAAAGTCCTTCTCACTATTTAACTTATTAGTAGCTTGCAAGTAGCCACATCACTTATTAAAGCTATTCAAGGTAAACAGGTTTTCTAAATCCTCCTTTCTAAAGTATAAATGACCCAAAATCAAAACACCAAAAAAGCACATTACCTTGAGATAGCTTTTCATTGGAATCATTACATTTCGTATGCCTGAATGGCAAAAAAAGTGAGGTGGCAACAAAATGTAGCTATCAATAATACAAAATGTTTTATTACTATGCACTATATGTTGTCATCCACTGTATACACTTTTGTAATACTATGAATCATTAGGGATGGGTAATATGAATAAAACAAAACTATTACTATATATTTTATGCCAAATACAAGACATCAATAAAATGACACTTTGTGGATGACTATTGCTTCTTATTGGTGTTTTTTGAGACCCCTTTGGTGACTATAGCTTGTGATGGTGCTGAATTACATTGTGTTGAAAGGGGCTTCTAAATATGTGTCCACCCACATATACATACATAGGAAAACAAAATCTAAGAAATACATTACGACGATGCAATCGTACACATCACAATGCTTACTATTAGTGTCACTTCCCCTATTTATCTGTCACTCTGTTAATTCCTAACAAGCTAAAATAATGACTTCACATCACACACTGTAGATGGTAAAAGTAAATACAGTAGTCTGCTTAATTAAAAGTGTGTATTGCATTACCAGCTGTGGTAGTCCGCTTTCCTCTGGCCAGGATTCCATCTTTAGTCGTTTTATGAACTGGGGCATCTGGGACAACTATCCCGTCACCCATCTCCTTGATCTTGTCCATTACAGCCTGTGGGTAGCTGAGGAATGAAGGGAACAAAGACAAGTGGACTCCTCATCTGTATGCCTTTATCTTTGCTTTCTGGAGTTTGTCATTCTACTCTTATCAGTGTGTCTTACCTGCAGCCGAGGAAAACGTGATTGGCCCAGACCATGGACAAAGAGAGCAGCCTGTCCAGACTGCTGCTGGGGACTCCGGGCTCCACTGTGGGGAAAGCCTCCATGTTTCTAAGTATAAACTCTCTCCGAGCAACCCACTGTTTGTTGCTCTCACAGTAGCTCCTGAAAGCGTCGACCCATTGGGCCAGCTGTGGGTTCTGGCCCAGGTACTCTGCAACTATGTCCTCTTCGCTCTTCTCCCCCGCCATCCCTGCAATAACAAACACTTGCTCAATTATTTGTGTTGCACCTAAGTTAGTACAGCTAGCTTGGATGAGGCTTACAAGTCTGACAAGTTTGTAGAACACTTGATATATCAGTGGACCTAATAGTTATCGTTTTTAGACCACACACAACTGGTGTTTTGTTTCAAACTTGCCAGGTAACAGTAGTAGCCTAATTAAGCTAACCAGTTAATGTTTTCGAGAGTGCCACTGACAAACTGACTTTAGCGACTACGCCAAACAGCTAACTTAGACGAGTAACAATAGCGCTATTAGAAGCCACGTTGAACATTAAAATGTGCTATCTATGTTAATAATAATAGTGACGTGCATCCTTGTACAACATGTATGAAGTAATCATTTTAACTTGTAACTACGACATACCAATCTCTCTCCGTTGCGATGTGTTGCTAGCTAGCTACATGACCGAATGATGACGCAAGACTGACTACGCTGCTTTTTTTTTTTTTTTTGAGGGAGAAACTACATTTCCCAGAAGTGTAGTGCTAGCTACAGGTGCTAACTTTCGTTAACTTTTGTTTACATAAAAACAACAATACCAGAGGATGTTTTGCTATCGTCTCGTAGCATCATAAAAATGAATAATAGACACTTTTGAGAAATGTTCAAATGAAAGTAAACAATAAGGGAAAGTAACAGGACGTACCTTAGTTTACTGTTGGCTAGCAACCAGTCCCTGTCCCGTGATGCTTTGCGTCGCAACGTAGCCAACCTGCGACAGCTCGGGCGGCAGTTTGTTTTGGTGGCTGATGAGATGCTCAAGGCTGCATTTAAACATTAATCAATTAAAGGTGAATTAACATGATTCACGAGCTGTTGCTTGCGTTGAGTGGGTACCCGGGGACGATTTTCACATGGAACAAACGAACGGGTTTGCAGGTAAAACAGAAACACGGTAACGTGCAGCTCTGACGAAACGATGCTTCTGATTGATATGCTAGCTAGCTATTAAACGTTTTGTACTTTTTAAATTAAAACATGTTAATTAACGTTATTTCTTTTTTTTTTTTTAAAAGACCTAACATATCAAATGTAGCGTTATATTGTCTTTGCTGGCAGTGTAACAGTAACTAACTGTGCTAGCATAAGTTAGTTTAAGCAGAGACTGGTAAAGCAATTAGACGTGATATGTACAATATTATACAAACAATATATAAACAGTCCAAGGCTAAACATTGCACTGTTCTCCATTTATGTACCTGAAGTATCTTCAAATATACCATATATAGTCATAATGACGAGGGCTATATGAAAATGAGGAAATATTTAAAGTGAATAGTTGCATTCAAGAATTAAGTTCTAATATAGTACTGTATGTAGAAGTTAAGAGTGCCTATACATCGAGTTACAAGTGGCTTTTATATTTATATAGTTCTAAGCAAGTCAAGCATATACATATATGTGTGTGTGTGTGTATACTGTTCACACTCAATTCCATTAATTCCCCCTCGCCTCCTTTTCAGCTCTGTTTTGGAATAGCACTTTACCATTAACCTATTTATATTTGTGGCATTGTGTGCATTTGGTTTTTGCACCTTTATTGATAATCTAATGTAATTGATGTGTTATATTTTACTTTATTGCACTCTATATATTTGCACTCTTTATTACTTACCTTGTGTATATAAGCTATTTAGAGTCTCCAATTCACCTAACCTGCATTTTTTGGACTGTGGGAGGAAAGCGAAGCTGGGAGAACATGTAAACTTAGCACAGAAAGTGATGTAACTGTGCTAACTACTGCACTACATTGACACACTGTTTACTAAAGCGTCATCAGCACTAAACAACTTGTTCAACCATATAGTTAACTTTCTATAGTCTCTTTCATGAGCTAAGGAGAGACACCACACCATAACAACATGCAAGGATGGGCTACAATCTTGCACGAATAGCTAATTTTGCTTGTAATAAACAGCACTGTTGATATATTTGATTCACAGCTAGGTGAACCAATTGATTCATGCGCAAGACTCATTCAAACAGTGGTGTAACACTGGGGTTAAACATGACTAGTCTATTTGCAGAGGAAATAAAGTTTTACAGTATCCTTTGTGTATTAGAGGCACACAGTGTTAAAAAAAAACAAAAAAAAACATGAACCACTTTGTTTCACCCACAGGTGTCCCAGGACCTGCCCTTCCTTCACCCCAGTGAGACCAGTGTCCTCAACCGGCTCTCTAAACTGGGCTCAGATTACATACGCTTCACAGAGTTCATAGAACAACACACCGGCCATGTGCATCAACAAGTGAGTAAAGTCCCTCAATGCCATATAACAAAATTTTAGATATTTAGCTACATATTACATTGTAATATATATATATATATATATATATATATATATATATATATAATATAATATAATATAATATAATATATGGTGGGGGTAGTCTAGTGGTCTAGTAGTCTAGTAGTCAGGCTTTCAAATAGAACACTGGAAGTTTGTGAGTTCAATACTCAATACCTGAGCAAAGCACTTAACCCCGAGTTGCTCCAGGGGACGGTCCCTGTAGTTAGTTCACCGTAAGTCGCTCTGGATAAAATAAATGACCTGTAATGTAATAATACATTAAAATGTTGACAATAAATATTACCAACACACAAAAAAACACGTTTTATTCTTTCTGTGCGGCCCGGTACCAAATGATCCACGGCCCGGTACTGGTCCGCGGCCCGGTGGTTGGGGACCCCTGTGTTAGAGAGTACCTTAGCCTTCCTTATCTAAGACATGGTTTCTCTGTTATAAAATGGATAAATCATGCTCCCTGGAATGGATTTTCTCAACATTTCTTTCTTTAGGAACATCACACAA
>CALSCE010009344.1:10376095-10464039 GCA_943593645.1 Bovichtus variegatus | reverse complement strand
TGCTTCAGCTCATCAACTCCACCCGAGACTTTGAGAGCATCAGACTGGCCCACGACCACTTCCTCAGTAACCTGCTCGCCCAGTCCTTCATCCTCCTGAAGCCGGTATATATCACTGAGATAAATGACGTTGGAACTTAACTAGCTGCTTAAATTGATACATTTTTCAGACTGAGACACTTTGAATTGTCTTAATAAATGCTCCTGCCCTCAGGTATTCCACTGTCTGAATGAGATCCTGGAGCTTTGTCAAACCTTCTGCTCACTGGTCAGTCAGAGTGTGGTGTCACTGGACGAGAGGGGAACTGCTCAGCTGGATATCCTGGTCAAGGTAGGTTCACCTATTTCCTTATGTCTAATGTTGGAACATGTAAAGATTTGTTGATTTGTGTAACACTGACACTTTCCAATTTCAGGGCTTTAGACGCCAGTCCTCTTTGCTGTTTAAAATCCTTTCAAGCGTGAGGAACCATCAGATAAACTCTGATCTGGCTCAGCTGTTACTGAGACTGGATTACAACAAATACTACACCCAGGCTGGAGGCACGCTGGGCAGGTAGGACACACATTTAGTAAATGTCCAGGAGCAGAAAATTAAACATACCGACACTCTTGAGACAATTATTTGAATTAATCAAATTATTTTTAAATGTCTTTCTTTTCAGTGTTTAAGAAGAGCACAAAGGATTACGATTTGGAGATGTGCCCGTCTTCGATAAACGCTCACACTGCACATAAGAAACTCCTGTAAACATTCTTTAAGGATGAGCTCACCCAAATTCTACAATCGTATTTCCTCACTCACATGTTGAGGTATGTAGCCATGCAGATAGTTTTTTCAGATATGTGCCTCTGAAACTTCTGCCAGCCCCTCAACACAACAGAGGTGGATGGGTTTTTGTTTGGTCACTCACAGAACTGAAAAATTACATTTGAAAACAGGAATTTGTTTTTTATTTTTTAGACGATAACTTCACTGTGAACAGATTTCAGTGGGACTATTTCTTTGGTAGAAAGTAGTTCCAGTGACTGTTCAGTGAATTCTGTGGAAACACAATAACCTGACAAGCATAGTTTGATTGAGACTTACAAACTGAACCATGCTTAAGAACTGTTTATTTCATCAAAGGAATATTTGTACATTTTAGAAAACCTGTTTATTAGTTTACTAACAGTCTCCTGGCTGTAGCTTCATATTCAGCGTACCAACATGAGTGCTATCGATGCGCTCATCTAATTCTCGGCAAGAAAGTGAATAACAGCATTTCCCAAAACGTCAAACTATTCAATCGTACTTTCCTGCAATACGTTTTCATGGTAAATAGCTGTAGTTGAAACGTATATAAATATTTATAATATTTATTTATAAAAGATCTACCTAAAGATAACCCTGGCATACCTGAAACATACCTCAGGACACGCTGCTGTTTACTTTTTGAAGGTAATTTTTCAATGCTGTGAACTTTACAAAAAACTTCCATTGACTTCCACTGTATAGGTCTGGAAGGAGACATCACACCTTAGCATACACCTGGCATTATCTAAAATTAAGTGGGAAATGTAGTTCTGGTTTGGGTGATCTGACCCTTTGGCTTGTGTCTCATTGTCCTTGTATAAACTGTAAATATTGAAAACCATGTTGCATTTTCTGTAGAGAAAATAAACTTATCAATTAAAATGAAACTGAGCAAGGTCACGATTTATTATCCCATAAAAACAGACAGGATAAAGTTATATACAGCAGAGGCATGCAACAGTACTAATGCTGAACATTTAACATGATCGAAGGCATTTTAACATGTGGAGTCGGATTATGAGGAGGAGGAGGAGTAGTCATGGCGATACTGAGGCTTGCTATGGAAACCCAGTCGCTCCCCACGGATGACACTCTGGATAAGCCACTCAGGAGACACAAGCGGGACTTCCTGTGATGTCACATTTTTCTCTAACAATGGCGGACAGGCACCGTCTGTCACCACGACATCATACTTGCCAGCAGGAATGTCTGCAAATGGAGGGAAGAACAAACTGTCAATAACAAAGTCCCAGCACATAAGTTTGACTGCACATTATTTGGGCATCATGTTGTGAGTCTGTACCTGAGCCGTCCTTTTCTAGCTGGAAATGTCCAACAGAAGAACCTCCACCCATGGTGATCAGCTGTGCCCAAAGCTCCACCGGCTTCTCAAACACCAGAAGGACCCGCAGAGCCTTGAACGGGCTGCAGCGTGGATGCCTAATTGGAGAGAAAAGAGTGACAAAGTCTAGTTGGCTTTGACTGAGCACCTCTGTAACATTAAATAATTTTTCAGAGGGGCAGTTTCTCCTCCTGAATTACTTTGTCAAATGTCTTTTTCAGATGTTTGAGCCAGCAACAGCTGTGGCCGGAGGCTTTATGTTTTCACATCGTCCGTCCCATTCTTGTGAATGCAGTAACTCCTTGAGGTAATTCCTTCAAATTTGGCACAAATATCCACTTGGCCTCAAGGATGAACTGATTAGAATTTGGTGGTCAAAGGTTCACTTGTAACAGAGTATTTTTACACTGTTATTGCTTCTTTTACTTAAAAGTTTAATGTGGAGTTCCGAGCCACCTGCTCCAAAGAAATAGGGGGCAGTATTTCACCTCTAAACTGGGTCCATATAATCTAAATTCATCAAAACAATCAGTTATTAAAAAAAGCCAACTAAAGTATGTTAACCTGTTTATATTTTAGTTGTATTAGTTTGTCATTTATTGTATTTTAAGTTTTCGAGTATTCTTTATATTGTGTATTGTATTCTACAGCTATACTTCTCTCTCTTCTAGTGTTGATATAGTCTGTCCGATCGACCAGACTGCTGAAACTCAGTCAGTCTAAATATCTCTGCTATCTTCTAATCTTCACGTGGGGTTTAGATGTGTGTGTGTTTGCTGTGACACTGGGGGCCGTACGGTCCGTGTAACGTTATGTTTTGATAGTTTGTATGTTGGCTTGGGTCCGGGCGGCAGAGTCGAGGAAACGACTCATGTTTTTGTTTCATACTCCGCGCTGACAGTACTGCTTCTTGGGAGGGGAGCTCGCGGCGGCTCTGATTCGGACTGCAAATATCCCAGTACCGGGAGTCACAGTGGGCTGATGGAGCGCTGGGTCTAACCTGTGTAACGGCAGCAACAGAAAGTTTGCCAATCCAGCTGGGAGTCGGCTAAACTGGTGCTATCTGCTGAGTGAGGATCTGTCCGTCTCCCAGCCACCACACACTGCACTGCCGGCGGAGCAGCCTCCCACCGACAGTGAGGCCGAGGCGAGGGTGCGAGTCGTTTTCTCATTTCTGACACTTTGGATTTAATCAAAAACTATAAAAACGTGCAGGGATCATGGATGTAATGCTGACAAAGCCCTAAGTCTGCCAGAGTCAGTACTGTACTTCTTCTCCCTCTGTACTGAGGCAGACTGGAGCTACACTGACTCACTATCACCTCCTAAACTAGGAGTGCAGCTAGTCAGTTAGACTAGTTTCAGTAGATATCTCTGCAACACAACGTCAACACTGTTACTGCTTCACATTCTGTTGATAATGTTAGTTGTTTAAATTCTGGAATGTCTTACACATTGAACCTTTAAGTAAATGATCTGAATACTTATTCCACCATTGCTATAAAAGGGCATGTGCACTTTTTTTTTTCCAGTGAATTGAAAACATTTATATTTTACTAGCCTAGTCACATAAATAAGCAAGGACATGGGTCAAGTCTTGTTAACATCTTTTTTTGGATTAAGAGAAAGTTGTGGTTAACTGGTTAATAATAATAATGTAATAACTAACACAGAACACCAAACCAGAAGCAACCTTCAAACCTCCAGATTTTTCATATTCATCCGATTTATCTTTCAGAAAAACCAAGTGCTCTGTCTCCGATTTGAATGCTGACACAACCCCAGAGACTTTCTACCAAATCCATCCAGTGAAAAGCAAAATAATAAGGAGGTTCATCTTACCATTCTACTATGGCCTCATCTGGCCCCGCGCCTGCAGGCAGCAGGTAGTTCCTGTAGTTGAGCAGCTTGTTCTCTTTGCAGCAGTCTCGCACCCAGATGTGTGACACACACGGCACACCGCTGGCCAAACACAGCAAGTACTTCCTTGTGCGACAGTGCTGGTCTGCAATGAGCAGGCTCTGGTAAGCTGCCTTACACTGGAGGGAGCAGAAAAGAAAAACATGGAGTGTTGTACTTTAGCATGAGATTCATCACCATGAATACGTACATAAAAAGATGAATACATAAGACCACATCTTAAACGATATGCAGTGAGAGTTGTATGAATGTGAAAACATAAAAATTGGAATAATATTACATAACTGGAGTTATATTTAATTACGATTATAAGATCGACTAAAACAATCATCAAAAATACGAATATTAAAAAAATATATAAATACTAAAAATGACGGGTCACATGCTTACACCTTTTTATTAAAATTTGGAAAATACTAAACAATATCCGACACTATTGTTTATTTGAGAGAAAAACTGCAGATTGACAATCTGATAAATTAGACGTTTCAAATTCAACAATATACATAGCAAAAGAATAATTCAGGGCTATAAAATACTGGCGGCATTACTTATAACAGATTTTTTTAAGCCATTCCTTACAAAAAGTTGGAAGTTGGAGCACTTACTTGTTCTTCATTGAAGTCTGGCAGGACGAAGCCTCCACCTGCCTGCAGCTGGGACTCTGTGTATGTTTTGTTATACGGACCTGACTGCACGTAATCTGTTGGGGGAAAAAAACAAAGAATTATGGATCCTACAATCACTGCAGACAGGGAAGCTTCAGCTGATTGAGCACGCTGCAGTTAATGTGAATGACGATCCTCATTTTGTCATCGTCGGCCTCACCATCCTCGTCATCGCTGGCGTGCTTGTTGGTCAGCCGGTCGATCTCGGACGAAGCCGTCAGCATGAAGGCGAAGCCCATAAAGAGAGTCGTGTTCTGGGGCAGCGGGCCGTGAGTCTCCGCAACATCACAAGACTGAGCGGGGAGATCTGTGCCGCTGCTGGAGGTGTTACACACTCCGAAGCGCTGAGCTGGAGAGAAAAATACACATACGTGTTAAAGTAGAAAAGAAATTAAGCAAAACAGTCGGTAAAATGGAAGTTGGGACTTTTATTTAAATACTTAAAAAAACAAAAAAACATTCTCCCTTACCTCTAGTAATATCTGGCCCTGCTTTTTGTTTCAACTGCTCATGTTTTCAGATCTGACATTTCTGATAGGAACTGGAAGAAGATGTTGCTGTTTTTTGCTGAAAATCAGGGCAAATATAGGCAACACTTACCTGCGTCACTACATTAAACTAGACGCAAGTCAGAAGGTTTTTTTTTCCTTCTGTAATTTGGTTACACTGACCTTTTGAGCATGAAATATATATACTGGCTGTATTAAAATGATTCTATAAGCAAATACACCAGTGACTTAACAGAAACACACACTTTATCTTCCCTCCACCCGTGGCCCAACACCATGGTAACACTGGTGCACGTTATTAATTACCAAGTCGGCCTCAGCAGCAGCCAGCAGACAGCAGCAGAGGATGGACACGGACTGTCCTAAATGTCTCAGCTATGCTCAGTGCAAAAATCACACATTACTGACTCCACATCACACAAGAAGAACATCGGAGATCTGACAAAGATCGCTTCATCAAGTCGGTTGTAACGTTCTTGTAAGTTAATGTAGACTTTTTTTAAAGTTTAAAAAGCTTAAAAATCATATTTGCTAAAATGTTTTTTTCTTAAAAACAATTAAAAAGTAGTAGTACACCTGCGAAGGGCATAATGACACAGCCACCGCAGACCAATTAAAACCTTTGACTAGAAAAATACATTATGTTTAAAATCTAAAACCGAAGTATGCATTCGGATAAAAACTCAAAACATTAATATAAGAAAGACCCTGCATTCCGTATGTAAAAAAAAACAAAACAAAAACAAAACATAAGGAATCCCCCCCCCCCCTCTGTTCAGGATCATCATCATGGTTGTGGTGAGTGGCCCCCCGTACCGGCTCTGGCGCCCAGGCCCCTGCGGCCTCTCTTGGCCGGTGTCCTGCCGTCCTCGGGGGTCATCAGCTTCCTCTTGCCGGAGGGGCCGGGGGTTCGGGGGCTGCTGGAGGAGCTGCGGTTGGGTGTGTTCTGACCCTCGGGGGCTCCTCTGCGCCTCCTCTTCCCCTCCACCAGGTTATCTAAGGAGCATAATAACAGCACTTTTTACTTAGGATCCAGGTGTATAACAGCACTGGAAAGAAGGGGTTTCTGTAATAACACATATTCAACCTTTATGACGTTAATGAAATACTTTCTACATGTCATTCTGAAAACACACACACTGGTATCCTCTGCTTAGTTTTAATACAGTTTAAACAACCTTATAAAATATTGGGCAACAAGTTAAGACGATGACCTAACGTGGTCCTCTTTTCTTAAAGCATAATTCCAGTTAGTTACAACTTGGGCTTTACTTCCAGAGTTTTTTTTTATTACTATTGCTTAACATTGTTCTCAACAAGTCAATTGCTGAGATATGGAAACGGGACAAGAACAGAAAGTCAGTGTGCAGCTGTGGTGGTCTTACCGAGGCTGATGTCGGAGGCCTTGGCCAGGGGGGTGGAGGGCTCGTAGGGCCCGAGGCTGTGCTGCTCCCTCAGCTTGTTCCCCTGCTCCAGAGACAGGATGACGGCGGTCCTGTTGTGCCACTGCTTCTGGCCGTCCTTCTCCACACTGTAGAACAGCTCCTGCCCCTCTGTTTTATGGCCCCGCACAACGCCTGCACAAGACACAGGAGATTAGCAGCACTTTGGGTTTGAGAACTAACTAATAACTAACTAATATTTAGTTCTTTGATTTAAGCCATTTCATAAAAATGACTTTATGGACAGCAGAGAAACTGAATATGATGCCAATATTGTGATCCACTAAACAGCTGCAGATAGATTTTGGATGGAGTATCAAAAATGAAAATGTATAAAACCCAGAATAAAAGAAAAATATAAAAAACTAAAAAGATTTTAAGTTACTCATTTATAGGTTTTAAGTTACTAATTTATAAGTTAGTTTACTCTGCCATCGAATAGGCAGCGTCATCTTGCTAACCATAAAACCACATGTCATTATTGCAAAGTCTCACACAGATACAGTTGATGGTACACATCTTGATATTTCTGGAAGTTCAATTAAGAATCCATTAATTAATAGATAGAATAACCTGAAGTGAAAGGCTGTTTTTGACTCATCCGATGATTTAAAATACCTGAAAAATAAAGGTGGAAGTTAATTACGTTTCAAAATTCCTCCCTCACCTATGCTGAAGTACTCGTCCTCCAGCAGAGCGGTGACCTCCGTCTCCAGGGGGATGGGATCACACAGCAGGATGTCCTTCCCCGCCACCTCACACTCGTAGCCGTCATCAAACCGCAGCCGGAAATTCCCCTCCCCGGCGTCTTTGATGATGCGGCCTGAGTAGAAGTAGCCGTTGGACGACCACTTGGCCACCACCCGCAGGCCGACGAAGCTGCTTCCGGCCGAGTTTGCCTCCTCCGGCGATGACCTGAGGGAGTCGGAGCGGCTGGGGAGCTCGACGTCTGTGGGGCTGACGGGGAGGCGTGGGGGGAGCATACGGGTGTAGGGCTCGTCCTCTGAGGAGGACTGTGGCTGGCTGTGAGCGCCGAGCCTCTGCAGTGAGCCAACACCACCTCCCCTTAGAGAGCGAAACAGAGTCTGTTCAGTCAGCAGACCAAGGAGATTTAAAGGGTTCCTGTTCTAACAATTCACTTTTTCCTCAACGTCTATCTGTATACAGTATATTTAAAGACATGACTGGCAAAAGGGGTTTCATCTGAAGTAATGCATAACTGGAATGCGTCTTGATTGCTGGCCTTTGGTACATACGTGCTTAAGACGTCCGATCAGGTCAGTTTGAAGCAAGGCTCCAGTAAGTCAAGTTTATCATATTAGGGTTAGTGCATTGTTCCAATGCATTCAATAAGCATTCATTAGATTAACAATGTGCAGTTAATAATTTATAAAAAATATATATATATTATTTTCATCTTTATCTGCCATGTAAAAATTATATTCTTAAAATAGATTTTTTTTAAAGAATATATCCATTTAATTTCCAACACACTGGTACCTGCTGCGCTTTTCTTGCTCTCTTCGCTCCAGTTGAATATATGTTTTTACTTGCGTTTATTTATTTATTTTTTAAATCACCTTTTGAATGTGTGACAATTTGTCTTTTGAAGATGTGCACTACCTCAAGAAGAATATTGTTTTCGATAATTATATTGTTAATGTTTACTACAGTCATTCTGCTACTAGCAAAGAAAGGAAAAGTAGTATTTGTCATGTAATAGCCTTGTTATACTTATCTTTTAATAAAAATCTAAAATGTATATGGCCTCATTGTTATAATTTTTTTGCATGTTGCCTCAAAAATGGTATCGACACTTTTAAGCTATTATATCGAAGCCAAAAATTCCAGTATTGTGAATACACTACTTCTGTCCCGTAGTATTTCAGGATATTCTTGTCTGAGTTACTGACAAGAAAGTGCTGAATAATGTACAAAACTTATATAAAACAACTTTTATCAAACAGGTTAGCATTCCAGCATAATTAGCTCAACTGTGTGCATGTTAGCAGCTTCACAGTAAAACTTCCAGCTGCACCTCTCAGCTGATGTAAACAGAGTAAAGTATTCAAGTTATCTGCGAATGCAAACTCAGCCACTGAGAAAAGTGATCGCACATTTTGCAACGGCTGGAGATTGTAATAAAGCAATAACAGCACATTGTGCAGCTGTACATTAAGTATACTTTTGATGGACAGCACATTTTGAAAAGAAGCATGAAATCATAAGATTTGGCTTTAATTAGCAGACACTTTAGTCAAGATCAGTCAATTAGTGGATTGACAGAAAATGTATCAAAAATGTTGATAACCAGATTATACAGATATATATTAAAGTTATTTATTAAGAAAAACATTCTCTCGTTTAAGCTTCTCAAATGTGAGGATTTTGACAAGTTATTGTACATTTATTGCAAATTCTGGACTGTCGATGGATCATTTTCACTGGTTAATGACATTTACAAGAAACATACATGATACATGATGAGTACATGATTTTTTTTTTCAATCAATCGACAAATAAATCACTACTGAAATGAATCAGAAGTTGCAGCTGAGTGAGAAGATTAGTGGAAAGAGGAAAATAAAGTGCTATTAGAGATAGTGTGGGTTTGAGCAGTCTGCCGGTTGTTCTGCTGCCTCCTCCGTGGCTTCTTTAAGTGCAGGGCGAGCCTCAGTGAGGACTCACCTGGACATGGAGGAGCGGGACGGGGGCCGGCCCCTTCTAGCCCTTCCTCTGGGGGACAGCGGGACGAAGCCTTGGTTCATTGTGACCACTGACCCTGCCCTTTGACCCCTGTGACCCCTCTGTTGATGCCCACCTCCCCTCCTGGGACTGCAGACACACAGAGGGGACGAATGGAGGCGGTCAGGTTGCACAGGCACTGATCTGGGGCTACTCTCAAATTCACAAACACCCCATTGAACGAGGGGTGTTTGGTGACCCCAGATTCATGCCTGTGAGCAACTTGTACCTGAAGCAGGCAGGAGTCAGAGAATCACTGAGAAATTAGGGTGTTAGAAAGTCAAAGAAGGTAAAAGGGTGACACAGCATGCAGCTAGTATAGACAGATAAAGCAGAAAGACTGTATTGACAGGACTGAAGAGAAATAGTGAGAATTTGATTGGCAGTGTGGATGTGGAGGCAGTACCTGAAGTACCCTCGGCTGGGCGGCATGATGAAGTCTGGCCGGGTGAAGCCGCTGCTGCTGGTTCCTCCGGAGCTGTGCTGCAGGCTGGAGGCCTTCGACGACAGAGAGCTGATGTCCCCAAGGTCACCAGAGGTCAGAGAGCTGCTGCCTGTGCGGCACGGGGAGATGTCACTGTCCAACACCTGGCAGTCCACCACTGGCTCCTCGTTCTCCTGGTAGCATTATATATAAAAAAAAAAATGTAAAAAGCAGTCACACATTTTAAAGTCAAAAAGATGTTGGGTACATTTCCAAATTCTTACTGAAGTTGCATAGTGCTTGTTATCAAAAAGAATCTTTCATTTGGAGTCGTGTTTGTGTCCATCTGAAGTCCAATATCTTCTTTAAGCTCAGTTTTTGGTCTCCACCAACTCTTAGGAAATAACTTTCTCTGTAGCTGCTAAATGCTCCACTATGTTCACCAGCTGGTCTCTGACTGTGTGTGTCTGCTGCTGAGCAGGTAGTGTACCGGGGACACTATGAGTGATGAGAGGGAACCAGAACAGTGAAGAACAAGCTGAAATTCACTACAAAGCTCCATAAAGAAAGCACTGAACTAACCCTTAAAAGACATATTGATAATCTACAGCTGAAGATGAATAATTCTTCCAGTCAAAGAAATTAGAACTCTGTTGGTTACCTCTGTGACTTTGCGTTCCACCTCTTTGCCGTCCTCATAATACACGTCTGTGATGATCCGTGTGACGGTGGTCCGCACTTCCTGGACGGTGCGCACGTGTCTGCGGTGTGCGGGTGCTGTGGTTCTTCTAAAGGACGGAGACTCTGGTTCACCCTTTAGGACACAAATACAAAAAGTCAACGGGGCGATATTTGCAGCCTGAGCAGAATTTTCCTTCTTCGTAAAACACCTGAATCTCCCTACCCTGCCAGCTGGGGAGCGCAGCCCCGGTGCATCGAAGCTGGTCTGCTGGGAAACTGTTCGCTGACGGAGCTGAGACACATAGGACAGAGCGATCAACCCCACCGTGACATGTCTTCAGACTGCACCTCGACACCCCCATGCTAGCACTTACTTAGCTCTCGTTAGAAAAAGCACTGAACACGAGTTTAGTTTTTCATTTGAGTAGAACCACATTTTTAAAAGGTCTTTTTAACACTGTTGGAAATAAAACTCAAGAACATATTCAAAACTCAAAATCAACCAAACATATTTAGGGTTTTGAGACTTAACTAAAATCAAATAATAAAACATTTGAATGTGTTTAAAGATCTGCAGAAAACTCTAACCGAATGATATCAGTGATAGCAGTTTGTATTCCAACTGTGTATATTTTAATTTGTTAACAAAAATAGTTTCCTGAACTAAAATCATTATGTGGTGAGCAACGTAACCAAGCTCAATATAAAATTGCCCTGGCATATAAATGAAATGTAAATGTGACTTAGTGAATTTAACCTTTAGCTGTTTAATTGTTCAACTCTTTAAAAGTAAAACGTGTGTTACATAGCATAATATAACATACCATAATAACCATGTTCAGGAACCACTCAGTATAACCATGACAAATTACCTCAATTCAAACATATCCTCTTCATTTGCATTATTATAGCTTTGTGCTGTGGAGCTGTGCACAAGAAGTGACTGACCTTGTTGGACGGACTGGAGGTGATGGTGTTGTCGAGGGGAGGCCTCTGTCGGGCATCTTTTCTGTTCGGGGTGGGCGGCTCTGGAGCTTGAGGCGGTCCTCGCCTATCCTCAGACCGCTCGCCGGTGCCGGGAGGATCCTTGTGGGTCTCCTGCGATGCTGCCAACACTTCCTTTTGCGAAGGCTCCGATTGGCTGTTTGGGAGGCTGTTGCATCCCAGCGAGGACGCCGGGGAGCCCCTCTGCGGTGAGGCAAACAGCTCCCCTCTGTAAAGATATCAAAAGGTACAAATGTGATGCCAACAGAAATATTGTGCCAATATTAGAATCCACTTCAATTCAACACCAGGAGCCATGTAACAGAAATCAAAACCTTTTAATTAGATAACAATATGTGCTTCTCTCTATCATCAGGCCAAACCTTACAGACTTTCCACACTTGATGGTAACAACTATATAACAAAACTACCTAAATAAATTGTGTGGCCTCAGACTTGAAGTCTTGTTAGTCTCTTATTAATATTGACATGAAAACAGCACAGTTCTCTAAACTGTTTACTGCAAGACAGTGGATAAAAGACTATTCAACCGCAGAAGACATTTTGTGAAACAACCTCACTATGTCAAAGCGAGAGGACAAACCTACACCGCGAGAGAATATGCAAAAAATAACCATCCCACCTCCAGACTCCAAAAGTAGGTCACACACTCGCACACTTTCAGTCTACTAAAATACATTACAACAGGGGAAAAAGCTATTCATACTTCTTCCCCGGGTCAAATGGACATGTGAAGCTCCTGCAGCTTAGACTGTGGCAACTCAACAGAAAAATGTGAATTCTTCTACACAAATAAAAATGAACCCTCCTTATAGCATCGAACAACGCTGTTGTGAGCCCAGAGCAGGTTTTTCCCGCTGGTGCCTTCATGTCTTATATAATAAATACCAGGAGGTATACATACACACATGTACATCTGGGTACAACATTTGGCTTAAATGTGGATTGAGACAAAGTCGGACATTTCTGCTCCACCACGCGCAGTGCTAAAAAGTACTTGCACTATTCAAATGAAAACAATGCAAAGGGACTGGAGTGAAAGCGTTTTGGCCATTCACAACCATCATTTCGTCCAGTTTTCTACAGGTTTATTTTTTGTCGTCACAATGAAAGCATCACAGAAGACGCACTCCTGCAGCGAGTGTGTTTACCTGACAGGTGTGGTGTTGCCTCCACCCTGGCTCTCCTCCCTTGCCTCCTGCTGTCTGTGCACCTGCCGGACACGACTGAACACTGACGGGCTGCTGGGACATTAAACATCAGTGTTATACTCTTGTTTGTTTGTTTTTTAACAACCGGCACACAAATCATCTTGCAAAGCGGTTAAATAAGTCACTGATGGAGCAGTGTGAACTCATAGGCCACGGCTCAAAAAACCTGAAGATGCATTAAACTGCGGCTAACAGGGACACAGATGTGCGTATATAAAAGCTGCTAATAAACCTGAGGCCGCAGTTCAACAGAGCATCTTATCCAGGAGGAGGCAGTGTTCGCCAACAGATCAAAACCTGTGCTGCTACTTGCCCTGGTCGGAGACAATGTGACCGTTGTTATATTTGCCAGCCGCGACAGCAACGCTGGTTTTGTTTTCACATTTGAGTCTGTGTGTGTGTCATCATGATTAAATGTGCTGCTGGAGACTCCTACTGAAGCGGGAACTACCACAGAACAGGCTTTGAGTACTTTGCCAGGTGTTTATATTTATATATCATTATATTATATTACAAGATGCAGTCAGGAAACTTCACAGGTGTGTAGTTGAGATCAAAATAAAGACCGCGTTCGAAGATGTCTGTGGTCCGAGCCAGGGCACTAGAAGTAGGGGGTAGGAAGCATTTGTTCGTAATTCCTAGTCCTATGTCCTTTCTTTCTTATTAACCCAACCAATGACTTCTCTGAACTGGAACTCATCAGCCAACATACACGGCACAACTGATACTGTATATCTGTGATGAACTAAAATTGTCCGATAATGTCATGCTGATACATGACTTGGGCTCTAATAGATTTACGAATGAAAACATTGCCTCCCACCACTAGAACAGGTGCACTTCTCATTTGTGGACCGTAAATTATTGTCAGTGAATCGGACTGCTGTATCAGCTTTGCAACACAGTCAAAGATATTTGTAAGTATCTTAATACACTGGTGTGTGTGAAGCAACACAGCAGACGCTGAAGAATATCCTTCGGCTGCTTTTCATTTCCAAGATGCTGAACGGAAGGCAGTAACGCACTTATGAGAGAACACTTAATGTGCATTAAGAGAGAGTGCCAGGTTACCTGGTAACAGCCTTGGCAACAGTGGTAACCTTGACGACAGATCCATCTTCTTCTGATAGTGTTGGCTCTGAGGGATAGAAATTAGAAATGTATTACTGAGAGGGTGATGAATTTGTCCAGCGTGTCTCCCAAGAAGATGCATACGCCCAGGGTTGAGCATGAACGTGTGAGGGAGGAACAGCTCTTACTCTGCAGGCTGAAGCGCTCCGAGCTGCCCTCTTCGACGGGGGTCACCAGCTTCATCCTTAAACTCAGCTTTCCGTCTCCCTTTTCCGTCGTGTCATCCCCGCTTTCCCCCGAAACAATGTCACTGGCTGCCATTGCCCCGTCTGCAGAGACATCCCCCACCACGCCTGACTTTTCAGAAAACGAAGTGATCTCTGGAGAAAAAGAAAAACATTGAATAAGCTCAACACCGGATGATGTTACACTACTTGACATTTGAAGACAAGATGTTGTGCAGCTCTGGTTTGACCGGCACAAGAACCCACCGATGGGAGTGCTGTGTCTCAGCGTCTGCTTCAGCTGGCTGATGAGAGGGGGCGTGGCACCAACAACAGGACCAATCAGCTCCCCTTCTTTAGGAAGTGTGAAGTGGAAGGAAATTTCTGTAGTAGAAAAAGCAGAATTGGATTCACATTAGATCTACTTCAGTGCACGGTTCCTGTTAAAGAGAGATCACAAACAGAGATGATGCGTCTCCTCTGACATTGCCTCTCACCTTAAATGCAGGCTAAGAAATATGTAAACCATGTTGAATCCCCATAAAGCGTAGCATTCGAGGGAATGTTTTATCCACATATTTTCTATGTTGTATGCTACAACTGAATGAGATGTCACACTCTTCCACGTGATGCAATGATGGTTGCTACAGTAGCAAATGATGGGGTGTTGCTCCATGCTTCGAAGGACAATTCTGGTGTATTATAACTTGTGTCAAATTTCAGTTGTTCTGGCCGCCATTTCTATTTTGTAATAATAATAACAACAACAATAATAAGTTACTTGCTGAGATCTGACAACATCACAAAAAATAAGTCAGAGGGGGGAAAAAACAGGAGTAGTCAGGTGACCAAAATCCAGAGGATAACCAAACGTATTTAAAAGAGAAAACAATAGTGAACGGTAAAACTTTGATCTCAACTTTGACCTATTCTTTCTTCCGTAGTTGTTGTCCTGTGCAGTGAGGGATTACCACCCATTACATTTCAGGGGTGCGCACTTCAACCTCCAAATAAAATGATTCAATAATCTGCCAAAAGGTTATGGGTTTTTTTTAATTTTTTTTTACAACCTGTCTGGTCGTCTGACTGCTTGCATTTTTTGATGTTTCAGACTTTTTTATGGCGATGTCACCGTGTTCCCAGATTGCAGGTGAGTAAAAAGTTACAACTGTTAGAAATACCAAAAAACAAGACCCAATTTTTGATATATCATCTCTTTGCGACCCCTCATCATTTCTATACGTTTTGAGCAATTAATTAAAGAGTCATTTTTCCACTCTCCATTAAACTAATTTTTAGTCCTGAAAAGGTTAGTGAAACTGGAGTATTTAACAAGGAAGAAGCAAATATTTTAGAAAAGCCAGAAAAATATAGGGAATTTCGAGACTCATTTGTGTTTTTTTCTTATTTCCTGGGCGATTAATTTCACAATCCCTTGTAGGGTCCCGACCCCCAGGTTAGGAACCACTGCTTACCTCCCGAGCTGTCACTCAGGCTCTTGTCTTTGAGCCCCTCTGGCTCAGGCACCGACCTCTCCCCCTGGGAGAGCCTATCAGGAACCGGGTGCACCATCTTCCCCTGAACCTGGGACCCATGTCCATTAGTGGAGAAGGACACTTTGCCTCTGATTGGCTGGGAACTATTTGTCTTTGACTGTGGCGTCACATCTTTCTGAAGAAGCTGGGAGTCTCTCTCGCTGTCTGTAACAACGATGATGCTGTCCTCTCCTCTGTCTTCACTCTCCTCCTCCATGGGCTCAGGAGACAACAGCTGGCTCTGGGAGAGAACCAGAGCCATTCCTGACGCCCCGCCTCCCACTGTGCTCTCCCCCTCCTCCTCCATCACCTCCTCCCCTTCTACTTCACCTTTCTTACGCTCATCCATCACGTCTTTGACCGTTTGACTGTTACCAACCGCGCCACACTTCTGTGACGACGGTTTTACGGACGGACTCTTTGCAGTTGCTCTTTCCTTCCTCAAGTCTACAGAACCCTTCACCAAATCCACAGCAGATGTCTGAGAGATCATAGACTGCGAGGACAAACTGCAGGGGGTCGTGTCTGCGGGGGGAGTCTCCTGCACGCAGCTGTTAACAGCCAGATCAGAGGAATCGAACTTTGGCTGCGAGCAGGAGACCACGTCAGCAGAGCTGACAGCCTTTTTGCTGTCACCCTGTCTGTCTTTTACATTCACATTTGGTACATTCAAAGGAGTCGCTGTCTTTTTGGACACTTCAGACCTTTGCGACAGACTGGACGGCTTGTTCTTTGCACATTCGCTGCGATGCTTTGGTGATACAGCAGAGGTTGAGGCTTTGGAGCTGGAGGCAGTCTGTGACTCTGAAGACACCCCGTTGCTCGCTCTCCTTTGATGCGAGTCGCTGGTGTCGACCCCGGGCGGCTCCTCCAGTTCCTCGATCTGCGTGGCCTGGCTGTCCTCCTCAATATGTTCTGAGGTCTTCTGAGCTGGGCTACTGCTCATGTTCACAGAGAGTTGCAAAGGCAAAGTGAAAGGAGCGGTCTCCAGGTGTTGAGACGGTGTCTCATGAGGCAATGATGCCGTGTTCTTATCCGACTGCTGTGGTGCCTCCTGGCTCTGCGTTGGGACAAACACGTTCTGAGAAAACAGGAAAAACACACATATGGAATATCATAAACTAGGGCTGCAACTAATGGTGCGTTAACACCGGACACAAAGCATTTTTTGCAACTTGCATATAAAGTCAATGCAAAGACGTAAATAGACGTGACGTTGCGCCGGGCAATGTGAATTAAGCAACGACGCGTCAACTTGGGTTCTGGAAATTTGCGTGGGTCAATGTTCTCAATCTTCTGACATTTCCCTAAATAATTAATTGATTTATTGAAAATTCAGTGAACTAAAATTATTAAGTACATGAATGGCGACATAGGCTAATGGATTCAAATGAAAAAAAGAAGTACATACATGAGAGAACTCTGGCTGGGAGGGTAAAGAGAGAGTTCGCTCCAACACAAAACCAGGGGAGTTCTGGGAGACAGGAGTAGACGCGGATGGGTGTGGCTTAGAGGCGACCTCCGTTTCCATTGGCTCTGCTTGGTCTTCTGGGGGCAGGGATGTATCCATCGGTTCATCAGCACCTGACAACACATTTAGGTCTATATTCACCAGCTGACTCGCTCTCCTAATTCAAATTCAGACATCAAAGTAGGTTAAATTATTTACCGTGTTTATTCTCTGGTTCGGTTGGTGAGCTGGGAACTATTAAAGGGGTGTTGGTGATGTTGTCTGCGGTGGAGGCAACATAGTCAACAGAGCTCCTAGAAAAAAAAAGAGGAAGAATAAAAAAAGAGAGCAGAATATCAGGTCATTTTCTACATTGTGCTTGTTGTGTTGATGGTATAACGCAATACGACAGAACTCGCGTGACCTGTGACACTATTCATTTACTTCTATTCTCTTATTTATGTCTGTGTCTCTGCTACAGTTCCTGTGTTTTATTTCATCTCACTGTAAAGCATTAAATTTGCTCTATGAATAAACATGACTTGACTTACTGGGACAGACTTTCCTGCACCAGTGTTCCCTGCCCAGACAGATGCAGCAGTCGCAGGGTGTGGGCCGGTGTCGCGGTGGGGTGGCCCTGCTGCTCCGGCTCAGACACTGTGCTGTCCACTGCAGCACCTGAGAGTAGCACAAAGGTAACATGTGAGACGGGAAAAAAAAGACAGCAGTCCAACTTTTATCTTGTATAATCATACACATCAAAAGGGTCAAATCAAACAGTTATGTTATTTTAGAGAAACTAGGCAGATATGCGTTGCTGCATAGCCTCGAGATAATATTTATACGTCATATTGCCCAGCCCTACCTGAAGCCCTTGTGTTTTTGCCCAATTGCTACAAATTGTTCTGCACATGTATACATTTACCTGTCTTGTCAGTGTCAAACATGTCCTCCTGTGAGGACAGGATCTCACTGTCCTGCTCATCAGACGCCTGGAGGCCCTCTGAGTACAGCAGAGCCTCGATGCCCAGCTGCCTCCCCGACTGACCCGAAGACACCAATGAGCAGCTGGAGCTCACCTCAGATCTGGAAGAGAGAGAACAAACGCTGCTCATCCCAGGACAGTATCTGCACTCTAATGTAGTGGTTCCCAGCCATTTTTTGTCAGAGGTACCACCACAGTCCTGTTAGGTGAACTAAGTCCCCATTAACACCATTTGATCTTTAAACTGCATATTATTTAACTATGAATGATATACAAAAGTGTAAATATTAGTGGATGTTACAATATTTTTTCATAGAATTAAACTGTCAATGTTTAGATCAGTTTGGTTATATTTGTACTTGTACTACCAAGACAGAAGCAGAAGCTACTTTTCCCTTTATCCCTTACTTTTAGATAACTATTTCAACCATTTATCTCTAACCTTTAGCCAGCTATATATCCATTACTCTTAGCAATTACAATTCATTTATCCCTTAATCACTTTAAGCTAACTAGTTCAACCATTCATTTGTCACTTTTAGCTAACTATTAGCATTTAGCTAAGACAAATGCTCACTTACTAACTATTATCACCATATTGTTTTCACACACCTTGATCACAACATTGTTCAGGTGTTACAGCAGATTAAATATATGGATATATTTTTATCAAACCAGTACCCCGTACCCCCTGGCGACTGAAGCAGTAGCCTCTTAGACACATGTACCCCTGGTTGGGAGCCAGTGCTCTAATGAATGCAGGATTTAAACACCACATGGAGCCGTACCTCACTGCTTTGTTGTCCTGACTCTCTGAAGTCCTGGAGCTGATATCCTGCTCTGCTGGCGATGAAAAGAAGATGTAAGTTCAATTGAGTGTAAATGCAACCAAGATGCACTGGAGCTACAGACGAGTAGTAAGTAAGTGCCTTAGTGAGTGTGCCTCCAGAACATTTTCATTGCTCCATGTCATAGTTTCTCCAAGTCGCTGAACTCCACCGAAGCGAGGAACACCATTCAATTAAAAGAAATTCCCCTCATTCGTTTTAATGACGGTGGGGGTGTACAGTCGTGTTAATTTAAGGCATAATTGAGGCATCACATTAATACTCATCAAACCATTCAGTGGCCTGTAGGGTCCTGTATGGAAGCATCTGCATATGTTATGTTTCTCCACTCATTTATTCAGGATTTTCCTATTATTTGTCACCCGTCAGTAGATTCAAATTGAGTTTCTTATACCACCAAAGTACCAGGCCTGATTGGAGCCTTTTTAAAAAAAATTGGAAATCATCCAAGATGTGCAGGGCATGTTATCTGAATCAATTGAAAGGAGATTAGAGGCCTAAATGAAAATGAAATAAAGAAAGAAGAAAAAAGACAAAATAAAACCTACCTGATTTTGTGCGTCTCTCGCTGTCTGTCTGAGGTACGATGTCGTCTTCTTCCTCCTGCCGGTTCACAGCTTCTCCACGCAGATCCTGACTCTGGGAAAGCTCGAGAAAACCAAATTGAGAGGTTCCCTCTGAAACACAAACATACAGATGTCATTAACACATGCAGTAATATTAAATTCTAAATGGGCTGTGGATGTTATTCTTCCATAATATGAGGAAAGAGCTCCTACCCTCAGACTGAATGCAGTGTGTGGTAGAATCAGCTCCAGAATTCATATTGGTGTCCTCTGGTGCACACCTGAAAGAATAGGAGCAGAGTGAAAACACTATATCATGGCCTCATCTTGAGTATCATCAATCAGTAAACATGTCCCAACCTCACATACTTTTTCTTGTTAGGAGGGCAAATGTTTAGAACTTGACTTTCCTCCTGGAATGCAGAACTGGGGTTGGCTGCCATGAGAATGCCTAAATTAAGAAAACACGGTTGTTTTTTGTTTTACACATGATAAGTTATAAACATATACATGCCGTATCCATAATGTTAGAAAAGTACTGACCAGCTTCAGCTAGGTTGTTACTCTGGGAACTCTCTGATTGGCTGTCGGTCTGAGAGCATCTGCTTCCTAGCGGGGAGGATATCAGTTCCTGGAAAAGGAAAAGTCTTTAAGATATATCAAACTAATTCCAACTTTAAAAAGAAAAAAAAAAGTATTGGTTAGTAAAAAAAGAGGAAACGTTTAGTGGCGGCAGCGAGGTATTCCTGTCTACAAAACAAACTTATTTTATTTAAGCCATACAGCTTGAAGAAATTATTGTACTATTTAATATAGTTACTTCTTATTTTTCCAAATTTAAACATTTCCTATAACATTCAGTTATGTTATCAAATATTATGAATTGTCATAGAGTAAGCTATAGTATATAAAAAGTTTAAATTGTGTCATACTGCTTATACAATAATTATTCAGAAGTGTTTAACCCAGGGGTCTTCAACGTTTCTCAGGCCAAGGACCCTTTAGTTAAAAGAGAGACTGAGCAGGGACCCCCGGCTACATGTGTATGAAATTAAGTTGCATAATAAACTGGGCCTCCAGTAATGTGCAGGGCGGCTTAAAGTACCATGTAGAAGCATACTTTTAATGGTGCATATAACACTAAATTATTACAATAATATGTAGCCACAGCTAACTAGTTCACCCTTATGGAAAGGAGCAGCACAGGAATTTATTCAAATTTTTTCAGAATGCACCTATCCATCTATGCAAATAATATGTTGGATTCATGTTACTGTAATGTTTGTTTTATTTTCAAAAATGTAAATGTCTGAAAATAATTTCAAAACATTATTAAACTATAAACTGCAGTAACTCTGAGGACTCCCTAGGGGTCGGTCACGGACCCCCTGTTGAAGACCCCTGGTTCAACCAATTATATTACATTTAATAACATAACACTAACAGGGGCTGTTTACTTTTTGTTTAACATTTTCTACTTTTAAATTAGTCAAATTTGGCAGCAGGATTTCTACTTATATTAGTGTATTTTTACACTGTGGCATCCATTCTTCAACTCAAAGGATCTGAATACTTGCTCCACCACTGCTGATCAGTGCAGTTGTGCATTATTGTATGCGCCCTACATGCAGGAACGTTACATCACACCGTCTCAACCGCTGCAGCAGAAACACTAAACTATACTTGGATGATAGTTACTTTGTAAATCCAGTTTGCAGCTTACCAGAACCGGGCTACGGGCGGTGGGCTGGAGGCTGGACAGGCGCCGGGCCAGCAGAGCTCGGTAGCTGCTCTCGGGGTCGTCCTCCAGAGCAACACTGTCCGGCTGCGAGTCCTCCACGATCAGACACGGGTTCTCGGGCTGAGGCAGGCTGGAGTCCAATTCACTTCCGCCGGGCTCCATTAGGTCAGGCCGAGGACAGGAGACGGGCTGTTGTTAGCTAGCCAAGCAGCAGGAAGACAACGAAGGCATGCATGTGAGTCTACAGCAGGCAGTGTTAGCTAAAGGCTAGCAGCTACGCTCCGCCCCACAACAATGCGTGCGGCGCCTCGCTGCCCACTGAAGAGCTCCGAAGTAAACCTCGACACACACCCGGCGCCCCAAATTAACATCTTAACTCATGAGTTAGCACGTTAGTTAGGTATTAATTCTTATGTTTATTTAACCAGCTACCTGTTATTTTCTTCAGAAAACATACACACCCACTCCAGCTCAGTCAGCTCCGCTCCTCGCGGCAAAACTTGCCAAAAGCGATTTCATTGGTCCGGTTGGCGGTGTGACGTCACATGAGAACACTGCATGGAACGCTGCTTTTAGTTTTATTGTTGCAAGATTTTACTCCTCTGGGACATTTCTTAAAGCTCCTGATTGGCAGAGAGCACGGCATTATTCTATTACAATACAGGAACACACACATATTACACAATATGTGTCCAACAAATCTATAATACTCCAAATTCTTAGATATTGAAAACAAATGTATTTTTTTTTGCAATAATGAACCAGAATTTTTAACGCATTTACTTTACCATCGTATAGCCTACATTCAGTTACTTTTTGGACTCGAATTAAATAGCATATAAGCTATTTTGTAAAACTAATCATATTATCTAAATCGAATGTAAAAATGTGATTATACATTTTGAACAAGATAAAAAAAAAAAATTCATTCGTTTTGATTTTACATAAATGAATGCAAAATAAATATTTCACTGGATTTTTATGAGAATGTGTGTACTGTACTGTACGGTGAACTCTTTTTTAAATTATTATTATTATTATTATTATTATTATTATGATTAATATTGTATGTTATTGAGGTTTAATTATCCCAATTCTATTTTTTTAAATTAATTTCAATCTATATTTAATAATGTGAAATGATGAATGCTCCTTCTATCAAGCTGCAGAATGATGTTTACAAATTAAATATCAGTATTTTATACACTGCATATCATTCATGCCTCCTGATACTTTAAACAACAACAAATAAATGAAATGCATTGCAAATTGATTTGCTTTTATTTCCATCATGTTATACAGTTTGCGATCCCTATTTTTAAACATTGTGTTTTGTCCATTTGCAGCTACACTATTACATGATATATGGGGTTTTACACTCTTTAATGATAAATCATATGAAAAAGAAAGATCTGGGGCATTACGTCCCACAGTGGGATCTCAGAGACCTTCAGAGGTCCTTGAAGGGCTTTCAGGGACTCCAGCAGAATGAGATATATAGGTTAACTTTCACAATAATTTCCCTCAGCTTAGACTCACTGAGTTAGACTACATGTGTTTTTATTCCACACATTTCTTTCTCCCTGATGTTACTTCCACTCCTCCTGCATATCCCCAGCAATCGGATTTCATATTTGAATCATCACTGAGGCACATTTTACTGAAAAATCTTTATTTGCATTTGGGCCCTTCTTAATAAGACAAACACTGAATGACCAGTTGAGAGGAGGTTTATATATTCACAGTTTAAGTATCCAAATAGCCTTCTCCTCCATAAGTGGAGTATCTGTGTTGATAACAGATATACATCTCTATCAGTTCCTGTGTTTTGTTGATTTTAGCACAGGTTAGATCAGATGCATTTTGTACAGAGCTTTTACTAGTGTGATGCTCACAGTTTTTGAAGATTAACGGGCGACATTTCAAATATTAACATCACTTTGTCATCATGATTTGACAGTCAGTTTCCATGGAGACACCACATTTCCTGTAACACCGCACCACTATGCAAATGCAGATCACAAAGGTATTGGCAGAGAAAGTATAAAGCAGAAATCCTTTGAGGCTGCTGGGTATAAGTGAGTTGCTGCGCAGCAAAGTCTTCAAAATGTTTCCGAACCCTGCAGGTTGAACTAAGTCACACTGACACTTCGCTGGGATTGTCTCCTCACCTCAGGACCATCTGTGTCAAGAGTCAAGACCCCGAATAAGAGTGATCACAACAAGCACAAAGGCTTTTAACTTACAAGTAAAGGCCTGCAATTTAGAAGGGCTTCAGAAGGGCACTTTATGGATCAAATGATATCCTGTGAGAAATATCATAGCCACAGAAACTAGAGATTACACCATGAAGCATGATCAGGTCCTTTTAAATCACTACACACACGACTACAACTTCCTATAGCATCATACTGTTTCTTCAGAGGAGCAGACGTTTCAATTTTCTGCAGGTTCCTCCACATTTGAATGATTTCAGCACACAGAGGCTCATCTCTGTCTTTCAAACCTCTTTTTTTCTGTTCTGGTCAGCTGAACATGTATCCTGACAGACAGCAGCAGCCACGGGCCTGACCACAACTCGGTTTACAGGAAAGCAGCAGTAGCAATATTAGTGACCAGCATTTCAATATGAGAACACTGAGGTGGAGACATCCTGGCTGGCAACAATGCAATAATGTACCTGAGTCTGCCAAATGACCAGATGTGCAGCTCACATCTATATCTATGCATACAGCGCACACAAAGATCAGGTAATATCATTTCTAGCCCCGGTTGGATGCTGGTGGGCATCAGCCTCCTGCAGCCAACCTTACCGACTGGCACTGCAAAGTTCAGCGTTACGTCGTCATTTCTGCAGGTCGGGCTGCCACCCACATTAAGAAATGCGCAGCCACTACCCAAAATGTCTAATCTTAGCCACCTCTGCTGGAGCTGACAGGCACACTGGAAGCATATGCTGCTCCGAGTCCTCGATCCCCATCACCATGTACTGTTATTTTCACCGCAATGCAAAAGAAGAAACGTAAAAAGCTTTACCTTAGAAATCAATATGTCAGCTCTCGGGTTTTTCCAATTTCTTTCACTGTCCCGTTGGTTGCAATAATAACGCGTCCAACATCGCTCAGTCCTTCCTTGCCTCTGTTTTGCTGAGAGTCAGGGTGTGGAATACACACGCATGGCACGTAAAGATGCAAAGGCATTTTTTAATGTAGATGCCATGCTCATTTCCTCTGGAGTCACACACACACATACACACACAGCTGCTTTACATGGATGATGATAAGGGGGTTTTTTTATATAGAAAAAGCAGTAATGTAGCTCAATATTTTTCTTTTTTTGGATAGCCTACCACATTCTACAAAATACGCTTTTTTTAAAAAAGCCTAAAAAAGACAATTAGTTGTAATGTCAATGTTTAAATGTGATCGATTAGAGAAAAACATTTATTTTCAGTTGTTAAATTTGAAATGGATGATTAAATTTTGTCAGATCAATAGCACTCTACATTATTTCTAATATCGAATGTAATCTAAATGTAACTGGAAGCTTTTGCAAAAGCAATATGTCATAATATTTTATATCCACCATTGTATTGGAACATGGAGATGTCACCGTGTGGGAGACAACTAAATGGTGAATCAAGACAGACAGAATACAAAAGTATCTTGTTATCATGTGTGCTTTGAAAGTAAACATGTTTGTACAATTCAAAAAAAGAAAACTTGGTTTCTGTCTCTTCCACACACAAAGTGTTGGTCTGTAAGTTTTGCAACCTGCAAGTTTCCTAAGTGAATGTACTTTAGTGCCACATTCAGGGATACATAATTGATTTGTCTTTTTAGTCTTTTGTCTTTGTACACATAATTGTTTCCCTTCATATGCCTTTACAACTACATGTATAACAATAGCTCTACAATATTCAATTCCTAACAATAGTTCTTCAGCATTTTCTAAATAAAAATGGTTTCATTTGCAGTTAAATTGTTTGAAGTCATTTATCAGTAACTGGGTTCTTAGGTTGCAACCACTTGATATTTATTAAGAAAATAAAATATGTAGCCCCCTTTCCTCCCAGCAGAGGCCAGTAGACACTCTGGAGTGTCTGAGACTGGAGTGCTGACTCACTACTGGTAACATACATCTTCCCAAGGAGAGATTTTCAGAAACACAGCCAAATGAAACCCTCCGTGATCCATCACCACTGCAGGAGGTGTCACTGCCTACCAGTCACACAACCTCTGTTCTGGCACTTACATGTAGAGAAACCAACAAATAAACAGAGGAGGATCACATACAGTAGGATAACAAAAAAAGGTTGCAAGTTTATTATTAGGTACACAGAGCTCAAACTAGTCTAATACAACCGTCCTCCAATAAATCCCCCTTCAAGGTTATAATGTTCAGTTTGTGTTGAAATTCATTTAGAGAGGTGATGATTCAACTGCATGATCACTTGGGAGGATTTCACATCTTTTGGATAATGGATGAGGGTGGGAGTTGCCACAGTCAATGTCCATGTGCTACACCTCCTGCACTATAATCACACCAGGAAGAAAATAACACAGATATCTCTAAGTTAGTTACAAAGATAGGAGTGCTGAAAGTACTGCATCCATCAAATGCAATAAATCTAAGGAAACAAGACAAATTCAATTCTTAATTTAGGCCATTAGTGACTATATTTGCGTTAGCGTTTCGTCTTTGTCCATTTTGACTATGATGAAGACACAGTAATGTTGAAACATTAGTCTGTTTGCACAATTAAAGGTTCAATGTGTAAGATATGCTAGAATTTAAACTTAAAACATTAAAACAATGAACTAACATTATCAACAGAGTGTGAAAAGGTAACAGTGTTGACGTTGTGTCAAAGACGTCTGTGTGTTGTGTTGCAGAGATATCTATTGAAGTTAGCATGATGCTAACAGCTAGCTGCGCTCCGTCCAGTGTGTAATACCACTTGTTCCTCTAGAGGTGATAGTGAGTCACTGTAGCTCCAGTCTGCCTCAGTACAGAGGGAGAAGAAGTACAGCTGCCTGACTCGCCTGTAAATATTACAGCCATGTTCCGTGTCTGTTTTATAGTTTTGTTAATTGGATTACATTCAAAGTGGCAGAAACAAGAAACCCCCGCACCACCTCGCCTCGTCCTCACAGCTGCCAGGAGGATGTTTCTCTGAGTGTATTTCTGTCAGCAGCCCCGAGAAACAGCGTAGCTTCAGTTAGTGGTTAGCTGGAGTTCAGCCACAGCACCGGGGAGCTGCAGACTCCCTGTTGCTGCCGTGACACAGGTCCAGCAGCTGTGACTGCAGAGCTGGGCTTGTTCTGGCTGAGCTCAAGTCTCACTGAGGCGGCTGCCGAGTGCCGGCTCTGCCGACCTCTCTCCTCCCCCAGCAGCTCTCCTGGCTGCACCGCCACCGGGAAGACGAGACGAATATACGGGTCGTTTTCTAGTTTCTGCTACTTTGGATTTAGTCCAATAAACAAACTAACGTAACGTTACACGGACTACAGCCCAGTTAACCTTAACCTTTAACCTTTATCTGCACTGTCCCTTTGCTGCTGTAGCGCTGTAAATTTCCCCGCTGTGGGACGAATAAAGGTTTTCTGATTCTGATTCTGATTCTGATAACATTAGTGCCTCAGTAAACACAGATGGATCAGCCCCACGTAGAGATTATAAGACAGCAGAGTTTTTCTGACCGGCTCTCAGAGTCTCAGCAGTTTGGTCACACTGGTTCATGAAGGAACATCCCAGTGCAACTGTGTGGCTCATTGAGCTCTATGGCACAGATGAATATAGGAGGAAGATAAATCAAGCTTTGTCTGGACAGATATGACAGATAGTGCTCATAATATTAGTTGTTAGCATCAATTTATTGCTGATTTTGTTATTTTAATGGGATTTGTTAACAATAAGATATAGAATATCACCAAACGTATCCTTTAAATATTGTTATGTTACAGCCAACGCTCAATGTGTTGTCGATACAACTTGCAACTTGCAGCTTTTGTGTTGAAGAATGAGCTTGTTCAAATGTCTTATGAAGCCTAAAATAATGTTTTTTCTACGCTGACTGTGAGCCTTTGTTGTCAGTGCTAATCTCCCCACAGTTGAAACCTTGTTTGGCTCACGATGGGAACAAAGAGCTGTCAGTTTAGTAACCAAAGCACATTGCCTGGTACTTGCAGTGACACTGATATAAATAGAACCTTTGTGTGCCACAAACTTCTTATTTTCAGCCCCTTTTGTCGGGCAGAGTTCAATAAAAAAAAGGGATGCTGTAAGTGGCATTGATTACACTCAATAACCTCAGATAATTATGTTTCATGAACATTATTTGCTGTAAGCGCTCGCTATAGTTTTACGAATGTTGTCATGGGGTATTTTCAAAACATTGCATTTCAAAAATAAGATCCTAGTTCCTAGGAAATGACATGTATATCTTCACTTTCTTCCTCATCTTCAGTTACAGTGACAGCAGGCTTCAGCAGTGTCATATAGGAAATATGATCAACATTACTTCTCATGTCCTTCTTTTCCTTTTGTCCAATGATATGCTGTGACATCAAATAGCCACATAACCTGCGAACCAATCAAAATAGTACCCATCCAAAGAGCCACTCCCACTAAACCCCCCAGCTCATCCTGCACTGTCATGGTGCTTGCTGCGGATGCAGTTGTCATGGAGATGGAAAGCGGTTCAGCGTCCACTAGTGGCACTGTTACCATGGAAATCTCCATCGCAGCAGCTTCCTCAGTGGAGCGAGCAGAGCCGGAGGAGCGTGTTCAGCACCATGGACAGCACCGCGTTGGAGCTGCGTTTCAGCACAGAAACTATCGCATGCTGATCGTGATCGGAGAGATTTCCACCAGCCATCACCTCGACACTGCCAGGAAACAGATCACCGAAGGTAAGCCGAAAGAGGAGTGGTCAGAAGACCTGGGGCTGCAGGGAGGGTCAGGTGGTTCCTCAGTGTGAGACTAGAAACGCTCACTGCAGCCGAAAACATCTTAGCGTTAACCTGTTCCTGAATTAAATTTAGATTGTATTGAATCTATTTTAAACAAACATGAGTTGTGTGTTCACTTTAAATTCTCCAAGCTGTCTTTAGATATCTGTGAATTCTAATTGAAGTGCAAACCAGCAGTCAGTCATTCAGTATATTTGTAAAATGTGAAGGACACAGTCCTCAAATGTTTCATATTGTCAGAGAAGGGCTTCAGTTTCTTAGACGTCCAGTAGTTGAAGAAGTATTTTCATGCTTTACTTAAGTAAAAGTACAGATACCATAGTCTAAAAATAACCCAGGACAGGTAAATGTCCTGCTTTCAAAATGTTACTTTACTAAAAAAAAAACATTTTTGAAAAATGTATTGAAAGTACTCATTATGCAGAGTCTTTTTTCAGTGTTATATTAAATACTGATTAATACATGCCAGCAGAATTTCAGTGTCATAGTTTGTAAACCAGGAGCCAATTATTGTTACTCTACACACTACTGGGTAGTTTAATAGTAAAATACTGCATCATAATTCATAAGATCATCACATGTTTTGCATGTAAAAATCTTAATCGGAAAAGGAAAGCTGAAATGTAGTAGAGTACAAAGTAAAATATTTCCCTCTGAAATATAGTAGTACTCAAGTAAAGTACAAGTAACGTACAGTAGTACCGTGTTTCAGTAAATGTACGTAGTTACTTTTCACAGCTGTCTATTACAAGATACTGCACATGCTAAAAAAAAAATCCCCAAATCCCCCAACATTTTCCCTTGGGGATGTTATTTTACATACTTCATATTGAACTTGAAAGCCTGGGTACTGATTCTTTTCAAATCAAAAAGCAAATACATGACCTCATGCAGCTGGTTAGTTGGTACGTTAGACGACTCTATCATTATTAATGTTGTTAATCTATACATAGGATAATGTGGTATTATAACAGAAAAACTAAGGAAAACAAGACATTACTCACATGTACTCGCACTCTTAATGTAGTTAATGCACAATCTTGAATCAGTTATAAAGGTTCTTTACTTTTGGTGTAAGTAGAAATACTGTAGAAGTGCTTCAGGTGACTCTGCTGTGGAAGCAGCCCTGTCAGACACTTCAGTGAAATGTTCTTCATGTAATGTAATTCCTCTATCGATGAACATATTCATGCTGTTCTGTTTTTTAAACAGGTTTGCGTTCCTGGAATGTCGACCTGACTGTTTGTGACCTGAATAAAGAGCTGCAGCTGTTTGAGACCAGACACACCGCTCAGTTTTCTTCAGAGGTCAAAGGTCAGTCTGCGTTCATTAAATTAGCCTAATGTATAAAAACATGTCTGGTGGCAGGTGCTGTATTTTGCAGCACATGTACACGTTTTTGTTTCTTGATGACAATAACTGCCAGTAACTTTGAGTGCTGATGGTATCAGAGTCTAGCTGGGATCATTTAATGTGTTGCTACCTGGCCATCATCTTATCTTGTCTGTTCCCGTGCAGCCAGGCTGCAGCTGTGACTGCAGAGAGTACACGGTGGATAAGAATGCACTCAGTTTCACAACAACACGTCCTTTCCTCTCTGCGTCTCCTTTGTCCTCTGTCTCCACACATGCACAAGGCGGTTCCTGGGGATGCTAGAGACGATGCAGCCTGTATTGATCAGGCTCTCGTATGCAGACTGTATGTCAGAATAGGAATCAATAAGGGCTTAATGTGAACACTATCTGCAGAGGGAATATAAGATCAGGCCCTGCGTTGTGAATGGAGCCAGTGTTAATGTGTATCTGCCCGGAATGTTACTGCTGTGAATGGGACTGCCCGGCTTTCTGTAGTATTTACAAAGAAAACGCTTGTGTTTTGCATTGATGATAGCTATTCAGTATTTACTTTAGCTTAGTGGGAACAAACAAACAGCTCAGAACAGAATATACATTGCGTGTTCACTGAAGAAGGATTTTAAAAGCAGTTATATCTTGGGGCACATCTATCCTCCCACACAGTTCTTTAGCTGGTAGTGTTATGTAAAGAGTGGAAATAATAATCTGTTTGTTGACATCAGTGCTGTGGTTGCGTTGGTAATATACAAGCAGCGTCTAACCATTTGATAATCAATTTATTATTAAGAGAAATCTATCCTAATGGTATAGTCCAGCACTTCAATATTGCACTTCCATAATGTTGAGGGAATTTGTGAGAGACAGATAAAAAAAAAAAGAATGATCAAAATCAAAAGTAACAGAAGCTGAGATATCTTGATTTATAGTCCATGAAGCTCCAAAAGCACCAGATCCTACAATAATAATAACAAAATAATGCAACAAATAGCATGATTTTAGTTCACCCTCCCTGCCTGGTAATCGACCATGTCTTTTAAATTATGTGAATCTTTCCAGAGCAATAGAGGACGTTATACAACTGTAGTTATCATGATGAGTAAACTGAGCTTGATGTGTAAATAAATGATTCTGTGGAGTGCCCCTTTAAAGAAATTAAGCTCAGGGTGAGACAAGGTCCTAACGAAAGTAATGCAGACTATTCCTAGACACAGTGATTTCCACAAGTCTTGCCGTCACAGCGGAGAGACTCCAGAGTGTGTTACTTTACGCTAAGCTAAGCTAAGCTAAGCTAACCAGCTGCTGGCTATAGCCTTATATTAAACGAACAGATAAAAGAGTTGTATTCATCTTCTCATCTAACTCTCTGAGCAAATAAACGTGTATCCCAATATGTTAAATTATTCCTTTAAATATGGAGCTGGAGCCAGGGGGCAATTAGCTTAGCTTAGCATAGCTTAAAGACTGGAAACGGCCCGTTTAAAAACCGTCCTGCAAACACATCTCAAGCTCATTCATTTCCACAGACCAGTGTAGGATGTGTTAGCTTGGTGCAGATGTTGGATGAAGTGTGGGGAGGACGTTAGCTTCTACCAAAAGAGGAGAAATGCTGCTCCCGGAAAAAAACCCAAAGTTGTCTAATTTGCATGTTGTCTCATCTAACTCTAATGTGTATTTACATTTTAAAGCACGATTGACTTTGGGGAGTTCATTTTAAATATGAGATGCCACCTTTAATGTTAGGTCAGAGGTCAAACTTTTGCCATTTGTGGTTTGCAAGTTATTTGATGCTTGTTAGTACAACCCAGCTCTGCATGCTTTCACATTACGTCATTGTCTCCGTCTCGTGACATGCACCGCCTCTTCTGGATCTTACGTTTCTGTTAACACCACACACCAGCATGCCAACATGTTTTCCCTGTGAATAGCTGGAACATTTAACAGTTTTATCACCTTCATCCCTTCTGTCAAATGTAGCATCCATTAGAGTCTTTGTTTTGACTCCAGCTGCATTCAAGCTTCCCTGACAGCAACTTCATGAATAATTCAAAAGCCTCCATTAACTATCCAATCCTGTTCAATGACAATTATCGCCAGCATTTTCATATTTTTCTTCTGTCACAGATTCATCCTGTTTCTCTGCCGCCTGAACCTCCTCCCCACCCTCTCTCTTGTTCCCTTATCCCTCTCCTCGCTCTGCTTTATTTCTCTCCCTCCTGAGTGTGTTGATTTTTACTGAGGCACAGAAAGGGGCTGAGTGATGCAGAGATGGCTGGCAGAGAGCATCACCAGGGCTCCTCCAGCCTGAGCAGACATACTGAAAGGTAGAATATTTCCTCAGCTGGTGGACTTAACCCTGTCACTGCTGGACCCAATCTTAATTCTGGCTGTAGTCATGTACCTTTCTATACCTTGGAATCGAGAGCAATATTCTCTAGACATGCAGAGACGAAAATTACAAATATATGTTTTTTCTGTTCTACAACTTGCCACCACAGGAATTTTACTGGTTGAAACGAGTGATGCAACTGATGCAGACAGAATTTCTTTTTTTTTTTTACATTTCATAAATGTTTATACAATGTCCGTGCTGCTTTGCTTAACTTTTGACATAATACCTTTGAAAATTCCAACAGGAGTCATATTCCTTTTCTTTTAAAGGGGTTCCTATGCAGTTACTAAAATAGTTTTACTGCTTTTAAGAATATCTGAGCAAAAATAATATTCAAGACCCACATGCACTTTAGAACTGTTGGCTTTCTGCAGTAAGGTGATTTCTTAAATGTCATATAGACTTGATATCTGTAACAGGAGTGAGAGATAACTGTAAGAGAAACCAGGTTTCTGCAGAGAAGACGTATTTCTTGGCCATGTGCATGTATATACCGTACTTTACAGGGTTTCCAATGGGGCCTTACATGCTCGCATTTGCATGACAAAGACAATAGAGATGTAAAGTGTTGCTGTGACAGCAGTGTGGCAGGATGAGAGGAATAATCTTTACTCATGGGACATCTTTGTATCCAAGTAATTCATTCTTAGTCGAGGTATACCAGAAATGGACAATGAGTTACAAAGGTCAGTTTAGAGCTTAAAAACACTGAGACGCTTCAGGCCGCAATGTAAAATGTCAGAAAAACGCGTATCATTTAATTATTAAACTTTTTTAAAGGCAGGCTATGGCGTTAAATCTGATTCCCTGCTGTATGTAAATGTGATTGTTTTCATTAATCAGGTTATTGCAGTGCAAATAAACGGCACAAATTGTATTATGTGGTGCTTGATCACAGTCAAGTGCCACAGAGATGCTATTGATGCTATTGATTACTCTCTCTCTTTGTCTTTGATTGATGCTCACTCTGCCTCACTGCTCACACACACTGAAATCCTATCCAGCTACAGTTCTTGAAAGCCACTGCAGTAACATATGCGGGTAAACACAGAGATGGAAGCATCACATGAACATACAGAGACGTGTGCAGCAGTCTAAAGCAAACACAGCATGTCCCTCAGGATCACCGGCAGACTGCTGCAGTCATCTGCAACACACACACACACACACACACACACACACACACATACACACACACACACACACACACACACAGACACACTAACACACATCCAATGGATTGGATTGGATTTCAGTAATTTGCAGGATTTGTCTAGACATCTGTCAATGCTGCAGACAAGCACCGAGAATATCAGCCTGTCCACATTTTCCCATTTAAGTAATTTAATATGAAATATGAAATAAGAGATTATCCATGCATTGCAGTTTCCCGGAAAGTTGTTTTACAGTACAGTATAGAAGGCACTCTGCTCTGGTTTTCATCCATTCAATTATTATATAATAGGTTGCGTTATTATTTTAAAACACATGGAAAAAAAACTACATTTTAACCTATGGTAAGTGCATGTCCTTAATATTTTATGCACTGATAAACTTGATGACGAAGGTATTATTGCAGCTCAATTTCTCTGTGAATGCAAGAAATGCTCACATCCATGCTAGCAGCTTATGAAGATGTACGTTGGGACGGCGTTGCCTTGAGCTAAACGCTAACACCGGCATGCTAAGGCGCTCACAGTGACATAGCTGTCAGATGTTAAGCAGATTATAATGTTTACCAATATCATCACCTTAGATAAGTGTGTTAGCATTTGCTACTTAGCACTAAAAACACAAAACATTGTATTTGAGAAAAAGAATGAAAATTAATGAAGATTAAATTAATCAGTTTTTATCTCTCAAAAACAGGGAGACTTTGATTCTAGCGCTTTGTTATTTGACAGGAGAAAGCGAAGACACGGGAACAAGAAAAGTGTCTTCATGTAAAAAATAAAATAAACTGAAGAAGAGATGTTGAGGCATGTGAGGTTATGAACTTAAAGGCCAAAAAAACTGAACCCCCTGAGAGTGAGCACATTCAAAAGGCCATGTTGCCTCAGGCACAGATGTCAAACAGGCTAACATCAAGAAACAGCCCCAGCCAAAATGGCAGCAGCAACCCACTCTGCCTGGAAGTCTGGTTTTCTGAGTTTTATTTGAAGGGCTAAGGCTGGTGTTGTTCTTTATTTTTCGTTTTGTCACCAAATCCCATGAAAAGACCAAAACCAACAATGTGCTAATCTGTACTTTCGGACTTCCTTCTCTGTGGAACTCAGCTCCAAGCCCATTGGTTCCTCCTGAAAACATAAAAATTAAAAATTAAAATACATTTCCTAAAAAAGCTGGCAGTTTTTATAAAACAGAATTTAAACTTAAAACATTAAAACAATAAACCAAATACTGCCCCCTATTTCTTTGGAGCAGGTGGCTCGGAATTACACAGGAAGAAGAAAATAAAGCATCTTTAGGAATTTCGCCTTTAGTGGGCAGTTGCTTGCAGGAGGTGATTTTAGGGCTGTGTTCCTTAGGCTGTGTTTCCAGATTACTTTGAGTCAGCTCCTATTTACATCAGTTGTTTGAGTGAAAATTAATCACCCAAGACTAATCCATTTTTTTGTGGCAGGAGGCGGGAGAGAAGGTGAATTGAATGTGGTGAGGGTAATTGTGGAAATTGTGACACTGTGTGCTGAGAGTGGCCGGTAAAAAGGTTATCGCTATTAAAACATTTCATCCTGACCTGCACTGTTTTTTATATTGCATATATGTCTGACTGGATCTGAATTACGGCAACTGGAAAGTTCATAGTTCAGCTGGTGGAGAATGAGGTGGGATGAGGCAACTGTGGTTCTGTGTTGCTTGCTGTAATGCAAAGGTCACATTGGAGAATTGATCAGACCTAGGCAGTAAAATTCAGAATAGGTTGCGCCCTCGAATTGAAGGTCAGTCCCTTTGATCCGTCTTCTAGTGGCTCGGAGGGATTTAGAGATTCACTCCTGATTCATATTTACTTTTCAGGAAAACCTCTCAAAGCATCCAGAAGGTGCCTGCCTGTAATACAATGGCTGTTCCTTGTGTGTGCCTTGAATACTAATCAGCTGGCGGAGGAGTGCACAGTCATCATGGCTGACAGGCTTGGACACAGAGAACACAAAGGAAAAAACTAAACGACCAGGAAAGCAGGGTGGCTTTTGTGATCAAAAGATGTAATCACAAGAAAGGTTGGCAGTTTATCAGCATTATTTAAGAGTAGTCTGAGACGGACTTGCAAAATTGTACTAATTCTTAATTTGTACATAGATCTTTAAATAGAAATAGCTGAAGCTGAGAAGCTTGTCAGCAGAGAAACACAGATATGCAGTACAGACAATGATCAGAACAGAGTCTTTATCATCAATAGCACAAAAAAAAAACAAAAAAAAACAGCTTTCTCCGATCAGCCATACCGCTGTATTCAAGTGTAATTAATTTGAAAGCCATAGAGACATTTTTCATTAACACCTCACTGGAGTAAGAACGTGTTTACCATCCAATGCTAGCATTTCCTTCCAGACTCAAGCCCTTCAATGCCGACATGGAATGGCTCAAGCTGCCAAAATGGCAGTGCCCTCCCTGATGGGTGGCATATGTGCTGAAGGACAGCCAGCGCCCTCGAGTCTCACAGCCTTCCTGAAGGCCCTTCTCTGCCCCAGTAGAGCTAGTGTGTACATACACACACTAATCTGTTTTATACAGACACAGGGACAAGGCAAGGAAAGTTAGGTAGGGGGGTTAAAGAGTTGAGGCGGAGTGGCTAATGTTGTTTGACTAAGGCATGTCGGTGCAGCGGGGCAGTTAAAGGAACACTGTCGCACCGATGACAGAAAATGTTTCAACAGTTGGAAGCATTAATAATGACGTTCATATTTGATGTTAATCCCTCAGAATCAAAGACCAGAGGCTTATTTCTGTCTTACTCTTTCTGCTCTATCACTGTAAGTATCCATTGCACTTAACATCCCTTCATTGAGTAGGCTTGAAGTGCATTCTGGGAAATGTAAGGACAAACTAATCACTAATTTCATTAGAAATAGATAAGACACGCTTCAAGTAAAAGTAACAGTAGTCTTAAACACGGCACCACAAATGAAAAAATAGAATATGAACAATTTATAATCCTTTATAATCCTCCTCAAACTTTATTCTTGTTTGATGTGGCAACACCTGTGGTAACTGGTGAAGTGCGTTTTAATAATGCATGTCCCAGCGTTCTGTTGGAAGTGACTCGTGTGTTGACCACCAGGGGCAGTAAATACGCCTTGATCAGTTACTCTGTCAGAAATGTGGAAGAAGATGAAGCACTGGCACTGGTGTGCGCAGCCAAACAAATTGTGGACTGAAGGACGCTGCATCAGGTTATTTAATGAAGAAGACAAAATGAGACGATCAACAATTTCTGTACACTGTAACACTGAACTCATGTTCCAATGTGGTCTCCTGCGTCATGCCGAGTGTGTCCTACATGCATCCTTTCCTGTGAATATCTTGTGTGTTGGTACACAATTTGAATCCCACACTAACTATAAAAACTACTATATAGGGAGGTATTTACAGAATTTAAAATAATGACTGTTGCTGAAAAAAGTTATGGCCATGAATGGTGTGAAAACGCGGTTTGGATATAATGAAACAATTAGCAAACAATTGGCTATTGTTTTTTATGGTTGCTCATAAAAATGGCTTTATGGTCACAAGATAAATAGATAAAATTGTAATTCAAAAAAGGTAAAACACTCTTCCTCCTCAGTGTCACCTAAAAATGTTGACCTCTTTTCTTGTCAATCAAAAACCCTCCTTGGCCTCTTTTTTAGCTCCCTGAAGATGCTCACAGATTCCCTGAGGAGCCGTCCAGTAGGGACGTACTCTCATGTCTGTTGCGTCATGATGAAATGGATACAGTATGGACCATAGGTAATCAGTGCATCCATCACTGTACGTCCATTAGTGTCTCACTCCTCAGCAACTCCCCTGCTCACAGCAGACCGCTTCCTGATTGACTGATGAGGCTCAGGGACAGTCTGGCAACATGAAAGATTACGTTTCATCCCAGGAGAGGAGAAAGAGTGTGGCAGTAATGGTCTCCATGAATGCAGCTGTCGCCCACACGGTGCAATTAATACAGACTCAGTGGACCTGCACTGCAGACTGATAGCTGGTAAACATAACCTGGTGGCATCAGGAAGCCCTCGGGGGAAATGTAGTGGGCAGTAAAACTCAGTGGCAATAATGAAATATTTTTGTTTCTTTTCTTTCACTGGAATATGATTATGAGTTGATTACAGTCATTGTTTACTGCCTTGAATAGCAGTTGGATTATTTCTGTGATTTTATGAATATATATATATATATATAAAAAATCTTAACTAATATTGTGATATTGATCAATCAATCACCAATCATTTAGCCCAGCCCTATGGAGGCAATGCCTTAGTAACTAACTAAATTGAGCACAGAGACACTTTTGTAACTAGTAGGTTAACACTCTTTTTTCAACTCTCTCCATTTCTTTCATGGTATTTCCATATTTGTTGCAAATGCAAATGTTAAGTAATTAAAACAAATACTACCCTGTGAAGTTTTTGGGCCACTGGTTGTGCTAAGTAGCAATGTTTTTTTGTTTGTACGTAGCATGCGTACAAACACGCTACATACAAACATGCATGTGCACATGTATGTGCACATACGGTCATGTGACAGTTTCACGCTGTTCGGCTGACCAGCAGTTTGTGGCATCAACACAGAAACATACGTAGCAAAGAGCCAACAAAAAGTAGGACAGACAAAGTTTGTTAGCTAGCAAATATAAATGTAAAAAATGCAGGTTCCAACTTGTGTGAAAGAAATTGCATTTAACACAGGCCTCAAGCCTTAAACCTAGTAACAACATTCACACAATTGTATTATTCAGTGTTGAACTGGCACTGACTTTAAACAAGTCAGAGTAAGAGTCTACAGACAAGCTAGTGACTTTATCATGGCAACATGCTCCCGATGACAATGCTAGCAGGTCGATTTTTAGCAGGTATAATGTTTACCATGTTCATCATCTTAGTTTAGCATGTTGGCTTGCTAACATTTGCTAATTAGCACTAAAGACATGAGGCCTAGGCTACAGCTAAGGCTGATGGAAATGTCATTAGTTTTGCAGGTATTTGGTCATAAACCAAAGTTATTGTAGACATTTTATTTTATTTTTTGACCTGATGATTGGACTAGATGAAAAGTTAGGGGATCACAAATGTTATTACAATTCATCCTGAGGGGGACATGAACGTCTGAACCAAATTTCATATCAATCCATCCTATAGTTTTTGAGACATTTCACGAAAAACCACACATGTGAACCTCATAGTGGCGCTAAAGCAAAGGTCAGAATGTTGTCAAAGCTATTAAGATTCATCCTCTGGGAACCATGAATATCTGTGCAAAATGTTATGCTAATCCATCCAGTAGATGTTAAGATATGTCAGTCTGGACCAAAGTTGCGGACAGAACATCCTTAGAGCCACGCTGCTAGCATCGCCAAACAATGTAGAAAATGTATTTATTCATTACAGAAGCTTATGAATACAGGGAGTGTTCACATCGCGTGTGACATACAGTACTGCCTGATTTCCCCGCAAAAAGCACACCCAAGGGCTGAGTGGGTGTTCACAGAGCGTGACGGACATAACATCAGGCTTAAACTGACAGGCAGAGACAGATATGAGTGATGGCTGCAACAGAGAAGAGGCTGTCAGGGAGCTATACAGCAATATTAAAGACCTTCACACTTACACACACACACACCAACACACAAACACACACACATGCATTGGACATGTATGTTATCCGCTGCTATATTCTCCTCACGTACACATAGACATGCTGGCAAGGAGGCAAAAGGGAAAAAAGGCAGAGCAAACAATATTGATAGAGTAATGGAGGCGGATACATCATGAGCGGGCAGTAATATAATGTTGCAGTGTCAGCAAGTGTAGTTCCTGTGTCTGAATACTGCATTACTACATTATTAATTACAATTACAACTCAGTAATCTCAATTTTGTGTTCTCTCTGCTATACTGTATAGGTTTTTCCTTCTGTTTTCGGTAACGATGCTGAACGAACAGAAGGGCTGATCAGGAGTTTCTCTCCACCACTGCACATGCTTTTTCTCCATTCATTTGTGCCTGAAATGGTTAAAAAATACAGCAAATCACAGACGAGCACAGAAAAGCAATACATGTAGATCACACCAACAAACTAGAATTGGATAGCAATCTTTGTCTTTGTCAGTTATCTAATGAGTAGTTAAAATTTTAATGACACGCCTTAAACATTTCTAACATTTGTTCTGGCTGCGGGTTAGGCGGACGTGTGATGATTAATAATTCAGGAGCCGTTATTGATCCGTGCCTCGGCTTCTCTGCAGTCAGGGCTGTACATCAAGAAGGAGGGTCCCCTGCTCCAGAGCCTTTCATCTGGACCTGACAATACACACCCATATACCGACACGCATGTACACATGTGTGAGTAGTATACACACACATGCACTAAAAGATGTGAAATGACTGTAATGTGAGCTGCGTTGTGAAAGAAGAGAGTCTGTAGGGATGTTTGTAATGTCCTTGGACAGGAGGACAAATACACTGAGTTACCAGTTCATTAGCTACATCTGTACAATCTACTGCAATAACAGCGCTGCAGTGAAGAGGATCATTTAGGGTTTGTTGCAGCTTTCAATGAAATGTTAAGGGCCAGGAAAAGGTGGGAGAAGCTCCTTAGTGATCTGGCAAGTCTGCTAATTGCTTAAATTTATGTAATAATATGATGTTATATTTGCAGAAAGCAAATCGAAATCAGCATGGCTAAATGGGAGAATTATAATTAAAGGTACTTTGTGGTGTTTTTGACCACTAGTAGCGCTATGGAGCCATGGTTTTACAAGTCCATGCTATGTTTTTAGAATTGTGCACCCTTCGTATTCAGCTGATCAACAGTTAACAGCACTGACGTGCAGACAAACGTAGCAATGTGCCGACAAAGACAAGAAAGACGAAGGCTGCAAGCATCAAACATGAATGACGCACAATTAAAACATTTTAAAACTCTAATTTGCAAATGTTTTATTCGGACGGAAATGCATTCTATGACTTTGCCCAGCCACCTTCAGAGGTTAAACAAGGCTAAGAGTCTACAGTCTTGCTAGCAGCTCTGTGAGGCGGTGCTTTGAGGAAATTGCTAAAGCTAATGCATTAATGCTCAAAATGACAATGCAAACATACTGATATTTAGCAGATATGTTTACCACTAAAAATAAAGTGCAGCGGACGCTGATGGAAATGTCATTAGTTTGGCAAGTATTTTTTCATAAACTAAAGTATTAGACAAATGAAACATCCGACCATACTGGCGATCACCAAAGTTATTACAATTCATCCTGAGGGGGGCATAAATGTCTGTCCCAGATTTAATGTAGAAACGTTTCACGCAAAACCACAAATGTGAACCAAGTCAGAGGATCACCAAAGACTTGACCAAAGACCAAGACAAACTAGTGTACATCCTCTGGTAACAATGAATGCCTTTCACAATTTCGTGGCAATCCACTCAGTACTTGTTGAGATATTTCCAGTCTGGACTAAAATGGCAAACTGACTGACATGACACAAGCAGAGCTTCTTCTGTTGTCGAGTTTGGCATAAATGTGTGTGACATAAAGTATTTACATGTGCTGTCTTGTCTTGGGTTATAATACCAAACTTGCCCTTGTTGTGTGTGTGTGTGTGTGTGTGTGTGTGTGAATCCTTCCATGTGTGAGAGAACTGAGAGTACTGTAAGGAGTGGAGGAGGGAGGAGAGGAGGGCCGGCATAAATGAGGCATTCAGGGGAGAGAAAAACAGCGCGTCTGGAGAGAAGGGCGCGGCAGGCCGGGCATCCGAGCTGTACGGCTAACAGCTGTCTGACATTTAGAGGAGACTGCCGGTCATCTGAGATGATGCTGCATCAGTGCTGCTTCAACAGAGAGGATATGATAGACTTGAGTTTCACTAACAGGCTTTTTACATTGGCGGTTAAAATACCTTAGCAACCGCTGGCAACGCTCTTTTCAAAAAGCTTTTTATAATCAGACCTGGAGGATGAAACTTTTTTTCAGCAAAGTTGATAAATGACAGTCTCATCACATTTAAGTTTGTTCATGGTTCTTTTTTTCTGCCCCCACCCTCTTAAGCTATTTCTGTATCAAATGAAACAATTTTCTGTGTGATCCAAAATAAAAAGTTATTTAAGGGGCAAAATGATCAATGTCTAGACTGCTTTTGACAGGGAAGGTAACATTGAACAATGAAACCCTGACATCCTCCTCTCTGAATTAGCATCAGTCTCTCTCTCTGTTAGTCAAATGTTATGATTCACGGTTTATAGTGGGTCAGGTTGGCAGAGCTAACGGTCTATTTTAGTTTGTCTCTGTCCCACCCAGCAGCTGCTGTTTGAGTCACAGCTGTTTGAAAAGTCCCGTTCCCAAAACAGACAATCCACTCGCTTCCCACTGGATAATAATATCTGACTTTATTTGTCTAGATAAACTAAATTTGCTCAGCATTCACCTCCACAGTAAACGTGAAGCTGTTGGTTCTTCTGCCCTCTATGCTCAAAAGGCAACAAATGAATGCAGCTTTACAGCCACATCCTAATGTGTGTCTTTTGATGAAAACAACATAACAATAATAAATGAACCCTGCCTCGCACAACTCTCATGGGTTGTGAGAGGCAAAGGGTGATCATTTACACTATTGATTTGAAAAATGACATATTTTGAGGGCAATTTATTAGTTTCATCAGGCCTTAACAATTAAATGGTATGCATGGCATCTTTTCATTTAAGAGAACTTAAGCAAGGTGGATTGATTTCAGTATTTTTAGACTTAACATCTGCAAATCTGACTCCTTTTTTTAGGCTGGCAAAATAGTAAATAAGGTAAGGCTTCAGTACGGAGCACAGGAAAGGCCACATAGAGGAACAATAAGCAATTGAATAATTTGTGCGCATAAAATGTAATTAGTGGGCACAAATTAAATAATGAAATAAATTTGGAAGTGCACATGTTCAAGTCATTCATTCCAGCTGCCACCGTCATGCAGATGATGATTTGCGCTCGTCTATCTGGTTATCTCTTTCCAGGAAGATTTACATTTCGATGAGGAAGCAACTAATGTTGCCTTGCAAGCTAATAATCAATTTAACATACTGATACTTGAAGCAGGTGCACTGCACTTTATGCTGCAGGGAGAAAGGCTTGTTTGTTGTGCTGTCTCTCATTATATACACTAATCTCGCCCAAACAAATTAACAAAAAACATGGGAACAATTTAATCAAACTGAGGTGACACATTATACCATGTGTGTATACATTGTTAAATGGTGGCCATTTTATATTTTTCTCTCTCTATGACCAGTCCTGGGCTCTGTAGAATTGTATTCCTGGCAGTGTGGAGGGGGTTTGGAAACACCATGTAGACCTTTATGTGGTGACACAAATACGAGAAATCCAAGTATTTAAAAAGACATTTAGAGACCTTATTTGTATTCCTGGTCATCACTTGGTGAGGGGGTGGACTCATGACCCCGGTACTATTTTTTTCGAAATCCTGCCTGCGAGCCTGGATTAAAGATTTGTATCGAATCATCACTCAGATATCTACTCGTCATATTGTCTTCTTTACAAGAAGTCGACTTTGACTGTTAACTAAACGAAAGCAAGCTGTTCTGATTCACGTGAAATGCTGCTGGATAACTTTGCCACCTCCGAAACGGGAGTGTACGAGGGGTTCCTGAATGCAGCACGAGCCGCCAGATAGCACAGTGTAGGTGTTGAGCTGTGCGGGCCGACCCTGCCTTCATCCTCATCCGCAGCAGCAGCAGCAGCAGCACCGCCCCTCCCTCTGCTCCATCCACAGCACTGAAGGACGGTAAGACACCTCCGCGTCGAGGACTTTAGACGCTCTGACAAGGCGGTGGGCATGTGTTCATTTTGAGTCACAGGTTGATGTTATAGTGGCGTAAAAAGCAGGCGGAGATAGACTGGACCGGTGGTCTGGCGAGGCTGCTTGTTTTATAACAGCGCGTCGTTCATCTGGAGCGTCAGTCTGCATACAGAGTGGTCGCAGCCACTGGAGGAATCTGAATGCATGAAAACAGGGATTGATATTGACATCAACTGTATGTAAGGATTGGTGCTGTGTGCTTGGTGTTTGCAGGGGCCGTGGATGAACTAGCCTACATATGATGTGAGTAACATTGTGGCTCATGATTATCAATTTCACTGCAAATAGTTGTTTACATATACTGTTACTATTAAAGGAAGAGCTCACTCTCTAATTTACTCCTAAAAGGTTCCAATAGTAACATGGATATGTGTATGGTGCCTTTAAGTCACACTGTGTACTTGCTGGTATATTGTAAAGGCATTGGCCAGGATTTGAGGATTTTGACTTCTCATTCCTCCCATCACAATCTCAGGCCACCCTAAAAGACTGCAAAATTGTACCTTTTTTAAATTTAAATGTTAAAGTATATTTTCTGTAAATGTTATCTTTACACGATTATCTAAATGATGGTTTAAAGCCTTTTTCACAATGCCAGGGATATAATTCTACGAAATCCCTGGTGTCTAATCTAACATTATTGACTCATGTGTAATGTATGTACAATTGTAGATAGAAAGCAAACTCCTCCTCAGGTTGTTAAAACCTCCAAATCAACCCTCGTTGTAGCCATATCCCTTTCTGGCATCGCTTATTTCTCTTCCTATCATATAGCATGATACTGCAGGTTACAGTATTGAGGTAAGGGTAGTGAAGGCCTTCAGCCTCTTTGACTCATGCTCACGCTTTAACCCACAGTTTATGTTCAGTTGTCAGCGCACTCGCTGTTCTCAATTCAGTAAATTAGGGTGACCTGATTTTTGAGGTGGGAAAAAAACATCTTCTGACCTGAAGACAACAGCTGAGACTCGCTGACTGTGAAGCTGAGTCTCTGGTCTGGTCAGGCCGCAGCAGCAGCTCATTGGTTCATTTGAAACCTGTGTAGGGATGTGGTGGATTAGACTTCTCTCTCTGAATAACCCCAAACTTATGCAACAGGCTAGAGAAAAATGTCCAGAAATAGAAAGGCACGCAGACAACTGACAGATGTTTTGATCCAGAAGTATGCAAGGCATAAGATGTTATTTCTGTTGTGTTTTATTTACGTGATGTAAATGCCTGAGGTAGCTGGTAAAGATTGAACTGTATGTTATAGGTTGATTCATCAATTAGCGAATCTATTTGTATCATTTAAATTGAATATTTCTCAACATGGAGAAAATCAAATATCACAATATCTTTAATCAGATACCTCGATATCGATATTGCCACGATATTCTAGGGTTGACTTTTGGTGCTTTCACAAAATATTTACATAATAAGACTTTTGAGTAATAATCATCAGTAATGTCGATATAATGACTTTGTGGGTAAAGGCAAATAATATAACACTCTGGTGAGTTCATAAAATGACTTACTGTAACGCAGCTTTTAAAACCAGGAAAAGACGATGTCGATATAATATTGATATTTGGCCCAGCCCTAAAACTAATTTGGACTGCTATTCAGACACAAGTCTGAAGACTTACAAATTGTATTAATTATTGATTCATTTAGAGATTCTTTTCTCCACATTTTAGTCTATAAAAGTCAGCGAATAGTGAAAGGTGGCTTGTTTGTTGTTCCTCGTTTTGTCAGACCACCAGTCCAACACCCAAATATATTTTAGTTTCCATCACATAATAAATGCTCACAGTTGAGAAACTGAACCAGAAAAAGATTTTGAGTATTTTGCTTGAAAAATCACTTTAACGAGTCATCGATTATCAAAAATAATTTTCTGTTGATTGGCTGATCATCTTCTTACCTCTAGTTGTTGGGACAAAAGAAGCCATTTAAAGACGTCATCTTGGAGTCTGAGAAATTGTGCTGCACCTTTTTCACAATTTGACAATCTGACATCAATATAACAACTAATTCACTAATTCAAACAATGTCAATTATGTTTAGTTGCAGCCATACTTCTGTTGACCACCCAGTTAACTTAACTAGTGGTTTATTATCACTACTGAAAGCTGTCTTTGAAATGTCCTTGAGCCCGCTTCATCTTTCACACTGACCGAAGCATGTGGTCATGCAGGCAGAGCAGCTCAGGTCGTCTGTAATAGTGTTTCTGTGAAGGACCTTGTTTCATAATGTTGAAAGCCGACTGAATGCGATCAGATTGGATTGTTTGTATTATTAGATTCTCCTGTAGAAACCCCCACCCCCCACTCTGTAGTGTGCTCCCTGAACTCCCATAATGCCTCAGGGTGGGTGAGGCAGAGTGCTGAGCTCAGCAGGATCAGGCAGGGTGGAGCGTGGAGAGAGTGGATGCCCAGCAACAAGGATAGTCGTTTGTGCTGGTTCGGTAGAGGTGTGGTCCCCGACCGGCTGGGGTTACATGCACTCCACCGGTGGGATACTTAAAAATCAGCACAGGCCTGCTCATTCTTAAAGGAAAAGCCTCTGCACCTTTAAAAAGCAGATGTACTGGTATTGTATCCTCCATTTCTGTTCTGAAAGAATGTCTCTCTAGAGCTTTTAACATTCAACTATACACATTGAAATCTGTGTGATTTACTACACCTACGGGTGAGATTGTAAAAAGGTAATTTGTTGCTCTTACTAAAGGGGTCAGTATGCTTCGTCTTTTTGTCGAGCAGCATCTGAATATTCTTTATTAGAGGTGTGGAAATCTTTCGATTCTAAGATGCATTGCAATTTCGTACGTGGACGATTTTGCATCGATGCACTGATAGAACATCAGCACTAAATGTGGATTAATCCGCCACTGAAAATAGTCCCCAACAAATGCACTATTTCTCCTGTTTGTTTGATAAAAAAAAGTATAGTGACCAGTTTTAGGAATTAAATAAAAACATATATTTTTTTAAGGTGTTCATTATGAACCACTGGACTAACCACATACTGTAGGCCAAGGAAATCAGAAAGTATTGAGACGCGAACACATTTTTGGTTTGGTCATCCCGGGATTTAGGAACAATAAGAAAAATATAGAATAACTTTCCTTTGAGGTGCTCCATATAGCACGATAAGTAAATATGTACAACACACAGTATTAACTGAAGATGCAGTGTTGGCAGTGTTAATTGGTTTCTGCTGATGCTAACAAGATCAGTTTATTGGTTACCTGAGGCAAGGTTTATTTTTGCAGCAGGTGAAAGTGGAAGAAGTGAAATATGCTCATTTTATAGTGGCATGGTATTAGGCTGGTTTGGATGTTTGTTGTTGTAACAATGTGTTTGGGGTGAAAGTAGCTTTCAGAGAGCCCAGCTCGGTTCGTATCTGTTCACACTGGAGCTGTCCCCCGTACACATAGACGCACCTTAATTTGATGGATCACCTTCAAATTGTCCCCGAGTGCACCCTTCTAACAAAGCTCAGCATAAATGCTCATTTAATTAGCCATGTTTGTGTTCAAGTTGTTCTCTTTTAAAAGGTCCTGCGGTATTGTGTATCCCGAATGAGAGCAGGGGTCCTAATTATGATATTCTGCAAATAAAGACACATCAATAAAAGTTTAATTAAATTAATTAAATTCAGTAGAGCAGTGGGAAAGGTTACTTACAACGCCGATGCTAGACATTACAGCCCACAGGGGTTGTCTTGATAGTTAAATTAGATATCATATTATCAGATGTCACATTCATCAATTATGTGCAAACCTCCTCTCTTGTTAAATCATTTTCTTTTTTTCAGTCAGTTTGTAACGTCTAATCACAAATATTACAGCAGCCTTGAAGCTCAATGGCCAATTGCATGAATTATATATAAGTAATGCGTCGTCATTGAGTACAAACCACTGACTCCAAGAACAAAGATCATACATCTTCTGCGAAAAGTCAGTGGGCTTAATGCAAGAACATTTTTGTATTCTTATCTCTTACGTTAGCTTGTTCAAATTGTTCCAAGTCGGATTCAGCAAACTCTTTTAGCTACACAAACTCGCCGTAAATGACTTGTTTCAACCTGATGAATGCCATCTGTTTATGAGTAGGTGCAATGCTCGGGAGGTATCATAATAATCGCTGGCCCTATATGGAAATATAAAGCTACCTGTTTGTGGGCTAAATCTATTCACAAAAATGTTACCAAAGACTAAAAAGAAGACTTTAAGACACTGCAGAGATTTAAGCTATTAAACAAAAACAAAAAAAAAGACACATTTAGTCAGTAGTCGTATTACGGGACCCGAAACAATTAAGAAATATTTATACAGCCCCCAAGAACGTGTCATCAGGGCAGAGCTGTAGAGGGCCCGGGGTCTTATGAACACAATCTACATTGTTTTTTAAAAGGAGTTGCTCATAGTTTGTGCTGATGATTCAACCAGGAGAATTCCATGTCTATGTTGGAAATGTCTGTGGAAAAACTGACTGCCAAAACCCTGGCTGCTCGATTTAACTGAGCCCACATTTCTACACTAATAAATATTTTTGATAGACTCTGATTGGCTGACAGCAGCAACGTCTCTGATTCAAATGAGATGTACGCTGCAATTTTGAGGCTTTCCAGTTAAAATTCTACACGAACGTGCTTGAATTGTGTAAAGAATCAGCCAATCAGGATCAAGTGCAGTAATGATGTCTTTCCTGGAGTAGGTCTGACACAACGTGGAAATGATGATGTGAATAAAATCCAAATTTGACAGCATCTTCATTAAATATCTGTGGATATAGTTCCATAAATGATATCTATATACAGTATGTCTTTATTGTATGTGAGTCAGTTGGTTGCACAGGCTGTAATTCAGCCCTTTGGTCATTTCCCTCGAGGCTCACCTGAAAGCTCCGTCAGCGTTAATACATCTGACGGTGAAAGCAGCTGGTAGAAATCACCTGCATGTCACAGTAACGTCCCTCTAAGGAAATGTACACTGGCGTGCGTTTTTTTATAACTCTGTCCCTGTTGCTTGGAGTAATGATTCACTTTAATGTTTCCTTTCCTGCAGTTATAGTTGATTCAGTGCACTGAGCTAGTGTATGTGTTCTGTATACAGTCTGATGGACGAGCAGTTAATTGAAGAACAGGACAGGACACAGTGATCTACCAACATTAATCACGCCCCCCCCCCTAAAGAAGAAACATCACCTCTGCTTCAGTTACACAGTGCAGTACCCTTCTCCTTTTTAGCATCTTTAAGCGTATTGTTTTGGTTCAGCGGCAACCTTTTCGTTCACGCTTATCTTTTCAACCTCCACCTCATCTCATTTAAAAGGCTAGTAGGCAGCTTTTTTTCAGCAAAATAAGCCCCGATAAACCCACAATACACCTGCTCAAGCTGGTGAACGTAGTGGATCATTTTGCAGCTAAAAAGACTGCTATTTTTACCGCTATTGGAGACCAAAAACTGAGCTAAAAGAAAGTGAATATTGGACTTACATTCATCAGGTGGACACAAACGCAAGTGAAAATGAACGTTAATGTTGTGCCATGTCTGTTTAAATTGGCAATTTTTGCTAACACGTTGAAAATATCATGTTTATTGTTGTGTTGAAGCTTCAATTTCCAAGATTGTCTGTTAGCATGTGTACAGTTAGCATTGTAACATGCTAACATTTTGCTTATAGCCTAAGTTATATGCTTATGGTGTACAACATATTAGTATGCATGTAAAAAGTATAGCTATAGGCTTTAAAAAAATCATCTCATTACCTTTAGAAGTATAATGTCATGGAGTGAAGAGCTGGACGAGTGGACCTTTTGACCTGTTGGTGGAGCTACATGAATAGTCAGGGGGTTGACAAAATCAGTAAGATTCATCATCAGGGAAACATGCATGTTGATGCCAAAATTCATCGCAATCCATCCAATAGTTGTTGAGATGCTAAAGGCTACAACTAACCAACATCTAAGAGCTACGTTGGTAGCATGGCTAAAATGTAAATGAAAGCATTTATGGTTCTCCTGAATAACATAAACATCTTAAATTGATATTTGACGGGGTTAGATTGCTACACTATGGAAAACGAGTGCCAGTAACCCCACTCATTATATGTAGATTCAGCTTTCTCTGCTGTGACTAACGACTCTTGTTATAAAGGAAAGGTATCATTTATCATGCTGCCACTCAAAATGAACTAGCCTGTAGGTCATAAACAAAAGCTGCGGCCAGCTGGACACCGAACGAGCAGCGACCTGCCAGAACACAACCTAATTAGTTTGTTCTCAGGAGCTTCTGTGGCCAAAGAAATGTCTTTAACAGCTTGACTTTTGAAATCATCCCTAACTTGTATGTCATTTATAAAACACTGAGTTGTGTTGTGTGAAAGTAAATTATTCATTTGAGATGTATGTCAATTATTTAATGGAGTTGTATTTTCTGTTCTCACTGAAGAATATGGCTGCATGTGTCCAGAGTCAGCACTTCCTCTGTCTCACGTACACTTGGTGTTATCTTAGCAGTGGAAATGCTGAACTACCATAGGCCACATTTTCCAGTTGTGTATTTAAGCACTGTGGGTAAGCAGTAGGAGAATATGGAGTCACACAGAGTGACATACTGTATATGGGACATGGTCTACTTTCACCACACAAACAAACACAAACACACAGCCGACATTTCTCTCGACCTCAGGTGGCATGCCAGCATGTGAAGCTGTGGCGATGAGTGGGCAGAGAATGTGTCGCAGCCGGCTGCAAACCGCTTCCCGTCATGCACGGGTGTGTGGGCTCGCTGTGCTTTCCATTGATTCTTTAATGCTATGAAACACCCACTCACTATCAGATATCTCCCTTAGATTTTCAAGTGTAGAGGAAAGCTTTTCTCCTGCACCATCTTACTTCGTAAAGCTCGGTGAAACAAGACAAAACACATATATTAGATTGTGTGGAAATGGAGGATTTTGAATCCTCTTTTAATGGTCACACACATGTACACAGCACAGCACACAGAGTGAAATTTAGACTCTGCAATTAACCCATCCTGGCCATAGGAGCATTGGGCAGCTATTGTATTACCGCCCGGGGAGCACTTCAGTGCTCAGGAGGTGAACTAGTACCTCTCAAAGTACCAGTCCACACTCATGCTTGGTCCGTTCGGGGACTTGAACTGCGACCGAAAGCCAAGTCTCTACTGACTGAGCTACTGCCGCCCAATATATACAGTATGTTCATATACAAATATAAGACACTGGAAAGTGCATTCTTGATCTTTGCAACAGTTTATAAAACAACCACAAGGCCCATTTAGTATTTTTCTTTTGATCATATCAAAAGAAAAATCTGAAGATGGAGTTTGTCCAATTATAATGGAATTGTTGCTGTTCAATTTTCCATACATTTACAGTTTTCCTTTTTTTTTTTTCCAAGAGCAGTTCAAGGACTTCTTTTCCATGTCGGCTTAATCAAACGAGACTGAGGGTCTATTTTTTCTATCGAATCACACAACCTTTCTCATGAGAAAATGGAAAAATGGAAATTTGAACATCTACCATTCCTTTAAAACTAGGAAAACTCCTTCTGCTGAAATCAAGAGATATGATCGAAAGGTCACAGAATACGGTGAGACACCTGTTATCTTGTGGTTTATGAGATCTTTGCTCATAAATTCAAGATAGTAAATCATAATTATGAGATACAGGTGTCATAATCCTCCAAAGTCTTTTTTTCTTTTGAGATTACACTGCACTTCCATTGAAACCTTTTGAAGGTCTTCATCGTCATGGAGACTCTAACTGATTAAACTCATAAAATCACAACTGCTACGGAGCTTCCCTGTCAGATCCATCTCCATGACAACTATAAGTACAGTAGATTGCATCTTTACTGCTGAAAGCCTGGAGCTGCTGAGTAAAATCAGCTCTTCCCATCCATCCTATAATCCACAGGCAACCCTGACCAGTGGTTATCCAGTTGTTATCGAGGGAACAGTGCTGGTCTAATGCACCACCATAATCTCATGTGTGGCGCTTGAGTTGCTTTATCCGTCAGAGCCGACAGGGCTGACAGAGGGTCACAATTTTACTAGCATCCACGCTCCCTCGGTTAATCTTCAATTATTAGTCTGTTGTATTCAGCCCGATGAGGCCCGAGCCCCAGCGGCCCAGACTACATTTGTTTCCATGATAACAGTCTGAATGAGGCGTGGGCACACAAGTGTCTTGTCCTTGGACAGCTTGAAATTGGAACGAGGAGAGCGAGGCGGTTAATAGGCTTCTCAGACATGCAGTGTTTATATCAGTTGGCTGGAGTGGCAGTGTTTTGTCACAATTCAGGGGAGCAGCAAGGAATCATGGGTACTTTTCACCTCATCTACACACAAACATTATTTCATCTACAGCAAAAGCTCATGTTCATTGACACACCTGGGATCTTGATTCTAACTATAGTAAGTATAATTGTTTTTTTGAAAACCACATTTTCTCCAGTAGTTTCCTTTAAAAGCCGTTTGCAAAACTTCAATACGTTTTGGATATTGACACAGAAACGTGTCTGCAGTCTACATTAAGCGTCAACAATGATCAAATATAAAGAGTTGGTATCAAATTCCTGGACAGATTCTTAAGACGTTTTCAGTTATTATGTGAACAGATATTTCCTGACTGAATCAGGAAAAGATCTACAATTAGTTGATTAATCAATTAGTTGATCAAAATAAAATGAATGGACAACAATTCTGATAATCCTTTTAGTTCCAGCTTCTCAATTTTTCCTGTTTCATATCACTGTAAACTAAATATATTTGGGTTTTGGATTGCTGGTCGGACAAAACAAGTCTTTAAATTAATCTGAAGACTTCACAGAGGATTTTCGGAAGTTGCGATGGGCAGTTTTCTGTCATTTTACGGTCCATTAATAGGTGTTACACGTTGTTTTTAGGCTTCACTTTCACAACGTAGTAGGTGCAGTTTGGCCCGTCGGACGCATTAGAATGGTAGCGATAACCACTGATAACGCACATTTAATCACCTGCAGTACCAAAGTACTTAGAGTGTTTTAGTCTGGACAATAACAAGCTCTGCCTAAGCTTAGACCCATGTCATGACTGGAATGGCATCAAGTACTGTATTTAATTAATTCCATTCGTGACATTTACAATTTTAGCTTAATTTCTTTTATGACTCTGGTGGTCAGCAGTGAGTCTAACAGAAAAGAGGTTAATACCTGTTCTCCTTTCTTGTAGTACGATGTCAAGGTCGTTTTGTCATCTTTCCAGCAGCGCTTTGTCTTTAAGATGTCTTTCTTTCTGGTGTCAATGCTCAATTTAACGTGATGTCATAACAGTTCAAGGCACTAAAAGGGATGAGATAATTATGAATACAGTTAATGTAAGGCTCATCTGTGAGAGCAGTAAGCCCTCCCTGAAATAAATCTGTCAGAGGTAGCAGAGACTTTTAGTGCTGCTAGTTTAGCTAGTGCATGGCAGAGTATACAAGTGCAATCTTGAAAAATATGAAGTGTCTCTACCTTCAAAGCACTCTGGATGTCTAACAATGTAATAAATCCTTGAAAACTTTGTCTCCAACAAGGGTCCAACATTTAAGTGGTAGTCCATATGTTATAATTCAGGCAGCCCACCCTCAAAAGTGGGGTGTTGATAGACTCGACAACTATTTAATAATCTAAATGATCTCTCCATCCATTGCTGCCAGTAATATTTCTGAAATACAGCCACAGTTTCTGCCACATTATGTGGTGACTGGCAGTAAAACACAGCTGCGTCTGCACCGAGCAGCTGGCGCTTTGGAGCATACCTGCTGAGTAGAGTAAGGACATGCAATTCACAAATAAAAGGCTGAACAGGTTGAGTCTGAATGTATAACATTTACCGTAGTTGGCAGGGCAAAAGCACCAACCACTGGTCACTTTCATTCACATCAACAAAACATGCGTCCAGAATCTCATAGCAATTACGATCTTTATTAACATACGGAGAAGAACGAAAAAAACAACCTGGATGTCAAAATTGTCAGGTTTTGTTCCCAGCACAAGTTAATTCATTCAGAGTACAATATTCATGCTGAAGACAGTAAATGCCTTTTCTCTGGTGATGTTATTTTTACAATAGCCACCTGGGTTCAGAAAGCCATCACAACCATCAGTCCCACTCTACTTGTTTGATCAGCAGCTGAACAAACTCAGATTGTGAATCTATTTCAGATGAGAATGTGACAGTAAAACAACAACATCTATAAACTGGGCCACAGTGAGTTTACTCTGTGAACACGCTGCTGATCTAACGCTGGCTGTTAGTTGCACGAATTCGCTCATGATTCTGACTCGCTCCCGCAGATGCAGGTAAAACTCTTACATTGCGGAGTGACACCGTTGCCAGTGTCTCGTGTACCTGCGACGTGTTTATGAATGTAATATTCTCTGACCTAACACATAACCCCTGAATATTAAGGGATGTCATTTCCTCTACCAAGTGCTGAATGAATAGTTTCACCGCTCATTGCCCTTGCCTCCTCTTCCAGCAGGGGAAGGAGACACAAAAACACTTTGACAGCTCCATAACATTTTTGAGGCGGAGGGAGAGAACAGTAACATCCTTCATTCTAAAAATAGATCCCCTGATAAAGTGCGTGCATGCTTACATGCTGCTGCTGCTTTAGCCCTCGCCTTCACCTCCTGTACTATGTGATGCTGCGTGCATACTCTCATGCAGTACGAGCCTCCCCCTCCCTCTCGCAGAAATGCTGCAATGCGTCTCCCTCAGCCAGGACTGGGTCAGTGTAACTCAGCTAGCAGCAACAGCCAAGAAGCATCGCCATAGCAACAGCCAATGAGGCTTGTGGCTGAGGGATACATTTTTGTGTTATTGTTGTGATTGTATATGAAAAGAGAGTATTTCCACTCCAGGATTAAACTTGTCGGGGGGGCTTTAGTGAGGGTCAGGGGAGAAATAAGATGGCAAGTGAGCAAAAGAGGGAACGGGGCGGGGTTGAGGATGCTTATGCACGGCCAGATGTGCAGTGTGACAGATGATGGAAGACAGGGCCTTATAGTGTCAATTTGTCAGTAAATGACGCTGGTCATACATAATTTTCCTACTAGGAAACGTTGTTTTTCTTTCTTATTTAAGGTTTCAACAAGCAGCTCAGTTTGCAGCAATTCTTCTCTAGAGTTGTCAGACATCCTATAGGTTGTGAATTAACCACTTCTACTTCACACTTTATGATTCCTTCTATATACCAAAATGTGGTTTGAATGTTTAACTACTCAACATGTGAACATGGGACCGTTTTTAAAACCGCAGATGTTTTCAAATCTTTTAAAGGTCAAGTGTGTACGATTTAGGTGGATTTATTGGCAGATATGGAATAACAATATTTATAATTATGTTTTCATTAGTTTATAATCACCTGAAAATAAGAATCGTGTTATTTGTTACCTCAGAATGAGCCCTTCATATCTAAATAGGGAGCGGGTCCTCTTTCACGGAGTCCGCCATGTTCCTACATTAGCGCGCAGAACAAACAAACCAAACTCTGGCACTATAGAGGGCCTTTCACATTTTTCCGTTACCTGAAGGCCACCGTAGTACTCCAACACGCCTGGAAAGGGAGAGCAGAGGGGCATCCAGTTGGTTGCAATCTGCAAGCCCACCACTAGAGGCCACTAAATCCCACACACTGCCCCTTTAAGATGGTTATCAGAAAGAAGATGCCATGCCAAAAATGCAACACGCCTAACCAATAGACTTCTGAAGTGCTTTTGGAACGTATGCTAATTCACTTCAGATAAGAAGATTGATAGCACTCTCATGTCTAAATATGAAGCTTAGTGCCAGCAGGGAGTTAATGTTGAAGTGTTATGGATTTTAGCCTGTAATAAGAGCAACATGCAGTCAGAAGGAGGCCTCTGTAATTCAGTCATTATTTGGCCTTGGTGTAGTCATAAGGTTTTTAATTATTTTTTATGTGTTTCCTGCAGGCCAACGGATTCTCCAATATCAGAGTGATGTCCTCGAGACAGTGGTGCTGGTGAACCCATCAGAGGAGACCGCTGCTTCAGAGGTGACTCACACCTCGACAACACAGACAAAACACAGACAAAACACAGCATGGTGTTAATGACCAGATGCTCTGAATACTTTTTGAAATGTTCTGTATTTCTATTTAAATCACACTGTGGAGTTTCAGGCCAACAATTTCAGTCTGGTTTTAACTGGGATTCACTTACGAAAAACTCAGCAGCACCTGCCGTTCACCATTATTCGCTATATAAATGCAGTCCTATACAAATGCATTTATTATTACTCAGCTATAATGTTATTGTTATACCGTTGTGATAGTTGGTTATTCTGTACTCTACCCAGATTCGATCTCTGATCACTGACTTTGCTGGGAATAAGTTGCTGATACTGAGTGGCCAAAGCTCTGAGCAGGGAGGTGACATCCTACTGCAAGGTGGAGCCTTCACCTGGCAGCACTTCTCCGACATCATCTCCAACCCTCAAGTAAGTCAAGTTTCTCTTTCTCTTCACTTTCTCTCCAAATACGTCTGTACTGTTGCACAACAGTTTCCTTCGGGATAAATAAAGTTCTATCTTATCTTATCTTATCTTACAGTGTATGGATCAACTTTTATAAAGCATACACAGACACAGTTATTTTAGTTTGTTTTTCACTGTCACTGTGTTCCCAGGTAATTGAACTTCTGTCCAGGGCCTCTTCAGAGCAGCCGTCCAGGCTTACTGTTTCCTGTGAGGGAGACGGGGGCTGGAGCTCCCTGGGCCAAAGCCAGGAGCAACAGTCACTCCAAAATCTTCTGGAATACCGCCTAAATCCCGAACCTCACCTTCCCGACATGGACGGAGTCACAGAGTTCACCGAGTATGTCTCAGAGACAGTGGATGTGCCATCTTCCTTTGACCTTCTGGAGCCCCCGACCTCTGGAGGTTTTCTGAAGCTGTCCAAACCCTGCTGCTACATCTTCCCTGGAGGCAGGGGAGACTCTGCTCTGTTTGCCGTCAACGGATTCAACATCCTGGTGGATGGCGGTTCTGATCGCAAGTCTTGCTTCTGGAAGCTGGTTCGCCACCTGGACAGGATCGACTCTGTTCTGCTCACCCATATTGGTGCAGACAACCTTCCTGGCATCAATGGGTTGTTCCAGAGAAAGATTGCAGAGCAAGAAGAGGAGCGTAACCAAGGATCTGGCTCCAGCAGCAATGGTGAATGGATAAAGAACCTGATCTCTCCTGAGCTTGGGATTGTATTTTTCAATGTCCCAGAGAAGCTTCGGATGCCTGAGTCCACGCTGAAAGTGAAGCGAAGCATTGAGGAAGCATCTCTTACATTGCAGTACCTCAACAAGCTTGGTATCACACCAGAGCCTCTTCACAGGGTAGTCAGCAACACCATTGAACCCATCACACTGTTCCACAAACTTGGTGTTGGAAAGTTAGATATGTATGTCTTAAATCCTGTAAAAGAGAGCAAGGAGATGCAGTTTCTAATGCAGAAATGGGCTGGAAACAGCAAAGCAAAGACAGGGATTACGATGGCCAATGGAAAAGAAGGAGAAATATCTGTCCCCTATTTGACATCTGTTACCGCTCTCATTGTTTGGATTCCTCACCGTCCAACAGAAAAGATAGTCAGGGTGCTCTTCCCTGGAAATGCGCCGCAGAATAAAATCTTTGAGGGCCTTGAGAAACTGAAACACCTGGACTTCCTGCGATATCCAGTGGCTACCCAAAAAGACATATCATCTGGTGCGCCTCCTCCCATCATCAAACAGACTAAAATGAGATCAAGAACTGACAGCAAAGAGAGTCTCAAGTCTTCACCCAAACCACACTCTAAAACAACAAAGAAAGATACCAGTGGGCAGGAGGAAGAGTCCAAGAGTGAAATCACTAAAGAGAACAAAGTGGAAAAGAAGGAAGAGAAGAAACTCAAAAGTGAAAGTCTAAAAGCCACCAAACAACAGAAAAACAGTGAGGTGGCCCCTGTGGCAGTCAAGACGGAGAAAAAGAAAATATTCAAGGAAAAAACAGCCAAGCATGAGAAAGTGTCCAAGATGGATGAAAAGAAAGACAAAGAGAAAAAAGAAATTAAGAAAGAGAAACGAGAAGTGAAGAAAGATGAAAATATTAAAAAAGAAGACAAAAAAGAAAGTAAAGCCAAGGAGGATAAAAAAAAGGACCCAAGTAAACCAGAGCTGAGAAAAATCACTAAACCTGACCTGAAACCGCTCACACCAGAAGTGAGAAAAACTCTGCATAAGGCTAAGACTCAGGCTAAGCCCAAGACAGACAAAAATAAAGCAGTTAAAGAGCAAGCAAATGAGAAAAAGCCCGTCCCAAAGAACATCCCTGAGGAGATCGCAGCAGCAGCTTTGGCTGACAGGTCCATTGTGTCCTCCCCAGAGGATCTCACTGAGGACTTTGAGGCTCTGAAACAAGAAGAGCTGTCCAAAGTTAAGAGTGAGCCTATCCAGAATGATGTGATGTTTGGGCATTCACTGTACACGGATACTAAAGTTCCTTCCTTAGTTTTTACTGATGAGAAAGTCACATCCCCAGCCACTGAGATAAAGTCTGCTTCACCCAAATCCCCTGTAAATCAGGGAAAAGACAACAATGACAAGGGTGCATCAGTAGAGGTTACAGCCACTGAGAAGAAGGAAGCAGGCAATTGCTTCGCCAAGAAATATGAAGAGGAGAAAATGGAGAAATATGACAAATACCCCATAAAGGACGACTTTAGAGATAGATCAAAGAAGAGTGACAGCTCAGAGGAGGAGGGTGATGTAATTGAAAAAGCCGACCTTGAAGGAACGGAAGATGACGAGGTCCTGAAATATAAAACAGAGGAAGCGAAAAAGGAAAAAACTGGAAAGGATTGGGACACCAAGCCAACTGAGCCTAAACCTTTATCAACCGCAGCCTTGTCTGGTCAAGTAGCAGCCTCCGCCTCGGAGCAATTCTCCTTCATCCAAGACGAGACCATTCCCGGCTTCTCTGAGACTGAACAGACCATCTCTGATGAGGATATCCATGAGGAACCAGAAGATAGGATCCCACAGCTGCACTATGATGTGGGCTCCTATGACATATCTGTCCCTGACGTCCCTGGTACCTTTGACTCCATGCACGGTATAAAAGAGATGAAGTTCTCCGCCGTGTCTGACATCAAACCTAAAGCCTTCATGGGAGGTCACGAGCCTGAGCTTGCACCTTACCCTGCCATCATCGCTGCTCCTCTTGCAGAGGAGGAGCACATCTCCTCAGCAACATCCATCACAGAATATGACAAACTGTCATCCTTTGCCACGTCTGTAGCCGAGGACCAGTCGATAGCCTCTGTAACAGCGCCTCAGACCGAGGAGGTTGGGAGGAACTCTCTCCTGCTGGACACCATCAACAGTATCCCCTCACGCGCTGAGGCCGCCCAAGGGAAGGACTATCTCCACTCAGCAGGAACCATCTCACCCACCTCCTCTCTGGAGGACGACAAGTGCTTTAAGTCTCCTTCCTCTGATGAATACCAGCCCAACATTCCTGAGATGGAGACTGATGCAAAGATCAAATCAGTCCACGAAGAAGAAGATGATGAGGAAGACGAGGATGAGGACCAGACTCCGAACGTTGACATCCCTCTGGGTAAACTCCAAGACGGCTACGAACATGCAGCCTTCATGATGCTCCAGGAGAAGCAGAAATCTCCCTCTGCTACTTTTTCTCCTCCTCCTCTCTTTTCTACAATGCAGTACTCTCCCACACAGGCTGTCAGAGAAAACCAGTCTCTCTTTAGCTCAGAGGGATTTAAGACTGATGCTGATATAAAGCCTGTTTCACCCCCTCCATCTTTCTCCCCTGGGTTAGACTTAGAGTCCCACTCCAGGCAGGAGAGTGAGGAAAGATGTTTAAGTCCAGATGACAGCACCATGAAACTGGCTTCACCCACACAGTCTGTGCCTACAAGCAGTGGCTACTCTCCGACAGAAGAGAAACCCTTTAAGATAGAAGACAAAGATGAAGCAGGGATCGATGTTAAAGCTGACACCCAGAAATCAGCCATTATCTCAGATAGTAAGGCCTTTATTGGTCTGGAAGGTGACAAGACAGCTTCAACCTCTGAAGAGTCTGAAGAATCCACTGAAGACAATGAGGAAGAAGATGACTATTACACCAAAAAGGATCTACAACCCACGGTTAAGGCCAAGCTTATGGAGGCAAAAGAGGGGTGCTTCTTGGACGACGACTTCGCTTCTGAGGCAAAATCTGCAAAGACAGAAACAGAAGTCAAGGCCTCAGACAATACACAAGTGTCAAATATACAAGTGTCTTTCAGCACAGAAGAGAAACCAATACCTCAAGTGATGTACTCAGATGAAGATGAAGATGGAGATGAAAAAGATGACGATGATTTCCCTTGTGGGGTAGGGTCAAATAAGCCCTTATCAACAGATCAAAGCAAAGATGAAGGTACAGAGAAAACAGATGTTGCTTCAAAAGAGGCTGAGAAAAGTGTTCATTTCAGTCTCTATAACTTTCCAGAGAAGGAGAGCAAAGAAAAGGCTTTGTATATAAGACAGGATACGCCCTATGTGCATGGCAAAACATTCTCCTACAGTGACATTTACGGCTCAGTGGACTCTGATTCATATCGTCAGGAGTCCTTAGATAACGTTGAGAAGGACACTGCAAAGGGTGAAATGGATTTTCAGAAACCAAAGCCCCCATCCCCAGTAACTGCCGTGGACAAGATGTCAGAGAAGGAGGGATTTACCGACTCTTATGGAAAAGATTCATCCCCTTCATCGTGTCTTGACTCCAAGAGCACTTCTGCTATACCTCCATTTACAGAGGTAAAAGGAAGTGAGACATTTGAATACAGCACAGGTAGCCGTTTTCCTTCACTGGCTGATAGACCCGAGGCCTCGTCCACTTCTTTATCATCAGAAAAAGATGCCTCTTTTAAAAGCCAGACTGAAAGCACAATGCCCCAGACATACTCCTCAATGACAGCGTTTGATGTAGATAAACTTGCTGCCACAGGCTACGGCGAGAAAGGAGCAAGTTTGGAGATTGATATGCGAAAACTAACAGCAAGAGATGAGGAGGACTACGATGATGATGAAGTTGTCGATGAATATGATGAAGATGAGGACGACGAAGATGAGGAGGATGACGACGACGAAGGTGCTGTTGATTCTGATATGGAGAAAGGCGCCACAGAGAAATCTGAGAAGGAAGTAAAAAGTCCAATCAGTGAAATGTTTGGCTCAAATAGGCCTGAATTTATGGTTTCTATGGCTGGATATGGCTATAACAGCCAAGGCAAGCTGAGCAGTTCTACCTCAGTCACAAAGGCTGAGCACGAAGCTAAGATTGACTCGTTCAGTGGACAGCCAATGGATTTAGGTGCTACAGGTTTCTCTGGCTACTCCTCAGGGTTTGAGTACTCATATGCGAAAGGTGAGAAAGATTCATTTTTATCAAGTCAAACCACAGACAAAGGCAAAGAGGATTTCACTTTGAAATCAACAGAGGACAGTTATTACCAGAACGACAGGGCTGATCCAGATTTTGAGAAACAGAAGACACCAGACCTTCTGAGCAAGAGATCACTGGACTCGAGCTTTCAGTACACAACCACTGCTGCCCCTGGGTACTCCTCCTCTTCGGCCTATAGCTACTCCTCCTCCACCTCGGGCTCCCTTTCCACCAGCCGTCAGTTCGGAGAGGAGCTGGAGACGCCTGCCGAGCCTCTTTTTGAGTACTCCTCTTTTAAAGATGAACACTCACTGGTCATGGATTCTCCATTCACTGGCTCCGCTGTTGCTAAAGATGACTATCTAGAAGTCTCTGAAAAACACATCACGGCTACAACCACGGCTGAGTCTACCCCCAGTTTAGCCCGCTTCTCACCTCTCAGCCCATTCGAGGAGGTCAAATCTTTCCCCTCCACGGCCTTTGGAGAGGACAAGAAGGAGCATACGACTTCATCAGTTGGAGTTACAGACAAAGGCCCTCAATCTGACTGCTTCTATAAGCCTGAATGGTCTGAAGTGTCCAAGCTGGACACCGCTGTTGGGTTTAGGGCCTCAGCAGGACCATTTGCTCAACCTGCAGAGCTCTCCAAGGACAACGAGGCAGCCAGCGCCGCTCTGTTTGGTGTCACTTCCTCACCACGCCCTGACATAGAAGGCAAGCATTACTTTGAGGAGACGGACAGCAGTGAAGAAGAGGATGAGGACGCGTACATGCGCGAGATGACTCGGAGGTCACCTTCCAGCGGCCTGGCTGGTAGCCTCTCATTTTCGGACAAGCCTGTTGCTCCACCTGCCTGTGAAAAGACAGCTGGTGCACTCCCTGATGTTCTTGGCTCCTACATGCCCTCACCTCTCCAGGCCAGCAAGCCAGACACAGTCAACGGCCCCACAGAGGTCGGTTCAAGCACCACCCTCCCTGCTGGAGCAGCAGCCAGTGGTGCATCTTCAGGCCCAGCCAAAATTGAACCCAGAGAGGGAGCAGCAGCTTACAAGAGCTCCTTTGAGTGGGAGATGACAAAGCCTCAGATGGGGATGGTGCCCGGAGACTCTCCTCCCCATTACCGTCATGATGATGAGTTCGAAGAGGAGTGTGAGATGGAGCCAGAGCACCCTGCCCGCCCGCTGTCACTCTCTTCAACCGATCAACCGTTTCGCTCTCCGTTCTACGCTGAAGAGGGCAGCAGAGGAGGCCAAGATGATAACGATGATGACAGCGATCAGGACCTTGCTGGTGATGTGCCCATGGGAGCCACCTCCTCTTATACCAGCCGCAGCTCTCCTGGATATTCCTCCTCTGAGTACAGGAAACCCAAACAGGACCTCTCACCTTCCTTCATCAACCCATGCATGAGGCATGTATCCAGCGACGAGGATGATGAGGAGCATGGACGCAGAAGTGACCAATCGCAGGAGGCCGATGAGCACGATTTGTCGGTCAAGAGACGGGCTCACAAACAGCCTCACAGCAGGGACAGCAGCTCTCTCCACCAAGTTGGTGGCATGTCACCCGGGCTGGGTTTGGCCACAGAGGATACACCGCCCACCTCTGTCAGCGAGTCTTTAGCCTCTCAGTCAGACTCTGATGTACCTCCAGGCACTGAGGAATACCCCTCGGTCACCGGTGAAGGCAACATGGACTCAGATGAAGATGCAGATTACATGCCTGTCGACAAATTATCTGCCACAGTAGGAGGCAGCCATCATTCCTCTAGGAGTAGCAATGACCCTCCTCCTGCTCCCCTCATGGACCCCTACCCTCACCCTCCACATCCAGACGTTTGCATGGTGGATCCTGACTCTTTGGACAATGGCTTAGTTAAGAAAGAGCCAAAAGTCAAGGGATTAAAGAAGACTTCGGGGAAAACCAAATCAGCGTCCCCGGCCAGGCGCAAGAGGTCTCCCATGCCTGTCAAACAGACGCCGTCTCCTCGCAGCGCCTCGCTGAAGAAGAAGGAGGCAGATAAGAGCTCACGGATGTCTCGTCTGTCAGATGGACAAGGCTCCAAAGACGATGACCTCTCAAGGTCGAGCTACAACGCTGGCAAGGGCCTGACTAATGGTGTCAAGAGCAGTTCAGGTGGGAAAACATCATTAAAGAGATAAAAGGTTTTAAGATGTAAATTACATTTAACACTACAAAACTCTCAATTTTGTAAGATAAATGTTTGGTTTTGTTCTTTCACTCAGGCTCTCAGAAGTCTGGCTCTGCAGCTGCTTCTGGCCTTCCTATTTATGTGGACTTGGCCTACATTCCCAACCACTGCAGTGCCAAGAATGTGGACCAAGAGTTTTTCAAACGCATTCGCTCTGCATACTATGTGGTGAGCGGGAACGATGCAGCAAGTGGTGAACCGAGCCGGGGAGTCCTCGATGCACTGCTGGATGGCAAAGCTCAGTGGGGATCAAACCTACAGGTAACATTTCCAACTCTATTTAGTTTGATCCTGAGGAAAACTTTGTATGTTTAAAGATTGTGTCCCTGCAGGCCACCATACACTCTATCTAACTGTGTTACAACATTAATACAAGATAAACGTGTGCCTGTTTCTCCCCAACACTTAATGTTGACCAGCAAGCAATGATTTTCAGACACTTTTCCTAAAAGAGGTGTGTGCAGGTTGTTGTAATGTAAGTTATCAGCAGAACTAGCACTAAACATTAATAACTCATGAACACATTGTATGAATTATTGTACCTATTTTGGATTTGCACCTTATTATTATTTTAGACTTTTTTTTATTTTTGCACTCTTCACACTTTGTATGGTAACTGCTGCACAGCAATTCCCCTTCTGGATAAATACAGCTCTATCTTATCTATATAGCTGGGGTTGGGCTTAAAATATGATTGTAAAGATAATCAAAGGATGTGGACACCCCAAGTGACTTCCTTTTTGCCATAATACACATATGACAACATGCACATCTCATCATAGCTGTTACATTTCGCAAAATGGCTGTGCATTATAATAACATCAACATCTGGATACAACCTCGGGCTTTGCTGTAATTCCATCAGATAAGTGGGAGCCTTGTGTGTAAAGAGAGATTAGATTGGATTTGAGACCCTCCCCTTGACAGCAAAGTAAAAACCAAGTGGGCAAAGCCTGATATTTGAAATTTCCCTGAGGATGGAGATAGAGTGGCGAGTGAACACTCTCGCTTTCTTTTCAAGCCTCAAAGTAAAAAATGGCTTTGGTTTATTTGCACTACAAAAAACATGTCTGAACTAATGCAGATTTTCATGTAATTCTATAAAACATGAATTGCCTTGATTATCAGAGGGCAATATTTTTTTCTAGTCGTCCAGATTTTCACAAGGTCACTAAATTTCAGCTTCACATATGTCCAGGTTTTCTTTTCCCTCCCTGCTCTTATCCTCTCAACTGTGTCAGTCGTGTCATTTTTTCATCTCTTGTTGTGTTGCTCAGGTGACGCTGATCCCCACCCATGACACGGAGGTGACCCGTGACTGGTACCAGCAGACTCATGAGAGGCAGCAGGAGCTCAACATCATGGTCCTGGCCTCCAGCAGCACCGTCGTCATGCAGGACGAGTCTTTTCCCGCCTGCAAGATTGAGTTTTAAGACCCTTGTCTCCTTTCTCCCTCCTCTTGGCCTCCCCAGTGTAGATCTGGTTTTAATTGCTCCTCTCTATAGCCTGATATGCAAATCTGCCTCTGCTTTTGGGAATTTAACCGAAAGCAGAAACAGACCTGGATAACTGTCTATTTTTTCTAGATTTATATTCATTTATAAGCTTGCCGTGGCTATCACCATTTGTATTACAAAGGTAGTTTTCTGACTATGTCCTCCACTACATTATTATTATTATTATTATTTCTCAGACCTGTGAAAGAAAGTTTGTTTTTTTCTGTTCCTTAACTTGTCTTTTTTCCAAACCCTGTGAGACAATGGAGTCTTTGTTTATTGTCCGGGACAAAATGCCCATTGTATTGTAAAAACAAAAAGAGTATCATATAGGAAACAACATAAGATTACCGTTTGGTTGCTTGTCTTCTAATTGGCCTAAATCAAAGCACAAGTTTGAGCACCTTCAAGCCAGCAACACAATAATTTTCTTCCACTGAATCCCAAACATGTTGCCTTTCACAATAAAGGCGAACAATTTATTACATTTGCTGATAATGAAAATAATCATAACAGGCCAACTGTGATCAGCTCCACTTAACGTTCCTCTATTTTCCCTTTCCGTCTTTCTTCTAAAACAATGACAGTCCCAGTGTTGAACTTTGTGCCTCCTACTGACATAGTGAAATAGAAAACGTTCAATTTGTCTTTTGAGTATATTTGCAGTAGCATAGGGAAGACCATATTCAAAAATCTGTATTGTAGTGAATTAGGATATTTCTACGGTTATCTCAAAGTGAGAATCAATCGTTACAGTAAGATTTTCTCGGTGGCTGTTATTTCTTACAGTGGATTTGACGAATGAGTTTCTCTCTATAATTGTTTCTGTAGTCTTTGACGTATTTTTTCAGTGTATTTCCAGTTAACACATCGTTGCAGAGGATCATAAGAAGAACTGAAGGCAGAGGCGGTGATACAAGTACAAAATCCTCATCCTGATCTTTGGATTCTTCCCGTTTATATCTTTACACACAGAACAGCGCTCAAAGCTCATACTGTAAGAGGAAAGTCGACAAACCTCATATCCGTTGCTGCGTCTCAAAGATCTTTATACAAAAGCTGTGTTAAAGAACGTAGAATGTATTCCACTACAACAATAGGAACATGTGGTTGCGAGGAGAGATTGTGTTTGCCTGGTGAACAAAGGTGGTCGGATCGATTGATGGTTAGAGGTTAGACTGTCACCCACATGTGCCTTTCTGTCCTGCTGTGCTGGAAGGGAAATGAAATGTGTGTTTTTCGTCGTAGAATTTAAGGTGTGTGCGGTACATCCACGGCTCTGCGGCGGAAGCTTCGGCGAGCTGGTCTCCTCTGTTGTCGTGAGTTTTTGTCGGTGAGAACGTCAGTGCACAAAAAGGTCCGAGTTGTACATATTGAGCATACAATGGCACTTTTAAAGCACCACCTCAGTATTTCAGACGGTGCGTTTTAGATTTCCTGGAGCTGCCACTCGAAGAAGCACAAACAATAACCAGTGTGCAAAACTTAAAGCAGTCTTAAATTTAGCAAGATAAAACATAGAATTACTGCATTTGCACTGAAAACCTGTGCTGTTTTTTTTCCTTCTGGTTACTTTTAATTATTGGAGAAAATATAGTTTGTCTTGAGTTCTCAATGTTTTTAAATTGTATCATTTAACTGGCAACTTTAATTTAATTCAGTGGCAAATCAGTGGATGTTTTTAAGTAACTCTTTATTAACTCAATATTAAGTGTAGATGTGCTTTTAATTTGATATTGATGATTTTATATTTTGATAAGTTTTGAGTACTTTTTAACCAGGAACAAATATAACTATCCAACAATATTACAGGACCAACACGCCTCACTGGGGTTGCTATTTTATGATCCACAGTAAAGATCAGATATTCCTCTGTATGATATTTTATTCCCTGGACTTCTCTAGTGATGCATGTACAACAGATGCATGTACATCAAGGCGATAGCTCTTTGACAAACCTCAGCGGCTCCACTTGATTTGAATGTGAAGATGCAGATTACCTTTACGTTCTCAGTGGAGGACTCCTGGTTGCCTTGGTTACTGTGCATCATATGGTACATCTGACTCATCGCTCACGCCGGCAGTGAAAAACTTACTGTTGTAGCCTGCAATACATCTCGACTCTGTGCGGGGAAGAAAACTTTGTGTGCCAATTAAACCCACCACAGTTTCTTTCTCTGGATGACAAAAAACATTGTGATTTCTCATAATGTCAGAATGATAAAAACAAGTTACACACCGTGAGGAGATAATGATGAAGCTCCTATTTCCTGATGATTTAAAAAGATCCATAAATGGCTTCTTTGATTAAAAAAAGAAAAAGAAAAAATTGTTAACAGTGATGTCAGTTTTTTTCCTGTTAACCCACTCTGTCAATGCATTCCTGTTTAATACTGCATCACTGTAAAGGCTGATAATAACACTACTCACATATGAGCAGACAACTCAAAACCCAGACTGCCAGACACTCATGTCAACACATTTCTATCTATAGAGGATTTCCTATTATTCACACTCTTTTTCCAGACAAAGCTTAATACACGCAACAAAAAAAAAAAAGGAACATATTAATATTATCTGTGGCATTCAGACTCGTCTGCCGTGAAACAAATCATCATAACGACTGTTGGTTTTCAGTGAGCCCTGCTTGTACGTGCATGTTTGAGTTCTGTATTGTAATAGCTGAAGAAAAAAATTACTTAACATAGAAATGCTATTTTAAAAAATGTATATTTAAGAAGCTAAGCTGTGCGGTACTGAGGAGGCACATGTAACCTGGCTGTGCTGTGCTGTAAAAGAAAGCCTCGTGATCGTTTTATTTTCTGCTTCATGGTTCATCTCTTGTTTTAAGTGCAATATTCTCTTTATCTCTCTTTAAAGGCTTAAAAAGGTAAAATAGAAAAACAGATTTATTGTTAAAAAGGGAAAAAGTGTGGTGAAGACCAATAAAAACATCATTTACTGAAGAAGAATGTCTCCCTCTTCTTTTCTTTTTGTACCATTACATCACGTGAATGTTTTCCTTCTGTAAACTGATGAAAATGCTACGTCTTTATTTTATAAAACTGATCAGGGGATGTCATTTCTAGCCCTGTGGTTCCAAAACATTTTAGCTTGTGACCCTTTACAGGCAAGAAATGTATCTCTGTGCAGTTGACCAAAGTGTGTCGTTTTACTTGAACAGTTTTTAGAGTCCTGCAGAGCTACAGAGTCCAGAACCACGCTAACGGCCCTGCGAGGTTGTACCGCACTAAATGCTAACATTAGCATGCTAACATGATCACATGTTCACAGCCTGAAAAAAAAACGGTTTTGTTCTCTGTAGCTAATTTCCCCGTTCATGACAACTATACAGGGGGTTCATTTTTATGTAACTTGCCTGTTCAAATTATTTTTCGGCTGAAGTTATGCATAGTTAAAGGTGTGGCCGCTGACAGGTTGGTGCCGTCACAGGTCGCCAGCTGCTAGCTCTCTGCTCTGCTGCGTCACTGGGGCCCGCCTCAACCCCACCTCAACCCCACCTCTTTGCTCATTATTGTATTAGCCAGGAGTTAGGCTGTGTCGAAAGTGCCAAGATGGAGCTTCACTTTGGCTCTTCAGAGACATCAGTGACGTCACGGAGACTATGTCCATATTTTATACCGTCTATGGTATTAAGTCATAAACGTATATATAAAAAAGTATTGGACAAATGAAACATGTTGACCTGATGAGGGTGCTAGGTGAAAAGTCAGAGGATCACTAAAGTTATTACAATTCATCCCGAGGGGGACATGAATGTCTGAACCAAACTGCATGGCAATGCATCCAACAGTTGTTGAGATATTTCACCCAAAACTACAAAAGTCAGTAGATCATTAAGCTCATTATGGTTCATCCTCTGGGCACCATGAATATCCGTGCCAACTTTCATGGCAATCCATCACCAACAGTTGTGAAGATGTGTCAAAATGTCTCTTGGCGGTGTTTGGAAAACAGCATCACCAAAGCCATTAGGGTGTATCCTCTTTGGACTATGAATGTCCAACAGAAAAGCAAAAAAGGAAGCAACCCCTCAGATATATTTTCAGACCTATTGCGGGGCCCAGACCCACAACTCCAGGCTTTGCAGACGGCAGTTTTCCTTCCTCACTGCCTGAGTGTAAGGATGATGTAATCCAGTGGGACACGGGAACAGTGTGGGCTTTGTTCCGACTCGTTAAACCCTTTTTCAACAGTCTGACAGTCCAAAGTTTCAACTCGTCAGACACTGTTTGGTCTTTGTGAAGCTGATACTGAGTTGGAGGAAGGAGCAGGCTGGAAGTTGGAGGACAATCCCCGCTGTGAGGAGCTGCTGAATGGAGGCTGCAATGACATCACCTCCTGGGTCACATGATCAGGGTGGAGAACAGTGGGAACAACAGATGTGACACTTTCCCTTTTCTTCAGAGTTGGAGAATATCCAAGTCCATTCAGTCAAGTAGAGGCTGGATATCGTTTAAAAATGTTCCAAGACAAGTACTGATTTCCACTTTAAAGAATGGTGGAATGTAACTAAGTACATCTGTTCAAGCACTGTACTATTTGAGGTGCTTTACTAGAGCACTTTCACGTTATGCTACTTAACCCTTCTACTTCACTACATTTTATTTAACAGCTGTAGTTACTTTACAGATGAACATTTTACATACGAAACTTATGAGTTTGTAAAATATGCTGCATCGATACAGTAAACTTGCTACTTACACCTAAACTCAATAATAATATTCAAATAATACTCTAGTTATAATATAATAAAATATAAAACAGCCTGAGTTTTTTTTTTACTTTAAGTACATTTTGCTGCAGGAAGGCAGTACTATTGTTTTTTTTTTTTTTTTTTTAAACGGTGCTATTGCTACTTTTACTAAAGTGAACCATCAGAATACTTCGATCACTGGAGGAGATGTACATTTTTAAGAAAACCCTTTTTTAATTTAACCCAAGAAGCCATATTCTTCAAATGTGAAATGTTAAATCACAAGCAGCTGAATGAGAACTAAACTAGTTTAAAATGAGCAAAATTCAGATTTTGAATCATCAGCAAACTATGAGATCATAGATTAAGTAAACTATATTACAAATCCAACCAGCCAGTTAATGCCACATTTGAATATTTGACAGTTTTCAATACTCTCCATACTCTCAAATCTATTTGAAAAGCTCAACAGTAATGTCTCTGTCCAGAAATCAGGTTACCCAGTTACTCGAAATAATCCGCAGACCTTGTTGTGAGCAGTTTTCATGTAGGAACTATTTTCTCTCTAAAGTATCACCGCGCAGAAGGAAGCGGGCATCTATCTCACGGACGAGAGGCTCGTGAGTGCGAGATGTAAACATTAGGGGCGTTACATTAATGAGTAGATGCTTCCTTCTGCGCTGTGATACGGTTAGCAGTTGTAGTTCTGCAGAAAGAAAATAGTTCCTAAAGGAAACTGCTGACCACAAGGTCTGTGGTTTATCTTGAGTAACCGGGTCATGATCTCTGGAAAGAGATTTTGCTGTTGAGTTTTTCAAATGTATTTCTCTGGCGCTTTGAGCACCACAAGCCGAGTGCTATGTAGTTCCATTATATTGGAGAGAAGGCCGACATCTCTACAGCTGATACCTCCAACACTCGGCAGCTCACAACAAAACTATCTAGATTAATAAATAGCTCTACGGGTAAGAGGAACAATGTATATTTTTGATTTTTTTCATCCATCCAACACCTCTGGGATGAGCTGAACCCGACTGTGGGTCAGACCTCATCAGCCAGCATCAGTGTCGGACCTCACTGATGCTCTTCTGACTGAATGGGACCAAATCCCTGCAGCCAAGTTTTATAATCTGATGGAAAGATTTTCTCACATTTCACTGATTATAAACTCGATTGGCTTTTTAATCATAATTTCTGTGGATCATATTCCTGACTGCTGCTGCACTTATCCACCCTTATACTCTGAAAGTGTTATATATTCATCTGCCATATTCAAGGCCATCTAGCAACATAATGTTGTAATCCATCTATTTGGAAAGATTATATGGATTATTTGCCACAAAAAATGTAATTCGCGATTTCCAATTCGGTAACAACTAAATAATATTTCAAAGCCGGATAAAGAATTTCAATACTTGTGTAACAACATTGTGGAAAAAAAACTACATTCTACACATAATTGCAGATATTGTAAATGTTTTCATTAGATTATGTAAACTTTAAATCTTTAGTCCTTTCTACAAATGTTGTTCATGTGCGTGATCATTCTTATTTAATGGATTTATTTTAGAGGACAGACACCATGATACAAAACCAAACAACAAAGTAGGCCCACAAATGGAATTTACATTCCAATAGCTGTATTTTGCAACATTGTTAGAAGTATTACAGGATATTGTGGATGTTTTATATATTGATCTTTTTAAAACCAAATGATTAAATTTCACACAGACAGGCAGTTTGAACCAGAACAACAGAGCGCCGTACAGTGAGCAACAGGTTTGAGGAAAACACACATAGTGCATCTAAACCAAAGCTGATGATCCAACAGGGTAAAATATCAGACATGAAATGTGATTTCAGTTCACAAAGTGCTCCGCAGGGAGATCTTTATTGGATTACTAAACAGTCCATCAGATGCTTCATCCTCAAAGATTAAAGGGAGGATTTCTGAGTGGGTTTTTAAAGGGTCACTTCACCCAAATTACAAAACGGATTTCCTCACCTATAGTGGCATCCATGGAGATAGTTCTGGTTTTATTTGTCCAAGTTTTAAGACATCCGTCTCCGAGTCTTTTTCTCTTGCTTTTGCTGACCTCCAGCAGTATGAGCTGTCACCTTGCTGCAGTGATGTACAGGTGTACTCCAGCACACTGTGACATCACTGATGGGGGTGTGGTTGTAAGTGCAACAAAGCACACCAAATTACAAAGTTTTATCCAAATATAGCACACATTTTAACAATTTCCAGAAAATCTGGAAAATGAAGGCACATTTCCATCCACTACTGCTATGCAAATATTAAGAGTTGAGTGCTTCGAGATAAATAGTTGGTGGTGCTTATTCTCCGTCAGGTGCCTTTAAACCACTGTAGAAGAAGACGCAACAAGATGTTGTATATAAAAGAGCCTCAAAACCTCAAGCGATGGAAAACACGATGGAAACGTGACATTTTAGTTTCCGTGCATTACACATTTGAATTTTTTTTTTTTTATAGGCAAATTGAAAATGCGATGGAAGTTACGAATATTCAACCTGATGGTAAGTTGCTGTTTACATATAGACTACAGTAGTTCCAACGAAAACAGTGAAGTCTGAATTATCCAGTGATGGGCTCTCATTGCTGTTGATTTAAAATAAATGTTTTAAATACATTTCAGATGCTTTAAAACCCACAAATACAGAGAGAAGGCAGATATCTCACACTTCTCAGTGTGCAAATGTTTTAGGCTTTTTTTTGTTGTCATTTGAGTGAATTGACCCTTTAAGCAAACAGCACCTGCAGCACAAAGGCAGAACAGCGATTATCTGTACACACACACAGACAGGATGACAGCTCAGAGTTTCACTAACTCACGGTTGTGTTTTTCACCTCTACAGTATATTGTAATGTAACATGAAATCCCACTGATTAAACACAGAATTGCACATCAGCTTACTCATCTACCTGAATTGCTTCTCAAGTGTGTGCAGCCCCCCCCCCCCTACACACACACACACACACACACACATATATACATACATACACACCTGCTACATAACTGCTTGCCACAATAAAAGCATATTTAATGTAAAACACTCCTCCTGTTTGTTCAGTGATAAAATGAGAGATTTGCTTTCAGATCTTCCTACATCATGAGGTGATTTTACAAAAAATATACAATAGCTATGGTACAATTAAATATCTGATGTGGGTATAAAAAATACCAGAAACTTTTTTTTTCTTCCAAGATGCAATTTCAAAATAAATATTATTTTTTTCTCTCTATCCACTCCTACTGATTATATTAAATCTTCGATGAGGTTTAAGGACTTTGGCTGTAAGCAGTGCACACGCAGCTTGACCTGGAGATTGAACACTTAATATATTTGACTGGCAGTAATGACTATTCAGCTTGTTTTTTTTCTAAATCACAGATGCAGGTACTAACATGTAACATGAAGCGCCACTGAAGCTCAGCACAGAACAAACGCTGGCGTACGATGAAGAGCAGAAGAGACACAGATTGTATTTTCCCTCTCTTGTACGGCGAGTCATTTCACGCGTTTCTCATAAAAGTAGTGAGTCTATAAGTTACTGTATCCCGTAACAAAAACGAAGGAAACTTGCCCCCCTGCCGCGACACGTACCCTGATACCCGTCACCGGATTGTGATGGATGTTATGAGAGCTGGTAATGTGAAAACTTCACTACAGTAAGGGTAAAGGCTAAAGGTAAGAAAGACAGATTTTACATAATTTAAAGCTCCATTAATCAATATCTTTATGGCCACTATCAATCAATTGAACACACAAAATGTGAAAACTCTTTTTCTTTAAGCCTCTTTAAGCTCAATTGACTTGATTGATTGTAATTTACAGCACATTTCCTGTATGATTAGTGCTCTGAGGAGTTTGTGGAGAGCAGATCAGAGCTTAAAAAGGAGAGTAGTGGACTTATGTGCCATGTGCACACAAACAGGACTCCAATGGGATGATCATTTTTGTTCTGCGCCTGCTGGATTTGTAACACCTTCGCTATAACCGCTTCATAAGGTGACGTCTTCTTCTGCCCCCGAGTGGCCAAAAATCGATTAATGCAGCTTTAAGAAAAGGGTTTGTGTAACAGAATATAAGCGGCAGTAACAGAGAGTTTGACAATAAAGCGGCTCCCTACATCTTTACAGACAATGAACTGAACCAGTGGACTGTCGGAGGAGGCTCGGTGGAGTCACTGGCGGGCCCCTAGTGTGCTTTCTAAAAAGGCAATAAACAGCACGTATGGCATTGTCATATGATTCTCCGACACAAAGCCTAGTGTGAGGATCAGCTGCCCGTTCATTATTACTCAACACACAGTGGTCGTCAAGTGAGAGGAGACGGGAGGCCCGGGCAGCTGTGACAGTACAATGCCTCACTGCTCATGATCGACAACAAGGATGATGCTTGTAAAGTTACAGTAGTCTGTGACAGATCTGTTGTTCTGAAGGTCTCCGTGCTCTACGGCTCTGCTGTGTGAGTGGCTCCGACCTCGAGAGGCGCCTCAGGGTGGGGGATGCTTTCCGGACTGTCCATCCACAACTCCATCGACTCCTGAGTGTCAAAGAACTCGTCGGGTCCCTCAGGAGACAGGGGCGTCTGGGAGCTGGAGCCCGCCTCACTGCTGCTCTCTCGGAGCTCCAGCAGCACGGGCAGAGAGCCTGGGAGGCAGTAACCCTCCATCCGAGCCAGAGCGAGCTCCGCTAACGCAGAGCAGGGCGGTGTCAGGCCAGGACCTGAGGCATCCACGGCTGCAGAAGCCACCTCTGGTCCTTGCTGTGTGGGTTCAGGATCATCTGGCTGCTGAACCGTAGCAGCGCAGATCTCAGCATCTTCTTCCGGCGAGTTATTAGGAGTCAGAGGGACTTCGGCGAGGTTTGAGGTTGGGTCAAGACCTTGTGGCCCGAAGGCGGGCACCAGCTGAGTGGAAATGTTTTGAGAGGAGTGAGTTTCCTCGCTGCTCTGAGGGGTGAGGGAGATCTTATCACTGAAACTGAAGCGTGGGGAAGTGTCAGCTGTGGTGGGAGAAGACGGACCAGCGCTGGATACTGTGCTGGATGGACCGCTGCTATCTGTAGGAACAGAAAATAAACCCATGGCACCCGTATGAGAGGGAATAAGACAGATTGTTATGATTTATTTTAGCTAAACATAGTTATCCCGGGGGAAAAAAACACAACTGCCCAGAGAAGTAAAATTAATAAAGTTTCATTTGTAAGAAAAGACCAAAGGAGTGGTTCATTGGGTTCATTTGAAAAGATGACAGACAGCACTACCAGAGATTAAACTGTGAGGCTGTAATGTGCGACGTATTCCAAAAATAATCCAAATATGTCTGAAACTGAGACAGCTGAGGGACGCCAACCTAAAAATGTCAAATCTCTGTGGGAACAAGGAGATGCTGTGATACTCACACCAAGGAGGTCTGTCAGAACGAGATCTGAGAGAGATGGAGGAAGAGACTCTCTGAGGTATGTACGAGTCCACTGACGGCTGGTTGTGTGTGTCAAACATGGCTGACAGAGCTGTGGGGATAAAGCAAGGACCACAGGGCAAGTTAAAGGATATCTGTGGGATTTTTCAACCAGGACCCTATTTTACCGTGTTTGTGTGTCTAAGCGACTAATGGGGACAACAATTTTAGAAATTGCTCCAGTATTGAGCGAGAGCGCAGCAGCTGCTAAACGTTTTTTATTATAAGTTGTTGACGACAATATGGAAATAAATTTTTTTTTACCTTTCGCTTGATTGTAGTCTGTTATTGTTTAATGTGACTTGTTGGCGAAAGAGTTTGTTGTGTTAAGAGTACAGAAGGCAGATCTTAGAGCTATATAAAAGATTTTACATGTCATGTCAATATTTAGCCGATTTCAGAATGAGATTTCTCGGAGTGGGACGAACAGACCGGATCAAGCGAAAGGTGACCGAAAACAAACAAACAAAACATACATTTTTGCTGGTTTCTTACCTCTGGTGGTCCTCGTGTGAGGATCCCCTGCGCTCTCACACACACCGGTGAGGAACTCGTTGACCTGTTTGAGTGACAGCGAATTATGCAGTGTTTCCAGCGGATAGATGGAGGGCACCATGGAACAGCCTTCGAAGCCTGCGGCAGAGGAGAGACATGATGCCCGCAGGCACATCAGCCCTCAGTTAGACCGGGCAGTCAGAAGAGGAGCAGGCAGAACCCACTTCAGCTCGTCACCCGACACCACCTCCCCGATGCCACCCATACACTACACCTCAACGCGGCGCTCTGAAATCCTGCTCCCGTTTCTGAACGAGCCCTAACCCGCTGCACACTCTTGCCAGCCTCTACGGTTCACTTCCAGACAGGCAAGTTGCAAAAAAAAAAAACCATGCCAAGATAACATGACACCCTATCGAACGGTAAAAAGTCTACACATCTCAAAATGTCTCGCTGTGTTTGCAAAAGTAAGCAGGTCTCAAAAAACATAACTAACCGACTTCGTGGCCGGCCCCAACACACAGCAATCTGCAGCTCTAACAGCAGCACACGGTGGTCGAAGCTGTCCAGACTGCAGCTCAGACATTACACACGTTATCCAAGGCAGTTCATCCACTGTTAGTTCACAACCAAGCCGCATGTCACCAGAGAAGTTCACAATCACAAAGCGTCAAACCGCAGCGTTGAAGTCGTCTAAGAACCTCAGGAGGAGGACGTTTTCACTGCGTTCATCTGCACCAGGTGTGAGTACGCCAAATGTACAGCAAACAAGCAGGAATCACATGCTGGTTAAGGTCAGGTAGGAGTGCAGCTGGCATTTAAACTTTAATTCAAGACACAGCAGCTGATTCCACAGAGTTGAGTGTCATGTGGATTAATTCCAGTGTCTGTACCTTTATGAAACATGGAGGCTAGTGATGATAGATTATCTGTTGAGAAGTGGAAGTATAAACAAATCTTTAATCTTGAACAGAGACAGCTTCGTCAGCAGCCTCACCACAGCAGCAATCTGTTTCTGTGTCACCTTAACGTGTAAATATTCATATATTATGTTGTCAAGAACCCACTGTCAATACCATGCTACGTGCAATATGTTGATTTATATACAGCTCGTGGAGGAATGTGCTGATAATGTATACGTTTCTATTTAACTTGTAGTGCATACTGTATGTAGAGGTGCGTATACCCGAGAGCTTGGCTAATGATACCATTGTTTTGGAAACGCGTTTTTTTCCTACAACACGAACAAGTGCACCATTACGTGTCGGTGTTTAAAGTTTTCTAAACACGAGCAAAAGAAGTTTGCCTTCATAAAATACAATCTAAAATTAGCAACGTTTCCCGATTTAGACCAGGAAAAACCTGATCAGAGAAAAAGCAAAGAGGATTAAGAACATGACAGTTTGATACTTTCTGCTACAGACGCATTGCAATATGCACTCAATAACACGGCGGTCTGATGTATAGCCCTCCGTGTCAGATGTTGGACTTTCGTTGTTGAAACATCAGCAGGTGTTGGTGAGGGTGAACGCTGCTCAGCTTTCATTACTGCTCGTTTGTTGTTTGACATTTTAGCAAACTAATTATTGTTCCCCTTGTCTGCCGTTACTGTAATTACATTTCTTACCAAGATGAATAAAGTGTCATTTTTTCTAGGTGGCCTCAATCTGAAACCGACTGCTGCTTTACTGTGTGCATGATGCATACGTTCAACAGTGATGCCAGTTTGTCTTGCCCTGGTATGTTAGATAGAACTGCTTTTGGTAATACATAAGTTATTGTTATGGAGCTTGGTAATATAGTTTGAGGAGTGTACATGTTTGTTTTTTTTAACAGCTAGTGAGGAGAAAAGAAAGTGGGACAGACCAGAAGTCTGAAATTTGAACTGGCAAAGGATTAAATGTTGCACAGTCATCACACTGGCTGCTGGAATCTTTTTAAACTGACATTTGAACGCATACAATTTATTTTTCTTTTTTTTCTGTTTACATAAATTCTGCACTTCATCATTAATTTAAACAAACTATTAATCAAGAAAATAATTGGCAGATTATTTAAATCATGAAAGTAGTAGTTAGTGACAACCTTACTTTTCATATCCTGCCACAACTAAAATTAGGTTAAGGAGTTAAAAAGGGTTAACGGATTTAACAAAAGGTGTGTGTCTGTGTGTGTGTGGGGGGAAGTCATGGGGGGGAATAGTAGTAGCAAAAATGGCCCAAAAACCCCAAACAGCTCACACCACTCCAGCTTGCAATCTGCATAACCATAGAAACAGGCAAGCATGCAGAAACATCAAGAGGCAAAGCATGAGAGTCAACCACAGAACAAGCACAGTCCCAACTAAACCGTGAGCAGTGGCTGAACAGGGTGTGAGGCTGGGGGTATGGAGGGCGGGGCCAGGGGCTGACCGTGGATGTACTCTAGGGGGTCTTGGCCGGAGATGAGCCAGTTTCGGAAGAGGCGGAGGTGGTAGGAGCACTGGTGGAGGTGGTGGGCCAGCGCCCCGTCCAGAGAGAGGTGGCAGCCCAGGCTGAGGTCGGTGGAGAAATGCCTCAACAACTGGGCCACACGGTGCTCCTCCAAGGGCTCTGAGGAGGAAGAGGGAGAGCGAGGAAGGACAGAGCAGTGGAGGAGGAGGAGTACTAAAGACATGAAACGATATAGGATAGGATATAAATCGAGCAAGAAGGAAGAGAGAGAAGGACTGAAGTATGACACAGATGAGAAGGGGAATAAGAGTTCGGAGAGAAAGGGGAGGAAACAGAGAGGAGATAGGAGGGAGTGTGTGTGTGTGTTTATGAAGGTGGTGCTGTACACGCAAGGAGGCAGCCAATAGCTCATCATGGCCGCCAAACAGCCAAAGATCAGAAGAAGCAGCAAATCATCTCAAGCAACTTTCCGAGACAAAAATCATCCAGCACGTCAGCAAAGATCGGAACAAGACACCCTAAACAAAAACATGTTGCTCCTCTGCAGCATCTCCATTTGACTTTGAAAAGAACCAATTAATGAGAATCCACGAAGGAGCAAGAGTCGGAAAAGACATTTGCATGAAGCGGTAAAAGCACAAAATGAACACAGCCACCTCTCCAAACAAACACTGCAGAAGCTTTTACAAGTGCGGGTAAACCTTGCGTCCACATCAACAAAACAATTTGGACAATCGATGTCATCTTATTTACACAAAGCTGCAGCTGGACATTTGGTGCCAACACAAAACTGCATCACCGGGGGCCGTCGTACCTTTTGCAGTGCACCAGACAGGTGGAGCCACTGCTATGGCGGATGTGTCATCTTTTGTTCCTGTGGTGAATAATAAATGTAAGAGAAGAACAAACTAACATAGTGTGTGGAAGATACACTGAATGTATTTGCATGGTATTATCCAACAGGAAGTGTTCATCTTGTGGGGCAATTTGAAATCCGACTGTCGTGTTCACACTTTACTGCTCTGGTTGATAAGTCGACTCTCGCATGAACTCGCCACCGAAACACTCGTGGATGAACATTTTTGCCAGTCAGACCCCTTAAATGACAGAACTCTATTCATTCACATATGAAGGAAGCAGTCCAACATGGCTCTTCCATCCAAAGGCAGAGACATGAGACGATTTACAAAATCCTGACTGACGAAAACCGAGTTAATCCATTTCAAACTAGTCCTTTTTTCTCGAGTGGAAGGACAGAAAAACGTAGCTGGTTGGTTCACAACATTAATAGTTCATCGTCTATGCTTCCCTTCTGCCTCACAGAGAAATGTACTCAAGAAATGAACCAAAAATCAATAAAAACATCAAAGTGGAGACATTCCGTTGTTGCCACACACATCGTCATGACACTTCATTAATAATTGAATATTTGTCCTTTTTTTCAAGTCTTGGAACACACTGGACAACCACATCTGAAAACATTGAAAAAAATACGTGTGCCGATGGATCAAAAACAAAAACTGGCGGATGTTTCTTTCAGAACAGACACAGGAGGTGGGATGAACGACGCTTTAACCCTTCCTCTGTTTGTCAATAAGAGCTGATCCTGGTTCTGTCAGCTGTGATTGAACCGTATTCACCCTTTAATCCACATAACACAGGCGGCCTCGTTTAAGAAAAACGACATTAGCATTACTGAGTCGTGAAGCCGAGGTCAGAGGAAGGGTTAAACACTCATGTGCTGCTGGTGGCGTTTTAACAATGAGCTCAGTTCACATCCTCTACCATGACGACAACAGGTGTGTATTTTATGTAGTTACAGTGTACACATGCACACACACATCTATCCACTGGAGAAAAAAAACAAACAAAAAAAAAAACTGAATTACTGGGTAATGGTGATAAATTTACAAATTGTATGCAGGATGTGAAACAGGGTTCCCACCCTTGGCTCGGTGCACAATTCCATCATAAAGCTATCTATTTTTAAAACATGAAACCAGTGAAGAGGCATGAGACTCTAAAAAAATAAAATAAAAATAAAATGGAATGATGAAGCTGATTGCTATTACAGGTCCAAAAAGGGACCGGCAGGGTTCACCTGTTAGTTATGAGTATAACTGATTTTCTAAGTTGCTTTACTCATTACAGGGAGTACTACTGTGCAGTTGTATAATGCCTTATGTGGCTTATCTATTTTGAACAGAAAAGCCTGCATTACATTGGAAGAGTAGGATCCAGCGTTTTTCAGAGCTCGGCCCACTCTAGGGGCTGAAAGACAGGAAACCTTAGCATCTGCTGCTTCGATTCTCAACCTTCTTTTGTCTCTTGCAAGTCTCCAAACTTTATTGAAGTGTGACACTAAATTAAAAAGTAGCCCTTTAGTAAATCAGAGCTGATAATACAAAACAAACATTATTCACCTGGCCCTATAACAGAATAGTATCTTTTATGACTTTAAACAGAAAAAACCCAGCACTAAAACATGTTGGCCTCACAATAAAGTTGCTCTTCAAACTACAAGTGCAGCTGGAGTTTTGACCTCTACAGAATATTTTCCCACTCCATGCACTTTCGAAGGAGTTGAAGTTGTGCCAGAAATCCTTACTGTGCTGGATGTTTTGTGCAAACATGACAAGGAGACACAGAGCCCAGATAAATGACTCCAATACTGACCCAACCAGGATCGGAACAGGGATGTTTCTGCCAACAATCCCACAATGCAATGCTCCTCAATTTAAAGAGGAGAGAATTACTGCTGTGCGACTCTACAGCTGGCAGTGATGATGCAAAAATAATCTAAATTTAATGCTCACTGTCGAGTAGGGCTGCACGATTATGGCCAAAATGCTAATCACAATTATTTTTGATCAAGATTGACATCACAAATCTTTCTCAAGATTATTACGTTTTTTGTTTTTTTTTGGGACAAAATATTTCTATTGCATTCACATTTAAATAATTTAAAGAAACGTTTAGTAAGTGTCCGTTGTGTGTTTTTGGTCATTATCCATTTTATCTGCAAATTAGAGTATGTTATTTTATTTCCAAGTAGCAGCTGCTGTTGGACGCTTTGACAACTTTACAGGAACCATGTTACTCGTGTACAACGTTATAGAGATCAAAATACTGCAGAACGCCGACAGTAACATACATAATTATAGACCAGTGCTTAGTCTCTGATTTAAACTGGACTCAGTTGGAAATTAGGAAACTGGCAGACTCAAAATTATACTATTCTAAAATCCACATTGCATCACAATGGAAATATTCAATGGCAACGGTAAACGTAGGTTTTGCAGTGAATGTTTGTGAATGGACTGTGGTTAACTGACACACGAGGTAAGCGTTGCTATTGCCTACCGTAAAGGCAGTAGAGGACGATGCAGTTTATTAGAACGGTCTTTTGTTAATCATCCATCGGTTAGAAGTGAAGTCTAAGAAGAGAATAAATAGCACGTAATAGGCGGTAAAAGAAGGTAAATCGGAAAAGATTCCTTGCCAATTAGCCATGTTTCTTTTATAGGTATAAGTGTAAAGATGTCTATAGTTCCTGCTGCACTACTATAAGACCTTTGCAAACATTTACTGACATTCCCCGTCTCCTAATTTCTTGACATTCAGTTCAATGACTAGTGGGAACCCTGGTTAGAAAGAGAATGTCAGGTAGTGTTAGAAAAGTAAGAGTCCAAAGCATGTGAGTAAAAAAAAAAAAAAAAAAAAAAAGAAAAGAAAATTGAATCATTAGAAAAAATAAAATAAAGGAATGCTGGAGGGCCATGTGAAAAATAAAAACCTCATGGTCAAAAACAAAAGTTTGAAGACATGCAAGACAAAGGGAGGTGAAGTGGAAAAATACTTGAAAGAAGCAGACGTACCATTAGTCGGATACTTTGCAAACGACACAGAAAATCGTTTTACTGCCGGCATAGACAACAACTCTGAGGAAATAAAAAAATAAAAATAAATAAAAAAATCACTAGTGTTACTATGAGCCACAGTAACTTGTGTAATCATGTTTTATCCTTTCCCTGTTCTTCTCTAAAGATCAACCAGCACCTAAACAAATGAGTGGGTTTAGGAATCAGAACGGTCTGAACTAACTGAAGTTACTGTTGGAGATATTTGATGATGTGTGAAGATGACTGTGGGACAACATGACATGAAGAAATGTTTTAACTCAGGAGGTGAAGAGTACACACCAAGAACTATAACATTTTGAAAAAACAAGCCCAATATTCAGCCCCACCACTAACCCTGCACGAGGTCTAACAATGGCAAGGTAAACAACAATCCCGGGAAATAGTACATGACAGAGGCTGAACGGCATTTAACTGAGACAACGACGAAAAATATCAACTAGTGAACCTGACAAAGAATAAGCTGCTTCAAGTTTTAAAAATGACACCGACTCTACACTCACGGAGGAGCATGCACTGAATCAGCACAATTTGTGCAAACTCGACTGCATCAAGACTAGAATGCTTCCTTTCATTCTTGAAAAGGAGGTGGAACAAGATGGATGACAAAGACCGACAGCGAGGCTACATGTGAGACAACCAGGAGGATGGCAGCTGAGAGGAGACTGTAGGTCTGTGTAACACCACAGTGACACCTCCTGGACGACATGACAACAGACATCAGGGCCAAGCATGGTGGCCATGTTTTGATGCATCATTACGCCCTAGGATTTAATATCGACCGTTCCTTTTCACATATAACATTATTCAAAAAGCGGTTTGAATAACATCTGGCACAGTTACAGCACTAGCTTTCTAACTCCATCAGCGGAGGGCTGATATGTTCAGAAGAAATTAAGAGTGGATGATGAGAATGTAAAATTGCTGTATGACTTCTGCTATTGAGTCCAAATATACAACATCAGATCATCGTGATTCTCCTGGAAGTATCCTTAACGTTTCTTATGTCAGCAGCGATATCAAAAACGCCAGTCGTACGGCTACTAGTGATTTTAACTGGCTGAAATATAAACGTGGTTGTATTGCATCTATAACCACTGAGCAGACTTTAATAGGAAGTCAGTGCAGCCATGTATCATGAAGAAAATAAACATTATGGTTTTGAGAAAAAAGCGCAGTTAACAGTTAATGTACTAATGAACAGTTGCTTCATACATGCAGTTCTAAAAAAAAAAAAAAAATGTATATATATATATATATATATATAGTATGCTGTTCTGAATATAAATAAACTGTCACTAAAATCTCAGACTAACAAACTCTCAAAAAACTCAATGCCATCTTAAAATGACAAGTGTGATATCCACTGCACAGTTAATGTTGCAGTTGACAAAAATGAACATAATCATTAGGTAAAAGTCTTTGTAACTCAGCTGGAAACTAATGACTCCACAAACCAAGTGGACGTTTACAATACTCTACTTTAAGACACTGACTTGTGCTATTCTCGGTAAAACTTGAGCATGTATGCAAACTGCTAAAAACAAATACACCAATTTTACGCAAAGTGGTGCGGAGAAGGAAAATAAATAAGATGGGAAAATCCAGTGGTTGTGGTGGCTAGAATGAATATGAAGTCTAAAAAATACAAAATTATAAAATATATGTATGAGCATACATGATGCGTTTTCCTTTTTAATTCTCAATTTTCTCATAAAGCACATGTTCTTCTGGTCCAGTTAAGTTCTACTGCTGACATTTTCTCTAACTACAATACTCAATACTTGCTCATACTAAACCTATCTACAGTATACATTTCTACTAAATATACTTATGTGCCCAGTTTCACCACAGGGCATCGCTCAGGATGTCAAACTTAAGATATTTAACTTGTTAGGACTAAGAAGAAATGTGAAAGACACTGATCTGCTGTTGCCCTGTGCAGGTTTGTGAAGGAGCGCAGTCTCGAAAACGTACCGTCTTTGTAGGACAGACTGCCGGTGGAGAATTTTTTGCGATGTGCGCGTGCGTAGTCCTGCAGGTTAGGGGCGCTAGAGGAACCACCTAGGACAGTGGTGCTGAAGAGCCCGGCGCACTGAGAGCCTGCGAGGGGGGCGGGGTGGGGGGGTTAGTCACCACTACATATCATGCTGTTACTCAAACAACTATCCAGAGAGAGACAGAGAAAGAGAGAAAAAAAGAGACAGAAAAACAGAGAAAAAGAGACAGACAAGCAGACTCAAGGACCCAAAGGAGACCAGGCATCTCGTAAAAACATCTCTCTCTCTCCCCATCTGCGCTCCTCACAAGAGGCTGGAGAAAGTTATTAAAGTTTAGAAAAAATCCATTTCTTAACAATTTGTGATACATTTTACGTATTTTTACGCTTTTGTGTATCCACTTTCCCTCTTTCTCTTCACTTATTCATTTTCTATATTTCCCAGAATGCTTTTTGACAGTATGTCCAAACCAAGAGTGCAAAAAAAAAAAAAAAAAGCAGCATAGAAAGAGAATATAGAGGCAAAAGCAACAGAATTAGATCGGTTCTGTCTGAAAAATGTATTCCTACACAACTGTTGAACAGCAGTGCAAAACGGCAGCTCCAAAAAGTGTTGTCCTTCAATTCTGAGGGACTGCCACCAAAATGTGAAGTGCATCTCTGATGTTTTAGACAGCTGAGACTGCACCACACTGAAGGGAGAAATGATTGGAGGATTACTGCGGTGGAAAGAGGCAGTGACATGTTAACCTGTATAGAGCTGCATAAATATTGACACTGCAACTCTGAATAGAATTTAACGCCTTAGTGGAGTATCTCAGCATGGTACACACATTTCAGGATTCTCCTTACATTTAGTTCACATGAAGGGAGTGGAAAACAATCGCACAATTGACTAACTTCGTTATGCAACACAACTGTACGTTGAGAGCATTTAAAAAACACTGAGCTCATCTTCCAGACAAAGATCAACCACAGTGTTGGAATCATTGAGATTCCCTGTGCAAAATGCAAACTGGACCATGGTACTGCCTTTGAATTATAAATTATAGTTATAAAACAGTTATAATAACAAACACATATATATCACACATATACATCTCCATCTGGAGAAATTAAGTTAAGACCAGCTGCTTACATTCATGCCCCACACAGTCAAAACAGCCATCAGTGTAGTAGTTCTAGGGGTGTCACGATTTCATTCCAAAAATCGATCGAATTGAGCTTTCAAATTCGGAATCTGAAGGATTTGCTCAGCAAGGATTTCGCTTTTTTCAGTTTAAAAAGGAGCCTGCAGCTAAAAGACAACACAGCGCAGTTTACCGACAGCCCTTCTGCCATCTACTGTTTGTTTGCAACAGTGTGTTCCCCCTTGACTGGTGAAATAAGTTATTATTACATTTTGAATTAATGTTTTAATTTAACCATATGGTCTTACTGTGGTAGCCCACATTCCCGAGAAACGTATGGTGGATATATCGACTTGATACCTTTTTAAATGTACATGACAGTTGTCAGGGCATAACACCAATGATCTGTTGATCTTTACAAATCAAGACTCGAACAATAGCAGAGCCGTCAGTGTCAGAAAATCGAATCATGGATCAGGAGAATCGTGACACCCCTAATTATTTCCATTTGTGATAACATCCTCCCAGATCAAAGATCATCCTCGCCCCTCCCCATCACTCTATGCCATTTCACAGTCATTTATACACACAGTTGCCATGGAAACAGTGCATTATGAGCCTTACCTAATCCACTTTGTTTCATCTCGGGGGATTGACGCGAGCATAACGAGAAGAGGCGATAACTGCCTACTTTGGAAGATGATGTCTCTGACCACACACACACGCACACACACACACACACACACACACGACCCTCAGACAGTGGTACCAGGGCAGCTTGACCGTATTTCATATCATGCTAGAGTGATTTCATGTTTGATAATAGCTTTCATAGCAAACTGTAACTCTTCAAGTCCACAAAGAAAGAAACTGATTTCAGAAACAAGATTCTGGTGTAATGACTCTGCTTCTTCTAAAGACTAGGTGGATAAGTCTGCATCACCTCCATGGATCCAGTCTTATGATTGCGTATGAGTGGGGACCTCCTCTGAATGGTGATTGGCTCAGACAGCGGCACGGCGCGGTCGGTCTCGTCCCGTGAGAGGTCCTCCATGCTGCCGGGGTCGGTCTGTTTCTGCCCGTTCTGAATGAGCAGAGAGAATAAGGAGAGAATACATATGCTGCCATCTGCAGAACAAAAACACAGGCAAAATGCTTGAACGGGATTCTACCTGCCGTGCTACCTCTGCAGAAGCGGGCCTGAAGCCAAAGCCGGTTGGTGCGTTCTCCTCCTCCTCAACGCCTTTGACACCAGGGCTGAAGTGAAGCTCTACGTGGAAGCGTTCCTCAGAGGCCAGATCCTTTAGGGGGAGAACAACAGAGATATTAAGAGATATTGTTTGGTAATGTTTCATTGTCCTCTCCAATATGATACCTATATTGAATATTACATTTGCTTATATTTTATGTTGAATATAAAATAATCTCTCAATTGTTACATTTTGTTTGCGTTTTGCAAGCAGCCATACAATAACTTTCCCTGAATAAAAGTAACTATAAACTGGCAACATGATCAATTAAATCACAGTTAGTTTAAAGAGCAAGCAGAGAAGGGTACAAAGCTGAGTGAGCATTGGATGACAGCTTCTGGTTCTTTCAGTGTTCAATAAAAAAGAAAAACAAATAAAAAAATAAATAATAATAAAAGAAATTAAAAAAAATAAAAATCAGTGACTTGGACACATTTCGCTCTCAAACGTATCGAGGTTCAATGCTAATAACAAGCCAGTTTATGCAGCAAAATTGTTATTAAGATTATCTCTACAGAGGGAAATTATTGGGCAAGAATGAAGGGTATGTTGTGTACTGTTCATTCATTCAACCTTTAGTCTACACATGGAGAACAAGTGCCTTCTTTACTGAGGAGGTTATGTTTTCGGTTCAGTTTGTTGTTTTGTTTGTCTGTTACTGGTCCGTCATGCATGAAACTTGGTAGAAGGGTGTAGCATGGACCAAGGAAGAATGCATTGAATTTTGAAGCAAAACCGAATTACAGGGCAGATAAACTCATTGTTTACTTATTAAAACAGCCTCTGTGGAGGTCTGCGCTATCTGACTGACCTTTCTAGTTTACAAGTGGATAAAGTTTATTCTTTTTTAATGTATACAAATGTATACACCCAAAGACAGATGGACAGACAGGCGGCAGCTATCAGGATGATACAATGTCATGGAGGCCATGTGCCAAGGTGGCTGTACATAACAAAAGTTAATAAACAAACCAACAAAAACACTACCTTATTGTTGTCCTCATACAGCATGATGACAATCTGAGTCATGTAGTTGAGTTCAGAGACAGCACTGAGGTAATCCATGGCACGCTTCCACTGCTGGTCCTTCTCCTCCTATTGTGCGCGCACGCAGACACACAACTTTAGTTTGAACTTTTACCTCCATCTGAGAAACATTTAAAGTTTTGCAGTATTGATGTTTGATTGCTTACATCAAGCAAGCCTCCATAGCGGAAAATGCTGAGCAGGGAGTGGACGTGACTCTCGCTCGTGAAATACAAACGTGTCCTGACATGGCGCCCAGGAGACATCACTCCGCGAGAGTACCTGCGGACAAGACACCGCTGTACTAGATTGTCTGAAATATTCTTATCATTCATCATCCCCATCATCTAAACAGCCTGGTATTGAATTCACTTCACTCACAGAGGGTGCAGTTTGTTGACAGACTCGTCCTCGTGGGTCCTCTGCAGGTCAAGCTGGATCTTTCTGACCAGTGGGAGGCAGTGGGTGTATGCTATGTCCAATTTCTCCACTCTATTTATGCCATATTCCTGCAAAAAAACATAGAAATGTGCTAAAAAAATACAACAGCCCCTGAAGAGGTAATACCTTTGACAACTTTTGGGTGTAAATTCCTTGTTTCACAGTATATCAAAGCAGTTCATTGGTCTCAAATAAGTCTTATTCACAAGGTGATGCTTAAGAAAATGTTAAATGATATAGAACATTAGGTTGGATTAGCAACTTTTTATTTTCAGGTATTAAAGTTTAAATGCGTCAACACTGAAAATGTCACTATATTTTCATTTGTGTTTTGTTATTTTCCTTTTTAAATGTGAAGGAATTTGTAACTGACTAGCTTTGATAGAAAGAAGTCAAATAATTAAACATTTTGTGCAGAATTAAAGTAAGTTAAATAATAAATCTAGCAACAGTACTTTCCTTCTCTCAGTTTATCTTGAATCAAAAAACTGAAATGATCCTTAAAAATGTTTCTTTGCTGCAGACCAGATGTAACACCCGTCCCCTCTCTACCCCTGAACCCCCTCCTTCCTCCCCCCTCTCTCACCTGTGGGATGACGATGTCAGCCAAAGCTCGAGACAGTCTGAACAGCTCCAGCGTGTCCTCCAGGCCCAGAGTAGCGTTGTGGATGACATCGTACTTCACACAGTCGTAAATGTCAGGTATTTTACTGATGTCGTAGCGGCCGTTCTTCATGCGGAAGTCTCTCTCAAGTTTGGACCAGCGCTGCAGCATTAGCTCCAGTGTCTCACTGTGGTACAGCTGCAGGTCTGGGTGAGGGAAAAGATTACTTAACATTGCATGTGATAAACAAAAAGGCTTTGAGGGTTACAAATGAATTGTTCATCTATATTTATA
>CALSCE010009344.1:10331163-10371095 GCA_943593645.1 Bovichtus variegatus | reverse complement strand
TGGCAAGGGCAACAATTGATGTATGAAAAGTATAAAATAAACAAAAACATTTTACCTTCAAAAAATATGCTTCTAGTGATGGAGTCCTATTACTCTCCTAACCGAACAAAAACACTTGTTTTAACTATCCAACTATATCTTAGACTAAGAATAACACAACTATCTGTACTCATTATCTTACCAACTTTAACAAAGGCAAACAGAATTTACACCGGTCAGATAAATACAAAAAGGTAAAATTCTTGTCACTTTCATGTTAATTTGGATGAATTTGGTTCAGATCTGCAGGAATCACTAAAGTGGCCTACTTTTGATTCAAAACGCCGAAAAGTGACACGCTTGCATACCTAATGTGCCTAATTGTATATATTAGGGGCTGTGTACCACTATTGCAGAGAAAACATGTTTTTTTAAATTTCTTATTCAGGTCACCTAACTTTGCCATTGTACTGAAAATGTGGTGTGGCGAACATAAAAAGTTTAAAACCTTGAGATCATTCTCAGGCTGAGAGAGGATTTTCACTCACCGGCTGACTTGGGGTCTTCCATCCTCTTGCGGATCTGGGAGGTGAGGCTCTGAATGAGGGCGTAGACCTGGTCACATGTGGCCACTGGGTTCTCGACTATCTTCATCGAATTCACCAAAGAGTCACTACAGGTCGGGGCCAGCTGTCACACACATACAGGAAGAAAAGAAGCACAAAAGGACTTTAATGAACAAGTCAATCACACAGGACAAACGAATACTGACTGCTTTCACATTACAAAAGACCTCAAAATCCCAAGGCTGCTATACGTTTACCATTTGATTTAATGGAGTAGAAAGAAAAGAAATAAATCAACAGTTAGCTCAAGAAATACAATCCTTTCCGCTTTCATTATAACACGTTAGTAATCCTCTGACTGATCAAAGGAGATATGGTCACAGACAATTATGTTGAAACTCCCTGTCTCCAAGTATCATTCTCTCAGTCTAACAATTACTGTGGGAAACATTTGTTAAAAAACATACTTGAATACGTAGGTTCGTAGAGAAGTGAGAATACATTACTATTTAAAGATACAGTTTGGGAGGAGTCGCTGTAGTGGAAAGATTTTAAACATGCACACAAACATGTACGCATCTAAGTTTAACCACAAAATAGTACTTGAGGCTGTGAGCAGCTCAACTTGTGCAATTAAATGAATTCAGTGCAGGTAGAATTTATCCAGCGAGCTGGGTATTTAAACAAAATATATTTGTAAAAAAGAAACATGGTTTTTAATCATCCATCATGCCCATGTGTTCTAGTTCAACACTGGCTATCTCGAGAATAATTGGCATAAGCAGATGTCTCATGTCTTGTTGTGTCCCAGGTAAAATTTTAAGTACTAAAGCATAAAAAGGTCATGACATATGGCGCAAGGCGTCACATGTGCTTCCCGTGTAAAAACCACTGGCTGCACAGAATGCACACACAGGTCTACCGATATACAACAGTGTTTCTCAATGTTCTGTCCCTCACAAACAAATGGGTGAGAGTGCTAAACAGTTATCTAATCACCCTATCAAAGTCCTCGTCGTTGAAGTCCCTGTCCTTCTGCAGAATCTCGTGGAGTCGGGCCTTGACGCGGTGCTGGCAGCTGCTCAGCGAGTCGCTGTCGTTGTCTAGCAGCCCGTTCATGTTGGCGCTCTTCACCATCTGCACCAGGATGGGTGTCAGCTCACCCTCCAGAGCCAGCAAACCCTGATTTCACACACACACACACACAATAAATAGGTAATCTTTGATTTGTTTTGATACAAAGTGATAATGAGATAATCTGCCAACAGTGTGTCCAATACTTTGATATCTTGCAAATGACAACTAGCATGAGCTGCTGTCCTGGGACTTAGGAAACCAAACACCATGACATTTTGTGACATGACTGATCTTGTTGACATTGACTACACTACACATTTCTACACTATATAAATATACAGTAGCACAAACATTTAGACAAATAATATTTGGTAACAGCTTAGTCTAACAGTTATTACAAATCAACAGCCAACAGTACTGGACATCACAGCCCATTCTCTAAAGAAGCTGTGAATATCTAAAAAGACAAATATTACGAGCTCGGAGAAAGCCTTTTTCTGTTAAAGTCATTTGACGTTCTGCAGGGGCCGCTGTTTTCTTTCTATTCAACTAAGATGTAGATTCCCGCTTCTTTTAACTACAATGCATTTTCTATTTATTCTAGACTCACAGCTGTAAGCATTTCTGTAAACAGAAATATGTACCTCCTGTAATTGCAACCGCTTGGTGGTTAAAAGAAGTTCAAAGGTTTCAACTGGCTGTAGCTTGAATCCTTTTTGTTTGCATCACCGATGATGCCGAGCAACAGCAAAGAAATGTCTATCTTGTATGGAGCTGTTTGAATACTAGAATACTGCACACCTTTGCGAACGCTGCTGCAGTCATCTGCACGCGGCCTTCATCCGACGCATATATCTTCAGGTCGTGTCTGTAGGTGCTGTGTAACCGCAGTAACCCACAGCCTGGAAATCCAGCATAGTCTCCTACAAAAATATCAGCAACAACATGAGTAAATACGCAGACACAGATGTTGCTGGTTGAAAAGCCACTTCAAAACTTACAAGCACACCTGGGTACAAACTGTCTGACTTAGGATCTCTTCTTTCATAAACATCTACCGTGTTTGAACAAGAAATATCTGAACGCGTCGCACCCCGGTTGCCGCTCTGTGACCATTTGTAACTGAAGTAAAAAACAATCCTTGGACTGTTTGCTCTAATGAAGACTGTCACTTTCCTTGTCCAGGTTTTAGTTGTTTACATCTCTGTCCGAACATCTCATGTTCTCTGGCATGTTCATGTTTTCTTTGAAGCCACTGTTCGATTCTATTACTGTGATATCTTATTTCCTTTGGTTAGAGTCGCTCCTTTGATCTGTAACATGTGCACATTTACTGTCCTAGGAAGTGCCCCACTGAGTTAAAACAGACGTAAGTAAGTAAGTAATGAGAAAAGCAGACATACAGAAGATACAGAGAGAGAGAAAGAAAGAGAGAGACAGACAGACAGAGAGAGAGAGAGACAGACAGAGAGAGAGAGACAGAGAGAGAGAGAGAGAGACAGACAGAGAGAGAGAGAGACAGACAGAGAGAGAGAGATAAACTGTATTTTGGCAGCACACATTTAAAATACACAATTATTTTTAGGATATCTAATAACAAAAATTATAATAATAACAGATTTTACACACTATAAATACCTATGTTGAAGCATCTATAGACTGTATGCGATGGTAAACCATTAATAACATATTTGTGTGTTCCTGAAACACACAAATAAATTGGCACAAAGTGGCCCACATTTCATGTCCCGCTTTCCACTTCGCGCTCTGACCTCATATGGATCAGTAGCTACTCAGTGTAGTGGCACAATAAGCAATTAAAAGTTTCTGAAATATGAGGCCACAGCCTCTTATTGTAGTAACAACAGCAGTGATGATGGTGGTTTGCATGTGAAACCGTTTCTGTGCTTGTGAATATATTTGTTGGTGATGCTTTAACTTTTTTTAACATCTCCTTGACCAACACTGATCACAGATATCTTCCATAACAAAATAAATACTTATATGATCCTGGAGGGGCAGGTGGTCAAAGTTTAACTTTTTTTTTTTTTATTACAGCTAGAGAAATGAAATACTACATGATGTTTTTTCAGTAGAAAGACGTGCCGTGCGTCTCACCTTGACCTCCGGGGTACATACACCTGAAGGCCCTTCCCAGCTCCTCAGCCTGAACTCTGCCAGCAGGAGTCAGCTCTCCTCCCCACTTCAGCACCAGCAGCAGAGATGGACCTTCCTTACGTGTGTCTGAAAACCAAATCCAGAGGACCCTAGTTCACACTTGCTTCAGTATTTTGGCTCGTTGAAAAATATGCTTTTAATTTTTTCCTACCTTCTTCCTCACTTGAGGTTTTAGGCTGCCCATGGGGCAGGTAAGTTAGTTGCACTTTTCTGTTGATCCCCGAGAAGTGGCCATACCTGTATTAGCAAGAACACAAGTCATCAAAAGCTAAAGCTTGGATGGATAAACATGATTGTATACCTTCTTTTACCTCTGTAAACAAAATGGGGGCTTGCCATTACTAATGATATAGTTGGGCAGAGAATTCCCTTTGACACATGTTGTGCCATCACAAGCTGGGCATATAAAAACGTTTGAGAAAAACAATTGCCCTAATGTTCCCTCTGCATAGAGGCTGTTTACAGGACATACACGGCAGCCGTAACACATCAAAGGCTCTTGGATTTGTGTATGGCAGATGGCGACCTTTTAAAAACTCATTTGTCATAATAAGCACGGGAGGAAGCCAAAGACACACTTGGGAAACTCTGTCCCAACCACCGTTAGTAACTTCAACAGGAAGGTGACCTCCAAAAAGTGAAGCTATGCATATCAGTGAACCAATAGCAAATCATCTTATCATTTTAGAATAAACTTAATCATTGGAGACACAGTTTCAAAAGTTCTCTTAACCACCAGTATGCATTGCAAAATCTGTAATTAATTTTTGCAGTCTATCAACTTGCTGAAATGACCTAGAAATGAACTATGAGAACTAATGAGATTGAGGACTAGTGGTAAATAAAGTAACAGTTCACTTCACTCACATTTCCAGAACAGTCTTCAGCTGCTCCAGTTTGGACTTCTTCTCTTCTATCTCGCAGTCATTGTGCTGTCCTAGTTCTGCTAACAACTGCCGTGTGATGTCCAGCACCTCCTGTTGAGGGTCAGAGTAACCAGCTGTCAGAGATCTTACATAAAGTTAAATCACACAAAGGCTGGGAAATATGCGAGTTAAGCATTACAAGGTCAAACCTACTTAACCATGCTTTTGTCTGTTTATTGTTACCTGCAGCTGTTTTGGCTTCTTCAGCTTTAATTTCCCCGTTTTGTATCCTCCATATTTTTCAAATAGATCAAAGAACCTGGATACATCAGAGACAAATTTCAAATTATTGAAAAGTATTTCTACTGACTTTGTAGTGAAAAGGAAGGCAAGAACAGAGATGTCCTACATGGGGTTGCGAACTTCCATCTTCATCTTCTGTTTGGGCGTTCTGTCTCCGTGTCGGATGACAGCGATGACACAGCGTAGCTCCATCCTGAGGAGTGCAAGAGGAAGTTAACATCAACAGTAACATCCCATAAATGGACTTTTGTGTCTGTTTGACTCTGAGACCTTGAGAAAAGGACATTTTACAAAACAAATTCAAGACACAATAAAGCGATTCAATACAACTTAATAATATTTATGTCTGCAGGGCTGATGTGAAAAGGTAACTTCACATACTGCTTAAATGGTTTGACTGTTCTGACTCACATGGTCCCTGACGTAGTGGGAACAATAGGGATGTCCTCTGCCTCAGTAGGGATGGACCAAGGAATCTGAAACTGAGGAGCCAGCTCACGCATCACGATGTTCCTAAAGAGCCATGAAGACACACAACTACAATCAGCAGAGAAACAAGAAGAAAACCAAAGCAAGCTCAGGAGAAAATGGTTCAAGGAATGACAACAGAGAAATGCGGTACCCGAGGATTTTGGCGCAGTCGTCATAGTACTTCATCGAGTTCTTCACGAAACTGAAACCATTGACATCACACACATAGGAGTGTCCATTGGCTCGGAGAAGATCGAAGCCACACACGGTTTGCTGCAGTGAGAGAAGACACAGTTCAGCCTCAGCAATGCAACTCCACAAGGAAGGACAGAGTAAACCGGGACAAAGCAGACTTCATCAGGACAATGATTTGCTCACCTTGAATGCTAGGCAGACCTTCCGGGCCACCAGTTTCTCCATGGCTGAGAGCATGACGGGGTAGCGGACCTCCTTCCCCTCGCTGTCTCTCTCCACCTTCCCGTCCAGAGCAGGGGACTTCCGAGCCTCAGCATGAGCATAGTCAGGGCCCACAGTGTACACCTGAGGTCACATGAAACATCACCAGACGTCCTCTCAATCTAAAAGTTGATTCTATGGGTTGCACTGACTAAAGTTATTGTCCCATAACACAAAAATTACCATAATAGAGCTGTGAAGTGTGAGGGGTCGCTGGTTCCGGAAGTATTTTCCCCATTCTGTATTACCATTTCTAATTTTACTTTAAACAATATCCACAATGTTACTTAACATAGAAACATGGAACTCTGTCGGATGAAATTGAGCCCGAGGTTTATGATAGGAACACTAGTTTTAATTATTTCAACTTCGTTTCTGAGAAATAATGTTTTTGCCGCAAGTTTGGCTTGGTGGACAGCTCTAAATTCTACCATACTCATGAGCCTTGGTTGCCATGGATAGGACGGCAAACAGTGGGGCAAATCAGAGCGGTAGCGAGTTCAAAACGCTTTGTTGGTGCAGTTGAGGACAAAACATGTTGCAATTCCTTTCCGATCATTATAATCAATACCTTAACATCGGTGCCATCTGTTGGCATGAACTCTTCATAGATGTAAGAGCCCGTCTTCCTCACGCTGCTCTCTGGCGAGTACACACTGCTCCGGCTCCCGATCTACACAAATCACACAGTGAGTGAAAAATGTTGTCAGTCTGAAAACACAGCCGTTTTTCCCCCCAGTGCAATTGTGCACTCTGAATAGTCTTGATAACATCCATCATTAAAGGCTGCAGCTTCATGTTTGACAACAGTGTTCCTGATTTATGATAACGCTGTTTCTCTCGCAGAGCAATAGACTCTTGCATCATGACAAGACAAGCCATTACGTGTTGCAGGCTACTGCCGAGTGCGTTTAAGTCTGTTCTGTTGTTTTAGCTGAAACGTTAAAAAAATGGCAGAATGAGTAGGATTTGTTGTTTGTGTTTGTAAACATTGCATTGAAAGTTGGCCCGTGCTCCCAGGCTGAATGACAGCAGAAGTGAACGCCCTCTGACTGAGGTTAGGGTGCTCAACCAAAGGATAAAAGGCAATCCCAGATTCACTCTCATTTTCGCCTCCCTTTATTTGCGTTTTTCCAGCGATGTGTCCGCAATTTTCATTGCATCCTCTTGGATGCGTGCACACAATCTTAAACATAGTTCCTACGTTTTTGAAGATGTTGATGCCCAGAAACGACCCGAAAGTTAATTTAGTCATTTCTTTCTTACCATTAAAAAAAAAAAAATGGATTACCATTGTTTATTTGCTTATCAGACAATTTTCTACACAGCAATATAAGAAAATACAGAGGACTGCAGGGTCTCATACAGACACCGCCACACCCTTCTAGTGGGTCATAAGTGATGATTGAGAGGGATTATTTTTGTATTACTCTATACCGTACATTGTTTTTTTTAGGAAAATCCTACTAATTCTGCCGTTATGTATTGATATAATGGTTGTTGAAAGTGGTCATTATGGCAACAGTAACCTGGTGTTGACGAGACAGTTTTAGGACTTACGTTTTTTGTTATCCGATGCCAGTTTCATCCCATCTTGCCACCAATTATTTTACTTAAGTAGTGCTGAATTATAGACAGAAAAAACAAGCCACAATAGCCAAAGCAAGGACCTTTCTGAAGAGTCGCTGGCTGCCACCGCCGGCAGAAGTGGGGTAGTAGATGTAGACGTTGTGGTCCTCAGCGCAGACAGGCTTCTCAACAAAAGGCTTTTGGAATACCTCTCCGTTAACCTCCACGTGGTCTTCTCCTTCCACCAGGTTACACTCTGAGACACACAGAGAAAATGTTTCTGTTAGCCAGGAAGCCCCGTATCATGAACCCTTAAAAATATACATAGGTGACACTTGCCCCCCCTATAGCTCTGTGAAGCGTCTCTGAACCTGTGAAGTCACATCATTACATTTAAGGAAGGCCGAGACATAAAACTTCTGAAACTCACCAGTCCGAGGACTGTCTATGTCACTGTGCAAAAACAGGATTTGAATGGCAGACCCATCATATCACAGCACTAAAGTATGGTACACTTGCAACTGCTTCGCATTTGATACTATATTTATCCACAGGCTGAAATAAAACCAATGCAGACTTAGATTAATGGCCTCAGGATGCTGCATGGGCAGGGGCTGCTTTTCTAAAAGCTTTTTTCTGGCAGAACAAAAGCTTTAAGAATCAAATAAAAAAAATGGGGTGGATATTGTCAGCTTTCTATTGTTTTTACCCATGGGATGTTACCAGTAAAGTAAAAAAAAAGAAAAAAAGAAAAAAGATACATGCATAAATGATTTATTGAATATCACTAATGAGCCTGCAGACTGACCTTCTGGTTTATCTGGGTCACGGTTCAGCACAGCATAGCGCGGGAGATCAATCCCTTCCTCCTGCAGGATGCGATACACCTCTCTCCTGTTGAAAAATAAACAACAGAAAGAAATAAACTATGGTTATTGTATTCTCAACCTCACTTTGCTTCGCATGCATAATGTTCAGCAACACTGGATGTCTGAGTACCTGTCCTGTATGTAGTACTGCATGTTCAGGTCATTGAGGAGCAGAGGATTTCTCAGTTTGGCATAGCTCACTGCCTTATCCAGCGGGAATCCTGGTTTACATGCAGAGAAATTATTCAATAAATAAAGCTCATGGTGAAGGTGAAAACAAGTTCAGAGTTATGGCTACTGAGACATTGTTAGAGAAAGCAGAACAGAACCACTGACTAAACATAATGCTCACATTGTATTACAGGACAGGCTGGCACTCTATTGAGCCTGTAAATGACTGGGCAGTTAATAAGAAGCCCATGTGATCACACAGACAGCATTGTTTCCGCTGGTAACATTTTGTATACAGCTAAATCTTTGCCACCCCAAAAAAAGAAATCCTAAAAACAGAGTAGTTACTGGATGTAACTTCGTTTCGATGTGCACGAGAACTACAAAGAGAGGAAGGGCGATGGCGTGAGAGATGTGACCCTTGACCTGATTTCCATAGTTTATAAAAAGCAGTGCAAAGATACAGACATTTCATACACGAGACGCAACCGCATTCGTTCCGCGTGTTTCATACTCGCACTCTCTCGTTTACATGAGCATGCTCTCCCTCTCTCCCTAGGGTAGTACAATACGTTTAAAAGGTTATTATATTAAAAAAGGATACCATGATGCAAACCAAATCACACATCCTGTTGTACAAATTTCCCACAAGTGTCTTTGTACAGCGGCAGTAAAATCAGTTACCTTCTGTAACTCTATATCTGACTAGATTGAACTCTCTCCAGGGGTCTGTCTGACAGTCCGTTACTTGGATTCAGTGGGAAACTTGAAAAACTTATTCTAAAGCACGTTAATGTTTTTGTGCACAATAGAGTCTGCGTCACAAGGAAGCAAACAGTGGTCGTACGCACACAATTATAATTAAAAACAAAAGCAAATCCTCTTCCCCACCACAAATACTTGTGTACTACACATATAGCCTTTATCCCACAGAAATAGCAAGTACCCCCCCCAGAAGATACAGAATATGTAACATGTGCATGTGTAGATTTATTTGATTTTGTTTGATCCAGCTTTTTAAAATCTGGACATAGATATCACCTCTGTAGGAAACAAATTAAACATAATAAATAAAGACCCACAAAAACCACTACATATGCCTTCATATGTGCGTTTGTGTGTGTGTGTGTGCTTTGTACCCTTGGAATGGAAGGAGATGAGGCAGTCACAGAGAGGCCATTTGTCCACGGGCTCGTTGAGGATGGCGTCCTCAGGGAAGATGACTACAGTGATGTACTCAAACTTACACAGCCTCTCCAGGATCTGGGTCATTGGCTTAGACTTGGACTTCTTCATCATGCAGCAGATCCCTACCACAATCTGTCGCTCCGGGGGCTGAACAAGAAAGAGAGAGGGAGGGCAACATTTCAACAATCGGTGTGAGGAAGCAAGAAAGACAATGAGAGCTTTGTCCCATGAATCTCCCATAAAACCTCATGCTGAAGAACTGACTGAAATAGATTTCTGTAGTGTAGAAAACTGTGTTGAAAATCGCCAATTTACCCGCGACAACACACACAAATATAAATTAATTTGATAGCACCATCCATAATCTTTAAAGGTTATTTTGTTCTAACATGTACACTACCATGACTTGTCTTGTTTTTTAGCCCTAGACTCTAGTCTGTCAACTACTATCCAGCTGACTTATTCACCAAAGCAACCAATATAAATGTTAACTTGCAGTGGCTATATATTACACTAGTTATTTGCAACTAGACTATTGACTGGCTTCTTGCTAACACATTCAGTCCGTTCACGTGCACTTGAGGCACTGTTACAGTTGGCTTTTTTTCAGTAAACGGTTTTCTTAAATCCGTTTTCCTTAATCTGGACAAGGGATTAGAGAAACCTGATTTCCCCAGCTAGATTTCTTCACAGTATACACAGAATCTGTTTTTTGGCATTCTTTTACATGTATATGACAAAGACTTCCCACCTAGAGATAATCACTGACATCGGGATGAAATGTGAGATGAGATTAGAGGTTGTTTAAAAAAGTAAAAATAAAATTATTTCAATGAAATGAACACAAAGTAGCTTCAAGTAGACTAAATAAGTGAGTTTCCACTGCTGAGCAGAGTATTTATAAAATTCAGATACTTTTGTGCTATGTGTATGAATGTCTGTCCTGAAAAGCAGTGTCTTCTATCACTAAATAAGAAAGCCATAATGCCAAAATAAGGTTGGGTGTATGTGAAGCGTAAAAGCATTCTGCGTAAACGCACTGAATGCCTCAATTACAAAGATGATCAGAGTGAAATGCTCTGGTTGCAGTCAAATCCCTACAGACTCTCTTTTGAGAACACCATGCTGTTTTTGAGAAATTCGTTAGAAGTTGTTCACAGACACTTTCACTCAAAAAGTGATGAGCTCCACCATGGCCACCAACGGTGCACAACGTTAACTAAAAGCCATCTACTGGTGACTCAACATATCATCCACCTATAATAATAATAATAATCTGATGCTTTAGAAATGATATTCTACCAAATGTCTTCCTACTGAGTGGAGAAATAGATTAAAGTAAAGAGGTTATGAAGTTAACCCCACCGAGTCTGCGTCTTCGTCGTCCTCATACAGCTCCATGTCTGTCCTCATGCTATCTTCCAGGACCTCGCTCTCATCCTCCTCGCAGCCCACGAAGAATCTGGGAGCGCCACGCCGGCTCTCGCCCGGGCTGTTGGTCTCTGACATCACAGTCCCCAGCGGCAGCCCTCAGCGTCCCACCGCGCCATCGTACACCAACACACCACCAGAGCGGACCGCCGATGGGAGGGCGCGAGGTCTGGGGAGAGGGACGGGTCCACTCTGCCTGAGTGGGACAGCAGAGCTGGTGGATGAAGGTGCGTGAGGCAGAGGGGCAAAATGAGACTGAAAGACGAGCGCTCAAACCTAAAAGGTTACGCGAGAAAGAATGGCGCTGGTCAGTCCTCTGCAATGATGCCGTTACTCAAGTTTCTCATTTTTCATTCAGCTAATTCACATCTCATATGACTGGCTTGGGTTTCTCAAAAGTCTTCAGCAACTTGGAGGCTGCAGCTCCAATTATCTGATGACAGTCCTGGCCTCCATTTGTATGCAAGACTGACAGTCCTACAAGAGAAACAAAACAATCAACATTATTCATGCACATTTTGCTTCATGCTGCCGAGTAATATTTTTGCATTGCCCCTAATCAAAGTTACAGTCTCACTGCGCTTCCCAATAGCCATACTTTAAAACATACTGCACACTCGTCATCCATGTTTGTTTACACATGGGACTTAAGCACATATTGGAGCATTTTTACCAAACTACATCTAATGTTAAAATCTTTAAAGCCATACAGGTAGACGTTGCGGGCATATTTTCTGTGAATAGCACCACCATGAAATACAATGTTTAGAAAACAGTATTAATCATCTTTCACTGCTTCCATTTCGGATAATGTTAGTCAGACTTAGATGGCAACTTGTAAATCGAGACATTTCATGGATTATTATTAACTCTTAACAAATGTCATGCTATGGTTTTCTTCTAAATTTCATTTGAATGTAAATGAATAAAATCACTAATTAAATCGAAATAAATAAAAACATTTCAGTTTTGGTTTCTTTCGGTCTTTCAGCTAAAAAAAAAAAAGAATACCATGTCTGGCATTGCAAATCACAGCCAATATACCATCTTTTAAGGCAAAAAATGGCTGCATGCTTGAGCAATAATTACCTCCAGCACTTACTCTACTGTTACACATTTAACCCTGACACTGCAGTCTGGTGCAGCAAAGCAGCAGGGGCATCAACTCTGATCTGCATTTCCATCACCACTAAACATTAGCCAGTCATGGAGACAGAACAGGCTAAAGACCACATGTCGTACTGTACACAAACAACCACAACTACTCATTACTCTCTGGCACGCTATAAGACACCCATCTGATCAACATGACATATTACCATCAAGCACAGTCGCTCAAGGGTCGAGGCTGACTGACTATTTGCAGTGGAAAATACTGTTATGAGCAAAAGCAGCCTAGAAGGGGTCCAAATGAGATAATAAACAAACACATAACTATCCAAAGCCTTAGGGATCACAAGCTGAGGGAACACAAATAGGACCGCAAAAAGACCAAGTTCCCTCCACAGAGTTTGCCAGTTTAGTTGTAGGTCCCTGTGACCTAAAAGGCGCAGTACTCAGCTAATCTTTATGGGATTCACGAATAATAATAAAGCATGTGTGTAACATGTAACTAAATGTTTAGTCTATGAATTATCAAGTCAGTCAAAAGAAAATTAATTGGCAACTATTTTGATAATTGAGTACTTGTTTAAGTACATTTTTAGGCAAAAAATCCACCCAAAGATTCACAATGTTTGGGTTTTCTTTGTCTTCTATGATAGTAAATTGGGTCACGCAAAAACAAGAAATATTAATGTCATTGTCAACTAGGTAACTTTAGGCACTTTATACTATTTCTGAAAATTCATTAGATGACTAATCAAGAAAACAATCAACAATATCAATCGATAATAACAACAATTTGAACATTAAACGATTATTAGTTCAAAGAACCCTTTGTGTGACTGAAGGGGCGGGGTTAAGTGTACTGCTGTCTGCCACTTGTTCCAAATATTCTTGGGAAAGGATCATTAGGACTTATGTCGTAGACAGTTGTATTAGATAAACGTATTTTGTGAGGAGTTATCTTTCCATTTAAACATAGTTATTACTAAAGTATCATGATTGATGTTGGTCATTACATTACCAGTCATTTAGCAGACGCTCTTATCCAGAGCGACTTACAGTGAACAGTCAGGGACAGTCCCCTGGAGCAACTCGCCTTGCTCAGGAGCACAATGGTGGCCGCCTGGTATTGAACTCACAAACTTCTGGTGTTCCATTAGAAAGCCTGACCACTAGACTACCACCACCCCACTGTCACATCTGTGCACATCCATTTAAGGCAATGGAAATAAGAAAATAGGGGTCTGTGGCTGTTAAGCATTAGCCTACTACATTATAAATGTTTAACTGTTGCCTGGTACCCACATACAGAAATTCAGTCTCACTCCTATTTTGGCAATGAGTTGATTTAAAATAAACTCTTTCCATGGCTAAATGGATTAGTGTTTCAGAGTTTGAGCATACCAGTTAATCTCTTCTATTACACCTGCTTACTCAAACTACGAGCAGGGCCATAGCTCCCACTGAAGAAGCTGAGGTCATGTGCTCTTTATTTATTTTAAATGGGACTTTGTGGGTTTACATTCTACAATTACATACACATGGTTGTTGTGGAGTGACAACCCTGTATCCCCATTATGTCAACTTCTAAAAAGGAGCTTGGAAAAAAGCACATCTCGCTTAAACCTTCGCCAAAATGCATTTTTGACACAATCCAGTTTTGAAAGAGGTTTAATAACTTAAGAGAAGCGGACGCTGAACATGAAAGTAACATTTTTTATTATCGATTAATTTACCTATTTTTCCTAGATTAATTAATTATTTAGTCAATAAAAAGAAGGGGAAAAAAACACTATTTACCAGAGCCAAAGTTGAAGTTTTGTCCAACCAACAGTTAAAAACCCAAAGATATTACATTTAAATGTATATAAAAACAGAAAAAACTAAGTGGCATATCTCTAAATTTGAGAAACTGGAACCAGAAAAGTTTGATGTTATTTGGCTTAAAAAATAAAACTTTAAAAATTAATCCATTATCAAAATAGTTGGTGATTCCTTCCTTGTCAATAGAATAATCAAATGTTGTTGTTTTGTTTTTTTTAAATATAAGCTGACATAACACTATAGTAAAACTCAGTTATATAACTGACTTCCTCTCATACATAATTATAATAACTTCCTGAGTTTCTGGATATCTATTGCACCATATAATTCATAAACTTGCCCTTTTCCTCAATTTCTACTTTTCTTGCCTCAACTACCACCTCTACCGCACTTTGAAGCAGATGACTCAGGACTCCTTGCTGGGGCAGGCTCAGACACCTGCAAATTGCTCTGCCAGGATCTGAACTTGTTTAATAAACCCCCGCCCCCCCCATCTCATTCATGGGCAACACAACCTTGTTTAATTGTAGGTTATTAAGGAGACAACTTTTCAAATATATTTTAGCTGACAAGTAAGATTGCCATGCTGCCACCTAAACAGACAGAGGTGGATGTGTGGGTGGACATTTCTTGTCTAATCTTGATTTTCAAATAGCCATGTGATGAACCACAGTGACGTGCATAACCTCCCTTCTTCATTTTAAAAATGTTGATACCAATCATTTCTATACTTTGTGTATTTACATTTGACTATTTTGAAGAATACATTAAGGATTTCATCTCCGCAACGTTACTCTTTGCAATGTGCAGAAGGCAGAAGTCTGTCCATGAGAGGAAACTGATTCCTTGAAATGATTAAGAAAACATGTATTCAAATATAATCAAATGTAGCCAATTGGTCAATAAATTGTTTTGAAACAAATGGGGAAAAACGTCCATCACAAGGAGACATGTTCAAAATGCAAATATTAATTTTAGTATCACATCAGATGAAGAGAAGCAGGAAATTCTAATGAATGAAAATTGTAAATAAATAAAATTAAAAGGAACTTGAAAAGTCAACACTTAAGCGACAAATCATTAACAGGTAGTGAAACATTTTCTGTCATCAACTAATAGACTAATCATCTAATTGTTTCTGCTCTAATTATGTAAAATTAAGCATTAATCTACATTGTTAGATCGTTACTGTTGTTCATTCAAAATGTTCTGCAAGAGAGAGAGAAGGGGAAGTGAAGATTACAATTAGGAGGCTTGGACTAATACCTCAGTAGTTCTAAAATCCTGGCTTTGGACCTGCAGTACAGTAAGCATGAGCTTTTCCTTACAGGATTTCTTAAAAAAAAATAATAATAATAAAATAGGGCCTGAAGAAACACACCTCAGTTACACAAATACAGAATGACCTGGAGAAAAACACCAAGACATGCAAGTGATGTTGCGATTGGAAAGAGGCTGACAGGTTTAACTGTATGAATGTATGAATGTAGGTCACAGGGCGGGATGTTAAACTGAACTAAAAATACTTGTACAGCAACCCGGCGTTCACGGGATGGTGAACGCTAACCTGTATTACAGACTGCTGCTATCGTTACATCGATACATTACAGCAACAAGTCCATTAGGTTCAATTCTATAACTTAGAAAATGGATGCTAGAATGGGAACACGTAGATATTTTTTAAACGTTAGGCTAACCAAAATAATAAAACTATTTAATGGCGATATTAGTATATACAACGAATCTCAATTGCCCACCAGAGATAGCTGAACTCAAGAATAACGTTATGTGGCGGTAGCTCTTGTTGATATTAGCAGTGTAAAACACATTTAGCTAGCGTTAGCTAATGTTAGCATTCAGCTAACAAGTACCCCGAACGGTCGGCAATGTAAACAAGTCTTCCAGTGCCATTTTGTCCGCATTTGAAGCAAATACCAACTGTCTGTGCAATTATTAATGTTAACGCTTACGACTGAAGCGTGTCGATGATATTTCCGTGACCAGCGAGAAACATTAAATAATGAACTCACAGTGTGGCTGGAAGGTTTGCAGCGCTGCCATCAGCTCGCTTTCTTTACTCTTGACAGTTTGCATGTAAAACCAACCTTATTTTTTTCCCCCGTTTGACGCACGACTGATCGACGTCTGAAACAACCAATGGGAGATGAGGACGATTTCGAGAAGGCGTGACAGTAAACAGAAAAAACACATGAGCCAATGAGCAACGAGCAAAGTCAGTAGGCGTGCAAACAATATCCCAAGGAGGAGAGGGGCGTTAGCGGCCTCTAGCGGTGAGACTGAGACAATAATTAGTTTGAATAACTTTTATTTTAGTTTATTTGACAACTACATTGCATATTGAGATGTTGTATTCCCTATAATAACAATAAAATACAATGTGTTCTAGTTATTATTATATTAACATTAAAATGCTGCTTTCACAGCAATGCATCATCATATTAACACAGACAGGGGCCAATCTGCTGCACAATTATTACTTAATTGCCTTTAAAACTTGAAGAATTTATTTAGTATAATGCAAGTATTATTTTGAATGCAGGACTTTTAGCTTTTATGAGATATTTAAGGTAATGGTTCTGAATACTTGTCCAAACACTGCACCACTAAGGAAATATTTAATGCTAACTTTCAGTGTTTTTATCCTATGTCATCAGAATCAGAAATCCTTTATTCGTGTGTCCAACATATGCCTTCTTATCTTTGTATCTAATGCTATTACAGTAATAGCTGTCTTTAAATTATCTTTTATTTTTGACAAAAAATGTATTTAATCTTAATTGATTATATAATTTAGGAATATAACTAAACCAAAGCATAGTCCTAGTAGTTGTACTAGTCCACATGGAATTAAAATGCAACAAAATTACATTTGCAATGGCGCAACAGCATTTGACAGAAAATAAGATAGATAGTAATAAAAAACGAATTAACTTCTTAAATGAAACACTACATTCCAAACAAGAACTCTGCCTCTTCTCCAGAGCTCAACAAAGACAATCTGCCACGAAAAAACTCAAAAAAAGTTAGCAGAGTTGATGGACACTTTACTGAAACATATTATAGCCCTCAACTCATCATATATTGGGGGGGGGGGCATAACATTTGTCTTCAGTCTCCCCTAAATCACATAACAAACAAACCCTTTCCTCTTCAGGGAGTCCATTAAGCCAGTTTGCATGTACAGTGTGTCAAACACAACTGTGCACACAGAGATCTAAAACTTTTGATTAAATTCTGCTTCACATAAGGTTCTTCACTATTGGTGTTTTATATGAGACGATGTGTTTGAAATGTAGTATTGTACCAGACATCAACCGACCGTCCTTCCTTATGAATAAGAAAGAAGTTGCCCAGAATATTACACTGTAGTCTTTTCAGACATTTCACAAGTATGTTCCAAAGCTGAATAGCATTTGGAGGTTCCCATCCAAACATGTCTTAAACCATACAGTCTAACATGAGCACAAGCTACCCGGCAGTATATCAAGTTATTCAAATGAGCTCCACCTTTACCAGCTGCAACATTAAAGTGATGAAAACATTAATGCATCAATGTGACATTCAGCATAATGACTACTTTTGCTTTTGGTACTATATTTTGAAGCTAACACGTTTGTACTTTTACTTTAATTTCTACAGTGTGGTATTGCTATTTTTACTTAAGTATAAGATCGAAGTACTTCTTCTATCACTGTGCTACAGTTACCACTAAAACCCCCAGGAGCAAATATTGCTTTTGCTTGAAAAGCATCTACAGCAACTATTACCACTACTGTTGGTGAATCAAGGATTTTATTGTTTTGCATAAATCCAACAACAGGAAGTTTTGTGGCCGGTTTTCCTATTCAAACTCAGCATTTTTTTTTAAAGGTGACACTGCCCTCCTTCAGTAGAGAGTCAGCAGAGCAAACGGCCCACCTGCTGCTGATGTAAGCGTGTCTCTTCCCTGTTCAGACCAGAGTCTGTTTGACCACCGCACCACCCTGACCGTTACATGCCTGTGTGCAGGCCAGGTCATAGTGGGCCGCTATGCTGCTTATGAAAAGATCATTTTACAAACAGCAGGGTGCTAAACAAGGCTCTTCTATAATCACACTGAACACGGAGCAGACCCACTTAGGCAAATATTGTCAGTATATAAATGAACATACCTTTAAGGCACAAGATTTTCTTTTAAACAAGCTGCAATTTGAATATGTCAAATATGTTGTTTGTGTTGCATCACCTCAGCTTGTATGCACTTGAAACTGAATATAGAGTGTCAGAATTTCAGACAGATTTATCTTAACTATCCTCGTCTTCTCCTTACAGCTAATGCCACAAAGAGCCTCTGTGAGGAGGAGGCCCTCTGCTGCCCTCCGCCCTCATATGGCTTCCATTTGCCAAAGGCAGGGGTGTTACACTCTCTGCGACTTACAGCAGCAGGTCAGACTAGGACAAGGAGGCTCATTATGAATGCAGTTCTCCAGTCTCTGTACCTCTGGTCTCTGGGCCCCTGCTGTTAATATCACAAAGTCGTTCCTTAAACTGCCCAACTGATAAATGTGGATGCAGCCATGTGGATGAAGCAAGCCTCAGCTTGTATATGTTAAGGTGTGGCATGTGGAAATTTCCACATAAGGGTCAAGTAAGTGCTTCATATCATTCTCTTTAACCTGTGCACTTGTGTATGGCAGTTCAGGGGGCGGGTTTTATATTTAAGAATAAGTCTGGTGATATTCTATAGTTTTCATATTGTCAATAAATTCCATGAAAAGATGAAAACCAACAATGAACTGATCCTAGTAAGAGGCAGCCACTAGGCAGCCAGGGAAACTCTATTTTTCTTTTTTTATTTATTTATTATTTTACTCTTTTTTTCTCTTTCCTCACTCCCCCCATGGCTCCTCTTATACTTGCATACACACTCACAAGAACCCTACTCACTCTGCTAATACACACACCCCACCCCATAAGATCTAACGTTTGCTTTCTTACCTTGTCCCACCATGATAATCCTGTCATTTCACCCAATATATTAAGCTTTGTCTTGTCTAATCACACCTGTCATATCTCACTTCGCAAAAAAAAAAACATATTAATGAGCCACACTGCTGACATGTTTGTTAAATACGATGAATGTGAGCATGTTTATTTTGAATCAATCCCACGTACACCATCCTGCTGCTGACCCCTGTTTAACAGTGGCCAACTGTTTTAGGAAATGATTTCGCCTTTAGAGTTTTCGTTCGTTCACTTCTCATCTGACGATGAAGGGAAATAACGGTTTTGACGTTTGTCAACAAAAAGGGAAGAAAAACATTCTGTTGTTCTCACATCTCAGAATGGACAGGGTGTGGATATGACAGCAGAGACATTGACTTTATTTCACAAAACACTTCATTTCCAATTTATCTTAGCAGGGTGAAGATCTCTCCTGAAGGCATCTGAATCACTTTTCATAGTTGTGCTGTTGTCTAAAACAGATATGTAAGGGACAATACTTCACTTGATCAGGTGTGTTGAGACACAAAATACATGCAGAAATGGAAGTAAGCTGGGCTGGTTCAACCTACACTTAGATCTTTGTTAACCTATCACACTATCCTACACCTTTAGCGCAAGTTTTCATATATCTTCTACATGTAAAGTTCATTAAAACTGCATTTTTGCGTGTTCTGTATCCCAGGTATTCACCTCTACAACCAGCTGCTGAAGTCACGTGTAATAAATGAAGTACTTCTTTCAGTTTAATCTTTGCCTCTACAAACATACCTTCCCAGAGAGGGTGTAAATTATAACAGTTACTGAAAAAACTCCATTTATCAAGGAGCTACAGTAGCTTTAAGTTATTTTAGCACTAGATGTGAACATGTCCTGTTTGACCCAGCGCAGTGTGCATGGTGTCAGAAAGCCATATAAAACATGTACAAGACTTCTTTCAGAGGGTGACGGCACGTGTCACAACACCCGTGCAGTGATGCGAGTAATGCTGCGGTTAATGACTCAGGGTGTCGAGTAAATGCAGGCGGGCAGCGGCCTGGCTACTGGTGGACGTCGTCTTTTTATCAGCTGTGTGTTCCAGCTCCGTTCAGTGAGAAGAACGTCTGTTCTGTTCTCTGCCCAAAGGAAACAGTGATCTGTCAGAAACAGGTCCACAGATTAAGTATTTATTCTCACTTTGACAGAGAAACGTTGACATGCGTGAACATGCGCAGCCATAACAGGGTCAAACTGTAACTGTACTTTCAGGGACCACGAAATGCTTGGTCATCAAGTTAAAAACAAGATGGCTTCCTCCTTTCCTTTCAACAAGCATTCACTACACACGCATAGACTGATATATTGGGAAACTTGTGTTTACTTGCACAACAGTGAAAAGTCCATTATTCAGTCCAAAACTATGGAACATTGTGAGCTAATGTTGGACATTTTTAAGTAAAGGGAAGGACCCAAACGCAGAAGCAGGCTTAGTGTTGACAAAAAAAAAGAGAGCTTTATTTAAACAAAGCTAGAGTACACAAAAGTTAAAACACAAAGTGGGAGGGCACGAGGGGACACGAGGGGACACGAGGGGACAGCAGGATACACAGCATGCACAACCACACCAGGCACAGGGAAGATGCAGGAGACATGGAAGACGGAGGAGACGGGGAAGATGTAGGGGACAGGGAAGATGTAGGAGACAGGGAAGACGTAGGGGACAGGGAAGATGTAGGAGACAGGGAAGACGTAGGGGACAGGGAAGATGTAGGGGACAGGGAAGATGTAGAAGACAGGGAAGACGTAGGAGACAGGGAAGACGTAGGGGACAATAACCCTAACCCAAACCCTAATCAAAGAGCTGGCTCAACAATTTCATCATGATTTGATGAATATGTAAACCCCCAATGGTTATTTATGTTTAGTATGATATGATACAACCAGAGTCGACAGCCATGCTCGCAGCTCTGTGAAGGTGTACTAATTGAAAAGAGATCAAAACTGTAAGATGATAAAAGCTGAGGTCCAAAGTTAGTTCATGATCTTTGGCAGTTGGTGTCAGCTTAAAGATGTTTTGTAACCTACATCAAAAGATGTTATCATGTTGTGGCCATGAAAGTGTTAAAAGATGTATGTGGCTGTATTACATTATTTTGCAACCCCTGGAAATAATGTTTATTCCTCCGCATGTTGATGGTCTCTGTAGCAGACGACAACAGTGACTGCACTTCTTGCGGCGAGTTCATGGTGTTGATCCGAGTAGCATGGTAGTGTTTTATCAGTAGGGTCTTGGAGAACGTAATTAGATACGGCATCACAGTCGGTTTGGTAACCTCTCCGTGAAATTGGAGTCCAAACTCGTCAGACTCATGTAGACTGCATGGAAGATAATAGGGGTAAGACAGCATCTACTTACGAACTAGGTAGATAACAAGATAAAAACCGACCCATCCCAAGTGCAATACACTGAGTAACAACTACTTCCACCAGGGAGGAGCTGGTACTCAGTGTATAGCACCACATTGTTAATGAATAGATTTAAAAACTCTTTCATCCCTAAAATTTGAAGTGGCAGCAGATCAAATAAGGATGAAATCGATAATGAAACCAACTGAGCTGTATTTGTTTTAAATTACGTATCTATTGATGATCGACTATTTTCCAGTTTAGCGCTATTTTATTACGTTCTTAGATATGTTTCTTGTTCCCTGTATCTGTCTCATCCTGGTCTTTTATGTATGTGGAACGCTTTTTATGGGTGTAGCGTGGGTGGAAACCCAATCCAAATTTCCTACAATGTTGGACAATAGAGCAAATCTTGTAACAAATATATATATATATATATATATATGCAGCTTTTCCTACACTCGTTATCCTGTAAACATAAGTAATTAAGTTTCACTCAAAAAGTTCTAAATGTTATTTCCAAAAGACAAGGATATTTTTTTTATGTTACAAGATGGTGCAATCAGAAAGCTATATGTCATTACCAAATTAATTACAGTTCATCTTGGCATGAATGTCTGTACACAATTTTATGGCAATCAATTAAATATTTGTCAAGAAATATCAGAATTGCAGAGAGAATACTTTGTACTACATAACCCATACAGTACATGGCCTGTATACAGTTCTGTAGATTAGTTTCCTGTCATCTTTAATATGGTCGGGCTGATTGCATTTTTTTTTCCTAAATAGAAATGCACTTATTGAACATTTTTGGATGAAAGTTTAAAGTGTGTGTTCCTTTATCCACTCAGTCAAGGAATATCTATGTGAGTATTTGTTTTTTGTTTTAACTCTGATCCTGTAAAATCCACGATGCTTCCAAGCTTACAAAACCTATTTTCCAAAATAAACACCATGCAGCCAGTTTGTCCTGTTTTGTCTGTTGTGTTTAATTTGTAGACACAGACAGGAGACATGCTGTAGATTTGTAAAAGTCTAGAGCAGGAATCAGGAGCGTGTTTCTGATCTCCTGTACAACCTGAAGCTGCAGACTCAGTTCTGTTCTGCAGGTACAGAGCAGCCATTCATATAAGGCAAGAAAAAATAAACACACTCTGCTTTCAACAAATGTTCTCCTGAGAGGTTTCTAACAAAATCCTTTCAGCAGCGGAGAGCAGACTTCCTCACTTCAGGGAAGCTTCTCATGTTTGAAAAATGTTTAAATGGAAGTTATAAGAAGGCCATCAACTCGGAAAATCCCCGTCTGTACGCACCCAACAGAACAATGAACACTAAGACACCTCCAGGTAAAATTATTCCACGAGTAGGACAGGGCTACTATAGGGGTTTATAATCGTGTAGTTTCATGAGTTTCATGAGTTTTATTAATTTCTGCAAAGAAAATGTGACAAAGGCTTTTTTTTGTTTTAGACCTGATTAAGGCATATAACCACAATTACATGCAACTTGAAACATGGTGCTGAAAATATTTTTATTTACATTTTTGAGTGACCTTATTTGAACCAAGCAGCAACCTCCGGAGTGCCTTGACCCTGCTGTCTTTCTAATGTCCAACAGGGGGCAACTCCACTTGTTGCAAAAAGAAGTCAGATTGTAAAGAAGTCTATGAGAAAATGACCCTCCTTCTCACTTGATTTATTACCTCAGTAAACACTTTCCTAATGAGTTTATGGTCTTTATTACTAGATTCAAGTTTTCTTCAATACTGCACAATGTTCATTTTGTAAATTATTGTCCCATTTAGAGTAAAATAGACGATAAAACAGCATATGATTTAGGGCGGGGCTACCTATGATTGACAGGTCCACACCGTTTTTTACTGGCTGTTGCCCGTGTTTTTGTCTTAGAACTTTAACCTTTTCAAAGTGTGTTTTCAGTTAATTTTGGTCACCTAAGCTTTTGGTTGTACTTAGCTCAACCCTCTCGTGTCACTTCCAAAAAAACAAGATGGCGACGGCCAAAATGCCAAATTCGAGCCTTCAAAATAATACTCCACAAACCAATGGGTGACATCACGGTGACTACGTCCACGTCTATGATTTGAACTGACATAAATGAGTTTGATTTTGTCCTTGAATGAATGCATGTCTATTAAACATTCGTGAAATATGATTGCTGAGAGCAGAGAGAAGATTGATACCTCTCTCCATTGTATGTATGTTAAACACAGAGCTGGGTCAGGACATGGTTAGCTTAGCTTAGCATACAAACTGGAAGCTGTTTGAAACAGGTAGCCTCACTATGTCCAAATAAAGTAAAAAAATCGAGTAATGTACAGATGTTACATAAGAGTGGCATCGAGTTCACAAAATTATGTTACTAAGGAATGAGTTAGAGATCAATCAGGAATAACCTGATAATAATTCATAGTTAATAAATAGTTCCTGAAAAACTCATCAAGGACTATAGTGGATAATGAGGAGTTACTAGATACCAGACTTGTAGATCCTATATTAATGAATCCACATACTGACCACTTTCTTCATGAGACGTTTCTGATAAATTATGAATCAGCCACTGAGCAGAATTTGTAATTTCTGTAATCTGACTTTTTTACGTCTTGAGAATAGGTAAAAAAACACCAAAATGGTTTTCTAGTCCCAAAACAGCAAATGCATTCGTCAGATGGTGTGTTCTGAAAACTCTTCATTCAATCAACAAAACAACAAAAGACTCCTCACTCAAGAGAGCAAAAGCAAACAACCACTTTCATTGTTCATTCCTGTTCTCCCTGTCTCAGACAGCAGTCCTGAAGTGGCCTTTTTCTGTGAAAGGAGCTTATGAATAAAGAAATGTCTGTGGATCCCCGAGGATTTAACTGAAACTGTCATTGATCCATCACTGTGGGTAGCTTCAGTTCCACCTGTTGTTACTGATGAAGACTGGAAACTGCATACACAAACAGTCTGAGACGCACAAATGACTTACAGTTTACCGTTGCTCTTATGTCATCAAACTTTGTTGACAGGTTGCCAAGGTGACGCTTGAGTGAAAATTTGTTCAGTTGGGTTAACAATTTATTCATTTCCCCCGACCCGGCGTCCAGTATAAATAGCGCAGTTTGTAGCCACACCTTGACTCAAAATCTCCAGACAAAATCTTCCAAAAGTGGAAAAATCTAAACATCGCAAAGGATTATATTATTATTATGGGACAATTCCCCCGCCCGCCTCTGTGAGGCCTGGTCCCAGTGGTTCAGTTACTGAACACTATTCAGATTTAAATCCAGTGGGAACAAGTCCAACTCTACACTTCTCAAATGTAGCATCCCCATGGAAGCCCAGTACTGATGTTAAATGATGTTTTGACTGATCATTAGGCCCTGAGGGTATCAGGCTGTGCTGCTTAACTCTACTCAACCCTCTGTCAGGCGACACCATTCTCCAACCCTGACTTAATTACCCGAAAGTTGCCCCTCATCATGCCTGTTCAAAATTTTTGCTGCCTGACTGTTTCACCCTTACAAACAAAGAAAACCCCGTCTTTCCTTTTTGCATCCAGTGATCCATTTTACTTCTAAGCGCTTTCTGTCAGACACTCTAGTACCTTGTTATGTCTCCAGGTTTATCGCAGGTGTATGTAATTAAGACAGGCTTGTATTACACTCTGACAGAAGGACATGTTGGGTCCTCGTCTATCCATTCACAAAGAGTTTGGGGAGATGGAATCCTAAATAGCTCCATGCATGAATTTAATCCTGCCTGTTACCGTGCTCCACACTTCCCTCCAGCTAAGTCTCTTCTTCTGTACACTTTCCCATTTCATCCATTGGCCCTGCTTTGCCTGAAAGACTTCTCTTGCACATTAAGCAACCTCTTCTTGCCTCTGATTCACCTCTACAAACAGTTTCCTCCTGCCACCTGCCGTTGCTTTGCTTTGTCTAAGTGCTGCCTGAGGCTGTAAAACTTCCTCCCTGCTGTGACAGTTGGCGCTCCACATCCCTCCGACAGTGTCATCCCCAGCTTCACTTTTGCACATTTTAAACTTCTCTGTTAAACTCGTTATAGGAAGCTCCAAAATCTTTTTTCCATACAGTGCCAGCGTGGGGCTCCCAGCCACTTTCTAATGTTTCTTGCATTCTCCCCGTCTTTTCTACATTTGAGACAGGTACATCAGACACTTTCAGGGGCCTTACATGTCTATACTCTTAATGCCATCCACTACCTGCTGTCTCAACCCCTGGACCTGCTCCTCACTGCATCACACCACCTACCTAAACGTTTGATGGGCTTTTCTAACACTGTTGGAATTGCCTCCTAGTCTATGTGAAGCCTCTTACTTTCAATTGAAATAACGACGGGTTTATCTGGCTTAACGTTCATTCCTTTTAGCCCACTTTAACTTAGTGTTCAACTCATCCAGCAGCCTTGGTACATGTTGCTGTGGTATTGGTGGTTATTATGCAGAAATCGAAGGAGTAGTCTGATCTTTTACTTTAGTAAAAGTACTAACACCACACTATGAAAATACACCACTACAAGCAAAAGTGCTGCATTCAAAACCTTTCTTAAGTAAAAGAACGTAAGTGTTGTACTTAAAGAAAGTATTGATATAAAATGTTCCCTGTCAGTGTTATAATATTATATATGATGTTTCTAGATTTAGTTTAATCTACAGCAATGCGTCATATTCTATAAGATCATCATATGTCTGTATCTTTGTCTCTGTCCTGTGAGAACCATGTATCTCTGATAAGTCAATTTTTCATGAGTTTCTCTGAAAAAGAGCCTGTTTTCAGCTCTGTGACGATTCGTTTTCCAGCTGATCTAGGAGGATTTTTAAATAGTTTGTTTAGGTTTTGAGAAACCTAGAGGAACTCTTCATCCTTCAGTTTATCACAAACATTCAAAATCCATGTGAAGATACATCGTTTTCACTGGACAAGAAAGGGATGAAGAACTGTAATCTGAAAAGTAACTAAAGCTGTCAGACAAATGTAGTGGAGTAAAAAGTACAATATTTACCACTGAGATGTAGTGGCATATAGTATAAAGTAGCATAAAATGGAAATAGCCAAATAAAGTAAAATGACCTTGAATTAGTACGTAAGTACAGTACTTGAGTAAATGTACTTAGTTACATTCCACCACTGTTGTCATGTCCTCTGTATTCATGCTTCTCTCCCCCTATGACCCACAACATACCCTAAAAATATCCTCCATTGCCATTGTGAAAACTAACGGTGAAACTGCACCCTGCCATGATGCTTATCTCAAACTGCTGCCACGCTGTAGTAAACTCTATGAAACATACTGTATCTGTATGTCCTGAAAATATTACCTCACTTTCCCTTTAAGTCTGGTACTCTGGAGTACTGCTTCCCACAGTCGACTATGTGGAACAGGACCAAAAGCATTTGCTAAATCTAAGAATACCACATGCAAATCTGTACTGAGTTTGATGCCAGATCATGCCTTTGTGCTCCAAGCATAAAAAAGATCCCTCCCACAACACATTTGGAGCATCTTTATCCAGCTTATAAGGCACATTATCAGGTCCAGGGGCTGATGCTGATCGAGAGGAATCAATAAGCATCAAAATAATCAGACTGAACCGAACATACTGATTTATATTTCACTAAGAAAGTATAAAAGGTGGAGGAGGAAATTAATCGTGCAACGTCATAGCATTATAAAACTAAAGTGGAGTATGTGCTGCTGTTGGAAATGGAGCGTTACTGTCAATATTTTCCACATAAACTCAACCTCCCAATATAAGTTAAGTGGGGTTAATTTGTATCCGTAGCAACAACATTTTTAGGCGCGTGAATACTTAGTAATTGCATATGTTGCTGTTTCCTGCCCACTGAGCTCTCAGTGGTACCTCAGTGAAAGAGCAGCTTTGTCTTCAGGATTCTTTTCAGGAGTGAAAGCAAGCGAGCGAGAGAAGTTAAAGGGGCAAGGCGTGATACTCTCAAATGTTTAAGTGGCCCATTAAAGAGCCCAAAGGTGACGGCAGGACAACAGAGCAGAGAAGCAAGAGAAATCTGAGGCGGTTGAGTCCAAGATTGTCATTATGGGACTGAAGTGGTGGAAAATAACTAAGTACATTTACTAAAATACCCTGCTGTACTTGAGAATTTCCATTTTATGCTACTTCTACTCCACTTACATAGAAATTCGACGACTCAATTTTTCTGAAAGCTTTAATTACTTTTAATTTTTTAAAAATCATTTTCATCTCCTTTCTGACCAGTGAAAACCACGTATCTCCAGATGAGTTGATTTTTAATGTTTGTAATAAACTGAAGGATGAAGTGTTCCTCCATGTGTTAAGACAATTCTCCTACTTCTTAAGCTAAAGAAACTATTTAAATCGGCTAAATGCATCGTCACAAAGCTGAAAACAGAGACAAAGCTACAGACATCATGATCTTATAGAATCTTATAGAATAGAAGGTTTTAAATGCTGGACGTTTACTTGAAAGTACTTGGAGTATTTTCACTGTGTGGTATTAGTACTTTTACTAAAGTAAAGGATTGGAATAATTCTTCAACCACTGTGGGACTGAGATGTTTTCACTTAAGAGGTGATAATGGATAAAAATACTACTACACAGAGAGCAATAAGGTTATTATAAGCTCAATATAATATATTATAAGCTCAATATAGTATATTTACACTCAGTAATATGAGCCACTCAAGGAATACAGTGGTACAGTCATGTTTTATCAAAATCTTATTGACAAGTCTGTTTTTAAAAGACTACATCTAAGAGGATCATTACCTCATTTTACCAGGTGGGTGGGGCACACGCCCTTCTACGTCTAACCCTCTTTCCTCTCTCGCTCCCCATCAGATGAGTCTAGTATGCCAGATGGCCCCAGTTAGGTTTCTTTCAAAATAAGAGTATTTTTCAATTCTGTTAAAAAAATGACAGACCATACTAGCAAGTGACGACAGCAACAATACTGATTCTTCTAATACTACTGCTGCTTTTAATAGCACTACTAATACCACCAACACAAATAGTAATAATAATCTTTATTTATAGAGCACTTTTCAAATCTTAAGTTACGCAGCGCTCCACAAGGCAGCAAATTAAAACCAACAATTATAAAAACAAATATAAAACTAATCAAATGGGGAGCATTTAGGTTAAAAGACAAATACATAGAATAATGTAGATAAAACCAATTCCAGTAATATATGATAAATAAAATAAAGACACAATTCAAGTAAAATCAAGTAAAAAATAAAACTTGAGTATAATCCAGATAATTTCACCGCCACGAAGTAGCATATTATTATGAAGAGATTTAAAAGATGATGCTGACTCAGCCGGCCTGATTTCCCCTAACCCCGAAGAGCTTTATAAGTAACCAAAATCAATCCCAAAATATACCGGGAGCCTAAAAGAGGAGTGATGACTAAAATCCTGATATTGACCAAAATAACTTCTATGTAACTCTTAATCACATAAATAAAACCAAACGTAACCAACTTAAACTTAAACAAAACCTGATCAAACAGGCAGCACTCCTGTCATAATTTGAGAAAAGCACACATTTGTAAAATGGTCAGGATTCAGAATATATCACTTTTGAAAGGGTACAGCATACAGTTTCACATTATCTATAGTAAGATAAAGTGGAGCTGTCCTGCTATAGCCTCTTGGAACATTTGTGCCACAACAAAATGAGGTGTTTTGGAAGTGAGACTTTCCAAAATGTTTGGTTTGAAGGTGTATTTTTTTGCAGTCCTATGTACATAGTCCTACTCATAAGTCATTTCACAAACATCAATTATGAAAGTGACATTCCAAAAGTAGACCCATTTTGGAACTTTTTTTACTGATGGAAATACATTTGAAAAACATTTGCATGAGATTCTGCACGGAGTCAGTAGATCTGTGGCCTCTGGGTGCGAGTACGATCTACTGAGTAGAAAAGTACAATGTTTCATAGGATGTGTGGGATATTTTATACGTTGGTTACGTTGCTGTTTAAGTGTCCTGAAAGTGTGTCAGTACTTCAATGATGTACTCATGACTCACTCATAGCTCAAGATCACAACTGTAAAAATGATCTTTGACATTTACAATGAATCAACTCCATTTATTCCTACTTTTATTTTGAAAGCAGTACTCAGCACTTAATGCGTCACTATGAGCAGCTTGACGGCGGTGTTTCCCTCAGAGGTGTGAAGAGCAGACCTGGTCCCAGTCTCTCTCCTCTGCACACAGCCGAGCATCCAGAGCTCTCTGCTGCTCACTGGAACCTTTAAACTCACAACCTGGAGCTCAGCTGACCCACAAATACACCACTGAAGAAGAGCGTGACTTTGACAAGAGTGAAGGTTTTTCTACAACAGGTGGGTCATTAACTTTGTGCCATTGTTTGGTTTTGTTTTGGCAAATTCTATGAAGAAATGTGGAAGTTATGAAGAGGACTAGGCTACTTTCATATGATAGATTTTTACCTGCATGCTTTATCAAAACAGTATTTTAAATAAATATTTAAAACATCATCATTTATGCTAATTCACATCCTTTGTGATATTATTTGTACACACTTTATATTATTTTTTAAAATGTATTTTATACTAAAAAGCTGGTTTAAGTTTGAGTTTACCAGTGGATTTATATTCTATCATCTCTTTTTGTGTTCATCGTGAATTTTCTTTTTTAAAAGACAAACAATATTTTAAAAAGAAATGAAGGGACTCTATTTGTGTGTTTCACTTGAAAGCAGACTTTTTTTTAAAATCTACTGGACAATCAGTAAATCAGTATATGTGTGTAGCTTAATTTATAGAATAAAAACAATTACAATAATACAAATTGCCAAAAATACAAAAAAAAATGAAATAACTCAACAAAAAATAAATCTGAACCAATCTGAAAACCAAAATTACTTGAAAAACAACATTATACCCTAAACACGATAAGGTACTCAATACAGAGGGTCACCAACACATTCTGCATCCCTGTTAGAGTCTTACAGGAACGTAATAGTGACTTCTTTCCATTAGGGAGCTGTGTGTAATATACTGGACAGTACTGTATTTCTGCACTGGGAATTATCATTATGTGACAGAAGTTTTAAAATCTACCTGATCATATGCAAAATGTGTCTCATGTATAGAGCAAATTAAAAAAAAGAGACGGACAGGTGAGGATTAAAGCCCTGTCACTGTCTGCCACGCCTTCGGCCCTCGACTCCTCCCATCATGTCTCACACTTTTCCGAGTCTCCTGCCTGAATGTTAGCAGTGTTGAGACGTGATGGAAAGCCTGCTGTTTACATAGGCCTTGGTGTCGTCAGAGCTGCCATAGTACTTGCTTCAGGGGGAACAGATCTGGTCTTATGGGCCCAGGTCTCTCTGGGAGTGGACCTCACCAGCAGCTGAATGAGCTCAGTGTGGAGCCGGCCACCAGCACGGCTCACACACAGCTCAGCTGCTAATGAACTGTCACGTAGTCCACACAGCACAGCTCAGTCCTGGAGACATTCCCTCCAGCTTCTTCAAACACTTTTCAAAGTGTTTGAAGAAAGTTAAGGTAAAAAAGCCAGAAACTTAAACTTGGGTTAATTCTGACGTCCAGTTAGAGAACATACACTACCGTTCAAAAGTTTGGAATCATCTGTATTATTGATGTTTTTCTTCTTTCCTTCAATAATGGCTGTTTTAACAGATGGAAAATTTATTATTTACATTTGAAAAAGTTTTGGCCCTAAAAGAAGAAGAAATAATGATTCCATTTAGTCGATGTCCCCATAGTGTTGCATGATGGGAGAATACTGTTGGAATTCAGATTTTTATTTGTTTTCTAGTCCAGAAAACCACAACGGTACAGTTGTGCTCTAAATATTGAGTTTGTCTGCCTGTCGCTGGGCCCTCTGCTGTTGACGCAGCGGTTACATTAAACAGTGCTAACTCTAGACTAACCTTCTCTGTCTATTGTGAAGTTTGAAGAAGAGCTTTGCTAAAGCAACATGTTGCCTGTTATTTGCAGCTTGTTACAGGCATTATTGTGCTCTCGACACAGAAAGAGGAAGCTGCTCCTGTTTAAATCTGCCACATTTTGATGCTAAACTTCCAGTTTATCTGACCAATGACTGCTGAGTTCTTCTGTTCTTGTTGAACTGTCGCTCAGAGGGATCTTTGTCTCTTTCTGCTCTTTCTTTTGTCAGTCTGGTTGAACAGCGTTTTGTTCTCCAAGTACACAACAAACCCTACAAAATAATATCTATTCCTAAAGAGGACTTTGTTCAACCTAAGAGCAAGAAAGACATTCAGAAATATAGAGCAGTCCTCTCAGACATCTCACTGTACACTATCGAGCTACTTAACACCATTATATTGCATTGTATTATGCATTAACATGTACTGTAAGCAACATGTTTTCAAGGTGGAGCTAATTTTAACAAATCAACTAGTCATCTGTTACTAGTAACTATAATGCTAAAACAAATGAATAGTAAAAAGTACAATATTTATTCTGAAATGTGGTGGAGTAAAAGTAGAAAGTAGTATAAAATGGAAATACTCAAGCACCTCAAACCTGCACTTAAATGATTCAGTGGTTCATATTTAGCCTAGTCTTAAAAGAACACACATGCCTAAATGTACATTTAATGGGCTGATATTATAAATAGAAAATCTGTACCTTCAAGTACAGTACCTGAGCAACTGCATACAATATAATAGATATTTAAAAATCAATTTATAGCAAAATAGATTTTCAACTAAGAAGAAATGTTTACAATTGTTAAAACACATAACTTTAGAATTGCACCATCACAGGGCTTTCTTTTGTTTTTAATTTCAAGAGAAAAAAATTGGGTGAATTGGGAATGAGCCGGAGTTAACGAAGAACGTTTTGGGGCGTTCCCCCTCCACTGCATCTCTGGGAACAAGTGAGCAATTTGTTCAGGTTGTAGAAAGTGTGCTGGATTTCCGCAGCTCAGAAAAGTTTGCAGGAGCTTGTTGAATCTGTGGTGAGAGCCAGAGCTGCATCTCGACCTGGCAACACGCCCCGACACAGTTTGTCCAAGAGTTTCTGGCCTGTTTACTTAATTTCTCTGTGCTGGTGTCAGACAGTTTAAGAGCATGTGTTGTTTTATCATTATTTTACTATTCTTTAGTCTGCATGTCTTTACTATCAGAGACAAGTTTTTGTCTAGTTAGTCTAGTCTAGTTATCCCACATGCAGCGGTGGAGGAAGTACTCCATCCTGGAAATGTTCTGCCAAAGTTAATACAGTTTTGGTTATTTCACATGAGAGATTTCTGTATTTGATTTGTGCTGTTTTGATATATTTCTTTATAACATTAAATATTTATGTTGGGTATAATTTATAATGAGATAAAGAACAACTCAACACCCAGTTTTACCTTGAATCTGTCGCGAGTCTTCACAAATAAGTTCTGTTGTAGTGAACTGTGACAGACTTGGACCAGGATCAATTGATAGTGTAATAAAGTGCCTATAGATGTAATTTACTGACTCAAAAGATGTGGATTTCGTGTTAAGTTACTCTTTAAACACTGAAAAACCCAGCTGATCTGCTTCATCAGGACTGTGTGGATGATGTTTGATCAGATTTCACTGACAGTGACAAAACAACCCAGAAACTGTCATCAAATTCTAAATTTGAATGTAACTAAATCCAGATTGATGCACGGAAGTACATGAGCACGCAGAAATACAGATAGTTTCTCTGTAAGTGTTGTAACTTTGGGGGAAAAATGTGTGTTTTCATGTAGGACCTGAAGCATCATGTAAGAAGTAAAATTTTCAGGAGCTTTAAGATTAGACTCCAAGTTTTTGTGTCTGTGGCATTCAGCATATTTGATGATGCATGTGTGTGTTCAGGTGTGATGCCTGTGGATATGAACAAACATACAAACTGAATTTGGAAAAAAGTTTTCCACTGTATAAGGAGGGAGGAGCAGGAAGTGTTACTCAGATGGAATAACAGCAAACATTTACTTTTAAAAAAGAACTGGAGCTCCTTGTAAATCAGAGCGCTGGTTGTTAGCGAGTGTTGTAATCGCTCGACTGGCACGAGGACATCACAGAGACGTGTGCTTGTGTGTTATTCCTCTGAGAAATGCAGTCACTGTGTAGCTTTTGTGGAGGAAAACTGGAATCCTGTCTGTTTGGGCCACTAAAGGTGGAGGTGTGGACTTTAAACAAGATGGACAAACTTTGACTTTATGTTAAATGCCTCATTTGGATTTGAGTGTTATGACTTAGTCCAAGCCCTGAGAGGGAGAATGTTGTCAGGACCAGAAGAAGCACATTCATACATTCAGGCCAGTGTATAACTGCAGGATCCCTGGAAGCTCAGCATCATGTGTTTCCAATGAATGAATATAACTTTATTGAGGACTTACATGTGCTTAGTGTGTATTTATAGAGAGAAAGAGAGTTTTGTTTGCACAACTGGATATTTTTGGTGCCGGTCCAATAATTATTTAAAAGATTCTTAACATTACCAGATAGGACCATTTCCAAACCCTTATTCATTACTAGTATTCTTTCATGCACCGCTGAACTTGAATGAGAAAATATTTTTATTTTACTGAATTTGTCAAAACAGAAATAGCATTAGATGCAAACAGTTTTTCTATGTAGCAGGGAGGAAAATCAAAACAACTTTTACATCTCATAAGATGAAGTGATGACACATGTGAGAGGTTAAAAATAAGGCCTGTTGGAGAATAACATATCTTAGATGAGATCTTCATGATTTATATTATATATGTTACATAGAGTTTAACTCATAATCCCATTAACTTGGATTTTTGCCATTATTTCCTTTTCTTTCCAGGTAAAATATGATAAGGTGGATTGTCTTGCTGTCTGTGTGTCTACATGTCATCTCAGCAGGATTTGATTACATTTATGAAGAGCACTCCTTTATGGGTAAGATAGCACATTCATGAGGTGCATCTAATACATTTATTAAATTACTTTTGTTGAGGTGTAAATGTCATAATTGAAGCTCAGTGTGTGGTCATCTTCTCTTCAATGCATGCCATTGCCATGTCTTGTCTTTGGAGTGCATTCACCCGACAATGGTCTCTGATCTCTTCCACAGACCCGGAGGATGTGCTGAGTGTGAGCATTCCTCTCGAGGAGCCACAGCGTCCTCTACTGGGAGCAACGTTGGTACTACCGTGTTACTTCGAGGTGAGTAACTGTGAGCTTTTACTAAATGACAATTTGTTTTGAAAACCATGTTTTCCACTGTATAGTCCAATACATATATATATGGATTTGTATTCTCAGATTGTGGACAAAGCCAGCATTCACATAATTTAAATATTGAATTATGTGACTGCCTAATTTAAAATATCAATTTCTTATAACACTGTACCTAATTACTACTTGAAATATGAAAGGGGTTACTCGTAGACGTAACAATCACCAAACTCTACAGCTCTTTGGAGCTTTTTAACCTTTTGTTAGAGGCTCTTTGGCTCATTTATTTAGTTTTTTCAGTCTCAGCACTCACATTAACTTTGTTTCCAGCAGCTGTTTTTGGTTAACAAGCTCTGATCAACCCACTGTTCACCACATGCCCATGGAGGAAAGGCACAGTTAAAGACTAGTTGGTGAAAAAAGTCAAACATCCAGCAGCTTAAATGACACATATTTCTTCAGGAGTTGGTGGTCTTAAATTTATGAGGAGGACTAAAACACGACTCTAAATTAATGCTAATGTTGTTCTGATTTGCAACAATTTGCTTTGATTAGTTTGTGTGAAATAACTTAGAGGTTTAAATTGTGTACTGAGAGTTGACTGAAATTGGTGGTGAATGATGTTGTTGTGTCCCACATAGGACCACACTGTCCCAGACCCGGGAGCTCCCACCATCGCTCCCCTTGCTCATCGCATCAAATGGAGCCTTGTCACCAAAGAAAAAGTCACGACTATCCTGGTGGCCTTGGAAGGTCAGGTGCGTATCAGCGAGAGCTACCTGGACAGAGTTCATCTGGTGAGCTACCCCATGACTTCTACAGATGCTAGCATCAAGATATCTGAGCTGCGGTCCAGTGACACGGGAGTCTACCGCTGTGAGGTTCAGCACGGCATCGAAGACAATCACGACATCGTCCATGTGCAGGTTCAAGGTATGAAAATGAGCTGTCAAAGAATTGTCACACAACTTCAGTGAGGCAACTGTGGTGGATGCAACAGATACAAATATCCATCCAATTTCTTTTCTTCTCTAATTGGTGGCCAAATTCTTGTGGGTTTGCCGATTTGACATAAACTGCCATAACACTTGAACTCACTGTGCAGATGAGACCAAATTTAGAGGACAAGTTCAAACAACTGAAAAATATGTTGCTTTCCTGCCTATAAGTGGCAAGGGATTGTTCAACCTTTGTAGAGACTTTCTGAGTACTGTCTAGTTTTGTGATATTGATCATCAAAAGTCAGTCATTCTCATTGAAACTAAAGTACTTGTTTAAATCTCTAGGTATGGTGTTCCACTACCGAGCAATCATAGGCCGCTACAGTTTGACTTTTGAAAAGGCGAAGGCGGTATGCACCCAGAACAGTGCAGTAATGGCTTCACCTGAACAGCTACAATCTGCCTACGATGATGGATTCCACCAGTGTGACGCTGGCTGGCTCTCTGACCAGACAGTCAGGTCGGTTTGTCAACAACTCTCTACAAACCCTGTTTAACACAGTGGGTAGAGCAACACATTATATTGTTTGAAAGTGTCAAACAAACACTTAAAACACTAGCCACCAAAATAGCAATTGTATACTTTATGTTGAACTACAGTTACTGTTAAAAAGTTCTAATATACGTTGACATGGGTAGTCTTGCATGTTTTAAAGCTTAACTACAAACCATGTCGCATTATATTCTTGCAGACACTTTCCAAAGAATACCTTTAACCTTCTTTCAAGGATGCTCTTATTTTACATTAATTTAAGCACAATAATATCATTTCATTGCCTCAGGACCTGCTTTAGATATATTTCTTCAGTGTGAAATATGTCACTTGAAGTTGTGTTGCACATTTTGAAAACATTACTTTGTGGTGTGTTTAAGGATGTTCCAACATTTGAGAATGCATATTCAGCAAGTCGCTGTGCTGAGGCAGTTAAATATCAGTGTGTGCTCGAGAGCACCAACAGGGAAAGTTTCAAAACCATCCCTGTTTGCAAGTTCATATTAACATTTTGATATTGAAGAAACCAAAGCTTATTTCCATTGAACCAAAGGTACCCGATCCATGATCCTCGTGTGAACTGCTATGGCGACAAAGAGGAGCTGCCTGGGGTCAGGACATATGGAGTAAGAGACCTCAATGAGACTTATGATGTCTACTGCTTCACTGAGAAGATGACAGGTACACTGCGATGAACACTGCAATGTTTCTGTTTGTGATTGATTCACTTATGTTTTCAGGTTTGGGGTATTTAAAGCTCATTCATTATTTTACTCTTTGACTTTAATGAACCTCTCTTGTGATACAGGCAGAGTTTTCTACACCGCTTCTGCAGAAAAGTTCACCTTCTCTGAGGCTGTGGTTGCATGCTCCAATCAGGGAGCTCAGTTGGCCACTACTGGACAGCTCTACCTGGCTTGGCAGGGTGGGATGGATGTCTGTAACGCCGGCTGGCTGGGAGACAGGAGCGTCCGCTACCCCATCAACATCCGCCGGCCACAGTGTGGAGGGGGTCTGCTGGGGGTGCGAACTGTTTACCTCCACACAAACCAGACAGGATACCCACTTCCTGAGTCCCGCTACGACGCCTTCTGCTACACAGGTAAGCGATCATTTAGACAAAGAGTGATAGTTAAAGCACTGTACTGCTCATTATCATATTCACAAATACTTTCGGTAGTTAGAGATTCTTACATCAAGAGATTGACCATTGATAGTGAAAGGTTATACTATCATATTTGGCAGAAAAGACTGTACACTTTGAGGGAGCTCTCAGAAGCAACGAGGCATCTGCAGGGAGACACAATCCCCCATTAAAGAACAAATAAATTAAAACTGAATCTTAGTAAAGACTGTCAGGGGTGGCAGAGGGAGCTGTGAAAGCACCCCTGAGCTCATTGTTTTGTTTTTCTGGTTTAGTTTAGTCTGACCCCAGCTACATTCAGCTGTTCTAGAGTGGAGCATTAAGTAGTTAAAGAGGCAGATATTTTTGTCAGGTGTTGGTGGAGACCAAAAAGCGAACTAAAAGAGAGAAAATATTTGACATACATTCATCAGGTGGACATAAACGCTAATATTACAGTGTCTGCTCTGTGTGTTAATAGGAAACTGTTTGCTAACACGTTTGCCATATCAACTTTGTAAGGAGATAATATGTCAGTGTTGTTTTTACAGTTTTTTGCACTATCCCCAAGTGGCCAAAAATCTATTTGTCCAGGTTTACACATTTTACATATTTGGCGGGCCAGGCTTGTTAGAAACTCAAAACCATTGGATGGAACTTTTGCATACTCCTGTTAGGATGCCTTAAAGTAATGCTAAAATTCTGTTTTCCAGGAAGAGAATGTGATTGGATTTTGTGGTAATACTTTATAATTGAAAGAAAGTAAACTTTTCGGTTATGTCAGTATTGTAAGTGTAGTTTGACTCTGTGAAACAGAGAAATAGATAACCAGAGAAGAAAGCCAAACTTATGAACCAACATAGCTACAGCAAAGATTTCTCACAGTTCTCTCCTCGATCATTTTCAGAGTCCCCTGATGAGGAAGGTTCAGGCATCATAGAAGAGGGAAGTGGCGTGCTGAGTGTTACCACGGTGACATGGAGCCCAGAGGTGTTCTTTAGGAGGACAACCACAGAGAGCGAGGCGATCGGAGAGATGGAAACTCAACAGCCTACCATAGTGGACTTCGCATACACAGAGAGCCCTACCGAGCTGCCACTGCCTCTGCCGCCAAACATTACTGAGCTGGTCATTGATCTGATAGAGCCGGCCACCGCCCAGCCTGACACACGCAGGGAGCCAAGCAAAGGCTTTGTGATGCCTGAAACTGGTAAGTGATATAACTGCTGATGCATGTTATGATAACAGTAACATCATATAGAAAGTCCAGTAAGTATCCCTTCTAATAATGTCCCTTGTTTTTCTTTGCAGGTGTGGTGTTCCATTATCGCTCAGGCTCCGGCCGCTATGCTTTCACATTCGTTGAGGCCCAGCTGGCCTGCCAGAGTGTCGGAGCCTACATCGCCACGCCAAAGCAGCTGCAGGCAGCATATGAGGCTGGATATCACCAGTGTGATGCAGGATGGTTACTGGACCAGACTGTAAGGTAAATCTGAAATGTTTTTTCAGAGCAGGTAGAGAGATTCTTGTCCCAAACAATACGTCACCACGATTGCTCTTTTCTAGGTACCCCATTGTTTTTCCTCGAGATAAGTGTGCTGGAGATCTGGGGGAACAACCTGGAGTTCGGTCCTATGGTTTGAGGCCAGCAGACGAGAAATATGATGTGTACTGTTACTTTGATGGGCTTAAAGGTAAGGAAAAAAAACACAGTTTATTAGGAATGTATAAGAACGGCCTATTCCTCTAAAGCCGAGAGACTGACTGTATGTGCAACTTAATTTTATCATGCACAATGTTTTCTATCTTTTTCATCATCTTGACATGCTCTACTCATCTGCTCCACAGGCGAGGTTTTCCATGTGGGCTCCGCTGAGGGTTTCACCTATGATGAGGCTGCTTCTCGCTGTCAAGAGCAGAACGCCGTACTGGCCTCCACCGGAGAGCTGTATGCCGCCTGGAAAATGGGTCTTGACAAGTGCCGTGCTGGCTGGCTGGTTGATCGTAGCGCCCGCTATCCCATCAACAAACCCCGTATTGGATGTGGAGCTGGGAAATCAGGAGTACACACTGTGTATGGGCACCCCAACCAGACAGGCTTTCCTGAACTTGAAACCAGATTTGATGCATACTGTTTCAGAGGTAAACACTTGACTGTTATCGAAAGGGCTCATTCTGGATTTTTATTTTCATCATCACTAATTCATAATTTTCTCTTTTTGTTTAATTCTTACAGCGGATATTCTACTTATTGCAACTGAAACTGGACTGAACATCACAGATATCCAGGAGGCCCTCCTTAACCTAACATCAATTACTGATTTGTTGAGGCCTGGTAAACTATATTTAAATTGTGAACAAATTACTTTCTTACTTGTGCATATGTTGCCTTTTATTTCCAATGTCTCTCACTCGTTTTTCTATGTCCCTTTAGTTGTTCCTTCCATCGTCTCTCCTATCCCTGTGGAGACTTCAGGCTCTGGCTCTGGCTCAGCAGACTTCGGCTCAGGGTCTGCGGTTGATGGTGCCTCTGGTGGTCACTCTGGAGATCTGTCTGGATCTGGAGACCTGTCTGGTTCCGGAGATCAATTCACCTCTGGAGATAAATCTGGTTCTGGAGACTTGTCTGGTTCTGGAGATCAGGTCACCTCTGG
>CALSCE010009344.1:10317509-10331153 GCA_943593645.1 Bovichtus variegatus | reverse complement strand
GGTTCTGGAGATCAGGTCACCTCTGGAGATAAATCTGGGTCTGGAGAAAGGTCTGGTTCTGGAGACTTGTCTGGTTCTGGAGATCAGGTCACCTCTGGAGATAAAGCTGGTTCTGGAGACATGTCTGGCTCTGGAGACTTGTCAGGTTCCGGGGATCAGGTCACCTCTGAAGATAAATATGGTTCTGGAGACTTGTCTGGTTCTGGAGATCAGGTCACCTCTCAAGATAAATCTGGTTCTGGAGACATGTCTGGTTCTGGAGACTTGTCTGGTTCCGGAGACCAGGTCACCTCTGGAGATCAATTTGGTTCTGGAGACATGTTCGGTTCTGGAGACTTGTCTGGTTCTGGAGACATGGCCGGCAGTGCCAGTGCTCATCTGTCCAGTGGAGCATTGAGTTTCACCAGTGCAGAGGCTTCTGGATCAGCTCTCAGTGGAGAAGGATCCGGCATCACTGTTGTTTTTTCAGGCATTGACAGCATGGTCTCTGGAGAGGGCTCAGCTTCAGGAGGACTCCAAGAAGCTGGAGAGGGAAGCACAGGGATCTTTATCTTCCCTTCATCTGAAGCAGGCTCTGGAATGCTCAGTGGTAGCGGAGACCTGTCTGGATCTGGATCTGGTTTTAGCTCTGCGGAGAGTGGTTCTTCAATAGACATCTCTGGGGAAAATGGACAGCTCTCTGGCATGTCGTCCGGTTTCATCACAGACAAGGACTTTTCTGGGTTCAATGGTTTCCCATCAGGATTCTCCTCTGGAAGTGCTAGTGGACAGTCAGGAGAGCTTTCGGGAAGTGGAGACGCACAGATCTTACTGATAGATGATAAACTGATCGATGCATCCATCCCAATTACCCACAAGGAGTATGAGCTTGGTGGAGGCCTACTGGAATTTAGTGGCTCTGGAGACATTTCAGGATCTAGGATTCTCAGTGGCGATCACAGTGGCTCGGCCTCTGGAAGTGGCTCTGGGTTATTCGCAGGGGTGACCTTTGTGGGGTCAGGGTTCACTGACCTTACAGTGCTACCCTCTGGAGAGCAAGAGGCCTCTGGGTTTTTACTCTACAGTTCTGGAGAGGGAAGTGGTGGACATTTGTCTGGATTTGGAAGCTCAAGTTTCATCTCTGGGTCTGGATCGGGAATGTCTGGATCTGAGCCCTCAACGAGCGGTGAAGAAGGCAGTGTTACATTTTTGACTGGGGATTTTATGAAAGAGATATCTGGAGACACTACACTGTCTATGGAGCTTGGACAGGGGTCAGTAGAGTACAGTGGAGAAGTAAGTAGTAGCGGCAGTGGCTTTTACTCCGGAAGTGGAGACAACCGATTGTCCATGGCCAGTGGCTCTTCTTCAGGAGCTTTCTCTGGAGATCTGCCGCAGCTTGTGCTGCCCTCTCCATCCAGTGAATGGGCCCTGACAGAGAGCACCACAGGGCCACAGGAGGCCCTTAGCAGGGTTGAACTGTCACAGACCCCCGGTGACGTCTATGGAACTCCCTACCCTGTGCTTGCCCCTGCAGGACTGGCTGCTCCTCCCACCGCAGCTTCACAAGCCTCTGTACAGACACCAGGCGTTGTTAAAGAAACTGATTCAGTGGAGGGTAGGTCAAAATATTCCTATTTCTTTCTTTTCTTCTTACTTAGAGGGATGATGCATCCATGCAGCTTACTGCTGGAGCTAAAAACATTCCGAAACCCCAATAGTCCGAAAAAAAAGAGTCCCGTTTGTCAGCCACTAATCCTGAAAACAAATGCCAATTGCTCCGAAAATGCACAGTCCCTGCAACAAACAGAAGCACAAGGCTTATTATTATGCAGAATTATAGCGAAGGCAGGGTTAGGTTAGGTTAGGTTAACCCCCTAACCCTAACCTTACTCTGCCTCTGCCTGACCCTGACTTACGCTGATAATTTTACCCTAAACCTAACCAATCTCTCTCCTCATGCTTAAACCTAATCAACCCAATCAACAAAGGCAACAAGTAATAACCAATCAGAGACAGAGTAGGGTGGGTCATGCCTTTACCATAGCAGTAAAACAAATATTACTGTCAGTCTGTGCTGTTTGTAGCAGGGAGAATGTGTATTTTCGGAGCAATGGGTCTTTGGAGCAATGCATGTTTGCTTTTGGGATAGACAAATAGGCTTTTGTTCCAATGGGACAATTTTCGGACTACTGGTGTTTCGGAATAATGGGCCGTTGGAATAATGGAAAGCCCCCATCTAGTCCCCTCAAAACTTGAGAAAGTCCACCATTATTCCTGTATCAAAAAAACCTAAACTATCTTCTGTAAATGACGTCTGCCCAGTTGCTTTGACTTCCCTCATTACGGAAAGTTTTAAAAAAACTGATCAAACGTGAATTTATCACAACATTGTGTACATTACAGTCGTCTCAGCTTCAGGCGAGAGGTTTTAAACCTGCTTTACAGGCATCAAAGTGCCATCAAAAAGGTACTATTTGTTGATTCTTCATCATGATTTACAATTGATCATCAATGATCAATTTTAGAAGAGCAGTCAACTCTCCAATGTGGTCTTAGTGTTGAGTTTCTGGCAGAGTTTAAGACCGTCATTGGATCCACAACACCAACAAAACAAAACCTACAGTATTGGATTAAAACGCACATATTGTAACTTGTGACTAAATAAATAAAAGCCCAGCATCATTACATTACACTTGTACAGTAGATGTATCTGAGAGCTGTTTTCAAGTGTTAGAAAAATGGCAAAAATACTTTTTCATAATACCATGGATTTTTATTAAAATTAAAGGGAGGATTCATTCAGGTTGATGTTATGGCATTTGCAAACATTACATTGATGAAGTGAAGATTTCAAATTCGGAGAGAGCACAACAGCTCCACCAGTTCAGATGTAACTCTAATGCATCTCTATTTTGAAAGTAGTGTATTTCATTAAATAATTTCACCTCTTTTTCTAGGTTTTAACCCATGTGAACCCAACCCCTGTGGTGCTACTGTATGCACAGTAGAGGATGGGGTTGCTCTCTGCCACGGTATGTCCCAAAACGGTTGCATGTTCCATTTTTTTTTTTTACTCTTCTCTTTCTACTGAATTTAATATTGTGTGATGATGTTATGGTTTAACAGACTTTGCCAGTTGCGTTTCTCCGTATGTCTTTGTTGTTGAGCTCTTTTGCATGTTTTATATTGTTGGTTTGCATTCTGTTTATTAATCAGCTTGTGAGTTATATTTTCAGATACATATTCAACTGATTGTGATAGGTTTACTGTTTGTAAATCAATAATACTAGACTTACCAAAAATCTTTTTTCTTTCCCTGCCGTTGTGTCGTAATGTGTTTTGCATCATATTTTTGCTCTGTTTTGTGTTCCTTTGATGTCCATGTGTTCATTTTGTCTGTGTCTTGCTATGGGTCTCTGTGTTTGTGCGGCAGATTGAATGTTTGGGTGCTTGTCAAATATGTATCAGCTCTACTCTGAGGTTGTACAGCCTCTGTGTCACACGTGGTATCACAATTTGTCTTCAGCCTATATGTTGTTTTTGGTTTGCTGTGCCAGTGCGCCGCCTCCGCTCTGCTGTATGCATGCTAAACCTGCGGCAACATATGTGCTTTCAGGCACCATATGGGAGCTCTCATCCTGCTGGAATACTGATCTTCTGCTGCAACTAACCACAGATTCAAACATAAACTTACTGCACATATTACAAGAACTAATTATTCCCTTTGCAAAACTAAAAACATATTTGGGATATAATTCAGTATATATCATCATCATTTGGTAACCTGATGGTAACATTTATCAAAAACAGAGAAACATAGATGATGATTAAGTGTGCAGTAAGTCTAATTTGCATCAGAGGTTGCAGCAGCTACAGTATTGTTCACTAACTTGTCAGTCCTGAGGTGTGATAGACCTTCTATCACAGCTCCACCTGCTTCACCTTGCTGGGCTACTTCCCATCCCCACCCCACCCCACCCCACGCTGAAACAGTAGTGTCACCCGCCCCCTTTCTTGCAGAGGTAGATGTGTGCCATCCCAACCCTTGTGCCAATGGAGCCACCTGTGTGGAGAGTGCAGACTCTTACAAATGCTTATGCCTGCCCAGCTACGGAGGGGAACGCTGTGAGATCGGTATGAGATCAGCTTCAGCTAATATATAAACTAACAACAGCCTCTCAAAAACAACTGAAGAGAGAGAGAGAGAGAGAGAGAGAGAGAGAGAGAGAGAGAGAGACAGAGAGAGAGAGATGCTAAACATCACCAGCCGATAGCATCATTGCTCGCTTTGGCTCTGTGAGGAGTCCTGGTGGCCCAGGAGTCGAAGATGCACAACAGATTGCTGCGATGTCCCTGGTTTGCCATGGGACCCCGTTTTCCTATAAGGTTCAAAATGCCATAAAAGCAAAGGGTCAGTTCACCCCAATCACAAAAAAAAAAAAAGATGCTAGATGCTACTCCTGCTACAATTGATTCTTTGGTAAACCACTTTCTTGATTGTCATAACTATGCAACCGTAAAGGTATGGTACGTCTGTAAAAAATTAAAATATCTTTTAAAGTAATTGGTGTAAACTGACCCTTAAAGTAAAGTAATTAAGTGGGGCACGAGAATGAATGAAGCCTTTCAATGTTACAGTAAAAGGAATAAAAAATGGAATGAATGCATTATTGTTGGGCAGGGCTCTCCCAGCTGAATTGACGTATTATGTACAGTATGAGTTTCCATTCTGCATTGGGACATTAGTTTTGTACGTCAGAATGGAAACACTGCCCAACGTCAGACTTGTAGGATGCCAGACGACATCATAGTGGGAAAATACGCTCCTCACTGACTCACAAGACAAATACTGAACATAACGAACTGAAACACTACATGGGTTGTGAACAATATCAAGCACTTTATCAGCTGCTCAAACACTAATACCGCACAGATAGCAGAAAGACTGATAAGAATACGAAAGAGCTTCTCATCATCTGATGCTGTGCTTTAGTTTTCCAACCCATTTGTAGTTTTCTGAGTTATTTGAGTTTCAGAGCCCTAAAAATGTAACAAATATACTAAACTTTACTGGATATATAAACATATTTGGGTGAAAGTGCATTCAGAATGCCATACATTGAATGAATGTTGACTCTTTGGTGTTGCGGCTTCAGATGAGCAGCAGTGTGAAGACGATTGGACTAAGTTTCAGGGGAACTGCTACCTGCACTTCTCTGACAGAGAGATGTGGCTGGACGCAGAGCAGCGCTGCCGGGACATGAACGCCCACCTGGTCAGCATCATCACCCCAGAGGAGCAGGACTTTGTCAATTGTGAGTGCATAATGTGCTTTTTAATGTCAATAGAGATGGAGACGATGACAAATACAGTCTCAACACTCTTTTCTTCCACAGCTAACGCACAGGATTACCAGTGGATCGGATTGAATGACAAGACAGTAGAGAATGATTTCCGCTGGACCGATGGCACTCCACTGGTGAGTGAGAAATTTAAATGGAGGAAATAGTTTTTGCTATACTGTCAAGTTAATCAAATCATATTTCTTTTGATTTGTCTTGCTTTTCCCTTTGGTGGTCCTGACTCTTAAGTTGGGAACCTCTGGTGTACTGTATTGTAGAATATCGTGGCATATCGCAGTGTAGTGCATTGAGCTAAAGTCCTGACCCACTCGCCTCTGTTCTCAAGGAGTTTTCTTTATGGTGGAAACAGCACGGAAAGTCAGTCTTGCTGCCAGTTAGTCTCAGTGAACCAACCGCACAAACATCAACACAAAAATCCTCTGCATCCCAATAAAACTTTTCCCCATAGACTTTATAGATGTTATAGAAGAGACATTTACAACCACAAACAAGCTCAATTATTACTCTTTGTTTATACTTTGCATCTTTTGGAAGCCACATTATAAACCATGCATTAATCTAACCTAATAGACTACGCTTTAATTGATTTAATTGTTCTATATTGACTTCCATTTAACTTTGTACTAGATAAACAATGTTAGTTTATTTTGGAGGCGACTGTGTGTGCACCATCTGAGCTGCATAAGCACAACCTCAGATGCACCACTCCACCCACCTCAAAAAAAAGCAGGGTTTATTTAAAAGGCACATAATTACCAAACAAGTGCAAGCAGAAAAAGAAACTGACTTTTGGATAGAAAACAGCACTGTGATTAAAAAGCGGTGAAATCCCAGATTAAAAATCCCAGTGAAACATCCCTCTTACCTGTTCTGTGTCTGAGTTCACCTTGTAGTAAAGTACGTCTCCTCCTCTCCTTCAGCAATACGAAAACTGGAGGCCGAACCAGCCGGATAATTACTTCAACTCTGGAGAAGACTGTGTGGTGATGATCTGGCATGAGAACGGCCAGTGGAATGACGTTCCCTGCAACTACCACCTGCCGTTTACCTGCAAGAAAGGCCCCGGTATGTTGGTTCAGACCTTACACCTGAAACGAAGGCTTTAAAGATGTGTTAATCCATTGTTCGACAATAAGGGTAAAAAAAAAAACTAAAAAAAAAAAAAACATCAAGCTGAAATGACATGCACATAGCTATAAATATAATCTCCTTACAAAGTTGTTAAGGGAAATGTGTTGGCATACTATTGCCTATTTACACATCCAGCAGATGTGGACCGTTTATCAAAGCGTGTTGGCTGAAAATATATCTGCCTGCGGCTAATGCTGGAAATTAGGTAAAACTAAACAAAATAGCTAAAAAAGTCTAAATATAGAGCTGCAGAGTTGCCTGATAAATCTCCATAATTTCAGCAGAATTATGAGGCACCCCACACCAAGCCGTTAGATCGTGTTAATATAAAAAAAAAATATAGATTTATATAGGTCTGATAATAGCAGTACTCCATACTGTAATGGAAATACTGAATGCAAGAGACACATGTAAGTGGACAGATGGTTTGATCTGACGCCCTGTGACCTGTGGTTCTGTCCTCAGTGTCCTGTGGCGCCCCGCCGGAGGTGGAGAATGCCCACATGTTTGGTAACAAGAAGGAGGAATACCCCGTCAACTCCATCATCCGGTATCAGTGCAGCCCAGGGTTTTCACAGCGCCACCCTCCGGTGGTTCGCTGTAAGGCAGACGGACAGTGGGAGAAACCTCAAGTGGAATGCACTGACGGTGAGTGCACTCTGAATGGATAACTCTTTATTCACCTTGGGAATAGTTTGTAGAAAAACCTCCCTGCAGGTAAGGCAGGTGTTGTCTTTTCTTTTTTTTTTACTCATTCATGTTGTGTTTCTACCTCAACGCAGTGAAAGCCAGAAAAAGAATACAGCGGAGGAGCAGCAGGAGTCTGACAGCCGGCGGCAAGCTTCACTAAAAAGGAAAAAACAAGAGGAATTAATTATTTAAGAACATTTGCAGCACACGGAAATCCATTTTCCATTTTAGTGAAGATGATTCGGAGGGTTAAATTGTTGGAAGGCTACATCATGGTTTCCTCCCCTGTCCCTCATAATATATTTGAATTATATATAATATTTGTATTGCTCTGAGTTTATTTGCATCGTGTGTATTGTAATATAATTTTGTTTGGTGAAATCATTGCTGGTTCCATATGCGTTTAATAGAAGGCAGCATCTGTCTGGTTCACTGGTGTCTGCTGTAGATGGTTGGTGGATGGTGGCACGTCAGGATCCGCTGTGCGACGTGTTTGTGTACCCATAGGCCTTATTGTTATATCTCAGAAGAAAAACACAGCAGGGGGGAGATACTCCTTAGACAAAGTAAAAGGGAAAAACAGCTGATTTTAAAGTTCACAACAAGTTCCCCTATAGTTTCTGTCCTTCTTGTTGGTTTCTGCACTCAGTCAGTGTAGTTAAAATGAATCATTTTGATGAAGCTGTTTTGCCGTCATTCCTTCCTGTAATACAGCATGAAAAACAACTTCCATAGAGTGAAAAAAATCCATTCCAAAGCACGGTAAAACTTGATATTTTAAATTGTGCAGAGGTATACACTTTTAGGATTGTTTGATGTCAGGGGGTTGTAAAGTGGTTTTATTGGGCATGATATCTGGTCAAAGTTACTTCCCAAGATGAATGGAAACAAGAAAAGATGATATTCAGACTAAACTTAGCCATAGAGAGAAAGCAAACAAATCCAGCAAACCGTATAGTAAAACATTTGTTTAAAGCAGAGACTTCTGGTCAATGTGAATACACAGCCTTTTATTTATTGATTTCACAGAGTGAAAGAGTCTCTGCTGGATTGAGCTAGTGGTTGTTACACAAGAGATATTCATGCTATGAGACTACAGCAGCAACACACAGCCAGGCTGAATAAACCTGTACTGGCTCCATTTTTCATATTTAATCTGCAGACGATCAAGTGAAAACTGCTTGTGACCCCAGAGTTTGTCATGTTGTTTTGAGTTTTTGTTCTCATCGTGTTCCAGGAGGCTGTGCAGTGCGTAGTGTTTCTGTGGAACAAGTGTCAGAATAATGAATCTGTTGTTATCTTTTTCATGTTTGTAACCTCAGAGGAAATAACCTCACTGTAAACATTACAGTGTGAAATGCCTGTTGTTTTGTTTAGTTTTTTTCAACTTTGACTGCTTTCATTTGTGTGCTTGTTTTGTGTCATTGTTGTTGTATTTGGGGCTGTGCCTCCTTCACACATACTGTCACCTGCTGCATGATAAACCAAAGACTGAGAATTCAATTTACAAGCTGTTCATGTGTTTGGTGCACCTGCCCTTTTATTCACTAATTTAAAAGGATAAGTCTGTCAATATATTCACTTTTGCTTATGTCTACAAATCACATTAAAAAGACCAAAACCAACGGTGAATGTATCTACTAACAAGTATTGTGTGTATCAACGCTGATATATCATCTTCCTCTGTGCCATAGAGCTCCATTGTCCAAAAACTAATAAAAAGACATCAATGAGCCCCACTGATGCACTGTGTGACACGTTCCTTCATCACCATGAACACACCATGGACACTGGAAACCAAAATGGTGCCCATTCACTTAAATGAAAAGTGTTAGGCCAACGCAATTTTATCAAGCAAAAAATGTCCCCACTTTCTGGTTTACTTCAAGGAATATATAAAAGAAGAAAGGGTCATTACGTCATGTGACGGTAATCAAATGTTGCATTGGTGCCAGACTGTAGCGACTTCACGTCGGAGCATTTTAAGTTAATGGGGAGGACATAGCAAGTCCCACTATGACCCATCACATCTGTGTTGTTTAACCTTTGACTGTCAACAATTTTATCAAATTCTCCATTTAGTGGTGGTCTATGGGGAAAATGTTATTTGGGACTCAGGGGATTTTTGAGTTATAGTAATGCCAGTGTCCACTGGGACAAATTGGCCGCTCCACCATGTAACGCACGCACACACACACACACACACAGACAGAGTAGGAAAGTCAGAAAGTATCGAGAGACAGACTAACACATTGTTGGTTTTGGTGTTTTCACTGGATTTGTTGATGGCAATATGAAATATACTCATTAACACATATTTTGTCATTTAAATTGGGAAAGTTAAACGTGGGGACTAAGCAGTGGTGTTTAAATTCAGCTATGAAACACTGGTTCTTTGCACAGGGCAGATAAATGCAAGGATTTGATATAAAATAGATAAATAATTTATTTCAGAGAACTCACGTCTGCATTTTTGTATTACCTTCTGTAAAGGATTCAGCTACAGCTACCTGAAGATGTTAAGTTTAAAAGTGGGAAACTTATATAGTTAACACACTGCAGAGATCAGTCATTCCTCCATCCTTCCAGGAGGGTCACCACCCAGATATTCCAGGTACAGACAACAAACACGTCTTTCACCTCGAGTCTGCCTCTCAGTGAGCTCAGTGTTTCTGTGGCAGCAGCCGAGGCAAATAGAATATGGCGCTGACTCATAGGAATAATAAAATTACGGTACATTTCTATTTGCCCAACAGGGTGGGTTGCGTATGTCGTCAGCGTTACCTTGTGACTGAATAGGGTTCTTTTAAGGATCTTCTGCACCCCACCCTACACACACACCGGTTCACCTCTCCACCCCGGGCCTCCGGATGAATCGTCGCTCTCTGCTCTCACCATGTTTCGCACTTGCAAATTAGTACAAAATAGAAAATGTTTGTAACCTAAAACATATTGCTAAGTGCTTCTTGCTGTGAGTAAGTTATGACTATTTCACATGAGAAACACTAACGTTATTGTCAAATTCTGAGTCAGAGGCACCTGAATCTCAACATGGACCCTTAAACTAAAAAAAGAAAAATCAGAAAAAGGTAACAAATTACTGAATAAAATGATCGCACTATGTCTTGTAATAACATGTACAGGGGAAGGCCGCTGGATTTTTCAGAACCTAAAAATTGCCATTTGACATTTTAGGAAATATACAATCGCTTTTGATGATGAGAGGATTGAAACCACTCTCACATCTGTACAATAAATATGAAGAAATGTGTTAGACAGGGCTGTAGTAAAGCCTTAGTGAGGGTAGACCATTAAAATTAAACATTTCTATAAAATAAAAATAAAAACATAACATTTCACACATCTAATAAGTAGTTCAACTACTCACATACATTACATCTCAATTAAGAAGGGAAGGCATTTGAAAAAATGTTTAAAAAAAGACTGTAAGAAAGTAGACTCAGTCTAAAATCGATCTTTTTTACCACAAGGAATGTTCTGCTCCAAAACCCCACAAATAAGTGTGGACAATTCCACATACGCCAGGTGAACAGGCTGTTGTAAGATACAAAAATATCAAATTTTAGCTCAGGAGTCACTTTTTGGAGTTATTTTTTAATCAGTAACTTATTTCATAAGCAGGTTAGAAACATTAGTGAACTTTTTTTAAGTTGTGATGTTTATTAAGCGTTTCCGGAGACAAAAATTACAGCTCCACCTCCCGTCTTTACTGCACACAAAAATAACTTACAGACGTCATCATAAGTCTCATGACTTCCTTCACAGTAATGAAGCGGGTCAAAAGAGTCTACTTTTCTTCTTTGGTTTGTGGCAGTAGCCTACTTGTTGTTGGTGTTTGTGTTTCATTTACCCCAATGGAAATAACCCGCACTCAATAGACCTTTAAGAAAAAAAGAAGCAGATTTCTGGTGTGAGGGTTTTATAGATTGTTGATGTTTAATAGTACTTACTTTAGACTACTAGTCATTGAAGTATCTTTAACACCCTAGTTTGCTCATTTGTGGACCCAAGTGGTCAGCAGCTAGTGGGAGATTGCCAGTGTTCACACATTTCTTAATATCACATATTACTTAAACCGACCTGGAACCTAATGCTATATGATCTTATCTCTATAACTGAACTACAATCATCCAGATGTTTTGGGGAAAGCTTTGCTGTTTTTAGCTTATTTCTCAGTACTTTATGAAATTCTATTTGGTCTGGCATTTGTCAATTTATTCATTAATTCATTCATTGCTCTTGTTGTTTGCTTATGTGTCTTTATGTATTACTATATTTCTTATGTTTTTCCCCTTTTTATAAATGATGAAATGTCTGTAAAATAAGTGACCCCCTCAGAAACAAGACAATACAATAAAAATGCAGGTACTTTTCAATATATACACATATATCAATAAATACACATTAATATATGGTACTATGTCATGGCTATATTAAGCTCTGTGACTGTGCGGAACTAAAACACTCTACAACTCTGTTTCCGGTTGGACCATAGACTACGGGGACTTCCGTTGGTGCCTTTTCTAGCTGGATAACGATGGCTTTCCCAGAGTTTACATCGGAATAATTAAAGTGGTAGGATAACAAATAATCGATCCAAAACACCGAGCACGTCCGAAGAATGTTCAAAGTTACTATGATTATTAAAGTGATTGATAAAATGGTCTTTTGCGAACCAAAGCCAGTTAGCTAAACAATGCTAATGTAAGTTGTTGGAAAACATCGACAAATGCCGTTATCGTTGGCTTTGGTAAATTATAAACACACTTAGCATAATTGTGTGATCGATCAATACGATGTACAACATCAACACCGTTCAATAAGTGGAGGTGTCCTTCAGTTTAAATCCACCCGTAGAGTTTACAGTTAACATGCTAGCGCGGCTGTTTTGACTGATGTTGGCCAGAAATGCATTTGCCCTGCGTTAGCTAACGTCAGAAATCAGACGGTCTTAAACATGTGATAACTTACAAATAGTTTAATATAAGATGGCCATATTACCCTGCTTAATTGACTTGAATATTAAATAGTTGTACTATAACATGGCTGAATTAAACCAAATTACAAGCTGAACAAGTTACACTAAATAGCAAACAATATCAATAATGCGATTAAGCGATATGTATGCACCCTAACTACTTTCCCCTCTTAGTTCACGTATGTCTCTGTGATGTAGCAGGCTCTTTCATACATGCATTTACAATAAATGCACATGATAGTTGAAGTTTGCTGTACCTTTTAATTGCTGATAATTCTCTTCATTAGTACCTCTACTGTTTGCACCTGTCGGGTGAAGTAAGATGGTGATGTACATTGGGCTAATTCACCATGGTTGAAGCTATATTTGCACTGACTCATTACAGAACAATAGACAACCCCTGCTTTGTAGTTAGTCTCTATAGACCTTTATCACAGCATATCATTTCTTTTTGATAAGCAGGAAAAGTTCAGGTGTAATTAATTACATTAACGATGTAGCGTTAAACCATGTAAGGCATTCAGCATGCACAAATACAAGAAGCCTGGAACCGTTAACCTACATGGAATGTAGACATCATTAATGCTAATCAATGGTTAATGTTATTCATGGAAATGTTACATTAATGTCATTAATTAAAGGTATATTCTTGCTGTTTAGATAACTGTATACTTCACGCTACCTGACTAGATTGAAAAAAAAAACAAGCTCATGGACATTTGTATCAACTTGATAGTGAAGAAAATTGTGAAACTCTAACAGTTTCATTGCTTTTATTCTGCAAACACTGTTCTTTTTTCTCTTACATTTTGTGCATCAACTAAACTTAAGACCAGAACTTTATAATTAATGCCTCGAGCAAGACACCAAACCCCACCTGCCACCATCACTCTGACATCTCTCCACAACAATAATGCATGTGTTTTTCAACAGGGATTAATAAAATACTGCTTTTTCTTCTTTTTCTTTTTCTTCTTCTTTTACACACTGGGTAATTAAGGGGCTCTACATAAGCCATTCAGACTATAACAATAGAATACACAAAATAAAATGTCAGTATAACAAAATGTTTAGCAAATAAAATAGAGTCAAGCTTACTTTGCAGAAAATAAAAAGGTAAATTCTGCCTGTAACCTGCTTTTTATTTGTTTTGTGCAGGTTGATGGCCAGTCTCACTCCTTTCGTCCCATCTGCTCTCGCCTCATTTCTTTCCAAGTTGCTTCCGTGCGGCTTCGCTGTGGGGCCTTCGCGGCTCTGTGGAGGCAGGATGGGGCTGTGGTGGGTCGGCCGCTCGCTGGAGGCTGGATCCCTGCTGGGGAGTGATGGGGACACAGAGTGGGCCTTGAAGTATCACACTGACCCGATGACTCACAGCCGAGACGGTGAACTCTCGGTGAACTCAGAGTCAAAAACATGTCACACCAACAGCACAGAGGCAGAAAAGGTACATTGAATTCACATTTTTGTAAATATATATGT
>CALSCE010009344.1:10226470-10297509 GCA_943593645.1 Bovichtus variegatus | reverse complement strand
GAATGTAATAAGGTAACATTTTTATTGCAAACACGAAGTTAAGAAAACGGTTAATGAAGAAAAGATGTTTCATAATCATGGTTTTATCATTTGTAGGTTTAGCAATAAGTTCTCAAATATTTATTTAAACAGAATAATGTTTTATGGATTGTTGATTTTTGCGCTTCATACTAGATTTTTTATTGTTTTCTCTAAGGCTACACCTTGGCCACAAAGCTGCGGAGGCACATAAAGTCATCCCACCTGATGGAGAAGCCGTACAGCTGCCACTGCGGCGCTTCCTACACTGTGAGACAAAGTCTGGTGAGGCACCAAGCTCAGCACAGGACTGAGGGAGGAACTCAGGAGGAGGGGAATGCCGTGGAATCAGAGGGAGGACACACAGAGGAGATGAAGAACAGCAGCAAGACGGAGGTCGTGCAAGAGTTAGCGGCTTCAGGCTCCAGCCACCAGAAGCCAATCAGAGGCAGACCCAAGAAGAACTCGCCCGAGGAGGGTCACGTAAAGCGGAAAAGGGCACGAGGAAAAACGGAGGAAAAGGAGGCGAGGAAAGTTCAAGAGACTGAGGCCACGAGAGCAGAGACGGGAGGAGACGAGGAGGCTTCAGGTAACATCCAACATGTCGTCTACGTCCACACAGACGACCTGTCCACGCCGAGCTCCACCCCTCTGCTCCTCACCGCCGAGAGCTCGCTGCCTGCGGGGGCGGGGCAGGAGCTGGTGGAGATGGTGATTTCGGAGGGCGCGGAGCAGTGCATTGTGGTCCACGGGCAGCAGACGGTAGGAGAGCTGCTGATCCTACAGGAGGAGGGGGGCGGGCTCTCCGTGGCGCAGACGGTTGAGATTAACACGGTGTGACCGGAAGTCTCCAGTTCCTCAAACAGACTCAGGTGGCTGTGACAGGGTGGATGTTTCAGAGACTTCAGATCACTGTTACAGCAGATATCATCAATTCATCATGTTCAGCACATCTCGGTGAACTTTCTGACCTGCCTCGTCTACATTCCTTCAGTTTGTTGTTCTGTGCAGCTTGCCTTTTGAACAGCCTCCACAGAACAGAAGTGAACCCATTGGACGTTGTTAACGGCTGGTTCTACATGTAGGAGGGGAGAGCGATACCAACTGCGAGGTTTGCCAGTCCAGAACTGGACCAGTAAAAGTCCTGCCCCTCACTCAGATGGGGACAGGTTTTGCTGCTTGTGTACAAACTTTCCCCATGGACTCTTCAGGGTTTCTTCTTGTCGTCGAACCTCAGCGCTCTCTTTGATTCTGAGCGGCTGACATCCACTGTAGATGCTTAAGCCTTTGGCTGCATTTAGCCGGTTTATCTTTTGGAGTTTAACAAAATAAAATGGCAAAATAAACCCAAAATTAAACTTGACGTAAGCGCGTCTTTATCCATGTTTAAGTGTGGACTTTTATAGTACCGATCAAGTATTCACAGCTCCTGCACAGTCAGCACTTTATGGTGAACGTATTCAATAGCTTTGAAATGCCTGACGAGGGTTGTCATTCAGAACCACATATTGATACTTGATACTGCACAGTGTTGATATACTAGGGTGTAAAAATACTTTTGTTTCAAGTAAAAGTCTTGCATTAAAATTATTACTTAAAAAATAGACTTAAAGTAGGAAAAGTTAAAGTACTCATTTTGCAGAATGGTCCATTTCAAGAATGATATACATATATTATATTACTGGATTATAATTAGTGATGTATTAATGTGTTTATCACTTTATTGTTGAAGCTGATAAAAGTTGAGCTCATTTTTATTAATGTATATGCTGCTGGATACATTGTGAACGTCCCCTCAGGGATCAATAAACTCGTCTTAACCTGAAACATGATGACATAATGTATTTGTTGATTTATATTTTATATTATTAATCACGATTTGTAAACTAACTAGCAACTAAAGTTATCAAATAATTATAGTGGAGATTTGACAGTACAGTGTTTGCCCCTGAATTTGTTGCGGAGTAGAACTAGAAAGTCATTTCAAATGGAAATACTCAAGTACAGAACAAGTACAAGTGTAAAGTTGTAGAAGTAAGAATGCGGCGTCTTCATCCACAGACGGCATATTTTACAGAACCACACAGAGCTCATTAAACTAATAGAGTTATGAACAAGCTAAAAAAAAAACAGCTAACTTTGTTAAACTGTGTAGCCTTTTTATCAGAAATCCCTCGTCCCACAGCGTGGAAATTTACAATTCAACCTCATATCTTAAAACTTGGCAAATTCTTGTTGACATTCAGACTTGGACCAACCAGCCCCTCCTCCCTTTGCCAGCCAGTAAATCTCTTCACAATTAGGTGAATTGAGTTTTTTCTTTTTCTTGCACAGCAATCAAAAGGCACCGAGAAGCAGTATTGATCAAACATTTGTTGATACATTGCTAATGATGCCCATCCCTACATGCCTTATTCAATTTCTGTTTCATAAAAATTGTTATAGAAAGGTCACTCAAATGTCAGGGTGCTCTGACCGTGTAATTCTAGTCTCTGGTTTGAATCTTTGTTGCATGTCATGCAGTTCACTCCCCTTATTTCCTGTCGCCTCCCGTTCTCTGAAGACACACAATTACTTTTAAGACAATTTAGACAGTTTTTTTTCATATAGCGGTAGAGACACCATGTTTCTGTGTTTTTTTTCTTGAGGAGAAACATTGTGGGTTAGGGTGGAGAAACAAGCATCGCCACATTGAGGCATGAACAGTATTGAAGGCGCAGGCTTCTGGAGGCAGCACAGCTTTTTTTCTTATGCTGCAAAGGCTTAGTCATGCCACTAGAGAGCCACAGGATAATAGAGATCAGCATCTGTAAAAGACCCTCCATAAAAGCAGATTTCTAAAGCCGCTGGACATCTGACGCACACAGAGTAATGTGGGGGAAAAAAATCAATTCATATGACTTTGCACTCTATAACTATATTAAGAGTGCCCCGCAGCCTCCTCAAGCAGGAGTGTTTCCTGGTTTCCTTTCCTGGATTAATTAGAAAATTTGTTTTGCTATGAAAAGTTTACTTTAGAAGTTGTGAATGCAACGTTCAGATATCACATTTTGGAGCTTTGACTGCAAGAAATACATTCTCGACATTTTTATACATTTTTTTATTCACGTCTCTGAAAAACGTACTTCTATCAAACTCCATTAGAGCTGCGGGACACTGTATGGCTATAAGTATGTAGACATGCTTTTCCACATACCTTTGGGTAGTCTGGGCTCCAGTGAAGGGGAATCTTAGTTCTGCAGAATAAAATGATATTTTTGACTGAACTGTGCACTTCCAGCTGTTTGTCTCTTTCCTGGTTTAACATAACAATTCCCTTGTGCACAAAGTCAGCTCAATAAAGAAATGGATTTCCCAGTTTGGTTTTGAAACAACTCGACTGGTCTGCACCGAGCTCTGACCTCCACCCTCATCCACCCCACAGACTGTGAGCCAAGCCTGAAGCCAGAAGAGTGGAGGCCGCTGTACATTCAAGATTCAAAAAACATTTTTCTCTATCACATAATGATAGTAAATGGTCTAAGGAGCTCACAAACAACATAAAAACATGAAAGACTCACATAAAAATGACATTAAAATACAAACAATTTCATAAATAAATAAGAGCAGGTGCATTAAAACGTAGTGACAGTTTATCCGGCCTTGTTTAAAATGGATATTGCATTCGGAAGGAATGAAAGAGTTTTTGTAAATGGTGTTTTTGCCCGGAGGTGCTCTAAAGCTGTTGCCTGATGGGAAAAACCATGAACACTTTTGTCTCCGCACGAGGTCAGAAGACAAGTCGTACACACTAGTTTTTGTTTCAAGCAAAAAAACCTTTTGCTGTAGCTTTTGTATTAAGGTGTTCAACAGTCACATATCGGTGTAATGTTTGGGTGTCCACATACTTTTGGTCATGAAGTGAATCTCTAATTGGGTATTTGACCACAGGAGTAAGAAATTCACAATTAAAAAAAATGCGGCAAGCAACTTTAAACAGGATGTATCAAGAACAACTTCTCTCAGTGAAAGAGGCTGAATGAAGGTCTTCTAAGACAGACAGTGGGAGAAAACATCAAACTATATTTCCCCTTTAAATACATCCCCAATTGTCGTGTTTTTCTTTCCCAGGTATTTTATGGCGAGCGACATGCAACGAAGGTGTCCGTGTCATAAATCTAACACTGTTTACACCTTCAGTACTCCCAGCTGCTCTCAGCTTCTCCCTTTCATCTCCGGCACAGTTTACGTTGCTGGGAGGTTCTGTCCCACCAGGTATAACCCTCTCGTCTGAATCATTTGTAGCATTTCTTATGACATGAACAAGTTTGTGAATAAAAACTAAATCCTACACATAGATGACCTGTAATATTTAAAGACGGAGTTCCTCAAATTTGATTAGCTTTGTTTCCTTGGCGAGAATAGTTTTCCCAGTCTGGTTTTTGGACTTACAAAGTATATAGATTTGTGTTCTCTATATTGTTTGCATCTCTCTCCATCAGAGCCGAGATATGACTCACCCAGAAGGCTCCTTTTTTAAGTAGTTGGCGCAGATCTGTCAAACAGGTTCCAGGCTGTTTTCCTAAACCGCTGCTGCTCCCACTGTAATGCTTCACCACAGTGTCTTCTTTTGAAACATTTCTGACCTCAGCTCAACACTTGCACAGGTGCACGGGGCTGACCTAAAATAAATGAATAGTCAGTCATTCCTTCCTTGAAAGAAAAAAAACACCCCCGCATTTTCTGTGGCTGTTATTTATATTCATGGAAACTGTTTTTTTTAATTTTTTTTTATGCATTTCTCTGATTCATTATTTTTTCAGTCCATTGATTCAAGTTGAATAATCTGCTAACACTGTCTCTCATCTTTGTGGATCTTTTCCTCTCAGTCTCATTGAATTTCCTTCATCGTATTCAACACAAGACACTGTCTCACATTTCACTCTGCGCATGAGGTCAAGCAATTCTAATTCAAAGATAACACTCACATCAGGCTGTAGATGATTCGGGACTTTCTGCACCGAATACCAAATCAGGCACCAGGAAAAAGAACTTAATTTATTCAGTCTGATTTGAGCAGTAGCTAAACTAGGAGATACTTCAACACTGAAGGTACAAAATGATTTATTGAGTTTAGTTTTAGCGCAGACAGTCCTTGTAGTCCAACACAGGATCTTTTAATGATATCTATTAGTGCATCCATTACATGGTTATATATATTATATTTCCTTTTCTATGCGTTCTCTCGAAAGGTAACTTAAATATAGTATGGTAAATGGACTGCATTTATATGGTGCTTTTCCAATCTTTACATCACATCAGGATCCACCTCTTCATACAGAGTCACAGGCTGCCATAGGAGCCACATGCTCATCAGTGACAACCATTCACACACACTCACACACACTCACACACACCATTGACCATCAGGAGCAACTTGGGGTTCAGTCTCTTGCCCAGTGACTCTTCGACATGCTGACCGCAGAGGCCGGGGATCGAACCTGCGACTGGTGGACGACCACTCCGCCTCCTGAGCCACAGTCGCCCAAGAGTATGACTTATTTTTAATGTGTTTTGTCCCTTATGTACGTTATTATGTTTTGTGTGTGGCTGTGTATTATGTTGTTGGTTGTTATTAAAAAATAATGAATAAATGTGATTTTTTTAATTTCAAGTCGATGCAACTAAATAATTAACACTAAGCTGTGTTAATGAACCCAAAATGAATTAATTTGTGGTTATTTGATTGTGCTTAAGAGAGGCTGAAACTGAAATAAACTCTTTTATTACAGCAGAGACAGCAGTAAACTGGTCTCTGTTGCCATTTAAATGGTTATTTTTTGATGACAAAGATAAGAAATATAAATAATAAAATACAGAACAAAATCTAATCTTGTTAGATTAGATTTGGGGGTGATGCTGTGTGAGGGGTAGAGAGGGGGGGAGGGAAAGGGAGTTAGAGATTCTGCTGTATATGTTCTTTGTCCTAAAACACATTTTCTTATGTCTAAATATTTACAAATTATTCAACAGACTTTCTACTCACAGCATATCTGCGTCTTACTAAATCAAGCTGCTCAGCTCATGGTGGTATGAGCAACCTACAATGTAGAGGTTAGTATTATAAGCCCGACTAAACACATCCCAACTCAGGTACAACCACAGCCTCTGGCCCACACCCACACGCAGAGCTTCTGAGCCTCAGATAAACCCACTGTACACAACCTGCCAGCATCAAATGTCAGAGCGACGTATCGGCAGCTAACGAGCCAGATATTTGCTTCAGTCGTAGGAGACTGAAACACACGAGTGAATATTGGATTGTGATTGAGCAGGTAGCCAGGAACATGCCTCTAAATGAATACTAATGTTGTCTGCTGCAATTGTTTGCTAGCACGTTCACCATATTAAGGTGATGATAAATCAGAGCATAGTGTCCGTGTGGGGAAAACAACATTAACGCACTGCACAGTTACATTTTAAGTCTGGAGATATGCTTTTGTTGTTATACACAAACCAACAATAAATGTATTGTGTATTTATCAAAGCTGCTAGATCTTCTTCCTCTGTGTCAGGAAGCTCCATTGTCTATAAACTATCAAAAACACATTATTGAGCCACACTGTTGCACTGGGTGACATGCTCCTTCATCACCATGAACACACACACTGTCATTTATTTGAACTCTATCCAATGCGCACCGTCCTGCTGCCTCACATACTCACTAGAGCACCAAATGTGGATTCATCCACCGCTCAACATAGTCCCCAACAAATGCACTAGTTCCCTGTTTGTTTGATTGAAAACTACAGTGACCAGCTGTTTTAGGAAATGACTGGAACTTTTTTGAAAATGAAACTACATATGTTGCACTAATAATCTAAATCTGCTAACACTGTCAGATCATTGTAGTGGAGTAAAAAGAAGAATATTTGCCTCTGAGATGTAGTGGAGTAGAGGTGTAAAGTAGCATAAAATGGAAATACTCAGATGTACAAGTACTTCAAAATTGTACTTGAAGGTAGAATAGGCAAATTGCTAAATACCCCTCCGCTCAGCAAGACTGCGGTAACAAGCCGTAGGAACACCGGTATCTTTCAGGACCTTCGCCTCGCTGAAGCCATCCTTACAATAACACTGCTTTTCAGCCCCTTCCTACATCCAGGTCAAACCAGACACCCCAGCTCGCTCACTTCGCTCTGCATCAGCCAATCTGCTCGCTACTCCCTCACTACGAGCAGGACCCAGATACCGCTCAAATAAAACCTGTTTGCTATCCTGGGCCCAAAATGGTGGAACAAGCTCCCCATTGATGTCAGGTCAGCTGAAAGTCTTCACACCTTCTGTCGCAGACTGAAAACAAACATGTTTCGACTGCACCTCGGTCAATTATGAAATAAAAAAAAAAATTTTTTATTTTGCACTTAAATTGGTTGACTTCTTTGAAGCTATTGTTCTGCACCTGTATGATTACACCTATTTGAAGATAATGTACTTGCAAGATTCTCGCTGTTCGTGGTCGTATCCATGATTGTTTTCACTTATTATAAGTCGCTTTGGACAAAAGCGCTTGCTAAATGAACCGTAATGTAATGTAAAAAAAGTGCAAAGGAAAACACAACGATTCACAGTTTCAGGTGATTATACACTAATGAAAACATAGTTTTTGATAGATCCCCCTAAATACTACACACTGGAGTAAATGTTTGTTGCTTTCCACCACTGATGTATTGATACACTGTTTACCTGGCTGTTGGCATACATATATAGTTTTGAATAATGTTTCTGAGAATTGTTTACACTCCTTTCTTCTAAGAGACTCTTTGTTTGTGTGAAGAGAGTTCGAGGATCATTGAATTAATTTAGTGTTTATCCCGTTAGAGAACCCTTCATCATTATCACCTAATTCACAAACCCCTAATTCAATCGGTGGTGACGTGTGTCTTTTCATTATGCTATCCCCACCGACCTAAAAACCCTGAATGCTCTTTAGTTTGTATAAAAAGCTCTGAACGCGCTTGTCGTGTGAACGCTGCCCGAGGAAGCTTGTTGATGTTTATCCAGCTCAGCGGCAGCAGCGGCAGCAGCGGCAGCAGCGAGCCTCGATACAGTGGGAAGATGATACCGTATATATTTACTGTCCCTGATCTGTTGTTAAGTATGCCCACAGGCTGTGGCGTCATGGGATTACCTCCCAGTCTGGATTCTGGTCACGCGGGCTTTTTGTGATATGTGATTAGAGAGGTCTACAACCTCTGTAGCAAACGGCATGTGAGTGTCACAATACATTACATTACATTACAGTTCATTCAGCAGAGGCTTTTGTCTAAAGCGACTTACAATAAGTGCAAACAATCATGAGGATAAGACTCCGGACAGCGCGATGTGAGGCTCCTCGCTCCCTCTCCACTCATTACAGGATAAATGGGAATTGATTGATGACCACAACAAATTAGGTTGTGTCTCTTTTAACAGCTTTCTTTCATTTTCTCTCAATCTAGTCCCCTCCTCATCTCCTCTTATTTATTTCCCTTCCATCCCTTACCTCTTTTGTATCCTCTCTTATTTTCCCTGTCTCCATCATTGTTTTCATCTCCTCTCATGTCTCCTCTTTCTTTTCCTCTCCTTTCCTCTCTCCCTATTCCCTTGTTTCCTCTCTCGTCCTGTCCTCTTTTCCTCTCCTCTATCGTTGATTATTCTCCTCCCCTATCCTCTTTTTTTGCTTGTCCTGTTTTTCTCCTCCTCTCTTTTCTCTCTCCTTTCCTGTCCACTCTTCCCTTCTCTTCTCCTCTCATCACCCCTGTAAACCTCCTCTCTTCATCATCGTGTCCTCCCCTCCCCTCCCTCCCTATTTTCTCTCCTCTCCTTCCTTTCTTCTTCTCGCTCCTCTTCTTTTTCTTTGAAGTCCTCTCTTCTCTTCTCCTCCTCTCCTCTATCCTGGTTTTCTCTCTTCTGCTTCTTATTCTCTCCTCATGGTTTATTTTCCTTCTCTTTCCCTCTGTCCCACTTTTCTCTCTGGCTTCTCCTGTCTCATTTTCCCTTTCCTTTTTTAATCTTGGCTTCTTTTTAATTACTTTTCATTCCTTATTTTCTCCTGTATCTTTCTTCTCCCCATCTCCCCCAAGTCTTTCCTTTCCTCCCCTCTCCTTCCCTCACCCCTGTATATTTCCCTTTTTCTTTCTATCCTTTCCTCTTTTTCTTTTCATTCACCCTCCTCTTCCCTCTCGTCATCCCTGTATCTCTCCTCTTTCCTACCTCCCACTCCTTCGTGCAGTGTCCTCCTCTTCTTCATTTCTCCTGTCTTTTTTATCTTTTCCCGTCTTTTCTCCCCCATCTTTGTTTTCCTTTCCCCCTCTCCTCTTCTCACCCCTATATATCTCCTCTTTCCTCCCATCTTCTGTCATCTTCCCCTTCCCGTCCTCTCCTCATCCCTCCCCTCTTTCTCTTCCTCTTCCTCCCACTCTTTTCGTAGCGCGCCCCTCTCCTGTCTAGTACCTTCTTCTGATTCATCCCTTCATCCACCTCTCCTGACTTCTCTCTCTCTTTCCTTTCTCATTTTCCTGGCCTTTTCTTTACTCTCCACCTCTCTCCTCTCGCTGCATCTCCTACTCGTGCCTTTCATTTCTGCTCTCTGTTACTCTCTCTCTCCTCCTCTCTTCTCCTTTCCAGCAGCAACCAGTCAACAGCAGCGGCTGCAGCAGCAGTGTCACTCAGCAGGCAACGACTCGCATGAAAGTGAGGACCTCTGCTTTTCCTTTTCTTACCTCTTTTTGTTTTTTTGTTTTTTTTGCTTCGCCTCCTCTTCTCCTTTCTCCTCTTCCATTCACTCTCTTCTTTTCACTTATTTTTTCTCTACTTTTCAATCCTTTCTTTCTGCCACATTGATCTCTTGCGTAGTGCAGCAGTATGAGAATATTGTGCATTTTAAATAGGGTTTCTGTCCTTGATCCAACTAGAGCATATATGCCATATGCTTTTATATTCATACATTGTTCCTCATTTCATCGTATCTCAATGGAAATAAGTAGGCCAGTCTTGTAGTTTTAATACAGCATGTCAACCTCTGGGCTCAGATGTACTTCACAGGTATGACTTTTTTTTAAATCCTAATTTAAATCATGCAAATCCTTCTTTCATTGGAAGACGTGCAGCAGAAAATTGCGATGAAGCAGTTTGTTTTTACAATAGGATGAAATATTGACAGCAGCTGTGGTGCTTTGAGGATTTTGAGTCATGCATGTGATTTATTTATTTATTTTGAGAGATTAAAAATCTGATATTCTGAAACTGTTGAGATTATTATTTGATGGTTTTCTTCTTTAACCAAAGAAACAGCTTTTGATTGTTTTTTTTTTGTGGCAGATTTCTTTCACTGGCTTTACTCTTCGTCTTTCTCTCATTCCTTTTCTCCTTTTTGTACTTTCTGTTATTTCCTCACTGGCTGGCATCGGGACAATCTGTCTGCAGTGAATCCACTGGAGTAAAAAAAGAAAATGGGGATCATACTGTCAGATATTTAACCAGGATGGATTTATCGGATGTATTCACTGTGATGGCCACTTTACCACCAAACTCTTCTTTGGAGAATGTCAACCAGACCTCCTCTTCCTCGCCGAGATCTCCTCCTTTACCTCCTTACTCGCAGGTGGCGTCCGTGTTCATCGTGCTGGTGGTCACGGTCATCATACTGGGGACTGTAGTGGGTAACGTTCTGGTCGTGGTGGCGGTTTTCACCAGCCGAGCCCTGAGGCCGCCTCAAAACCTCTTCCTGGTGTCTCTGGCTTCAGCGGACATACTGGTGGCGACGCTGGTCATCCCCTTCTCCTTGGCTAATGAGGTGAGGAAACAGACTCTACTCTAAGACTCCATTTGCAGCTGATCTTCACATGCAATCTGCATCTGGATATCTTATCAAAGCACGTGTAAATAAAGGTGTAAAGGCAGACAGACTATTAGTTGGGCTGGAGATGGAGGCTGGAGGATCAAATCTCAGTCTGATCTGTGAGGCTGCAGTGATCATTGTAAAGTTATTTAACATTTTAGATCAACCATTATAGACAAATAAAAAACCCAATGATATTACCCAATGATAGCGTTTAATCAAAAGTTAAAGGATCACCAAAGTTCACCAAGACCATGAATGTCTGTAAATTCCATGGAAATCCATCAGTCGCCGAGATATTTCAGTCAAAACCATAAATGTCAACCTGATTGTGGTGCTACATAAATAACCAGAGGATCACCAGAATCATTAGGATACATTTGACCAAAAAACTAAAATATCAATCTTACAGTGGCGCGAGATAAAAAAAAAATAAAGATAGATATACATGTCTGTACATAATTTCCATCCAATAGTTGTTGAGATATTTCAGTGTGGACCCCAGAGGTGGACCGACTGACGGTGTAATCCTAGAGCCATGCCGCTAGCATCGCTAAACATTCATCCAACAAGTTGAAATGTCAACTAACTCGCCCCTTCCTGCTGCTTCATCAACCCGAGCTCTTCTTCTGCAAAGGAAATATATGGCAATCCCATGAAGTGGCTTCACTTGCATTGCAGCCACTTTAGATCAGGTCAGATCAGATCACAAGATAACACGAAAATCAATCTTGCCAGGCTTCAAGAGATGCATTTGTGTCTGAACCACAGTGTTTGAGGTCAATTTGCGTTCTGTGACGAGCCACTGGCAGCTACGGCCATTACGTGGGTGTGTGTTTCGTGTCACGGATAGGCGGCTGTTCGTTCAAAACGACAATGCCGGCTCCTAAAGAGGTTAGAGTAGATCCTGCAATGGCATCATTTAAATCAGAACTGTAGCGTATTCCTACATTGTAAGAAGAGCAAAGAACTACACTGAAGGCCTTTTTTGCTCTTCTCCCGACTGGCTTTGGCAAGAGTTTGATTGACAGATGGTTCATCAATCACCTGTGACTTCATGTAAATTGACCTGAAGTCAACAGCCTTTTCAAGACAGCTCGAAACAGATAAAGAAAAACATTTTAACATGTGAAAAAAACAGCCTGAATGTTCATCCAACTCATATCTGCAAGAAACATAGTACTACTACTTTTGCTATTCCCCAACAGGGTTAGGGTTTCTTGTGTTGATCCATATTCGTTCCTGAGTTTAGACTTTAAATCTAATGATGCTAAATGTTCCTGTTGAATGGAAGAGAACACATGGTCAATGCTGTTTGGAGAAGTGTTCATATGTTGCTTAAACATTGTTTGTTGCATACCCAACACGTCAAATTCATCTGGAAAAATTATTAAACGCTCTACTCTTTACTGCTGCAGTAAACAGACAGGTAGGCTAATCTATGACCATCTTGACTTGTTAACTTTTAACAATTTCTGAATAATTCTAGAGAATTTGATTACATTTTTTTCCTTCCTCGTATTGATGTACAGTCGGTCTTTCCTCTGTGATGTTCTTTTCTGCACCCAGTAGTAACAGTTCACTGATTTGTGCCTGCTTTACATCAGCCGATAATACTCGAAATCTGTCCGGAGCCTCTTCTGTGTTGCATTATACATCAGGCACTTCTCATGTCTGTAACTGTCCTCCTGGTCCTTCTGTCCGGTTTACTTATAATCTTATGTCCTATCGGTTTCCCCTTTTTTACAGCTCATGGACTGTTGGATTTATAAATTAAATGATGGGACTTATTATATCAATTGCTCTGAAAAACTGAAGACATTTCCACTGCAGTAACACTCTTCTACTGCTGGATAGTGGCCACTATTGATATGTTGATAACTTTAGGGCTGCAGCTAATAATACATTTTAGAATGTATTAGTTTACAGATTTGACAGTCGCGCTAGCGGCTGTAGGTATGTCAATGTCTGTCTGTTGGTCCACCACTTTGGTCCAGACTGAAATATCTCAACAACTATTGGATGTATTGCCATAACAGTTTGTAGAGACATTCATGTTCGTCTCAGGATGCATCCTAATGACTTTGGTGTTCCTGACTTTTCATCTAGTGCCAACATGAGGTCAAATTTTTGTATTTGTTCAACACTTTACCTGCCATTACCAAATACTTGAAAGAATTAATCATTAGCCTCAGCTGTACTTTGTGTTTAGCACCAATTAAGAAATGTTAGCAAGCTAACACCCTAAACTGAGATGGTAAACATTGTACTTGCTTACGTGAAACATAAATTATAATTTGATTGTTTTGATATTTCACATATGTAAAAGCCTCAAAACTTTATGAATTCAGAAGATGTTGATTAACTAATTAATTGTCTCAGTGGTGATGGATACTCAGTTCTCAGGAGAATCAAAGACACATTTTAAAGCTCCAAAACCATTAACTGATAATAAATTCCCCAGAAAATCTAATGCAACATCATCCAAATGTTGCACTGCAGCTGAGAAAGTCCAATATTTACTTTCGGAAAAAATCTATGAAGAAGAGGCAAATCAAACCTTTCTCTTTAAACAGAGTTCATTTTGACTGCAGAGCACATGCTCTGGAGGAATGTGATCGTTACTTTACAGTTTCTTGCAGCTCTGAAAAGATTGTCGGTTGAAATCATCTTTGAGAGGGCTGATATGAAACCATACGGGGAAACTCACCGAGAGGATTTCCTACAAAATAAACACAGTTGCAGTGAATATGACAGTAATGAGATATTGACTGAATTGTTATTTTTCGGCGCAATGATCCTTTATGCACCTCAAGGCCACTTTCCTCTGCAGGCCATTACTGGGGCTTAAATTAGTCATTAACAAATGTTAATTGGTTTTTCCTCTTTCCAGGTCATGGGCTACTGGTACTTTGGTTCCACCTGGTGCTCCTTCTACCTGGCTCTGGACGTCCTCTTTTGCACTTCCTCCATCGTCCACCTCTGCGCCATCAGCCTCGACCGCTACTGGTCCGTCACTAAAGCCGTCAGCTACAACCGCAAACGAACGCCCAAACGAATTAAAGCGATGATCAGCGTTGTGTGGCTCATATCTATCGTCATCTCCTCCCCGCCGCTTCTCATGACGCAGAAGGAGGGCGATTTGGAGATGGAGGAGGAGAGCGACACGCAGAGGCAGGAGTGTCTTCTCAACAACCAGACGTGGTACATCCTCTCCTCCTGCCTCGTGTCCTTCTTCGTCCCGGGTGTCATCATGATACTTGTGTATTGCAAGATCTACCGCGTTGCCAAGCAGCGAGCCTCCACAGTGTTTGTGGCGAAGAACATGGTGGAGCGGCAGCCATCGCAGTCAGAGACCTGCTTTGTGGGCACCCCCAGGAATTGCCAAAGATCCAACTGTGGTAAATCCCTGTATGAGCTGGACAGCCCGCTGCCCGCCAACCGTCACAGTTCTTCCAACATAGACAGCAACAGCAGCAGCAACAAGAGAGGAGAGCTGGACGATATTCACTTGGAGGAGAGGAGCTGCGAGGCCGAAATAAAAACATCTTCTTTGTTTTCTTCGGCTCTTCGCTTCCCCATGAGAGCTGGCGGAAGTGTGAAAACAGAGGAGCGGAAGGACGCGGAGGGGTCATCAAACAGGTTGAAGCCTCCTCCTCCTCCTCAATCCTGCGCCTCCATATCATGGGCATCATCCGAGAACTGCTCCCACCACCTCCTCCTCCCGTCTCCAGTGCCTCTCCGCAGCAGGCAGATATCTTTGTCCAAAAACAAAGTGGCACAAATGAGGGAGAAGCGCTTCACGTTTGTTCTGGCGGTGGTGATGGGGGTTTTCGTCCTCTGCTGGTTCCCATTCTTCTTCACTTACAGTCTCCACGCTGTCTGCAGGGAGAGCTGCACGATCCCCGATACACTCTTCAAACTGTTTTTCTGGATCGGATACTGCAACAGCTGCCTGAACCCCATCATATACACCATCTTTAACCGAGACTTCAGGAGGGCCTTCAAGAAGATTTTATTCCAGACTCATAAACGAACATGAGATGTGAACGTACGTGGGTTAGTGTGAGTAGCCTCACACAGAAACAGAGACACAATCAAACACAGATGTGTGTGCACACAGTTTTAATCCTGTTTTCCACTGTGCTGTCATACTGACATTAAAGGGCTTGCCATACAGCCTGCGTGTTGATTTATTACTCAACTACTCATTTATTAAAAAGAAACCTTTCTATCTTAGTGTAAACAAGGAGGAAGATGATTATGACACATGAAACTATGAGTGGAGGTGTCTTCAATGCTTCTTATTTGATGTAATAACAACTCAACATTACAATGTGGGTTTTGCCTGAATTTGAATGTTAATTAGAGGAAAATGTCTACAGGGTTGTGAACTACATCCCCGCAAAGCGCCGAGATGTGCACTGTATGAAGCCGGCTGACTGGCTCTGCAAACCCTATATTGACACAACAGCAGATTTATAAAGAACTGGGAAAAAACAAACTGCGCTATAAGAAAATAAACAATGAGTTTTTAATGGCTTTCTGTGCCTCAGAGTGATTAAAAACCAGCAGCCCCCAGAGCTTAAACTTTTACTTCAGGTGGACATAAAGAACAGAAAGCTGAATGAAAGTTAGCAGTTTTTCACGGAGCAACAATGTTCTGTTGACACTGCACAGCTCAGGAGCAAAGACATTAAAAATGCATGTGCAGAGACCTGATGGGCTATGCCTCTCTACACAGGAAGAGAAAGGACAAAAGAGAAAAAACAGAAAAGAGAGTACGATACCCAAGCCTAATAATCCTCAGACTCATACAGTACAACAATAAATAATTGTGCTGAAGCTCAGGATAAAATAACTGGACCGGCCGGTGTGGGCTCCCGTCTTTACACTCTGCAGAAAACAGTCAAACCTGACTGGGCTGAGTGCTGAACCCTGACCCAACTTGGAATCTATTTGACACAACCCACTTCCAAACGACAAAGTATACATCATTCTTGATTTAATCACTTCATGCGGATTGTGAAAAAAAAAGGGTCTTTTGTTGCTTTTAATTTTGGATGATAATTAGACAAGATGCTTTTATCCTTTCAAACACAAAGTGGCGGCAGAAGAACTGACAAGTCCAAGGCCAAAAGCAATGTTACATCATCATTCTGGTTGCCATGCAACAACAACTCAAAAGTTGCGAAATTATCTCACCTGAAATAACATAGAGTATAATACTGGTGATACAACGTGATAAAGTGCCCTCTAGGTCACTCTTACAGTGGGGAATAAAATACGTTATTCAGCCATATAAGCTGCCGTACATGCCAGAAAACTTTCTGCATGCTGGTGCTCCACCGCACACTTTTTATTTTCTTCTGTCCCAGCCCCTCAGACAGCCAGAATCCACCACGGTGGTTTTAGCTTTTATATTGGATGCAGATAAAACACAGAAGAGCAAATAGTTTGTGTGAGGTAGAGGACAAAGTGAAGAGCAGCACATGGTCCTACATCGTGATGTCAATTTCACAATATTCATTTCTAAACTGATCTTCCCATCCTCTCTATATTCTGACATGCTCGGAGGACCGAACCACAATCTTGCTTGCGGTCTGTGTCAGACTGAAAGATATGAGTTTTGAGGCGTGCCAAATGGTGTAAGGAAAACCTGCTTCATCACGGTGCTACAATGTTAACAGAAGAAGAAAAAACATTCAAGATGAGAAATGTCATCAACCAGCTGGGCACCGCGAGCTGCATCCGAAATCCTCAAGAGGAGCCAGTTATGTCCAGGGAAAAGAGACGATTCAGCAGTGTGAGTTTAAGGTTAATTTGTTTTTCAGTGTCGTTAATTTGTTTATCAGTGTTGTAGTAGAAATAACATTGTGGGATTTTGGTCCTAAATTTATGACATTAATGTAGCCGGCCTGCTCTAAATGAGACAAAATGACAACCAGTAGTTTGTGCGTTAGTTATTTTTCTTTTTGGGTTTCATCAGCGGTTGGCAACCAGCATATTAGCTGCATTACCGCCACCTCTCTTATGCTACTTTACTTAAAAACTTTAGCCTTGAACTCAGATTTTCTGAATAGGACTGGAGATAAATCGAGAGTGTCACTCTGTACCTTTTTCTATATCCTGTCCACTTTCCCTTCAGACCTCCATGCGCAGGAAACCACACAAACAAAATTGACATAATGAGTCTGGAAAGTATTTGTAATACTTTTAATTAAAGGGAAGGGAAGGCAGCTTTATTATATATTTCAAATTCAAAGTGCTTAACGCATACATTTAAAAACTATAGGCTTTAAAAAACAGAATTAAATGAATTAAGATTTAAGATTTGACTTTTTTAAAAACACCTTAAAGTCTTGTTTCTTGCGCCGACTGGTAGGATCTCTTGAACTGAAACAGAATTGCAGCAGATTAAAGTCCCTGGTTTATTCTCCTTTACCGAATACAGAAACAAAAGTACTGCCAGCGTCTCCACTGAGTATAGTCCCAGATTATTTCGTGCACCCTTATTAAAAAATTAAATAATTTCTGGAACTGAAAAAATTCCTCCTAATTGGGTGATTGGCATCAGCTCTTTGCAATAATGTATGATTGGCTCCTTCACAACTGAGTGGTTAGTAACATCCAATTATATTCATGGTTGTCAATCAGCCATCAGTTTACATGGTGCAGGACAGACGCCCAGTTTGTCTGTGTTTGCTGTCAACTCGCCATTATGCTGCCGTATAATCTATTTATTTTAGAATCTGCAAAGTAACTAAAGCTGTCAAATAAATGTTGAGTCAAGTCAGTCAATGTATAGCGCCAGATCATAACAGATATCAGTTATCTCAAGACACTTTTCATAAAGAGCAGGTCTAGATCACACCCTTTAATATACAGAGACCCAACATAACATTCCCCCATGAGCAAGCAGTGCGGCAGTGGCAAAGAAAAACTCCCAGCAGGCTACAATATTTCACTGAGATGCTGTTCAGTAGAAATATAAAGTAGCATAAATGCTCAAGATTGTTCTGGATTACAATACTTGAGTGGATGTACTTAAGTACTTTCTGCCACTGGAGATTAATTATTGCCATTCATGGCTTCTGCCTGGTTGCAGGTGATGTTGTGTTGCTGGCTGCTCAGTTTGCTATTGTGCAACTGAAACTCTTCCTATTCATTTGCAATGTAAGTGTATTAATTTGCACATGTATTATTCATGTTGCATTTGAGCTCATTCCTTGTGGCTGTTGTCCAAAGTGAGCATTTGAATACTCCTTTTGACATAATTCCCTCTCATGGTTTGAAGTTGTTTTGCAGGAAACTCAATGGTTACAATCTCACCATTGCACGTGTAAACTAGAAAAGGTGCACTCAGTAGAGTGCAGAAATCCGCCAGGCATATAAAGGGGGCATATAAAGATATAAAGCAGGGAATAAAATGTGTTTAACATTTGTTTAGAGAAAGTGTGAGTCACTGGAAGCATGAGAGGTCCTTGAGCATACAAGGACACAAAATGAGCACACAAAATATTAGGCAGGTGGGTGCAGCAACATTGGAGATTAGCCCTCGACAGGAGATGAGATGGCCTCACGCGCACGCACTCACTCACGCAATCTCATGATCCCCTGGCGGAGATAACAATATCAGTTTTAATGACATAGAGGTATCCTTTAATTTGCACTCATTTGAGCCGACATTTAACGAGCTCTTAAAAACCGAATCAACATAAAATAGTTTCAACTTTGTCATCATGTTCAAGAGTTCTGTCTCATTACTGTCCCGCGCACAGAGAAGCTCTGCCATACCCGGAGTGTTGAAAAGCCTCCATGTGATGTTTCATAACCCTGAAACTGACATTGTTGAGCGTTGATTTGAATGCGTGCAGGAGGAGCTGCTTATTTTAGAATCTGGCAGTTGCTTGGCTTGTTGCTCTGGAGGCTCACAGACACACTGAGGATCACAATGGTTCTCCTCCCGCCACGTGGAGCGATGACACGAGGTCTTGCACTCAACACATCCACAACACATTTACCTAGCGGCTGTCTCTCACTGTGTGGGTGGTAATGAGCAGCTACGAGCCAGAATTATGTTAATTTACTGTTCATATAAAAATAAACTGAGTAGTAAGACAGAAATGGTGGCAGAAGTTGTACATGCATAGTTACATGTGTATTGGCTGTAATATTTGTTTGAATAAGAACATTTCACATCAACTGTTTAATATTCAGCCTTCCTATGCAATGTGCAGTGCATATTATAGATTATCAAATTGAACTGTTCCTCCATTTCTTCTTTCAAAAATAAAAACAAAATCATTAAAATAACACTGAACCGCTGTAGTGGTCCTATGAGGCTCTAGTTCTCGATACACACCAGAAATACAATTGATGGATGGATAAATAATGAAGAAAACTTTACCCTTTGTAGATCCTTAAATCGACAACCTTCCACTCTGTGACGGAGTGAACTCCCTTTGTAGTCACACTCTTCTTTCAGCTGTTGTGCAGAAATAGAGCGCAAAGCTTTGGGACGAACTTCCCTCTCTCCGGCGGGGAAACTGTCATAACTTTTCATAAACCCTGGTTTCATAATCAGCATCTTTTGGAAACAGCAACTTAACCCTACAGGGAAAAATACAACTCCCAAGCCTCTTTGGTGGCATTTTATTTTTATTTTTTTGTAAACATCCTCTCGTTTTTTGCAACACTCCTTTATTTATGTTATTTACGTCTGTATGAGAATATTAAATGTCTATCTTAGTTTGAGCAGTTTATGACAAAATGTTTCTACGAGCATTTGTTTGTAACTGTATTTTTACTGAGCGTCTTCCATGGCGGATACAAAACGGTATTGCCCGTTGTCAGTAAGGTCAGCTGGTTAAGACCCACTTCCTCACCACTAATTGGTTTGGAATGGTGCTTAAGATGGCGGACTCTGCACACGAACACACAAAGGAAGTGGAGTTGGACAGGGAGAGGGTGTACCGGCCGGACTGGACGTGTGTCTGAGACTTGTCAGGATCAAGAGATGAGTCTAAACTTCAGGCTCACCTCTTCATGGTCAGACTGGCAGACCCTCTCCTCAGGGGTACTTAGGTACAGCTAAATGCTAACATCATCATGCTAACATGCTCAAAATGACAATGCTAACATGCCGATGTTCAGCTGGTATAATGTTTACCATGATCAACATTTAGTTTAACGTGTTAGCATGCTAACATTTGATAATTAGCACTTAAAATTAAAGTACAGCTGAGGCTGATGGGATGTCATTAGTTTTGCAGGTATTTGGTCATAAACCAACGTATTGGACAAATTGTTGTCTTGACCTGCTGTTGGCTACATGAAGTCAGGGGATCTTAAAAAGTTTTTACAATTAATCTTTATTAATTAAACATTTCTGTACCAAATTTAGTGCCGATCCACCGAGTAGAAGTGGAGATATTTCACTGGTCAACTGAACACGATGCACTGGGTAATCACTGTAGGCTGCATGTAGGAGTTGATGGTCCACATTTAACTGTAGACAACTACAACAGTTACAATTATATAACTGTTGAACCTATTCTACTTTGATTAAACTGTTTCCATTTTATTTTATTATAAAGAGCAGAACCCAATGCATGACTGAAGCATACTGCACAGTTTGTTATAATGTCAGATTAGACCTGATGACGCAGTCATGTTTGTGCTGTGGCTCAAACTTCAAGAACACTCTTTTTATTTCTGACAAAATGAAACAGCTGATAATCTATTGCCAGGCTGTTTGATCGCTGAATGTTTAAAACATTTTTAATTTTTCTAAAGCTTCAGCTGTTATAATGTTTTATTAACATATTTATGAAAACTCCATCTGTCATCAAACTCAATTTTAAGCTGCAAGTAGCATCTGGATCTTTGGTTAGTTAAACAATATATGAACGGAAACATGCGAGTGGCTGTTTTCTTAGTTGTGCTCAAGAGGGAGAGAGAAAAGTTGTCATGCAGAAGGACAAAGTTTGCAGCTTTGCATGCATACAAATAAGTAACTCAAGTGAGGAAGTAAAGAGCTGTGGTGCACCTCAGGGTAAAAAGCAAAGAACATATCAATTCCCCAGGCTTCTGTCTACATTACAAAGACCAGCTCTCTCTCTGTCCCTGTGCATCTCTGGTGGATTCAAATAAAAGACAAGAGACAATGTTTGCAAAAAGAAAGAATGGGTTGAAGTTGTTAACTTAAAAACACCAGATAAATATTGACCAGGGAAAAGCAGGGGTTACACAGAATACTTACTCGCCACAACAGCGACACTGGTATTGTTTTCAAGGCAAAGTTTGTTCAGCCTTGTGGGCAGGGCTGAAATGGGACAAAAAATTGATAGGCTGTTATGTCTTGAAGACTATTGCAAATAACCCATATTAAGCTTTTTGTCGAGATTACACAGGCTTACATTTCAACAAAATGACCTGGCGACGCCAATGCCCATAACCCTAGTGACTCTCTGGCCTGTGTGCGCACAGCAAGAGAGGAGAGGCAGAGACGCTGTGCTGCTGCCGAAGGAGCCGCGGACTGAGTTTACTCTGAGCAGCAAGTCACTAAAAGTGTTTTGAAAAGTCCGGGGCTATTCATAAACATTCAGGGCTGTAGCCACGGACGCCCAGGAAAATGTTTTTTTGAGATGCAATTTCTCCGTGTGGCCTCCCTTGACGTTTTGTCTTATTCATTTTGGCACTCTTTTTTTTTTTTTGCTGAGGTTTAAACATGTGGGCCAGACCAGTGTCAAAATATATAAATACAATCTAGCTGTTTTATAGGCCGGTCAGACAAAGAAAAAAAAGAGGCACACCGGGAAAATGCTCAGCAAGCCTGGCTAATCCAATCCTTTTTACGGGTTATGTGACTCACTATGGGGTCGCTTATGTAAAGACCGACCAATGAGTGATTTTGAAACAAATGGTACATTTGGATTTTTAAAAAATACTTGATCGTAATTTCTTTGTATCCATTTGAAGCTGTGTTGTTTAATAGGGGATCCACATGAACATGGCATACTCAACAGTGTGCATGCCCCTTCCCCCTGGATCTGAGGGGTCCCACACCACATTAGATAAGTAATCCCTCTGGTATTTTCTAGTTCTCTTAAAAGTGAGACATGCCTGGAATACCTCAATAGGTAGGTGTCAAAAAGCCATTTTCACCTGATGCACAAATCATGCTAGCTTGCTACTTTCATGAAGGCACAGCGGTTATAATCTGAGCTCCGTCCAGAGAGCTGAGCTCCTCACGCTCTCCCTGATTGGGGGGCTCAGAAAAAGGATTGGAGTGTTTGTCGAGTGGGTCTGGAACATTTTTGTAAATTGAAAGCAATCCACGCAATAATAAACTGGAAGTTAATTTTTTTTTTTTTAGAGTATAAACCTGCCAAATACATTAGGGCTGCAACTAACGATTGTTTTGATTATTTTCATTAACAATTAATCTGCCTATTATTTTCTAGATTAATCATTTGGTCTATAAAATGTCCCAATTCAGTTCCTCCAAGGTGATGTCTTTAAATGACTTGTTCTGTCATTTTGAAACCTCCATATTTGAGAGGCTGAAAACAGCATGTTCTGCTATTTCTGCATGAAAAATAACTTAAAGTAATCGATAATCAAAATAGTTAACTTTTGTTTTTGTCGATCAACTAATCGATTAGTTGACTTATTGTTGCAGCTCTAAAATACATAACATTTGTAAAACTCCCCCTGCTAAACTATGCTAGCATTGTCCTGGCTATCACTTCACATTTAACAGATATAAAAGTGGTATACATCTGTTCATTCAACAGTGTGACAAATGTGCAGCTCCCCCCTCGGTTTCACGGAGCTTTATATTGAAGTCATTGTTTATCTCTGGCCCACAACTTCACTGAACACTGTACATGACTAGCAGACGAAAACGTTAGAGACCAGCTGGTGAACATAGTGGAGCATTGAGCAGCTAAAGAGACAGACACTTCCCTCAGGAGCTGGTGGAGACCAAAAACAGAGCTAAAAGAGGGACAATAATCAACTCACATTAATGACACACTGAAATCTTGTCCCAGTGAGCGAAAAGTGCTTACGGTTTAAATAACACAATATGTGACTTGTGTTCCGCGCTGTCTACAACAACTCTCTGCCTCTCACTTTGCTGCTGACAGTTCTGTGGTTATTACATTATGTTCTGCACCTTTTGTTCCAGTTTGATGGTGCTTCAGCCTTCAGTTTTATCACTCAGCTGAATGCATTTACGTCACACAATTATATAACTTTTTGTGTTAATATATGTGACTTAAATAGAAATTGAAGGCCCAGACTGGTTTTATATGTATTATCCTTTCAATACGTGACCATTGACCCTTCTCAGACGCATAACCAAGGTTTTTCGATTAATTTTCTACCTTCAAGGAAGAAATGATCCTGGAGAGCAGAAAATAATTTCAGTACCAAAGGTAATCGATCACACTTGGTGGGATTTAAATGCCGATGCAAGCAGGGAGTAACCTCGAAACGTGCGTTGCTGTTATAAAAATCCCAGGCCTTGAAGCTTTCGTAGATGCACCACCAATGAAGTTTAAAAGCAGTTTAATAACCGTAAAACAGGTTTAAAAAACAGTCCGAGACCTTCCAAGAATGCTGTATTTAACAACTACATTTGGAGTATTGTGCTGCAATACGTTTACCAAGCTCCTTTTCACATTATCACTAGATATTTTCATGTTATAATGACACTTTTTTCTCATTATTATGACTTCATCGTGTAATATCACATGTTTGTATGCCCCCGGGACACCAGCATTACAAACTGTGACACTTTGTAGGGAAATCAATTCCTCCCGAAATAATATAGCAAACAGAGTCAAACTAGTTGAGCTGAAATGGACAGAGTTCCCACAGCAACATGTGCTGCTGAGTCCGACCAGGAGCAACAGAAGAAACGCATTACTTGTACACACACAAGGAGTGTGGGGGTGCTCGACAGTTCTGTGAATATTCTTCCCATGGCACTACCTCGACAGGAGGAAGAAGGTTAACTGAAACCTTCTTCACAGTCAAAATATCAAAATAGGAGGCATTCTCACAGACATGAAGATGCAAGTATATATAGTAGGCAAGGTCAAGTACAACTCTCTCTGTCTGTGAGAGAACAAGGAACAAAGAAGTGAAGTTATCGTGCACATTTACTGCTTAGGCCTCAACGTGGGAATTCACTACAGGGTCAAAACATTCCAGCTCAAAACATACAAACTTGAGGCTCACATGAAAATGGTTAAATGAGACTAAATATGATAAATTGCTATAACAGTTATCACCTGTTTACAAGCTTTTAAACCAACACAACTGTTCTTACCTGTCCAATCTACTACTACTACTCATTACTGCACAGCCTGTCTACATTATCACAGCAGATATCAGATGGCAAATAAAACCACTGTGTGGCCAGATTAGTGTAACATACGTAACATCCTTAGGTCCCTAAACTTAAAGCTTCATCACGACAGTACAAACCTGCTGAAAGTGAGTCCAGTACACATTGCGCTTCATGTATTTACAGAAAATTTGACACTTTCTATTTGCAGTTGTTTGTGTTTCTGTGTCCCTCTGATGTCTAAACAGGAGACACACATCAGATCCCAAACGGTTCGCGCCTCGTTCGACAGCCTTGAGTTGACAGAGGTTAGGAAGTCAGTGGTTAGTGTTTGCGTCAGATGTGTGGAGTCTGACTGTAAGTACAAAAGAGAATACAAGATAAGAAGACACACAAACAGAGTTGACAGCCTGTCACAGTGTCTGTGATAGCAGGTGGCATGTCTGCCTGCTTTTGTCTGTTAGCTCTTATATTCTGTTTCGTTTCTTCTTTGACTTTCTTTCCACCTTTGATCTTTGTGCTTTTCTTTTGCTGCTCCTGCATTCTTTCAGTTATTTCCTTCTTTCTTTTGTTTCTCATTTTATTCCATATCTAATTCATTTTGAAAAATGAGAAACTGTCTACCAGGGGAGTAAAGTGAAGAAAAATATCCGACGTCTAGAATCACTTATTATTCGTTTGCAGAATGAATACCAGCAGGTTGTTGATTTCCAAGTCTCCCCAATGCAATTCTACTACTGTGCAGTCAATAATTTGACTTTGTCCCAAGAACACGGAGGATTTTTTCTTATTGTTAGAAGGTGACAGTTGCTGCATAAATTGAGGAGACAAGTAAGACGGCGACCACTTTGAAATTTATATAACCCAGATTGTCAAAGAAATCTCTGTCCCAGTTTTCCTGGCGGAGCCTTCATGTGAACTGAAGCGCAGAGCTGAAGGAGGAAATGTTCCTAAATGCAGTTTGTGGAAGAGGTGGAAAACTTCAAGCATTTTACCCCATAGTCACATCACGTCATATTGATGTTGCTAAGTGGCAACACAAAAGCCTCATTTGCAAGGATTTTGTAAATAATCAGCAAAGTAGGACAGGGTTAATGGCCCCGTAGCTCCATAGCTGCAAGCTTTCATCCAGTCTGAGCTGCTTTATAACGCAATTTAGAAGGAAAAAAACTCAAAATACAACAAATGATGCTTTCTGCATGGATTTGGATTAAGATGAAACAGAAATGTGAGGAGAGAACTTGTTTTTGTAACGTGGTTATACTTATTCTTCAACACATAGGCCCACCTCCACCACGGCTGTATGACTTCAAAATGTGTTGTTTGAACAACAGGAAACGTTCAGAGTGATAAAAATGATGCAGATGCACCGACGTACCAAACAGGCGCAGAGTCGTACACAAGAAAAGCATTACTTCAGATTGCCTGTACAAAGATAGTGTCTCATCTTTAGTCATTTGTTTTATATGCATTTTGGTTTTCAAAAGTTTTCATTGATGGAAGTGCATTGATGACGTAATGTTTACATTGATCTTCATCACAGTCATGTTGAGATGTTAATATATGCCCTGTTTACATTTGTTATTTAACTAATTGTTTTTAATGTGATAATATTTCTGTGGGAACTATGAATTTGTGGTCTTATAATAACAGTCATTTAAATGGAAAATATCTGTTCCTCTCAGCTGCACAAGTGCTACAAAAAATTGTTTTTTTTCATAGTATGTCCCCTTCAAACACAAGAACATGGAGACAGAGGAAGAGAAGAAGTGTCATTTTCCTTGTGTTGGGGTTCATTTTGTTCTGGAAATTGAATAGAAAAACACAAATAAACAAACATTACAGAACTTAATAGAGGATATCATTTATTTGATTGGACATGTTTTGCAGTGATACGGCATCAAACACTCTTGAAAGAAGGGAAACTGATATTTTGATGAGATGATGATGAGATGCATGAAAGCCTCCTCATCTCTATCTGTTTACTTTTATGTTTTTGTTATCCCCCTCTCGTATCAATCGCTCACATTATCTAACCTTCCCATTCATAGCGCTCTGTCTGGCTCCTGTTTGTTTCCCTGCTAGCTCAACTCTCGGTTGCCTCCTTCTTTGTCTCTGTCTTTGATTCAGTTACGCATCAAATTAGTTTCTCAAATGCGATCTGTGTGTTTGTCTTTTCAGGTTGGATTTGTGCATTCAAGTATTATTCAAGCAATATACAGTGTATGTGCCCTCGATGGTGATGGTGATTTAGTTTTTCCTGTTGAGATGTTAGCTGGATGAGATATATTGTGTCTCTGAAGGACAGTTTGAAATATAATTTTCAGACGAGACACACTCAAGAGATCTGAATTAGAATTTAAAACCGTATATGAATATGATCTAAATATGATTTGCATACATCATAAAATCCAATGAATGTAATAATCATGGCTGATATATATTATATAGAAGTGATATCGAAGTTATTTTTTGACATTCTGAAAGCAATTAAAACATTTTCACACATTTCTTTTCACATTCACATTTTTGATTGCGTTGGTGATAAACAACAAATACAAACACCTGTGTTTGTGTCCACCTGATTAATGTAAGTTGATTATTGTCCCACTTTTCGCTCTGTTTTTGGTCTCCACCAGCTCCTGAGGGAAATATCTGTCTCTTTAGCTGCTCAATGCTCCACTATGTTCACCAGCTGGTGTCTAACGGTGTCTGTCTGCTGTTTGCTGCTGAGCAGGTAGTCTACAGTGGCTTTTGACGCTATGAGAGCAATGAAAGTGAACCAGAAAAGTAAAGTTGTGGGTCAGACAGACAAGCAATGACCTGGAGCCCAGATTCACTGACAAGGAGGTAATGTTTTCGGCTTGGTTAGTATGTTTGTCTGTCGGCAGGATTACGGGGAAATTTCTCGCCTGATTTTCATGAGACTTGGTGGAAAGGTGTAGCCAAGGGTCAACCCATTACATGTTTGAGCTTATAACCTCCTTAAGGTCAAGGAAAGAACGTAGTTACAACAAATAAATGATGGATTGGGCATAGTTCTGCAACAAAACAATTGGTAGATTGCTTATTGCAGTTGTGACGTGATACAGACTCCAGTGTGCTGCATGTCAGATCTACACACCATTCCACCACCCCGACCTCCAAAACACTACTTTCCATCTTGCTACCTAAAGGTCACACTCAGCACTTGAGATGCTCATCTTTCCAGTAGAAACTTCACTGCTAAACAAACTAACCTGCACAGTATTGTTGTCGCACATTGAGGCAGACAAGCTTCTGTTTTGATGTCAAGTAATAAAGTTTCCACTCAAGTCCTTGTCAAGGCAGATAACTGATTGATGAATGGACCCATCAACAGGCGGACATCAGCAGAGGTACATAAAGTGCCTTTCAATGTTCAAGCCTCTTTTTCCACAACAAAGCATGTTGGACAGCAGGCTTTCAATTTTTTGTCGTCTCTTATCTGTCACGCTGTCTTTGCGCTGAAGCATCACTGTTTTCAGAATCAATTTTCTCCCATATCAGCAACACATCATTGGAAAACTTCACTCAAATGATGACAGTTTTAAAAGGTTGATGGTACAATCTGCACAGTGGGCTCAGTGCTCAGTGTTCTGGCTCGGGAATCCATTTAACATACACAAATGTAAAGTTTTGTGACGGCTTCTTGCACCGTTGCATCAAAATCTGTCCACAAGCACACACCACAGACTCACAAGGTGAAAACACTAGCAGTGTCGCTGCAGCGGCTCGTAAAAATGTAAAACAAAATGAAGTCTATAGTCAGAGACAATTCCTTGCGCAGTGAAAATGAAAAAGAAAGTAGATCTGTCAAAGAGAAAGCAGGTCAGAGGTGCCACTGAATACAGAGCGGTGTTTGATAAAATGAAAGCAACATAAATTACGCAACTAAAGCCCTGCTATGAAAATGTGGAAAAAAAAAAGAAAAGCTACATGAATATATAAATGAATATGAGAAAACGACAAGAACAAGTCACTGCAGCCAGTCCAAGTCATATTTGATATACAGTCTAAACAGATAAGAGAGGCCATGATGTCTGTGTGTGCACAGAATCGGAAGTTATGATAGACGAGCTTGATGGAGAGACAGAGCATCGATGGAAACAGCATTCAAAATGCTTTACAATAAGGATTTCTAACCCTGTCTCCTGAAACTTGCATTCATATGCGAATAAATAGATAAATATGGAAAACAGCAGCCTGGATTATGTTCACTGGTTTCAATGTGGTGCTGCGTAGACGTCACAGGGAGGACAATGTGCAGGATTTTGATCCCTGGGAATGAATTACTGCATCCCACTGCAACACATTATCTTGTGTTGTAAGATAAGTTAAAGTGAAAAGTAACACTTACCACAAATATATGTATATTATCAAATATTATTTTTATTAATATTTGATATATTACATTTATCCCTATAGTTGGATTTCTATGTTTTGTCTTCTGTCTATTTTAATTTCTTCACTTTGTGAACAATCCTTTAACTATTGACCCAGACAAAGATTATAACACCTTTCCTATAATACTTATCCGGCAGAGAGATGTTTTTTATGAAGGGACAAAAAACAATCTGGCAATTTTGCCAGCACCAACACACAAAAACTCTCGTGGATCAATACAACACAATTCTCAGACAGAAGCTTTTCCTCCTGCTCACCAACACGAGCAAGATCTCATTTGTTTGACATTTTAATCAATAATTACATAGTTATTTGTGCATGTAAACTACCGTGTAATTGTCATTTTGAAAGCTGAAAGAGAACATATTGAGACTATATTATTTTAACGTAGAGTTCGGTATCATTTCTAACATTTTCTATATTTTCGTGAGTCAGAAACACTTTTTGTTTTTTTCTTCTCTTGTGATACATTTCTAGCAGCCCACCACAGACAGCCCACCACCGCTGATGGATCCAGGAGAAACTCTGGCTCCTGGCCAGCCTAAACCTCCACCTCCTCATCTGTCAGAGGCAGTGGTGGTGCGAGCCCTCTAACTAGCGCTAAGCCTGCTCGTTAAAATGGAGGGAGACGGACAAAAATCCCCCTGAAAAAAAAAAAATGTGATGGAAAAGCATCTCAATGGGATTAAAGTGCAGACTGCGAGGAGGAAGCAGAGACAGAGTGTCCTTGCTGTGGTAAACAGTTTAGATAGGCTGAAACAACTCAATGCTAAATGCTCACAGAGCCTCGCTGTCAGCACTTGACTCTAGCTGTTACCATGGAAACGCATCCTCAAAACGTCTTCACACATGTGGCATTTACAGTTCGCTTCGATGTTGAGTAGCCACTGGTGGAGAGGGGGTTTAATATACGAATAGATATTATTATTATCATAGAGAGATAGATACATAGATAGATGACATCTATTATAATAAATTATCTGTAATGTAATATATATATATATATATATATATTTTTACGTATATATATAATCGCTCCCTCCATATTTCTTTATCTCTCTTCTATATATTTTTTCTCTCTCTCTCTCTCTTTCTTTATCTCTCTTTATATATCTCTTTCATGACAGTGCTGAGTCATTATTTCTGAGGGAAGAAAACTCCCCTCCTCCCCTCCTGAAAGCTCCTGCTCTTATATTGTTCAGGAAATGAAGTGGGCAGATTTTCACAGTCGTTAACTTTTTCCTCCTCACTGTCTGATGGGAATAGAGAAGTGATTAGTGACACCTTTCTGACTGCAGCCTAGCTTGGATTTCTTTTTACATTTTTGTTTTTTTGAGGGGCTTCATCTTTTTTTAGTTGTCTGCTGTAGCATAGAATACAATTTTATTGGGGAAACACTTAACATTTTTGGTTTGAAAGCCCTTTTTACTAGTTGCTTTGGCATCCAAAATCAAGGCTGGATTATCAACTGGGTGAGGCGGGCAACTGTCATCAAACGCTGTCTGACACCCCCTCCTCCAACCTTGGTAATACTGTATGCACCAATAAAGCCCATAGGGGCACACCTGTATTGTTAGATGCAGAGAGAGATAGCGGCTCCCTGGTGGGTTGATCTGGAGCTGACCATGATATAATAATAATATTATGAATAAATATGATATCTTCCTTAATTGTCTTTTTAAAAGCATAGACTGGGCCATTTCTGAACATGTTGGTCCCCTATAGGCCAGACATCCACAGATCTTTTCATAGTATTTCAGTTTTATTTAAATCTGATTTCAACGTCATTCCCCCTTTGGTCTATGTCATGTCATCAATAACGCATTTTTTTTTTTAAATGTATGTTCTATTTTGGATTTTTTTTTTTTACAACATTATACAGCCTACAGTGCACATTTAGCCTACAATACAACTGTCTTACAATTATTAAAGCAATTTAGATATGTTTCACAGCTGAATGGCTCTGCCTAAAAAAAAGAACTCTGAGTTATATGTTTTCTACATTATTTTGTGTAGTGTCCTGTCTTTACCCTTATGATGAAAATACTGACGTTTTCAACCTACAGCAGCACTTGTTGACACTACAGGTGTCATTCAAATGCAAAATGTGCCTGAAATAGACAAAAAAACAACCGTTTTTGTAACCCAAAGCAGTTCTGCTGACATAAACTGTAACTGCTGCAGCTCATTTATGTTGTGGCCCTGCAGTGGTGTTTCTACGGAGCAAAATTGGTTGTTTTTGACAGCTGTCATTCCAGGAAAAAAACATCTGGATTCAGATGCATAACACTCTGTAGATTCACGACTAAGACTCGGTTTACACACAAAGAGAAAAATATGCATACATATTATTTTTGTCACATTTATAGAACCGTGTGTTAGCTGGTCTGAAGTATGTGTGAAGTGCTACATTCTTACCGCACACTCTCCTTTTATAAATACTCATTTATGTGTGAGAAATGGAGTGCAGTACAGGTTTCTTTTGTACGTACAGATCGCTTATACATCTGGCTTCTGAAGTCACTGGAAAGTGACACGAGTTGAGGATGTACCTGCGCCCAGAACATGCACAGTATCCCAGTTATGAGTCTTAGCCCTAGTTTCTTCAAAAGTGGCAGCCAGTAGTTTCAGTTAATGACATGACAGAGAGCTCAGATCTGTCTATTGTCTGCCTGCAGACGCCTCTCAGGTGTGAAGTGTGGTGTGAGCAGTGGGTTTATTTTATAATTTAATGCAGGAATGGATGTCAGTGTGACAGACTTTTACAGCCTGAGGCTCTCAAATTATTAACCAGAGATGTCTTTCTCCTCCCCTTCAGCTGGCTCGTCTCATAAATAGCCATTGTTACCAGATCTCATCAAGCTCGCCTGTATAGATAAAGTTACATACTTTCAGGTTCATTTGAGCGAATGATTCGAATGATATCAGCCCATTAAATAGCCTGCTACACCTGGTTGCTCACCGATAAGAATACAAGGAGGCAGTGACCTCTAGCGGCTGAAAAAAATTCTGACAGGAACAAAGGAAGAATTTCAGCGACGCAGTATAAAAACAAATAAAGTCTATTTAGGATGGACGGGTCAAACAGGACTTTCATCCTGGACAATAAAGTTTGTGTCCCGTGTGAAACCAAGTCAAGTTACATACTGTACGTATGTCATTTACGCCACGTTACGTTACATAGCCTAACAAACGTAGGCATAATTAACCTAACCCTATTTTAACCCAAACCATGATTCTTAACCTAACCACGTAGCTTTGGCACCTAAACTTAACGTAACTGAAAGTCAAACCTAAGACAACTGCAACCCTTTCATAACGTTGGATTTGTACCTTCTGGCCTACTGGTGGGTGCAGTTTGCCCTTTCTGAAGCATGAGTGGTAGCGAAAACAAGTGGTAACAGCCATTTAATGGGCCGATAACGTTTGAAACCGGTGATGGGCAGTGTTGACTGACCCATCAGAGGAAACAATTCATTATTCAGCTTTTTCCGTTTTAAATAATTGACAGAGAAGAGAACAAAGCTTATTTAGTTTTTTATTTCAGCACTCAACATGTCATTTTACAGCACAGAGACTGTGCAGCAGCGTTTGTGCTCTGTGCAGCGGAGATATTTCACAGCACCGTCTGCAGCTGACCTTGTTATGATTTTTGAAGTTGAAGAGCAATATTTTACTGTAATATAGCACCTTAACCTCCCTGCTTTTATCCATATATGTTTGTCCTTGCTTGCTTCTTGCACTTATTGTTTTTTGCCTTATGCAGACCGCTGCCACATTAAACTGTCGCCTCACTGTTGTTCTTATGTCAATCTTTTTCCCCAACTTTCCCATAGAAATTAATCTCTTTCCTGCTGTCAGGTCATAATCATTCCTGTGTGACTTAAGAGCGGTAGTTCCGAAGGAAAAATTGCACACAGAGCCAAAACACAAACATCACGGGAAATGTGCTCTATGTATAGAAATGCTGCATAATTGAAACACATGCATAAACAGAAAGAACGAACAGTATGATCACAGACAGACAGATGTCACATTCTAACTCTCTTTCCCTTCCTCCAGCCACATTTCCACTTCACTTTCTTTCATGTAAGTCGTTTAGTCCGGATCCTAAAAGCCTTTCTTTGTGTAGAAATTAAATAATTTGTTCGTAAATACTCAGAATAAAGCATAAATCTATCCTCTGTGTTTTTTATTGTTAGCATCTGAACACAAACACACCACCACTTGGAGGGAGTAGAATTAAACACAGTACAAATATTGTATAAACGAAGAAATAATTTACTACCAAGTAATATACAAAAAAATGTTCTTTGACAGGAATGGTGGTTATATTTTGAGAATAAAGTTTAATTAAACGAAACTTTGTGTTTGTACGACTATGAAGAGTGTGTGTATTTCAGGCTGTGGGGTGAAATTGTGGAATGATTTGGATGTGTAAATCAAGCGAAGCACAAGCATTACTCAGTCCAAGAAGATGACATCATGTATGTAGCCATCAACTGCATATTTAGGACACATTTGAAGGGGTCTAGTTTAAAACGAGTCAGCTGGACAACCAATCACGAACCAATAGTTCTGGGTTTGCGGTGTAACCAGTGGCTATCTGGGCCAAGACTTCCTTTTCTGTGCGCTGCTCATTGTTTACAGTCTCATTAGCGTCTTGAGACGTGGGAATAGAGTTGGAAATAAGAGACGACGTCTACTACTGGATTGTTTCACAAATGGCCGGTTTAGAAGCTATTTTTAAGCTAATAAAAAACTAAATCGTCGTCAAACGATAGCCGTCCCATTTTAAAATACAGTATTTATTAATGATACACAACATAAGTCCATACCTGTCTTGCCGAAGTATATTATCTGGCAGTTGTTTAAGACAGTAATCCAGGTGTAAGATAGTCTAGACATGTCATGTCAAGTGTCCTCCCACTCTTCCATATAGAGAGGTCGATCATCTGCTCTCTGCCAAAGTCACATCTAACAGCTGATGAGCAGTACTCTTCATAACATTGGTGGCTGATGATGGTTGTGTTGGATGATGGAGCATGGATGTTGTGCTCTCACTTGATTGTTTTATGTGAGCTTGTGTGGTGATTTTCATTGTTTTATTATATGTGTTATGTATCGTGTCGTATCAAGTCTGTTAAATTTCCCCTTGACCAATGAAGTAAAATCTACAGAAAGTCTACATTCTCAGCACATCTAAAAGAGAAATCAATTTGAGGGTGAAGCAAATCAGCAGCTGCTCTACTGCCCGGGCCTTGGCCCCCACTAGGCTTTTATCACTGACTTCACACACATATTAATCCGCACAAAGTAATGACCAGAATAGTTATCATAGACCTCCACTTTAATTAAGTGAAGCAGCGCTCAGAAGCGTTGAAGTCATTATGTTTTTTTCTTATTTTTCTTTTGAAAACCAATTCCCTGGGATGTTAATTGGCTGCGCGGGCATTTGGTGTGAGGAGAGGCGATGCTAATGAGCTATTCAGCTGTGAGGCTAAATTTGACCCTGAACAACATCACACTTGACCTGCCGATGATCCACCCACACATCACTCTTTGTGTTTCGTACAAAGAAATGTTTAGTTTTCTGTCTGTTTGTTTTTTTCCCATACGTTGTTTAAAATAAAGTTGTAATTGTAGAGAATGTACAAAAATAAGAAATACAACACTTTTACTTGTTGACAGTGGAAGTGGTTGAAGACCAGTAGACCAGTAGACCAGTGGACCAGTGGACCAGTGGACCAGTGGACCAATAGACCAGTGGACCAGTGGACCAGTAGACCAGTAGTCCAGTAGACCAGTAGACCAGTAGTCCAGTGGACCAGTGGACCAGTGGACCAGTAGATCACCACGTGTCCACAGTAAAAGAAGCATTTCCACTCAGTAAAAATACTTTACAAGTTGCATTCAAGATTTCACTAAAGCAAAAGTACAAAATTATTAACAGCCAAATGTACTTTAAGTACACGGTAAAAGTACTTTGTTGGGCAGAGAGTTGTATTATTATATATCATATCATTGGAATATTATTACGGATGCTTTGACACACAAGCACCATTTTAATGTTACAGCTGGATCACAACTTTAATTCTTTATATACTGTTGGATAGTTTTAATGTTGTGTAGCACAGTAGTATATTGTATGAATTCATCACGTTGTGTTTGTAAAATCTTAATCTGTATAATAACTAGTAATCCCATCTGTCCGATATGAATGTAAAAAGGAAAAGTAAAAAGGACAATATTTCCCTCTGAAATGTGGTAATGAATGTTGCCATTTGATGTAGGACTATTGTACCAGTCAGCGTGGGGGCCAATAGCAAATATTTGCCCACCAACAAGTTACTTTCCATTTCCACCAAATTGTTATGGTTTGAACTGTCCAAACGTTGCATCTCCAACTGTATTCACCTCTGTGCTTCTTCCAAACGTTAAAGTAAATTATTTCTGCTTCTTGCCCTTTAGCGACATTCCTCTGGCTTTTCCTTTGAAGATGCCAAGAAAATATAGTATATATATATATATATATATATATATATATAAAATAAGTTCAGTAAAATGCCTCCTCACTCTGTGGTGGCTATGCATAGTTTGGTGAATCCAAACACCTCTAGGACAAAGTGTGTAGAAATATATAGTACAGAGAGCCACTTCTACCTAACACTAGAGGCTGCACTTCAAATCATATATTACATGTTCACAGTCTGTCTACTCAGTGTGTCCGCTCAGTCCGCTCAAACCAAAATAAAGCCACAAAATCCATTTCAATCCATTTCAATCCATTTTAAACCTGACAATAGAAGCAAGTAAATTGGATGGATAGAGATTTAATTAGATTTTGAATCAACAGTAATATTCTCTGTCTGCAAAGAAAACAAACAATCACACACACACACACACACAACACACACACACACACACACACACACACACACACACACACACACACACAAACACACACACACACACACACGTGGTGGTGGTAGTCTAGTGCAGCGGTCTCCAACCTTTTTGCACCACGGACCGGTTTCAAGAAAGACAATTTTTCTACGCACAGGCATAACAAAACACACAATAAAGTGCAAAACATATCATTTAATTATTACATATATAATGTAAATGTAATTATTCCATTTTATATGATGCACTTTATTTATATTATTATTACATTGTAATATATACAATATAATACATAAAAATGTTTACAATAGATATTACCAACAGAAAAAAACATTTTATTCTTTCTGTACAGCCCGGTACCAAATGATCTACGGCCCGGTACCAAATGATCTACGGCCCGGTACCAAATGATCTACGACCCCTGGTCTAGTGGTTAGCCTTCCAAATAGAACACTGGAAGTTTGTGAGTTCAATAGCAACTTCAACCAGGCCGCCCCGTCGTGCTCCTGAGCAGGGCCCCAGGGGACTGTCCCTGTAATTAATTCACTGTAAGTCGCTCTGGATAAGAGCATCTGCTAAATGACATGTAATGTAATGTAACACAAAGGCTATTCCCTCTCCAAAATACTTAATACTGCGATCACATCAACCATAACAAGGTAAGGACAATGATAATGAATATCTACAACCTTATTTTATTTAATATATTTTATTAATGAGTTTGGCACCATAATGCCGCAGAGTCACAACTTCATATTTCACAAAGAATCAAGCCAGCTGGCCCAGATTTAATGGAATTTCCAATTTAAGGCTATTTTTCAAGCCAGTAATGGATGCCGTCTGAGAAATCACAGCCTCATTAGTAAGACGCATTACACAGCTGAGAGCCGCGGCTGCCAAAGTGAGTTAAAGAGGCTTATAGGCTCTTGAGCTTTGGCTTTAAAATAACTTTGAAACCCACCTGGAACTTGTCAGTATGAGCATCACCTGGTAATATTGTATTTACACTCATTAATCTTGTTGCCTTGCATCTTTTATTTAACTCCACATGCTCAAGTTGAAGTTTTTTTCCCCAGTGAAATCAATCTGTTCCAGTGCAGATTAAGCAGGAAGGTTGCATCAGAAAAATACACACTCATAAAAATCATATTCAGCCTGGTTTCTCTCAGTTTTGGAATTCAACTAAGTATATTTACTCAAGTACTGTACTGAAGTACACATTTAAGGTACTTGTATTTCATTTGAGTATTTTCATTTTATGCAACTGTATACTTCTCCACTATATCTCAGAGGGAAATATTGTACTTTTTACTCCACTACATTTATCTGTTGGCTTTGCAGGTATTGCTACTAAGTAAAAGGTCTGAGTACTTCTTCCTCCACTGAAGGTACCAAAAACGTTTGTCACCCCTCCAGGTCCCATGAATATTTATATCACATTTCAAAGCCGTGTGGCCACGTTGGATGTTGGATGTGTTAGATAAAGTGAGTGAGATGCCATCATCGACTTTTAAACCCTCACCTGGATGAGAATCTGGTAAATGTGTTTCTCTTTAGATGTGAAAAGTTATACTTTCTGGATTGAACTGTTATTCATCTGGGTGTATTTCTGAAGCGCTGACTGGTTTGGACTGGAAAAGGATGTGTTTGATCTTAACGAGGATTCCTGTTCACTTGGTCACCATGGAAACAAGATGTGGATTTTTGAGTCTCTACCTATCCTGTCTGCAGCTGTGTGTATCTCCATGTAGTGTGTGTGTGTGTGTGTGTGTGCGTGTGTGTGTGTTACTGTCATTCTTTCTATCTGCCAATCACTTTTCAATAAATGTTAACTTTGTATTTTGGTGAATCTGCCTCCCCCCCCCTCCTGCCTCGTTGTCTGTTTTACTTGCCTGTCTGCGTCTCCCGGTTTAGTAGAGCTGAAGAGTTTTCACACTTTACTCAACACCTCTCGTGGAGATGGGACCTGATACTTGAGAGAAGAAGCAGGTGGAAATTTAGTTAAAAGAAAAACATGTTGAAAAGCTACAATTTTGTTTTATTTATGTACTCGCTCGTCCCCAGTTGCCAGCAAAGTCCTCAGACTGTCTTGGATTACAAACTGAAATGTCTCACTCTGATGCTATTTATTATGTCACATTAAATAGATGGAAATCCTTTCAAATTGAAATAACAATCTTCTTTTGCAAACTGATTCTGTACGTGCTGTGCTCCTGCGTGTGTGTCTGTCAATCTGTCCTCTTAATGAAGTGAATTACATTATGGCACAAGACTCGGTGTGTTGGCATGGTGACCAATTAGCTTTAATTTTTCCCACTCATCTATCATATCGTTGCAGTCATTGGAGGAAAAATACCACTTCACTTATGACACTCACATTGTGCTTTGTGGATCCGAGCCGTCATATTCAATTAAAGTCAGTGAAGAAAACACTTCTTTATCTCAAAGACACATCTGAGAACAAAACCTTACCCATGATGCCATCAACTGCAGGCTGAGACTCATGAATTGTAGATGAAAGAGGAAACTGATTCTGTTGGCGTAGCTCTGTCTCCATGATGACATCAAGGGGAAGGACTTTGGATGGGCTTCAGGCTGTCCTCCTGCCTGTCTGTCATGTCACATAATATGAACACCACTGATTGAATTTTAATGGAACTTCTGGAGATCCAAACATTTTAAATTCAGGGTGGAGGTGGAGCCCATCCCAGAATGCAATGGATGAGAAATATGGTACAGGTCAGTCCATCTCAGAGCTATAACACATAATACTAACCACAGCAGTGGTGGAAGAAGCATTCAGATCCTTTACTAAAATGACTAATACCACACTGTCAAAATACTCCACTCCAAGTAAGACACCCGCAAGGAGGGACTGAGAGTGACTGCTTTGAGGATATGAACTGGGACCATTTTTGTTTTTGATAACTGTGCAAATGCAAATTAACAGACAGAGACAATCCTCATATTTTGTGACTACAAAAAGCATTAAGGTATACCCCAGTAAGATAGCTATGGGTCTTATGTTAAATGAAGAAAAGCCTCAACGAGAAATGGGCTGCCTTTGTTTGGGTAGACATGGCATTATTTTAAGAAAAAATGGCTGAACTGAAGGGGATTATTAAAAGATCCAGACAGCATAGACACAACATGGAGAAACAATTCATTAGTGGTGATGCAAAGAAAGCATGGAAAGTCTCAAAACAATGATGGGCACAGAGGAACAGCACTGCCTGCCCACAGATACTACAAGTAAACCAGGTTCTAAAGGTTTGAAAGACACTCTTGGGAAAATACTCGACAATGTATGAAGCCCAGTTTGGGATCCTATCACACTTACTGAAGGGGAGATAGCAGGTAGTCTTGCTAAGATAGGGCTACACAAAGCTCAAGGTTTAGATGATCTCACAGGAAGAGCCATTGCAGGGTGCACTTATCGACTAAAAGGTGTTTTTCACAAGTTTATTCCAGGTTGTGCTTGATGAACATGCTGTGCCACTCTCACGGAAGAGATCCACAACCAATCCAGGGCCTAAAAAAAGGCGCCCCCTCCTTATCAAGTGCATGTTGTGCTGAAAACCTAAGCCTACGTATATCTTGAAGTGCCAAAAACGACAGTTCCCAGAATGGCCACTTGAGGCTGGCTCCAAAAGTGAGTCAATCTCCATTGATCCTCATGTTAAAATGTCCAACATTACAGCAGAAATTAACATGATTACAGCCTGGTACAAAAAAAGTTTTGATCTCTTTAGCTGATATCCCCGTTCATGACAACTGTACAAGGGTACATTTTTTTGTAAAACTCACCGGTTTAAATTATATATTTTAGGCAACTAATGTGTCAGCCAATAACAATCGAGGGCCAAGCTGTAGACGGTAGGTAGTTTTAAATATTTACTGGTTTTAGACGGCAACTCAAATTTGAATGAAAACACACTTTTTTAAGAAGGCAACGCAAAGATTGTTTCTTTTAAGGGCATTAAATACTTTGAAGTCCTGAGGATGGTTTACACCAGTCTAGTGGAAAGTATTATTTCCCCCAACATCACATGCTGGTACGGAGGTTTAGGGGCTAGGAGCAAAAGCAAGCTGACTTAAGAAAAAATAGTTCACACTGCCAGCCATTATATAAAGAACCCCTCAAAACAGCTGGTGGAGCTGAACATTAATAGTTCAGGACCCTTCATATTGTTTTTTTAATGAATTTGAAAAACTCCCTTAAGTAAGACAGTATAGGTACCCACAGAGAAGGAACATCTTCTAGAGATCTTTTCCATCCTCTATCATCATTACTTACTTACTTTAAGTCATTTTAAATTACTTTATTAGATATTAGTGACTGCTGCTCTTTTTAATAATGTTTTTTTTTTTATTCTTATGTATTCAAATCCATGGCAGAGGATGTTTTTAAGTGTATACAGTATATGTCTGTGAAGTTTTTTCTTGTACAGGTATGTGAAGCCAAAGATAAATTCCCATGTGAGTGGACAATGATGTCTGTTCTAATCTGTTCTATTCAAAAAGTCCTGCTTTCAAAACCTTACTTAAGCAAAAATATGTATTATGAGCTCATAAAAACAGCCCAGCCAACATTAAGATATATGTCTTATACTTTGGTTTATGACTAAATAAACACAGAGCTAATGACATTTCCATCAGCCTCAGCTGTACTTTGTGTTAAGTGCTTATTAGCAAATGTTAGCATGCTAACAAGCTAAGATGGTGAACATGGTAAACATTATACTTGCTAAACATCAAGATGTTAGCATTGTCACTGTGCGCATGTTAGCATTATGATGTTAGCATTTAGATGTTGTGCCTAAATATAGGCTCACAGAGCGACTAGCATGGCTGTAGACTTGATTCACCAAGAACTGATGTATCTGTGCTTCCTGCTCTTTTCATGATATCAAACAACTTTCAGTGTTACAGAATAAATCAGAAAATTACACAAATATCTTTTAGAATGGGATCTAAATTGTAAACTAATCCCTTTTGGTGAAGTGTGACTTTTTCAAAACCTTACATGCAGGTTTCTTGATAAACAGCTGTGTAACACAGCATGCATCCACAGGCGGGTTTCATCACATGTAACAAGTAAGTAAATTAACTTTTCAACAGTGAATATGTCCTGAAGAGAAGTCCTTTTCAAAGACGCTGATTTTTCTCACAGCGGTAGAGAGGTGGTTGTGGAATATTTAATGAAAGGAAAACTTTCAACATGTGAATAAACAGATTGCAATCTTCAAATCTGAGCCACAGAGTTCATCATTCATTTTACATGGAGATTTTGAAAGATGGGGCCTTGTGCTCTCTGTCGATATTTAGTTCAGTTGGTTTCTTGTGGCTTTCTGTGAGAATAAAGTACCATGAAGTGCAATTTAAGTAGGAGCCCAGGGACAGGCTGAGAAAGAGGAGAGAAATTGAGGCAATAGATACAAAATGATAGGAAACAAAAGAGCAGGGAAGAAAGAGCACTTTCAGATAATGACACATCCAACTCCTTCACAAACCAATGAATTTAAAATGAATGTAGACACAGTTGGTCGGCTAATTTAGAGGCTCAAATATTTTTCTAAAGCATGGGTCAGAATCCAAAATTGGTGTCACTCGATCCCCTCGTGAAGTTAAAGTGTAATTCACCACACAGCAGCACAAATGCAGGTGTATTTCTCTGCATTGAAACAGACAAGATACTTCTCAACAACTAGTGCCAAGATGAAGATTTCCGACCTTCTAAATGGATTTTGAATTAGATGCTTAGCAGACTAATTATCCCCCAGCCGCGGCTCTGTTTCCTGTAATAAAAATCATTGCATAAGGTGGCAGTTTATACGTATGACTTGTTTTCCTAATGTTGTTTTTTTTTTTGTTTTTTTGCTGAAGAGCTAACAAGGACTTATGGAGGGGCATTTACTGTAGGTGTTGATTTCCTGAGCAACCCAGTGATAAACGCTGCGAGAAGCAGCGAAACTGCAAATTACGCCGTCATTATCATCAGCACAGTGAAGGAAAATGTTGGGCTGATTAAAAGTGTCAGTGTTCTAAAAAGACATACACAAGAGAGAAAATATCCTGGCATGTGGTGAGATTTTGTGCATAAAACAGGGAAGTTTGTGAGTCCTAGATTCATGATTCATCAACTATGACAAGATAAAAGAATTCAACCACAAAGCATTCATAGCTATTTCAAACCTGAGTGCATGAGTGACAAAACAAATCTTGCTTTGAACTATTTGTGGCGCAGGTGGTCTTTTAATAGCCGTATAAACAGGCAGAAGACACACAAAGTCTGCGTTCTATTTTCTATAAAAGATATATACTGGGGAAGAAGGATAAAATCTAATTTCAGTACATAAATGATCTTCTGCTCTCATGTTTGTGCTTGAGGCCAGATCAATGGCTCCACACGTTGGACCATCTGTTATCGTTTCCCCTTCAATCCACTCAAGATGCTTCAGCACCTGCTTCCAGACAAATCCCGGCACCGCGGAAGGGTTACTGCTGTCAACAAAGCTTTAGATAAAGAACTCCATTTATAAATTAAACATGATCAACTGTAACGCTGGAAGACATACAGATTGATGTCACTATTGCATCATGTTTGCTTTGTCAAAGGAGAGCAATGAACGAGAAAGACTGCAGCACATAAAATCTGTATTTTTTATTTAAACGGACAGTGCAACATGTTGGGAAAGATGCACTCTTGCCATTTTACAGAAATACCACATGTGATAGTGGAAAATAACATTTCAAAACCTTGGGTTTTAATCTCTCTGCAAGCAGCCTCCACTTTTCTGGTTTCAGGGATTTGCTCCCCTTCGGCTACGAGAACATTAGGGTATCTGTATGCTTCAAACAAAGTGCTTGTTGGATCAGCAAACAGTGTCTGAAACATGTGCACAGAGGGGAGAAAGTAAGCAGGTACTGAGTAGATACTAATATTGTTTGGGGGCAATTTGTATGCCTTCATTACAGATTATATGGAGATGAAAGGTTATGAGGGAGGAAAGAGACACAACAAAGGTCCCAGGCCAGACTCAAACGGGAGACATTGCAATTCATGATCCCGAAACCGCAGGAGAGCCCCGTAGTCGAGTCCTCTTTTTCATTACTTTCAGCTACTTATGTAACCAAGCGCAACACCACAAATGCCTTTGAGAAAAAACTGTCCAAAAGTTATTCCTATTTGAAAGACTATTGTGTTTCACCCCTCTCAAGACAAAAGTATTGTCAGGTATTCAGAACAACCTTTCTCACAAACCAGTTGCTTTGAATCACACTGAACCCTTTGGTGAGGTCCAACACTGATGTTGGGTTATAAAGTCTAGCTGGTAAATTTTTTTTTTAAAAAAGCCCTTAGGAGATATGATGATTAATTCATTACATTACATTACAGTTCATTTAGCAGATGCTTTTGTCCAAAGCGACTTAGAATAAGTGCAAACAATCATGAGGATCCGACTCCGAACAGCGAGAATGTTGCAAATAGGTGAAATCATACAAGTGTAGAACAATAGCTTCAAATAAGCCAAACCAATTTAAGTGCAACAAAGAGAATCAATAGAATAACAATTCAACCAATAAGCCAACCAAGTGCAATTCACTGTTGCAATAAGTATTTGTCAACTCCCTATTATGCCACATCACTGTTGATTAGTTTCAACTTGTGACCCATGTTCCTCTTTGTTTGACAAACGTTCTCATGATCTCTTTCCCATCAGCACAATGCACATTTTTTATTTTTACATACGAACCAGTTCTGTAGAAACGTTGTAATGATGAGTTAATAGATGTAAAGTGTGTCCTTTTCCTTTAGGTATCTACCTGCCTTTGTCTGCCTCTTGTAGATCAATAACGTCACATAATGAACAATATAATTAACCAATTTTATTTGTATGCCCTGCTGTAATTACAAATGTGCTCGTGGCTCATGAGAACTGGGGTTCATTAGAGGCCATTAAAAACTGAATAAATAAAATTCTAATTATTGTTTCAGATTACCATCCTTATCTAATAGTTTAGTTTCTTTATTATAAATGTCAGTGTGATTTTACTTCAGGTTTTCTTACTTTTGGGACCCAACTCGTACAGGTTTCACTTCAGCTCTCGATTCGACAAAATTAAATGTTGAAAATTAAAAGTCTGGGTATGATTTATGACCTTCATCCTGAGGGGGAACATAAATGCCTGTAGCAAAAACTTAAATAATCCAATTTGAGCTACTGAGAATTCTCACTCAAAACCACAATGAAAAGTCAGGGGATCACTAATTAGTCTTCATCATTATTACTTATTATTTCATAATCATGACACAGTATTTCCTACGTTTGATCTAAAAGATTTGACATTATTGTCATAACCTACTTAAAAAGTCAACATTATGGATCAAAATGTTGGTTTGTATCTCGCCATTTTTGGAAGTTCAAGATTTTGGCATATCATCCTTATGACTTATTATATCATACTCACGACATAGTATATCATACGTTCAGAAGAGTGATTGATAAAAGATTCAAGGATTTGACATTAACTCATCTAAATTTTGATTTTGCATCTTGTTACTTTGACTTACTCGTGTCAGGCCATCCCATAGTTGTTGAGATAGTCTTGACTTTCCCCAGAGTCGTGTTATCCCTTGCTCCTAAACATGGCTCATTTCTAAGTACAGGATTAATTTCTTATGAAACATGTGACCCTGCTGTCAACTCAGCACCACCACTGCACTATACATGTTGTAAATCCTGAATGAGTCAGAAGTCACATTTCCACATTTTTAATACGCCTGAGTCATGCTCAGTAATAAGAGTAATTTTAGCAGGAGTATACTGTAGCACTGTGCTTGTGGAGTTACCACATGTAGTTGGAAATTAAAGCTTTTTATTGTGTAATAACTGACTATATTATCGGATCTTTTCAACAAACTGCAAGATATGTTTTTACTGAATTAGCCACCTGATAACAATTAGTGTTAGGAGTGTGTGTGATAAAAGGATTCTTTTTCACAATGTAGTTTTAGGTTTGTTTAATTCCTAACTGCTGTGGTCAAGGATATCACCTTAAAGGAATAGTTAGACATTTTGGGAAATAATTGTTTTCTTGCAGTATTTCTCTAAACTGGGTCCATACAATCTCTAATGTTCATATTTTAGTTGTAGTAGTTTAGCATATTTATTGTATTTAATTTATTCTTTATATTGTGTATTGCATTTACTCCTGTGTAATACCTGTCAGTCAGTCAGTCGGCAAGAATACCAAATACCAAAAAGCTTGTGGAAAGCTTGTCAAACTCTTGATGCTGATAAGGAGAAAGGTGGTGTTAAGCATTTCCTGCCTTAAGAGTTTAACACATTTTATCAGCAGATGAAGGTAATGCTTGGTCCCTTTTTTTTTCGTCTTAAGTTTTCCAGGATACAACAGGGCTGTGTGTCTGATATGTATATTTTGAATTCTGAACAAATGTTAATTTTCCGTTATATATATGAACATATCTGTCATTTATTTGGACAGCAAATTACCGTTCATCATCTTCAGCTCAGCCATGCTGCAGCTGCTCTAATGCCATTATTTCCAAAATTCACTCACTGCATATTTTATGAGGCAGGAGATAGAGGCAATGACACATTATTTATTGAAGGATAAATGTTCGTTGTGGGGTTTAAGGTATTGGGTTTCGAATCATATTTGGGGTTTTATTGTGTGTCCATGTTTTAATTAAATTTTAATAAAATCTGCAGTTCTTTCTTCAAGCAATCGTGCTGTCAGACTTCAGACATGCTGTTAAATATCCCATTATCTGTAGACGCTCATTGTCAGTATATAATGTAGATGTGTTAGAAAGGAAGAAAGAGTCTGTCTGTAACTGTGTTGTTTTAATGAGTTCCACCCATGAGGTTGTATAAGAGAAAGGTATGAATATGATTTGTAGACTCAGGGAGAATCCTTGACAGTGGTTGGTCTCTGATTTGTGGGACGCGGCCGCCACTAGCTGTTCAGTATTTGTCATTGCAAGGCAGATTTTATTTACTGGTGTGACTCCAACAAGGGCATGTTAAAACAGAACATAAGGTGGTTTTAATTATTAACCTCTCAACTGAATATTTCCCCTGGTGGAAGACAAACATTTCTAGGAAAGAAAAAGTAAAAGTAAATGTACGCAAGTACTCTACTTAAGTACAAATTTGAGGTACTTGTACTTTACTTGGGTATTTTCTTTTCATGCCATAATTCTACTCCACTACATCTCAGAGGGAAATATTGTCATTTTTACTCCAGTATATTTAGTTTCTTCAGTTTTAGTTACTTTACAAAGCAACATTTTTTACACAAAACATATGATGAATTTATAAAATATGATGTTTTTTTTTAATTAATTCAACTACCCAACAGTTACGAGTACAGCTGAAACGATTAGTCCATTAATTGGCAACTATTTGGATAAGAGTTTAGTCATTTTTTACAATGAAAACTTTTCATGGTTCCAGCTTCTCAAATGTGAAAAATGTGCATTTTTCTATAATGAATACTTGAGTAGGCAAAAAAATAAGTAAGGTTCAGCACAATATATTGAGCAATGATTGAGCCTCACGTGACGGAGGCTGCAGCTCCAGTCAGCTGACAGAAGTCGGCAGTTTGTCGACAACAAGTCTGAACTGCTCGGTCATTGTTGTGATCCTGCGCCGACTGCGACGATGAAGACTTTACTGCTGCTCGTGTTCGCAGCGTTAGCGCTGACCAACGAGGCACTTGTTCGGTAAGAATATCACACATTAATGTACCTAGAAGGGTTTTTGAGCCCATTGAACACGTCGTAGGTGAACTCATTCTAGCTAGCAGTGCGACTGACTGTGTGAACTGTGTCACCTCACTCTTCCGCACAGACAACTTGTCTGTGTGCACGTTTCTGTGCAATATCTGTAATGTAGAAGTGGAGGGTTTTCACAAACCGCTTCAGCTCCTCGTCGTTACATATTCAGAGAGCTTCCGTGTGCTCGTCTTTGTCTTTGTCTCTGTCTTTGTCTCTGTCTTTGTCTCTGTCCTCACCAGCGAGGACAGCTTGTGACTTGCAAACCTGTTTATTTCTGTCTGCTGTGAGCCCACCTCGGCTCATGTTGGCTCCAGTTTCAGTGGGATCTTTGGCTTGAACCAGTTTATATTGTTGGTATTGATTATGTGTGCACACAGGCTACTGGGTATTTGACTCCGATGTTTCATTGCCCTCCGTGTATTTACTAGGACTGTCCTCGACTAAAGAAATTCCTGGTCGACTAACACTCATACGACGTTGTCGACTAATCGATTAGTTGATTTAATCGACAGATCTGTTAAACCTGAGTTTCGCCGTATTTGTTAAAGGCAAAAACTGTGTCAAATACCATTCTGAGTTAAGTGTTGTGGTGCTGCAGACATGTCCCTGCCTAGAAATCGTATTTTACAGACTTGCAGAGAGACAGACAACACATCTTTGTTTGGTTTTTTTTTGGTACAAATCCATGCAAATAAAAAAAATAACACATTGATGATCATTTTAATATAATTTTAAATGATAATCAGAATGACTCTACTACCTCCAATATAGTGAGTCATATAGCAATTGCAATATCAGTTAAAATAATCGCAATTGGATATTTTTGTCTGAAATCATTCAGCGCTATCAGATATGTGCTCATAAGTTTCTTGGAAATTAGTCATTTACCATGTAAAAGGCATAAAGAAATGACTAATTGAGACCTGACACCAAAATGACAGATTAGTCGACTTAGAAGGGGCGGAGTAAAAAGTACACTATTTGCCTCTAAAATGTAGTGGAGTAAAAGTATAAATTCCCTAAAGTAGAAGTACACTCATCTCAAAAATATACTTGGTTACTTTCCACCACATGAACCAAGAGTCTGGTTTCCACACAATGTCAAGTTTGGCTAATTTTAAAACCTTTTTGGTTTCTCACGGTTCTGCAGTCATTGTGATCCTAACATTAATGTGGCATATTGAAGGAAAATAAAGGGCGAGGATTGTTCATAAACTGTTGCTCACCTGCAGGTGTCATAGAGTTAATGGTTAACACAAGTTACAGCCCTCTTTAGTGACTATGCACACAAGTCATGGCATGTGCTAAAAATATTATCGTTACAAATGTACATGTTGGATGCACACTCAGTTCCTAGTTTATTAGGTACACCGACTAAACATAACCTTGAAGGGAGGATTTATTGCAAGACTGATGTATTGGACTGCATAAGTATTTAGTTAGGTGTGTGTTTTGTATTATGTATCGTACTACTTATAATATTTTGCAACACTCAAGGATAAAACTGCGCGGATAAGGAAAAAGTATGTGGGTCAATCTTCCCTATGTGCAAGGCCACCAGTTGTGTTGGTGTTTGTACAAATGAATTAGCCTGATGATTACACTTAATTTCCAATGCACTTATACTTCCCTTACAGCGGGCCTCTACCTTAACATTCCTAAATCACCTTTTTACGTCTCTTCCCATTCAGAATTCCCTTAAAGAAATTCCGTTCCATCAGACGTGAGCTGACCGACTCGGGGAACACAGCAGAGGAGCTTCTGGCCGACAAACACTCCCTTAAGTACAACCTTGGCTTCCCCACCAGTAATGGACCCACCCCAGAAACCCTGAAGAACTACCTTGACGTAAGCATCTCTCTCAAAACCACTGACCTGTGGACCCTGAAGTCTTCCCTTTCCCCTAATGCAACGCTCGGTAGCTAAAAAGCCAAGTTGGGGGAAGGGGGCCACAACAAAGGTCCTGTTGTGTTGTGACGCCTCGGCCTTCTTCTGTAAATCCTCCCAGCGCAATGAAAAATCTGAAGACTTTGCCTGTCCAGGCCTGTAAACGCAGCTTTTTAGAAAAGCTGATTCATTTTGGTGTAGACTAATATTGGCTTTTAAGCGATTAAGTGAGGAGTGACAGAAGAGGAAACTGCATGACCACTGACTCAGTGATCTGTAAACCTCTTAATCCTCGTCAGCTGACAGAACGTTTGTTTGTTTGCTCTTGGTTTTACTCAACATATTAGGCAATCAGCTTTTTCTACTTCCAGTAATGGCATCAGTCAGCCTTTCAAGGTTTTAAGAGAGGAGAATAGTATAACACATTTGACTCTGGAGTGGCTCAGTATTTCTGATCATCTTTCTAGCTATTATGCTTCGGTAGGTTTCCCATTTTTGGTGTTTTACATAAAATGAGTAATTGCCCTAGTGACCCGATCTAGACCGATTTATAACAGTCAGTAGTGGCTTATCACAGATATCAGTAGATCTGTTGGCCAATAAGTGAGAGAGAGAGAATTCTTTAAAAAAAAAATTTAAGGAATCCTTATCAAAAACGAGGATGGAATGGAAATACTTTTGTACTGACAAAATAATCCTATTAAACTACATATTAAGTTAAATAATACAGGCCTATTCATTATAAGTCCTTTTTTAAGAGGCACCCACTTCGGGAACTGCTGCTGTAGATCGTCCAGAGTATCAGGGACACTGCAACAAGAAATGTTGCTGTTAAATGTCGGCACCTCTAACTCTGGTTCTAACTCAGAAATCTGAAAGACTGATGTCTCAAAATCTGGACAAATAAACCAAAACGATCTAAACTGCTAACCCCAATCACAGAATGAATCAGAGAGATGTGCAGCTTTCAAATGTTGCTCAGAATAAAGGAAGTACTTTGAGGCCGGGATGACTTGACAAAACTCTACCAATCTCACGGTTTTGGCCCAAATGACTTTGTCACATGAAATGGAAGTTTGCTTCAGTTCCTGAATTTGTGGTGTAATCATTTGCTGTGTCACACTGTAATTGTGAAACAGTAAGCGATTTATTGACATGACTCTGTAACTATTTCATCTTTGTCCTTCTAACATTTGCTGACGCCAACAGCTGCAAGACCGCATCTCAGAATAGAACAGACGGAGCGATTGTCGGTTATTAACCTGAGCTGAGCTTTGTCACACCTGGTTGAATACAAATGTCTGTCTTAGATTTATAATGAAAGAGTACTGATATAATTCCGATAAGAACATGCGTGTTATTGAGACTTCATTATGTGTTGTTGGTGTATTTATCGCGACAAAATTTTCACAATGAAGAGTTGACAATGTGACGACAAACTGTACAACAAAATGTAGCTGTTGGCATAAAGAAACTAAAAGATTCTGACTGTTTTTAAGACCACTGGAGCCAGAACATATGAGATTTAATTTGCCATTAAAATTGGTATTTGCCATTATTGTTATTAACTGCGACTGAACTCACTTTGCTGAAAACTGATCATGCAATCACATGATCTGTACACAGCCAGTCATGAGAGTGCTGATCGTACTCATTTTGCCTATATTTAAATAAGAGTGCATTGTTATAAACTAATCAATCCTCAAGCTGCTGTTAAAAAAACGTTTTCTGTCGTGATTATCATAATCTCTTTTCCTGAAAACTGAAGATCAGCGAGAGGATTTTGTGTTCAGATGTAGATTTATTTACTGGTGGGTTTTAAAAAAAAAAATGTAATCTCCCTAAGCTTGTTTACGATGATCGTAAACATGTTTTTCTTTTTGTCCAGGCCCAGTATTACGGTGAGATCGGCCTGGGTACCCCTCCTCAGCCCTTCACTGTGGTGTTTGACACGGGTTCCTCCAACCTGTGGGTGCCCTCCGTGCACTGCTCCCTCTTAGACATCGCGTGCCGTAAGTCCAGCTGTGGTCATCACAAATGCAGTTCTTCATGTCAGCTGTAAAGTTAAATATTTCTGTAGTGTAGTCGAAGTAAAATGTTGAAACTTTGAATACACCAGCTTTCCTTTCTTTTTCACAGTGCTTCACCACAAATATAATTCTGCCAAGTCCAGCACGTACGTGAAGAACGGCACTGACTTCGCCATCCAGTATGGAACTGGCAGTTTGTCGGGCTTCCTCAGTCAGGACACGTGCACCGTAAGCCTACCTCACACATTAGCATCGCAGTAAACTGTCGTGTCAGTGGAGCTTTACGTGGCTAACTTGCTTTTCTAGATCGGAGACTTATCAATCGATAACCAACTTTTCGGTGAAGCCATCAAGCAGCCCGGCGTTGCCTTCATCGCAGCCAAGTTTGATGGGATCCTCGGCATGGCCTACCCCCGCATCTCTGTGGACGGGGTGGCTCCGGTCTTTGACAACATCATGAGCCAGAAGAAAGTGGAGCAGAACGTCTTCTCCTTTTACCTGAACAGGTGAGGAAACCTTTAGCATGCTCTCGACTTTAAATCCAAGAGCTAGTAGACTCCAGCCTTGATATGCTTCACGTTTAGCCCTTTCTCCACTGCAGGAACTGGTCACCTGGGACTTCTCTTAACTGAAACTTTAACCTTGTTGCTAGTAGGTTCTCCCTTCTGTTTCCACTGCCGGCACAATCCGGTTGGTGCCCAAAACATCGAGCGCATCAAACCACTTCATAGTTTTTCTATTTGCTCCAATGCGTGCATTGTGATCCTTTTTCTGTAATCTAGTTTAATCAAATTTTTGCCAGCAACCTCTCAAAGTGCTTGGACCTGCTCATCGGTGCCAACATTTAGTTTCAGTACCTCTTCGCCAAAGCAGGAGGACATGGTGGACACAAAAACAAAACCTTTGGCAATGTCTACAATTTTATGTTGCGTTACTGCAGTGGAAAAGACAAATATTCAGTTTAAAAGCCACTTTACTGGAAATAAGTGTTCCAATATTCTTTATTATTAATTATTAATTAGCATTTCTGTATGAGGGATTTTCTGAAATTATGAATTTAACCGTAAGAGCAGGAGGTGAACACGCAGATATGAACTTAAATAGATATAGCTGGTGAAGAAAGTGGAATATTAGCAGCTAAAGAGACAGATATTTTTGTTAGATGTTAAGTGGAATAAATATTGAACAGAAACACAACTCCAAATGAATGCTAATGTTGCTTCTGTCTGCTGGATGTATAAATAGGAAACAGTTTGCTCAAGTGGCGTCTTAACTAATGGAAATGTTTTGGACTTTAAAGCATGTGAACCCTGGCACCAGTCTGAAATATCTGAGCTAAGAAAGAAATTACACAAACACAAATTCCAAAAATAAATTCTTTCCTTGAACTTAGTGGCATCTAGTTGCAACAATAACTGATTTAAAAAATGTTGTTGGTTTTATTTTTCAATTTTTTTCTTTTTCTTTTTTTTTTTATGATAATGGTTGTGAAACCATGACACTGACTGAAAGTTTTTCAATTTTGAGGGAGACAAACAAAGCTCCATTCAACTCCACTGTATTGTGGTAGCAGACGTTTCAGAAACGGATACTTTAAAACAAAAGTAAATATAAAACAAACTATTTGGATGTCTTGATACAACACGGGTTACATGAGAAATAACACTTTTTGGTAATTTTGGATAAAACACATAAATCTTCAAAAGTTGATCCTGATTTCTGTCTGTTACGACAACGTTTAAGTTCCTGTCGTTTCTTTCGTCAGGAACCCGGACACCGAGCCTGGCGGTGAGCTGCTGCTGGGCGGAACAGACCCCAAATACTACACCGGGGACTTCAACTACTTCAACATCACCCGCCAGGCCTACTGGCAGATCCACATGGACGGGTGAGTGTAAACATCACACTCCAAACATGGAGATCAGCATATTGTCTGCGGTCTAATAGGCTGAGAACGGTTCGTTTTTCTGACCTGATTGTGATTGACAATCATTTGCAACTTGGAACCGACAGCAGCCTGCAACACAATGGAGACTAACAGAAAGGACCATACTTTCAAGAGATTAAGGATTCAGTCATTTAACAGGAAATGTATAGACAACAATTCTCCCTATTGTTTCAAGTCGTGCATTTCCAAATGTGAGGATTTTCTGCTTGTGTATATAATTGTAAATTTCACAGTTTTTTGTTTTTTTTTGGACCAAACAAGTGATTTGGAGACATCACCTTGAACTCTGGGAAACTGATAGGCATTTAAAAAAATTTGATCAATGAAAAATAATTACTCTTCAAGAAAATAGTTGTTGCCGCCTCGGTCACATGCTTGCTTTAGTGCATCATTTCCAAACCACCTGGACAGTGAGGCCGTGACTGTACTTTGAAAACTGTAACGTGTGTGTGTGTACTGTATATGTGTTTAACAGGATGACAGTGGGCAGCCAGCTGAGCCTGTGTAAGAGCGGCTGTGAGGCCATCGTGGACACTGGGACGTCTCTGATCACCGGCCCCGCTGCAGAGGTCAAGGCCCTGCAGAAGGCCATCGGAGCCATTCCACTCATCCAGGGCGAGGTGAGATGAACACGCCTCATTTAACCACTCTGATGAAATCAAATTTTGATTTTTGAAAGATAAAATGCACGGCAACCATGTTGCTCTTTAAAGAATAGGGCTGGTGATGTCTAATATTTTCTTTAATGTCAATGAATCCCACACAAAAGACTCAAAGCGTGTGCGTGTGTGTCGTAGAGCTCCATTGTTGTTAAAAACTATTCAAACAAATCAATGAGCTGCACTGAGTGACATGTTCCTCCATTACCATGAACACGCACTGTAGTTTATTTTGACTCAATCCCACACACACTGTCCTGCTGCCACAAATACTCACTCATTACTCTATATATATATATATATATATATTTGAGTCATTCTTCAGTAGGAACAAATGGACTTGGAGCTGAGAGCGACAGACGGTGTAGAGAAGGAGGAAAGAGACAGATTGACACATTGATGGTTTTTGTCTTTTTCTTTTCTTTTTTTAAGAATGGGTTTGGTGACGATAACAAATATAGAAAAATGCCAAACTTTATTTATATTTTAATTTTATGAAAAGAGCACTAAAATCGGAACTGTTAAGTAGCATGTTTGCATTGTGCTAGTATTGGTTTTCATTATAAAACCTATTTTGCAGGAAAGATAAATGGAGCTAAAGTAGTTTTCCTTTTTTTTTGTTCAAAAATATATAAATAATACAGATTTAGAGCTGAAACAAGTTGATTGACATTCTCTGGTCCCATGCTACACTTTTCTACCAACTTTCATGTAAATGGGCTCATTAGGCTTCTGTAATCGTGTTGACAGGCAAACTGAACCTCTATGGCGGATGTAACTAATCAAGAAAATGATCTTTAGCTGCAGCCCAGTAAAGATGTAATCAGTCTTGTTCAATGTGTTGAAATAATAATGGCCACGTTCAAGTAGTTCTTTGGAGAAATGAAAAACAATAAAAGCTCTCTGCAATGTTTAACTGTAACAGGTTTCACTGTACATCTACTTTATTTTTGTTGCTCTATTTGTCACATGTTACTGTGTCCACATACTATTCTGGAAACAAAATAAATGTCTTTTCAGATTATGGTTAAAATAATACATTTGAGACTGTGTTTTAAAGAGTGAAATCTGGTTGTGTTTCAGTACATGGTGATCTGTGACAAGGTCCCATCGCTGCCCGTCATCACCTTCACCGTGGGCGGCCAGTCCTACTCTCTGACCGGAGAGCAGTACATCCTCAAGGTGAGACTGGTGATGTTATTCACCAGCAGGGGGAGACGATCAGCTCCTGCAGCACCAATACAACGCTGTGACTGTGTGTTGCCTCATGAACAAACTAAACAAGTGCAGCTTTGTTTCACTTGGCAAAGACAGGAGGAGGATGGTTTGTTGTCCGAGGAGGGATTTCACAGAAGCTTCTCGTTGTTGTCACATTCGCAGATTTATTTATTTATTTTATTTCAGGGGCTCCGTTTCTGACTGTCTTTTTTTCCCCCCTTCCAGGTGGCTCAGGCTGGAAAGACTATATGCCTGAGTGGCTTCATGGGCCTGGACATCCCCGCCCCCGCCGGGCCCCTGTGGATTCTGGGAGATGTATTCATCGGTCAGTACTACACCGTCTTTGATCGTGACAACAACAGGGTGGGCTTTGCCAAGGCGAAGTAAACCCACCATGCACTAGAGCAACATGTTCAAGTGTGACGGTTAAAATCCGAGTTTTGGAGACAGAAATCTGAGCTGCACACTCTTTCCGTTGCTTTGCAATCAAACTGTATTTAGCAATAGATTTTGTGTAGAGCCTAAATGCACTGATCTGAAGAATGTGTATGATATTCAGCAGAGTGTGTGAAACAGATTGGAGATTTGATACGTTGTGTGACGGGTGTACATGATCAGGGATCAGTTGATTTGTAACTACTGACTTTTTTTTAACATCTAAGTGATCATTTTTTCTTTTTTTTTTTTTTTTAATCAGGGAATTGTTTAAAAAAAAAAAAAGCACACTTTTCATTTGCATTTTAGGAGGAAGTTGTTCCTCTCCTGACTTTGATGTAACTTTTTAATGTGATTTTGGCCTGAATAAAGTTTTAAAAGAAGCAGCGAGTCTCACCTGGTCTGTCTCTCCTCTTAGGTGGGTATCTCAACAAACCTTGACTTAAGAGAACTCCACCAATTTAACATTGCACTCCTTGAAGATTTTCATTCTCACAAAGGTCCGATTTAAAACAAGAGATTTTAAATCAATGTAGAATGTCTGATGTCTAGTTGTGCAGAACTAGAGTTATTGTATCTTTTTGAATTCCACACATGTTCTTCCTTGTCAACCTGGCACCTACATTACCCACAATGCAACTCTACTGTCAACAGTGCGTCAGAGTTTCGAGGGTGTTCTAATAGCAGCTAATGTATCCTGGAGCCTCTAGCCTGCAATGGGCTACAGAGGTCTGATGAACAAACTTCTTTCTAACTCCACACCTTCAAACTTGTAGTCTTCAGCCCTCAGACGCTGACTCAAGTGACATCACTTGAGGACGGCTAGCCTGGCTCTGTCCAAGGGTAACACAATCCACCAACTAGCATCTCTAAAGCTCACTAACATGTTTTATCGCGTTTGTTTAATCCAAAGAACGAAGTGTAGATTGTAACGATTGCAGTTGTTTTACAGGGAGTTACGTGTTTGCCTGGCCAAAGAATATGTTGTTGGTAGTTTCCTCCTGTTCCCAGTGTTAATGCTAAGCTAACGGGCTGAACTGAACGTACAGATATGAGAGTGGTATCAATCCTCTCATCTACCTCTCAGCGAGAAATCAAATAAACTTGTTTCCTAAAAAGTAGAACGCTTCAGATCAAAGTCGGCGAGTGTTAAACTCCATGCAGGAAAAAATGTATTTACCAGGGAGGCGACTCAATAAATACCTCAAACTTTATTATTCCCTCATCACTTTAATGTACAAAAGGTCAACTATACATTAACCATAGCTTTATCCATAAAAGTAGTTATTTTAACATGATCAATAAAAATACAGTCCACATAAAAACGTCCCCTCAGTGGTTTAGTGTTCAGTAGATAAAGTTTGTCTTCACTTATTTTTCACTATAAAATCCAGTTTAGTAAAGCTTGTACAGAATGAGCCTGAAATCCTCATCACAGCACCACAGTGACCTCTGTCACTGCGGACACAAATCCCTCGGCAGGGTTTGGCCCTTTTTGCTGACTCATGTTGTCAGCTGACTTCCTGACTGGAGGCCACAAGTCGGAGAGTGATTAAAAAAAAATATCTATCATCATCATGGTGGTTTTATATTGTGAAATAGATGTACTATAAATGTCCTGTATAGACACACAGATAAAATAACCAGATGTGTGTGTTCTCCACTAATCAAGTGAATTAAATATCGGAGGAATCAAAAATACACTGCAATAACCTGATCATTACCTTTCTAACTTTCTAATAAGGCATCCTTTATGATGGGTTTAGGTTAATACAAGTATTTCTTAATGCCTAACACTTGCTTTAGTTTATAAGGTACTGTATAGATGGCTCTAATGAATCCATTCTTTATCGAGAGCTTATGAATACAGCGTGTTAGGATAGAAAGATTTTCAAAACCCTAAATGACTTACAACTTTATAAAAGGGTAAGAAATGATTCATTAACTAATAACTCCATTCGTTACAATTAGAGCTGCAATGATTAGTCGAAAGGTCGATCGACACGAAATGTATTGACCATTTTGATAATGGATCGTTTGCAAAAAAAACCAAAAAAAAACAAAGTCTAAGCAAAAATGTTAAAACTTTTCATGGTTCCAGCTTCTCGTATGTGAGAATGTGCAGCTTTTTCTGTCCAACATGATGGTTCAAAACCCAAAGATATTACATTTACTGCCAGAACAATGCCAAACATTTGAAGACTCCACATGAAGATGTTTTATAGACAATACAATTATTGGATTAATTAAGAAAGTCGCCAGCAGATTAATTGAGAATTAAAAGTTATGTACAACCCTAATTACGACCTACAAACCTTTTCATAAATGGTGCCTTATTAGAAAGGGATCTTACTTATCGACTTGTAACATTTTCCCACAGGTCGGTTTATTGCAACTTGGATCTTATTTTGGTAGTTGTGGTTGTTTCTAAACATTATAACATTGTACTCACCAACATAACTGCACTCCTGGGAACATGGTGACATTACTACAAGAAGCCACACAATCAGTCAAGTCGTAAACAAACAAGCAGTTTATCTAAATCACAGGTCTTAACTCCTGGGCTGCGGGCCGGTACCGGGCCACGAAACACTTTCCACGTCATCGCTCCATCGTTCCCCTGCGTGTCTCACTTTAGCTGCCCTGCAGTGTTTGTGTCTTTTGTCCCGTCAGACTTTCTTGTAGCAATGTTGCTGCAAATTCCAGCAGTTAATTAAGTGTTAGAATTATAACCAAAACTACAAAAATAACTCCCAAGTTGTGCGAAGCTAGACCTTTTAAAAGGTGTAAGTATTCATCTCACAGTGTATACTACACTTGTGTTTTTAAACATTGTATGAAGTTATTACGCCGGACACCATCTTTTAAGATACTCACAGTAGAAAATAAATACTTTTTGGATCCTTGAATGTATTCTTGAGGTTTGGCAGATATCCAGAGATGTTGGCAGTGTCATCCCGGACTGCTGAGCCCTCCCTGCTGTAGGCTGTTGTCTCCAAAAAGTGACAAGAAAACAAACAGCTCAGTTTCAATCTCCGACTGGAGTTTGACCTCTGACCCCTGCTGTCAGCCCTCCTGCTCCTGGCCTCCCTTCGCTTTTTCTGAGCTGGCATTTCCACGGTCCTGTTCCTCACTGGGCTCTTCGCTCTGGCTCTCCTGCCCGTCATCAGACTCTCTCAATGGGGCTGCCGGGTCTCTGACAACCCCCTCCATATCCAGCTCCTCCTCAGTCTCCTCCTCCACCCGGCCCACAGTGTCTGGGATAATCTCCACCTCGATGTCAGAGGAGTCCTCGATCTCCTTGAACCACACAGTCTTCTGGCCCTCCTTCCTCCTCTGCTTGGTTATGTTTGACCTCATGTCGTACTCGTCCCCGTCTCCTATGCCTCTCCTGGACGGCCTCACTGAGGGGCTCCCCTTTGGGACGTGGTTGGTGTAGACGCCACAGGAGGAGCAGTGGCGGCTCCGTCTCTCCATGGGGATGACCCGGCCTCGCGCCTGGGGGAAGGTGCTCCGTCTGGGGACAACGTTGTTCGTGCGCCTTCCGCCCCCACGGCTCGCGTCGCCCTCATTCTGGAAGCCGTCGTTGGTGTACTGCAGGGAGTCCCTGTGGCCAGACCGGGGCTGGTCAGACTTCAGGCAGGGGCCCAGGCACTACAGGCAGGAGAGAGGCCCCTCATTAATACAGCAGTTAATGAAGCATGGAGGCTATTGAGGCATTGTTCAACGCTACAGATGCCACCGTGATTCCCGAGAGTGAGCTACATTCATTTGTTCTGTTTTAACACAAGGCCTTCTGTGGATTTCAGCTGATAAATATTCATCAAAGGCACACAGGAGGAGCACATGCAGCATTAAACAGCTGAGTCCGCCTCTGACGTCTGAACCATCACAGAACAGTACGGAGGTGCCTTTGTGACGCAGTGAGAACAAAAGCTTCAGAACTGTTTGAACGTGGCAAAGAAATATTAACAGTTTCAAAGGAAAATAATGTTTTTATCTTAAAGGCTATTGTCAATGTTTCTTTACAAAGTCAGTTAAACATAATGATGTGAGGACTGAGGAATTTAAGTTTCTGTCACTTTCAAGACTTTCTTTGCTTTTACCAACTTCCAAGTAATTCATTTCATGTTCATAACTCCATATACTACCCTACTCTATTTTATTGCAGTGATGTGTAATTACATTTTATTTTTATTTAACGTTTATTTACCCAGGAAGGCTTGAGACACTAATATTTACTACTATTTTGGATAATCCGCAGAGAGTTAGATGAGGAGATCGGTACCACTCTCATGTTTGTACGTTATGTATGTAGCTGGTGTCAGCAGGCGATTAGCCTAGCTTAGCATAAAGACTGGAAGCATGGGGAAACAGCCTGGCTCTGTCCAAAGTTGAAAAATATGTCTAACAACACCTATAAAGCTCAATAATTAAGATATTAGATTGTTTTGTATTTACCCATACACAAACAGACATATAACTATATATGAGTGGTTTTAGGGGGAGATGCTGCATAGAAGCAATGAGTGGATGAATTAACTGTTGTTCATTAAGAAACATTTACAGCACTTCAACACAAGTTGTCATTTTTACTTTTTCTGTTTGTGTTCAATGTGTTAATTATGGATTTTTTTCACTTAGGACAGAGCCAGGCTAACTTTTTCAACTCTTTATGCTATGCTAAGATATTCACAAACATTAGTGTGGTATCTTCTCATCTAACGCTCAACAACAAAGTCAATAAGCGGATTCTCTGTGAAAGTGATAATGTGTCTCAAGACTTCATGGGTTAATAACGAATATATAAAAATAAAGAACTTTTAAAAATAAAATGTCATTATGCATTTACTGTAAGTTATATGGAGATGTGAAAGTGAATAAAATACTTTGAAATTGGTAAAAGCATAGAAAGCGAAAGTAGCCTAAATTCCACTATCCTCACTTTTATTCTTTTTTTACTGACTTTGTAAAGAAGCATTAACAATAGCCTGTAAAATAAAAATACTGTTTTCCATTATCTCGGCAATAAAGCTAAAATGTATTCCTTTAATATAGGAACACACAGAGTCAACAATCACATATAGCACATTAAAAATAGGACCCAAAATACACAAAAAAAACAATACTCTTTCCTGTTTTAAACATTTCTCAAGAAGTTTGGATGTTCCAGCTCAAAACACTTCAGAGATAAAAAAAATAAATAAAAAATACTGACTGACCTCACATATTTTGTCCATGCTGGCATTTCCCTTCCACAAGCGGGAAATCAAGAAGCCAATCACAATGAGGCAGAGGACCAGCAGAGCCGCCATGACCAGACCCAGAAGTGCCATGTCGCCCGGGCGGTAGCCGACGTTTGAGGGAGACGGGATGGCCACGGCTGCGAAGGGAAGACAGTGAATGACTCAAGATTACACCGGAAGAATGTCTGTTCTGAATCTAACAGGATTCCCCCAGGATCATTCACTCAAATATGTAAATATAAAATACATCATGACCTTTAAAGGTATTTATTTAACCTTTGGTTCTACATGATGGTGAGTAAGTCGACTGTTGTTCCTGTCTAGAAATGTAAAAATAAGTTTAGTGGTAATGGTCCAACTTATTGTATGTGAAAATGCTAATGTGTCCCCTTTTTGTCAAAAACATAAAGTATCATCAGACATGACTGCGTGCTTAGAAGTGAGGAGGAAGGAGTTTTCTTTCTTAAGAATGATGATAATGAGTGATAAAGTTTAGAGTCATTTAAGATTTAAACATCACAGGTTCACCGCTTAAAATAAGTCTTATGTTGTATGATTCTACATGAATCAAATGTATATAAAATACAGGACATAGTCTGAAGACAGGTTTGGTTAGACACATGTTGGAGGGGTTGAATTGGAGAAAATCTTACATTTTGTGACCATTTTGATGTCCTATTTTTTTATTTTGGCCAAAGAGTACAGCATGAAGTGTTATCACTAAATTATACACAGCTTTTCAGTGGCTACTTACTGCTACTTTACCTGTTATTTCTTTACACCTGACCAGTCAGCATGACAGAGAACAACAGTGATGGTCTTACCTGGTATCACCTGAACAGAGAGAGCAGCTGTTCCAAACTCCCCTGTTGTCGAGTCCACGGCTCTGAGCTGCATTCATAAAAAAAATAAGGAGAAAAAAAACATTTAAGCTTAAAAAAAACTGCATGAAGTACCAGTAAATGTACAGAGAGATATTTCATTGCGCTTGATTTTTAAAAAGTTTGCACATCCGTCACCTGAAGCGCGAAGGACTCCGTCTTCACGACTCTCTTCAAGATCACAAAACCATCTGAGGTGACGTTGACGTAGCTGCTGTACTGAACCTCATACTTCACGTCTGGATTTGCGCCCTGACACACACAAAAAAAACGTGCAAAAGAAAATTGATTTTAGTTTTTGCTAGTTAAAGCTGCATTTACTGATTTCTGACCACTACAGAGCAAAACAAACAGAAACACAGGCCCCTTCAATTACTGTGAGCTAATAAGTTAGCAAAACATAACGCAAACTCACATTGAAATACATTGAGAAACAGTATCCTTCATTTGGAGTCGTGTCCTTTGAGCTCTTTTAACTCCTAAAAAAAACTATCTGGCTCTTAACCTGCTTAATGTTCCACACAGCAACAACTCCTGCCATTTGCTGCAGCACAGGTAGAACACGCGTCGTTGTTTTCTTATAAAAGCAGCCGTCTACAGAGGAGAGCTGACTAAATCATAGTATATGCAGCGTCACAATCAAAACAATAAGGTATGAAAACTAAAAGTTGAGTAGAGCTGCAGAGTTTCGTGTTACTTTCGACCCTGACACAACACAATTGTGCTGCTTTTGAGGGCAGATTTAAACAAGTCGATGTGTCCAATTTGTTAGCAAACAGTTTATTACACATCCAGGAGTTATAGAGCAGCATTATCATTCATTTGGTGTGGTGTGTGTGTCCACCTGATGAATCTAGGTCCAATATTCTCTCTCTTTTAGCTCTGTTTTTGGTCTCTACCTAAATCAGAAACAGTTTTATTGCCAAGTAGGATTGTAAAGACAAAAAATGTGTCTCTTGACTTTTGTGCCTTACAAAAAACACAGCACAAAAGTCAAGAGACATAATAGAAAAAAGAAAAACAATGAGCTAAAAGACAGCAAAACGCTCCAAAGAGGGACAATGTGGATTTTGTCAACACGAGCTATCACTTTCACATGACACATGCTCATTTGATACATTGTTAATATAGAAATATTAATTAGGGTTAGGGTGAAGCGCATGTTATGGTGTATGGATTGTCATTACCTGTCCGTTCAGATACATTCTGTTCTGAGTGCTTACATTTAAATTTATTGTATTTTACAAAATGTGTTGGACTTGCTTCTGATCGGCAAACCTCACTGGATAACACATTTAAAAATACTACTATATACTCAAATACTTTTTTTTTTTTTTATCAAGGTATCTGAAAAACATCTGGAGTTGATAGCGAGAATAGTTTAAAAAAAATAAAAACACTGAAAACTGAATATTGGGGTTTAAATGAATGCACTCACCGCGGCGAAATCCTCGTCCCGAGCTCGGACCCTGAAGGGCCGGTTGGTGCTCCGGTCTCGGAGGATCATGCTCTCTGGGACAGAGTTGCTGTAGATGAATCCTTCGTATCGCTCCTTCTCAAAGCGAGGAGGGTTCCTGCTCTTCTTCATCACGTCGATGGTCACCTGCGTCACTGCAAACTGATCCCTGTTGGTCACCTGTGACGCCTGAAGTGAGTTACACCGAAGATATATCCATGTTGATATCCATTGTCTTTGTCAAATGTTTTGCAGCGACTTAATAGTTACATTTGTTGTGGTTTTTCCATTCAAAATCACCACAGAACTACAGGCCAAAAGAGATTTTCTTTTACCAGAACAGAAAGAGTTATTGGGCCGACGATGTCAGCAGCTTTAGCCATGGAGATGTTTCCTGTTTCCTCATCAATCTGGAAAATACCTCCCTCATTTCCTGATGATGAAAGAAAACACTATGTGCAACAAACATCAGTATATCGATGCATCATTCAGTAGAACAGTGTATGTACATTACAGTAGCTCGTTACTATAAATAAAGTATTCATAAAGATGCTCAGTGTCCAGTTTATTAGTTACACCTCGCTAAAACTAATGCAGTCTAAAACAACAACACTGCAAAAAAATCTTATATAATAAGTTATATAGTTATAATCATAGGAAACTCCTGAGTTATTTTCAGCTGTAAGAATAATATGCACGGAACATTAATTTAAAGGCTATTTGATTGTTATTGGTCCTCTGTGACCATTGTTTTGAAAATTGGAAGGGAAAGTTTCAGAGCCCCTGAAGAAATGGTAGGAACTTTTTCAAGTATTCCTGTACATCGTCAAATATCCACAAATAACAGTTGAGGCTGAAGTTTGGAAAAGGTGGTGTTTATTATCAGGACTGTGTGGGTGTGGTTGGATCATATTTGATTGGCAGTAACTTCACTTCAAACCAGTGAGGAAAACACAAAAAACAGAAACGTCTCATGTGACTCAACCAAAACTGTTTCAACTTTAGCCAAACATGCTGTGTCCATGCAGAACCCCACCACTGCTGGAGGATCTGTTTTCACAGCTTTTAAGATTTGAAACTTTTCAAAATGTTCCCCGATGATTAAAGGCTTGAAAGAGGCAAAAGCATGAAAGAAAAATGAAGTCCTGCAACCATGTTGTTGTTTTGTTTACATGATGTGTTGTTCTTTTTTTGTGAATGGTTGTTTGTGAAAGTTTTCAAAGGTGCTGAAAAAGTTTAGATTACTGCTGCCACTACGAGTACTACAGCTGATGATGATGATGATGATGATGATGATGATGATGATGATGATGATGATGATGATGATGACTGTACAGGTCAAATCTTGTTACTTTATGTCTGCATTATATAATACAAGAGACGCTGGTGAATGTGCTGTGAAAGAATAGTTACCAAATACATCAGCACTGGAAGCAAATAGAAATAAAACGTGTTGTTCAAACCTCGGAGGATTCTGTAGCTGATCAGCTCGCTGCGGTTCTTGTCTCCGTCCTTGGCGAACACCGGACCGGGCTCCAGCGCCAACGGACCGTCCTGTGGATGAAAACCATCACACGCTGATTCTGCAGCACACGCTTGTATTCATTTGTACCAAGACTTTCTTTGTCACAGGGAGGCCTCAATGAGCAACAACATGTGTCACGAGACAAATAAATAATGAAAATGAAATTCACTTTAGATAATGTCCCATTTGATTAATGAACTGAGCAACATTTGATTTGATTGCTTTGAATTAATATATTTATTGATAATTATTATTATTTGTTTTTTAGCACAAATAGATTATTAAATTGATGGATTATGTTTTATTTTTATTTCGTGTGCTTTTGTAACAATCTCTCCGGGGTTATCCCTTAAACTTGCTTATGTCACTATTTTTAAAGTGAGATGATTATTATTCACGCTGAAGCCCAACTATTACTTTGACTATTTGGATGAACCTACGCTACAATGCCATGTATTTATATTATGTACAAGGATCACCTGAACGCACCATTACACAAGTGACCAATGAATCGATGGATCCTTTGAAATGAAAGTGACAGACACCATGTGGCCAAAAGTATGTGGACGATCCTGCACAGGAGCTCTGTGCTTTTCTATCTTATCTTTGATTGATTCAAGCGTCTTTTAAGAGAATATTAATTTCAATGATTACCAATTACATTTTCTTTTCTTTTTTTCCTCAAAAAAGTCTGTGAGGCTCTCGCTGCACCACCCGCCGCTGTACAATAGAAAAGACTGCATCAATATTTGTATCAACACAGATATTTGGATGTTGTGTAAGAGGACAATGTTCATAAAGATTTTAGTAAAAAAATTAATTTAAGTGGGATTTGGAAAAATAAAGGGACATGTGCCAGAAATGAACACCTCTACTTTGAAGTGTTCTTTTTACCTGTGCTGCACATGTTTGGATAGGTGCTGTGAGGGGAAATTTAATGAATTTGAATCCATAAAAAGACTAAATCAGACGCTCACCTCCTTCTCGGTGAGGTTGACTTTGCCTCTGTAGCCGCTGCTCACACACAGTTTGGCGATTCCCAAGTTGGTCCTCAAACAAGGCTGAAACCACGGGGGCCGGTTATCAACGTCCTTCACCTGCACCGTGATGCTGGCCACCGATGTGAAGAAGGGCTCGTTGGAGGCCGAACCATCGAGCGTGTCCTGCGACATGACGACACATTATCCACAGGTCAAAGGTCAAAGACAAGCAGCTACAGCTGGATGTTGTTTTTATAAATGATTACTGCACCTGCACGTGTAAAACCAGAGAGATCTTCTGTACAACATCATAGTCCAAGATGCTTTTAACAATTATCTTTGGAGTGTTGATGTTTTCCAGGCGGAAATATTTATCCTGGTTTAAGAGAAAAAAAGAAAAAGAAAATTCATATATGAAATGAAATCAGGCTGATTAAAATACAGAAAATGAAAATGAATAAAACACACAACAATAGAATAATATATAATAAATAAGTAAATAAAAGGCTTGTTTAAAATTATACTTTGTGAGAAAGTTTTGGGTCACACTTTCTACACTGGTTTTTATTGGGACACATATCTGTGTGTCATCTGCATAATAACAGCAAATCTACAGCATTGCATCATATTCTATCAGATCATCACATGTCAGTAGATTTTGTCACATTTCTGTAAAAACCACGTGTCTCTAAAACATATTTCATGAGTTTCTCAGAAAAACAGCCTGTTTTCAGCTCTGTGACGATGCTTTTTCCAGCTGATCCAAGAGGATTTTAAAATAGTTTATTTAGGTAAAGATGTAGGACAATTTCCTCAACACATAAAGGAGTAATTCATCACAACACATCTGGAGATACATGGTTTTCTCTGGACAGAAGGGGGTGAACAAGGTGTTTATTTTACTGACTGTCTATTTTCATCTGAAGATTTCTCCTAAATTCACTTTAGATAATGCCCCATTTGCATATTTAAACATAACATTTCAGAAAACTTGTAATGCAAAACATAATTGTCTAAATGTAACTAATGAACTGGGGAAGTTTCATGGTGATATCTATTAGTTAATTATTTTACCCTGTTCACCTGTAGTGTCTTGCCTAATGTATTGAATTTTACAATACATATCTTTAAAGACTATTTTCTCCAGAAATCATCCTCAGTAGCATACACCAAACTCTTCAGTTTTACTGAGGGGCTTTGTTCATATATCATTCATAGCATGATTTATACAACATTTTATTCATACTTTTTTAAATTTTATATATATGTATTAACCTGTAGTTTCTCCGGTTAATGTGCATTGTCCGCTATAGATAAACAAATGAACATAGAGCACATACAGTTTTATGTTTCCTCACTATCTTGCTGTTCTCTAAAATGATATATAACCAGTTTAATATGGTCTTACTGTCGCAGGCTCTAAGCGATAGTACAGCGGCTCTGAATCCACATCCGATGCTTCTATCAGTCCAACACTGGAGTTGACTGGAGTGAGCTGGAGACAAAACTCAGAGTTAACATCACGTGTTAGCACCTGAAACACACACATTATGTGAAACACCAACAGCACTCACCTCATTCACTTCCAGTACGTAGTGGCCTTGTGCAAAGTTTGGAGGGTTGTCATTCACGTTTTCAACCAAAACCTCCACCGACTCGTTCACCTTGAAGAGAAGCAGCTCGCATTCAGAAACCAACACACAGTCTTTACAAGCTATGTTCTTTGTTCACTAGCTTATTCTTTACTTCTTTGTCGTGTGATATTGTGTTTGTTTTACTCACAGATGTGGATCCTTCTCTGCTGCACTGCACCCACACCATCAGAGTTGCACTGCGCAACGACTGAAGAAAACACAGTTGAAGCGCTTATACAGAGTTTTACATGCTTAAACACCAGTACTGATGATGATTAACTTGCTATAATTAAGCAAATTCATGTTCAAGTATTTCTCTTGTAGGAAGTTACATTTTAAATCTATATATGATCAAATATATACTTTGCTAAAAATGTTGCAGTATGATATATTTCTCCTTTTATTTTTTATTTTATTTGGGCCAAGCTGTGGTTGTAATCACCTCATAGTCCAGCCCTTTCTTTACCATCAGGGCGTTCCCTTTCAGGTAGAACAGATCTTCAGGGTTCACGGTGACGGCCAGCGTCGCATCACTACTGGAGATGATTTTTACCACCTCGATGTCGGCCGTGTTGTTTTCTGGGACCGTCACGGGGCCCGGAGGAACCGTGCAGACTGAGAGAGGTGAGAGGCATCGGATTAATCGACAGTCAACACCAGGCCTGCAGCATTGAGTGTGAGCTTCATGAGGTCTTGATAACATGAAGATTTGTAGGAAAAACAGGATTACTAGGAACTAAGATTTGATTATTTTAAGTGTGTTTAGTGCACTTTAAGTTTTAAACCTTTAACTCACACACAAATAGAACGTCTAAGTGGTAGTAATAAATTAGTACATTTAATTAAGCGCTGTGCTTCAGTACTTGTAGTTTACTTGATTATTTTCTTTTTCGTCCCACTTCCTACTTCTACTCCACTACATCTATCTGACAGCATTAGATACTTTACAAATTACATTTTTTACATACAAAACATATGGAGAGTTTATAAAATATGATGTTTTGTTCAAAATGTAACTACCCAACAGATTATACAAGCACGTCTGAAACGATTAGTCCATTGACAGAAAAGGATTTGGAAATTACTTTGATCATTTGCCATTTTTCATGTAAAAACATTTCATGGTTCCAGCTTCACAAATGAGATTTGCTGCTTTTCCATTTAACATTGTTAATAATTGTAATGTATGAATAATGTTGAGGTTTGAACAAACCAAACATTGTGAAGGTGTCACTTTGGGCTCTGGGTAATTGTGACAGCATTTCTCACTCATTTCACTATTTTTCACAAACCAAACAATCAATCGATTAATGGAGAAAATAATCAGCAGATAAATCCATGATGATAATATTCATTAGTTCATAGTTTAAAACGAGCTCCACCTCAACCAACTGCAGCAGCAAAATCCTGCTTTTACATTAATGCAAGAGTCATAATAATTGTATGATATAATATATAATAGTATAACAGTCACAGGGGACATTTTTCTACTTTTAATACTTTTAAAAGCCTAGAGCAAAAACATGCTGTTGGGCCCCTATCGATCACCTGCTGGATCAATCCAACCAGAACTTCTCTAATGGAATAAAACGCCCCGGCCCGTTCTTCTCTGTGTGTTGTCGTTTGTGGCAGTTTAATTAAACAAATCTGGATTTAAGAATCTGCTCCATCTGAGCCCAAATTTGAACAAGACTTTGACACAGGGCCCCTCTACAAGCAGGGGCCAAAAAACTACAACCTTCCTTACTTAAGATTGTACTTAAAGGAATAGTTTGATATTTCTCAAAAATGTGCATGTTCACTTTAGTTAGATGAGAGGACGTCTGTACGGTGAATATTAAACCACCACAAGCGGCCTATTAGCGTAGCTTAGCATAAAGACTGGAAACAAAGGGAAACAGCTAGCCTGGTTCTGTCTGAAGGCAACACGATTAGCCTTCCTCCACCTCTAAATCTCAATAATTAACACTTTATATTGTGTTTCTTTAAACTGCACAAAAACCTAATCTAAACCAAACGCTTAATCAAATATTAAGGGGTTAAAATCAAGTTATAATTTATTGTCTGATACGTCATGTGTCTGTTTATGTTCCGTTTTTTATTTTGTGTTTTTCATGCTACCCTGAAATCAAATCCCACGACTGGTTGTGTGGAGTAAATATAAATGAACCCTTTGAAACTGAGAACGTTTCTGTAATTTCAATTATTTTAAACCAGTGGTAACCAACCTGGGGGTCAGGAGCCCCCCAATGGGCTCTGAAATCTGAGGGCTGTCACCAGGTGATTAAAGGGAGGCACAGAGTCAATTATCTCTTACTTTTGTGTAATCTCTGTGTTTTTTAGTAGAATACTGGGCTCTTTGACCTCTTTAGGCCTGTAAAAATCCACTCTTCTCTTTTCATGAGGGATCACAAGTACACATAGAGTCCATAAAGGTTTGGAACCACTGCTTTAAAGGAGCATACATTGAAAACAACACCATGTCTCTCTCACTGGCTCTCAGCAGCCTCATCAACATCCACATCCCTTCCTGCCCTCGCCAGCGACAGATGACACCCTCCACAGACACCAGAGCTCTACTCACGTCTTTCAGCCGCACAAACTGTACAAAAGCAGAAGGCAACGATGCATCCGAGGAGAACGTTCACAGGTTTGCTCTTCCATTTCAGTTCCATGTCCTGATTTCAGAGGCAGCAACAAATGAAGTCCCGGAGGAGGATGAGGAGCCCGTGGTACCAGCTGGTACTCGTCCACATAATGCCCCGTCTGTGCTGCCCGGCGAGTGGGAGTCGACTACAGTTGCAATGTTTGTGACTTCATCTTACGGGCACATATTGCATTAAGCGCCTGCCAGCAGAGGACTCGCAGCCTCCTACTAAAATACTTGCATCTGTTTTAGCTGGTCGGGTCATTCTTTATTGGTGGCCCTGATGCATTCTGGGAGGAATCCAGCAGAGGAATGTTTGCAGCTGAAAACATTTCTCACATGCTGACTCTTTAGGTTAGACAGACCTGTTAATAAACATACACACATACAAACATAGGCCTGAAAATACACAAGTGCATCTACTCAAGTACTGTACTTGAGCACAAATTCAAAGTACTTGTACTTAACATTATACTTCTACTCCAACATCTCAGAGGTACATATTGTATTTTTTATATTGTACTTTTTATATTGTACTTTCACAGCTTTAGTTACTAGTTACTTGAGCCATGTATCTCCAGATGTGCTGATTTTGAATGTCTCATGAAACTCATGAAAAGTTTACTTTTCATGAGTTTCAAAGACAAAGATACAGACATATGATGATCTTATAGAATATGATTCATTGCTGTAGATTAAACTACCCCAAAGTATATAAAGGAGTTCAAATTAGCACAACATTAAATATCTACAGCAGAAAAATGCAACATACACATTAATGCAGCAGTAATATTAATCCAGAAACATCATACATAATAGTCACTGAGGAAGATTTTACTGCATTTATACTTTAAGTACAATTAGCTGATAATACTTTTACTTAAGTAAGGGTTTGAATGCAGGACTTTTACTTGTAGTTAAGTATTTTACCCATGTGGTATTAGTAATTTTACTTACGTAAAGGATCAGAATACTTCTTCCACCCCTGCATATAAATAAGTTTATATAAATACATACATTCATACACACATATCCTCTTACACCTCACTCACCTACTTGTTCAAACCCTATGTATCAAATGTATCAGGCTACATCTTTGGGAATTGTGTATAAAAGTATGCCCACGTATCACATTTAAAATATTTCAATTAGATGTGTTAGTGCAGTCTTAAAAACACGTAATCTTGGGTTTGAATATTGAATATTTCTCTCTAAACATCAAAAAGCTTAAATGGCCAACCATAACAAGATGTTACATAATATGTATGATACTGTTAGACAAGAGCGGAATAAGTTGATCGCAATCAAGAATCAGAATCAAGTATTCAACAAAGCCATGTTATAAATTAATATATATATATATATATATATATATATATATATATTATAGATCTTCACTGATGCACTGTGTGACATGTTCCTTCATCACCACACACACACTGTAGTTTATTTTGACTCAGTCCAACACACACTGTCCTGCTGCCACAAATACTCACTAGAGCACCAAATGTGGATTCATCTGCCGCTGAAAATAGTCCCCAACAAATGCAACATTTCCTCCTCCTACCTGCTGTTAAAGGGAAATACTGAGACTTTTTTAAACATGAAACTGTATATTTGACAGGAAAATCAGAGAGTGTTGAGAGACGCATTGTTTACACTTTGTTGGTTTTGGTCTTTTAATGGGATTTGTAGACAATAAGAAAACATATTGCCAACCTTATAACCCATTTTATCAGCGATGGACCATATTGATTGGCCGACAACCAATCGAACAAACACAAATTAAAGGGGCAGAAATGTTTTTCCTCTCCCTCTCCATCCTGTCTGATCCCTCACTCGGTAATAATGACACAAAGTTACACTGGCACAAACTGGGACACATAACGGCTTCACATGTGGACAAGGCACCACTGTACACACACCAGGCTGCCATACATTGCACTAAGTACTCACACACACACACACACACCTCCTCTGTGTGGGAACAACAAGCTCACAGTGTCATGATGTAACATGAAGCCCATACATTATGTTTTCCATGCAGAGATGCTCCTTACTAACACTGAACACACACACACACACACACACACACACACACACACACGCACAC
>CALSCE010009344.1:10210412-10226370 GCA_943593645.1 Bovichtus variegatus | reverse complement strand
CGCACACACATCTCTCTGCTGCTTCACATCTCACCACAGGGAGGAGCCATAACATCAGCAACTTTCAGCTTTTCTATTTCCATTTTCAAGACAACTTTATTTATTCTGGCAACTGTATGCAGCAGCTCGCTACCAATGTCAACACATACACACACAATAAACAGGGGAAGAAAAATGAAAGAACACTGCAAATCCCCCTGCTTCTTCACCCTGTTAACCATCTCCAACAAAAACAAACCAGCACCAAACACACTGCCTCAGATACGTCTCACTGTTCACCCCTGAACACTTGGGGTTACTCACATCTGGCTGTGAAAACAAAATATCCGTCTGGGACAATAAATCTAAATCTAATATAATATATTGACTAAAAACAACTGAAGCCTGTAAATTAAAAAAAATATATGTGGATTTGATAATGAATACAAATAATTATAAATATCCAAAAATATCTTTCAGAAAAACAAAAAACACAAAAATGTACCTTTAAAAAACGACATGGTTTAAAGGACCCTTTTTGTTATTATTATTACCTCATTATGGTCCTGAAATTTTTGAGCACTGTATAAATAAAGTGTATTATTATTTTAAAAATTTAAGATATTATTATGATTATGAAGTTTTATTATTATTATCATCATTATCACTTTCAGCCTCGGCCCAAAAAAATGTTTTGTTATGTTTTGTTAATTTAATTCAAGTTTAATTTAAGTATGGATGTATTGCACACTTTGTTTTTCGGAATAACCAGGACTGTTTGAAAAATGAACATTTATTTTGAGCAAACGTTTTTGGTGAAACCGACAACAACTATGAGCTCACAACAGACTTGTAGCTAATAAATAACACAGAAAATGACTTACTAAAAGTTACTTCATAACTTTTACTTTTACTCTCCCATCAGGATGAATGGGACGAAGGCAAAAGTGAAACCTGTAGTCTTGTTATTGTCTGTGTTTTAATGTGTTTATAAAACTTTGGACTTTTAACCAAACCTTTTTATATAATAATTTGTGTCGTGATGATGATGTAACTGTAACTTGGGGTCGGTGGGATTTAGCAGGGAAGCTAATCTCATTAGAGACCTACTTAATAGTGTTCTTGTTCTGCATTGTACACAAGCAGAGAGAGAGAGAGAGAGAGAGAGAGAGAGAGAGAGACAGAGAGACAGAGAGAGAGACAGAGAGAGAGACAGAGAGAGAGACAGAGAGAGAGAGAGAGAGAGCTGTTGCTTTAATGTAGTGTGGAAACCTAATATTAAAATGAAATATAGAAAAACATCTAGACTTTATCATTCATAAGTTGAGAAGGAGTTATCTTATACTGAAAACCAGAGGTGGAAGAAGTTTTCAGATCCTTTACTTCAATAAAAGTAAAACCACCTCAGTGTGAAGTGCTTCATTAAAACCTTATTTGAGTAAATATCAGTACAATCAGCTAAGTGAACTTAAAATACTAAACACTGAAGTAAAATACTCATTGTGCAGTAAAATGTTCCCTGTCAGTGTTCATTATATATGAGGTTTTTGTATTAATATTGCTGCTGCATTAATGTGTGTGTTGCATTTTTCTGCTGTAGATTAATTAGTTTAATGTTGTGCTATTTTTACCTCCTTTATATACTTTTGTGTAGTTTAAGCTACAGCAATACATCATATTCTATAAGATCATCATATGCCTGTATCTTTGTCTCTGTCCTCTGAGAACCACGTGTCTTTAAAAAGTCTACTTTTCATGAGTTTCTCTGAAAAACATCCTGTTTTCAGCTCTGTGACGATGCTTTTCCCTGCTGATCCAGGAGGGTTTTTAAATAGTTTGTTTGGCCTAAGGAGTGGGATCATTTCCTCAACACATAAAGGAACACTTCGTCCTTCAGTTTATCACAAACATTTAAAATCAACACATCTGGAGATACATGGTTTTCACTGGACAGGAAGAAGATGAAAACTGTAATCTGCAAAGTAACTAAAGCTGCCAGACAAATGTAGTGGAGTAAAAAGTACAATATTTACCACTGAGATGTATTGGAATAAAGGTATAAATTAACATGTGAGAGTAAAAAAAAGTGTACTTCATTACAACAATTGAGTAAATTAACTTGGTAACATTCCAACACTGCAGAAATCCTTTTTACTGACGCGTGATCACAAAAATAGAACATATAAATAATTCAGGATCTCTCACTTTAATCACGAGGTTAAGCTTTTTTTTTGCTCGTTTGTAAAAGTCTCACCTCGGTCGCTCACACACACACACACGCACACACACACACACACGCACACGCGCACACACACACACACAGACACAGAGAGACACGCGATCACATATTTTTAGCTATCTCGTTCACTGCAGGAGTGTGAACAAATCAGCGTCTACAAATGTCATGTGAAACTAAAGAAGTGAGTCTCATGACTCACATTTTCATTGTTTTTGTAAGTCATTTGAAATACCGGCTCACACCTCGTATATACTGCATGTTCTGATACAATAACAGAGACATACATTACATGTAAGGCCAGTGGTGGGGAAGTATTCAGATCCTTTACTTGAGGGAAAGTTACTAATACCACACTGTGAAAATACTCTGTGACAAGTAAAAGCCATAAATTGAAAATGTCATTTAAATAAAAGTATCTAAGTATAATCAGCAAAATGTACTTAAAGTATTAGAAGAAGAACCATGTCTCTGTGACTGTTATACTATTATATATTATATCATTCCAATTCTTATCAATAGAGAAGCAGGATTTTAATGTTGCAATTGGTTGAGGTGAATAATTAATTAATGATTTCTTTTCAGTATGGATTCATCAGCTTACTTTTCTCCATTTATCTTTCACAATGTTTGTTTTGGCCAACCAACAGTCCAAACCTCGACATTATTGAAATAATGAAAAGGAAAAGCATAACTATTCGTGCCTGACCCGCATCATTAGTGATGTCCGTGAGGACAAGTCACCTGCCTTGACCCGTGGCTGACCCTGTGACGTCACACACGGAGGATTATGGGACGCAGGTCTGTCACAGGTGGGTGACGACATGGGGAAACAAGTGTGAATGACAAACTCAGCTGGTGCTGTCTGATGAGCTTTAAAACACTCACTGTGTGTGACGCCAGGATTGTGCTGCTGACCTTTGACCCGCAGAACAGCTAACAGGTTTGAGATCGATGCCTTGGGACGAAGGTGTCTGCATGTTGTTGCTTTCCATTCATACGTGCCAGTTTAACAGGTTTCTTTAAAGTGGCTATAATTATTTATATGAATAAAACAAATGACAATGTGAAAAGTGTCTCTGGTAGTGACGATGTCAGGAACACCTGGGGGGAATTTCTTCAAATTTGGCACAAACGTCCACTTGGACTCAAGGATGAAGTGTATTATATTTTTTTGTTTTGTATGTTTATGCTTTATATAAAGCACTCTCAACACCTTGTGTCCTACAGTAAATGTGCTATATAAACAAACGTAAACTTGCCTTGCATTTTCTATTTGAACATTTAAAAAAATGGAAGTGCTGAAAATTTGAAAAAGAAAGAAAAAAAATATGTTTTTACATTTGATTGGAAAAGTTGGAATATTCATAAAAACAAAATGCACCAAAGTGCAATGGACACTGATGAGGAGACTGAAACCTTTCTCACATTACTACATGAAACAAATACATGCAGAATCCTGCATTCTTCTGCAATGACTTAATGGGACCATCCATAAAACTTTGTGAGAGTTGAACTTCAAACAATCTCGTTAGCAGTGAGCTCCCAGCATGCACTGCAAAATATAATGTTTCTTTAACAGTGTTGAGTGGTGTCCTAGAAAAAATGTAAAATGTCAAAAGGGTTTAATGTTCAGCGGCGAGAACAAAGACAAGTGTTCATTTGGTTTTCTGATGCTGCTTTTTCTGCCTTTATTCACCTTTACCTTGCTCTATTGTGTCTTTATTTTCCTTTTCTATGTCTTTATCTGGTCATATCTGGTCATATATCTTCATGTCCCTCAGTAACTCCCTCAGGGGGGTCATTCATGGACAGACTGACTGTGGTCAAGTGGCAGGAACACACTTAAAGAGGATCTAGTGGAAACTGATCGCTGCGTAACAACAGATCTGATTAAGTTTCACAGCCAGGTCTACATGCATGTAGAAAATGTCACTATTTGAGATAAGTTATATCTCTGTTGAATACGAATAATACAGTGCAGTATTCATTTCATCTTGCCTTCATTCCTCTCCCTGACCTACACCAGTTCTTCCGCTGATGTTAATCCTGTTTTGATTCTCTGAGCTGGTCATGCTCAGACATTTTGATGAGCCATGGCTCAATTAAGGAAAGGGCACGAGACATGAGACAGCTGTGTTGAACACTTCATCTGTGAAACTGCAAAGAACCTGGACTGGAGAGACTGAATGAAACAGACACAAGCTGTCTGTAGACATCAGACCATAATCGACTGAGAATGGTAAATGGACTTGTATTTGTATCGCGTCTTTCTAGTCTTCCGATTGGTCAAAACGCTTTACACTACATGTCAACATTCACCCATTCACACACACAAGTATACACAATTATTAAGCACTAAAACACAAGCAATTTCATTTGGGGTTCACTATCTTGCCCAAGGACACTTAGGCACATGGACTTATCTTAAAATATCACATTGGATGCATTAATGCAGCTTCTTGTTTCATTCTGTTTTATATGTGCTTCAGACGTAAATTTTTAAATCGAAAAATGCTCTTCATTTACTCTTTGAGTTCAAGTGGAGGAAAAGAAGATTTGCCCAGTGGTTTCCTTTGTTTCCATCTGTGGGAATACACTTCACAGTGATCTCCCTTCTCTTTATATATATTCAGCCCAAAAGGTTTCAGGGAGCTTAACATCTGCGTTGTGTTTTCTAAGCATGTGTGCTGTCCTTCTTTTCCTCCCAAGGCTTTGTGACGATGTGTGAAAAACAAATTGCTACTGACTTTATTCTAATTATATTCATGCCACAGGAGCAGCCGTGGAACAAACACCTTTACACTGAGATCAAAAGCATAACAGTCGCAAGAAAAATTGTCAGCTGTTTGTGGAATGTGAAGTTTGATCATAAAGTCATGGGGTGAAAAATAGACCTGGAATTAAATGTCTCTCTGCCCTCAGTTCATGGCAAATTCAAGAGCTAAGATTAGTTTGTAAGAAGTTTAAAAATGTTTTGTCCTTGAAGCTCTGGTTCTGTGAGGTTGGAAGATTAAACATACAAAAAGTCTGGTGATGGGATATGTTTAACCCAAGATCATGCAGCGTCAGCGTCGTTGCTACATGAAGTTCAAACAGTTCAAAATATAAGACATCACACGGCAAGTAGCATGTTCACCCGGGCAAACAAAGTGTTGAGAAGTGTGAAGAAATATGTACAAGTGGTTGCTAAACTTGTTCCCTCAGAAATTGATTGCCTCAACATCTGATGTAAGCTGGAAACGTTAGCATGGCTAGCTAACTAGCCTGATATCCAGTGTCACTTCCGATATTAGTCGTAAATGTAGCAGTGGAAGTATAATAGTTGTCGTACTAGTAGTAGATTGGTTTAATGATTGAAGTAGAATAGCAGAAATAGTAGCAGCAGGCCCGTGACAAAGCGAGATGTAACATTAATGGCGAGCGTCCTCCTCGGCTGAGCTAGCTGAGCGTTAACTAGCTCAGGAGGTTCTGGTGAGCCCCTGGTCACACTACCTTCGGCCCGGGAATATGGTAGAAAGAAAATAGTTCCTACATAAAACTGCTGACCACAAGGTCTGTGAATTATTTTTGAATAACCAGATTATGATTTCTGGAAAGAGACATTTCAGTTGAGTTTTTCAAAAGTACGTTTTTGGTGCATTTAGCACGACAAACCGAGTGCCATCTGGTTCCATTATGTTGGAGAGAAGGCCGACATCTCTACGGACGACACCTCCAACACTTTGCAACTCACAACACAACTATGTAGATTGATAAATAGCTCTACAGGTAAGAGGATAAATATGTGTTTTTGATTTTGGGGTGAACTGTCCCTTAAAGTTTAAAGTTGAAAAGCAGTAGTCGCAGCAGCACAATAGGTAGTAGTTGTAGTAGTAATAGCAGCAGTCGTAGAAGAAGTTGCAGAGGTAGTAGTCAAACAGCAGTATTAGAATACTTGCAGCAGTAGCAATAGTAGAGTAGTAGCAGCAGCAGCATTAGACAGAAGTAGTATAAACAAGAGCACATTACCCACAGTAGTTGGCTTTATTTATATCACTAGGTATATCTAGGTTTTAGTTTTTCTTTGAAATCCTCCTCCTGCTCCGTCAGCTCACAGATGGACTCCATCTGCTGACACTTTCTGACTGAAGGTGAACAAACTGAATATTTAAGTGTGTGTTATTTCATACCGCATATCAAATCAAAAGCTTTGTACCTCTGCATGTTCACCCACAGTGAGCCTGAAAATACTGAGAGCAGAGGAGGTAAAAATCAGTGCCAAAATATGTAATGCAAATACTGCAAATTGTATTTTTAAAGTTATTGTCATCACTATTACAAAAACTGTAATAACATATACCCTCAGTGGGAAAGAAACAAAGTACATTTACTCAAGTACTGTACTTATTACAACTTTGAGGAGCTTGTACTTTACACACATATTTCTGTTTAATACTACAACAGTTTAGATTAAATGTGCAACATATAAAAGTAAAATCAGCTTCACCTCAACCAACTACAACATGAACATATAATTATTATATTTTCAATAATACGTAACAGTATAACACTCCTAAAGAGTCATTCTTCAACTACTTTCACTTTTGATAAGTATATTTTGCTGATATTACTTAACACGTGTACTTGTACTCAAGTAGAAATTTCTAATACATTTAGAAACAAATTGCAGGAGCTGCAAAGTAGTAAAAATGTTATAATACAGCGTCATTTTGTTGTAGGTAACAATAAAATATTCTCATACTACTAAGGCACAGTACTGGAAAGACTTGTACTATTAATGTTTTTGGTCTAGTTTGCACGGATGTATTTTGGTTTTAGGATCCAAATTAATCAGTTTCATGTAACATGTCAATAAATTAGTCTTCTCACTTTAAACATGTTTCCCTCTGATTTGGTGGGTTTGAATGTAGTACTTTTACTTAATTTAGTAGTTTGTGGGATTGCTAACATATCTGAATACCAGTAGTAGAAAATAACTATGTACATTTACTCAAGCACTGTACTTAACTGACAATTTACCTGTACTTTACTTGAGTATTTCAATTCTACTTCACTCCATTTCAGAGGGAAATATTTTAGTTTTTACTTCCCTGAATACTTTGCAGATTCAGTTTATTATAATATTCTAAACACATAAATGATGATATAATATTATAGGTTAGGTTACTCAGCAGTATATAAATAATTCTAATGTGCTCGACCTTTACCAGCTGCAACATTAAAGTGATAAACACATTGATGCATCGCTAATTGAAATCCAATAATATAATGTATATTATTCTGACATGGGCCATTCTGCACGAAGAGAACTTTGGTAATTAATGTAGTAATATTTTCATGATCGTACCTTTGTACTTTTACAAAAGTGGTTATGTTTTTTTTCGATTAGCATTTAGATTTAGGTTAGATGTAACTGCAGACTTTACATCATTTCAATGCATTTCAATGTGAGCTGCGTTACATTGAAATATAATAGTTAAACCTAGAGGTCTAAAATGTAATGTTTCATTTAGGTTTATCCAACAGACTCTGTATGTTTAACCTGCAAATCAACTTATCCATGCAGTGACTGTGTTGGTTTACATGACATATTTTATTCAATAACAAAATATTCCTCTGAAATCATTGTTGTAGTCCTGGTCAAACAGCTGCTTCACCCTCCTGCTGTGACTGTTAACGCACACAGCGAGCAGCAGAGCTCCAGTAAGAAGATTTGTGCGGATGGATTTAAGCAGTTGCCTTCTGATTCGTCTACTCTGCTGACTTATTCCTTCAGGAGCGGGCTCAGAAGACAACAGGGAAACTGATCTACATAATGCTACAGCAACCTGGTCGTTTCAGTCCAGTAAATGTAAAATAAAAGTGAAAGGAGGGGCAGGATAAAGCGGATAAAGCAGGATCTGGTTACTTTGCGCAACTTGGCTCTGGGTTTGGAGAGCGGAGCGCACCGCGGGCTCAGTGCGGAGAGTGAACGCGTCAGATGAGCGTCCTCACGGGGGGGAGAAAGAAAAACTAACTCTCACAGACTTCACCTGTAACGCTCCGATATACCTCAGGGCTGCTGAATACGGCTCATAAATGAAAACTACCCCGGCGGGAGTCGTTCTCTGCCGGACAAGGAGCCCGTCAGTCTGCGGCGCACGGCGGAACACCGTCGACCATGTCGGACATCTCCACTGATTTTGACAACGACACGCTGTCGACGGCTGCGGTCGCAGGCTACAACTTCCCAGCGCTGATATTCGGAGTTTTGCTGATAGTGATTATCACTGGTGGGAACGTGCTCGTGTGCCTCAGCGTGTACCTGGAGAAGGCTTTAAAAACCACAACAAACTACTTCATAGTGAGTTTGGCGTTTGCAGACTTGCTGCTGGCGGTGCTGGTTCTGCCGCTCTTCGTTTACGCAGAGGTAAGCCCCGACCTACAGGAGCCCAGGTGGATTATTGAGCGAGGCTACGGGACGTGTGCTGTTGACGTGTGTGCAGTGAGTGTCAGTGTGGATCAGCTGTGACAGGGAGCTTTAGACAGAAGTGGGAACTAAATACTGAAGTTCATTCCTGCAAGACACAGCAAGAAAATACAGTAAATATAATGAATAATAACATCACAGAATAAAAAATACTAGTTCAGCTGCAGTCTGTCAGCAAAGAGCAGCACCGAAAAGTTCTGCAGGATGACACACAAAATGACTATAAAGACAAAGGCAAATAGACAACAAAAGTACGCGAAACGGCCAAAAGAAACATGCAAAACCACAACAAACGAATACCAAACAGCTGACAAAACGCGCAAAATGACTGCGAAGACGCACGATGACAGCAAACACATGCAAAATGACCACCGAGAACCGCGGAACCACGACAAAGACACGCGAAACAACCGCAATAACATGCAACATGACGTCAAAATGAGCACTAAGAAACGTAAAATGACAACAAAAGAACTAAAAACCACTACTAATGACAACAAAAGAACGCTAAACGGCCAACAAAACACACAATATGACAACAAAAACTTGCAAAACCACTACAAAGACATGCAAAACGCTGATATCATGGCTTATAACACTTGCACACGTGTTACTCTGCAGAGTGTTTCATTCGTAAAAAACCCACGTGTGCATGAATAGGAGTCTAATAATTCTCCCAATTCTCAAGTAGAAGCAAATATTTAAGATATCCTGGGTAAAACTATAAAAAGGATCAACGCTTGAACTAATCTGATCCAGGAAGGTTGCCCATTAAACCCAGCAGAGCCAGTTCTTCATGGCACAAACTAGAAGAAAGACCATCCAGTACAGAGTCCTGCTGCCTTGCTCACTTATTTAATGAGGGTTAATTAAGGAAAGAGCGGACACTGGGGGTTCATGCTTGTTATTAGGAGAGGCATGATCCATGAATCACAATATTTACAGTCATCTAGCCCTTATTAAAGTATTAAAAGCCACCTGCCTGTCTGTCTAAATATCTATGTGACTCAGAGCTGCCCTGCTTCGGCTTCCCCCCTTAAATCCTCTTTAATTAGCTGTATTTGTGATCTTGTTACCTGTGGCAGCGGCTGCAGCCTGTTAATCTACAGATTGTCACACCGGTGGTTTGTAGGCATACATGGATTAGAGAAGTCAGTCTAAAAGTTAAAACCTTTAATGTTCACCTTAAGAGAAGTCAGGAAAGGCGAAAGTGTTTCACCAGAGGAATGTTTGTCTCAACACTGGTGGTGCAAGAGGATTAAACACGTTTACTCTCAGATTTAGAGCAGCTAATCAGTTGGTGTTTGTGTGTTTCTTTTGTTTTCTGTGTGTGTGTGTGTGTGCGTGTGTGTGTGCGTGTAGTTCCAGGGTGGAGTTTGGTCCTTGAACATGGTGATGTGTGACTGCCTGATGGCCATGGATGTGATGCTGTGCACCGCATCCATATTCAACCTCTGTGCCATCAGCGTGGACAGGTATGTGTGCGTCTGCTCGCTCAAGGTTTGGATGAAGATATGAATCATCCCTCTGTTGTTACATGAGAGGGAGCTTCTATTTTACTGTGAGAGCCAATGAAGGAAGGGAATAATGAATTAAAGAATTAAACCAGATTAATATTTATCTGAACAAGACTCAAATTTCATCCTTATATAAATCCGACAACAGATACCGTGTTTAAGTGTTCTTCAGTTTCAGTTGTGCTTTAATTAAGAAGCGAGCAGTCCATTAGTTTAAATAAAAATGTGCCGAAATGAACGAAGTGTGAAGTGATGGAGTTGATTCTTGGACCTCTTTCTTTTTTTAAACAGCTGAAGCGTTGCCTTTTCCCTGAAGTTGTTTTAGGGAAACAAACAGCTTGTCCACTAACTGTTACAAAGGGAAATTAAACACTGCTCCAAATGAGAGATTCTGAAAGCCGAGTACGACTTGCAGGGCAAATGTTGACTAGTGCAGCAGTTTACTGTAGCTCGAACAAACCAGTGGGTGAAGATTTAAGCAAATCCAACATGCGTGTTCTGTTTCTTTATTACACAATTCTTGATTGGTTGAACTTACTCTGAATTGTTGGGACTCAAACAAAAACTTCTAAATGTTTTTAACTCGCGCTGGGTATCACTTGTGCTGCATAATTTTTTTGTCTTAGAATCTATTGTAACTTTATTTAAATTGATTTAATTCTTATTTGTTATATACACATTTGTTGGAAGGAGCCTGAGGTCTAAGATTAATGTTCCCAACGACTGCTTCACTGTATGTGTTGTACACAGAACTTGAAATCACTTATTGAAACCTTACTTTGAGAAATGTCCACTCCACCAAAACCTCTTATGTCATTTAACAAAAGAAGCCATAGTTCTCAAATGTTAAAGCTGCACTTTGTTTTGGTTTCACTTTTAGCAGAGCAGCACATTCAGGACAAGCTGGTGAACTTAGTGGAGCATTTAGCAGCTAAAGTGACGGATATTTCCCTCAGTAGTTGGTGGAGACCAGCAATGGAGCTAAACGAGCGTGAGCAGTGGAAATATATTGTTCAGGTTGACAGATACATGAGGTCCATGTCTGCTGTGTGCGTGTGCAGCTACAAACACATTTTCCATATCAACCTATATGTCAATGTTGTGTTCATCGTTTGTGACGATGCCTTCAAGTCGTCAAAAAAGCAAAACTAGACACATTTTTTATTTTTTATTTTTCTAGACACATGCAGCCAAGAACTTTGTCTAAATAGCATACAGTGTCAAAGTGGCACAATTTAGATTTGAATTCGTAAATGTCCGATAAACAAATGACTAAACAAGATTATCAGTTTGACCAGATATTTGATGCTCTGTGCTACTGACGATTGGCACAAAAAAATATTGAGGTTTGATACGCAGCAGAACAAAAAGTACAAAAAATCAACCATATCTTGAATGACTAAATCATAACACTTTAAATTACACATTAGAAAACGCAGGGATCATGTCATGTACGTTAATGAAAAATGTAAGCATTGAAGTGATTTATAATTACTGACTCATATCTAATAAATACTTAGTAATTTAAAGAATGAGAAAGAAAGATTTATTAGGTATTCATTTAGTCTATTCGACATGTCCTTTAAAGTTTACACCCTTCTTTCTTTGATTTGCAGGTTCATTGCCGTGTCCATCCCACTAAACTACAACCGTAAACATGTGGACCATCGTCAAATCATCCTGCTGTCAGCCACCTGGCTGCTGGCCTTGGCCGTGGCCTCCCCCGTCATCTTTGGCATCAACAACGTGCCTGACCGCGACCCCAGTGAGTGCAAACTGGAGGACAACAACTATGTGGTTTATTCCTCAGTCTGCTCCTTCTTCATCCCCTGCCCCATCATGGTTCTGCTCTACTTTGGGGTTTTCCGCGGGCTGCGACACTGGGAGGTGACTCGTAAGGTCAAACTACGCAGCAGCATCGAGGCCTGCAGGAAGCTGCAGCACGCGGCCGTCTCCACCGCCCTCCCCCCGCTCACAGGCACCATCCCCGGGCCCCTGCCCATGCCTCTGCCCAGGATCATCGAGAGGGACTTGGCCCAGTCTCGGCTGGACGATACGGGCGACTACATGCAGCAGGAGATTCCTTATCCCCGGCAGTACAGAGAGAACTCGGTGCCCACGGTGTCGTTCAGCCAGCTGCACAGGAAGAAGAGAGCCAAGATCAACAGCAGGGAGAGGAAAGCGATGAAGGTGCTGCCTGTCGTAGTAGGTGAGTGTTCATGTTCTGCCACTCCTCTAATCAGGGGCTTACAACAGCTAGGACAACTTCATCTAAATACAGTAAAGAACCATAAAGGTGTTTTTAATCCTGAACTACAAATCACTACCTTACAGCCCTGCCAGACACTTTACACAGCAAGCCCTCATTTTGCTGCTCAAAGCTCAAGCTTTGGTGCAGGTGACACTATCACTAAACCAATTTGTGAGCACAACTTCTACGCTTAAGCTGGAAAAGCTCAGATGAAATGTTTGTTCAAACTCTGACAGAAAAAGCTGATGTTGTCAGGATTGCTGCTCTCGTATTGCAGATCCATTTGTGAGCTCTTAAGGGTCGTCGCAGTCTCATGTGCGGGTCATGATATGGTATGATATTTGTTGTGATTAATTAAACGTCTCAAAATGAAGAAGAAAATGATCTCATGCTCCAAACTGAACAGGCCAGAGTGTGAAGGTATTACAGGTCCAGACGACCAGCCGGTCATGAGAGGTGACAGTCTCAGATCCCGTCTGGATCGTATAAAGGATCGTCTGACCCAAAGTCAGTGAGAATATGTTGCGGTAGCATATTTTCAGGAAAGATTGGAGTTTCTCATTGTTCAGCAGGTGTCAGTTAAAACTTTAATTTAGTTTAGCACCTCCATAAAATTTGTGAACTTTTGAGATTTAAAAGGTATAATAAATCCCGCATTAAAATGTCTAAAAAAAACAACTATATATGTATATATATATATATATATATATATATATATAGTATATTTTGTTGAGTTGTGTACTTTCATTATCCCAAATGTTTCCCAAAAAGACAGAGAAATCCGTTATTTTGGTAACAATCCATTGCATTTGGTCTCCTGTAATGACGACGTATCCCCTCTGCGCATGCGTCAGCGTTGTTTGTCATAAATTGTTTGTTTTGTTTGTTCTGGGGTTAACAGGTGAGAAGATTGATTGATTTTGGATTTGTTTTAAAAGTCAATTAAGACTTTTTGTTATTTAAGACAAAGGATATTTTAAGTTTCACTTTGACAAAGAAAAGAAAATAGGCATTGTTTTACATAGCTCATTTGATAAAGAACAGATAAGAGGAAATACATTTGGTAGACCTTTGTCTGAGAAATAAAGGAATTGTTTTCACTTTTGAGTCATCGTTCGTCCTCAATCTCATTTAGTTAAAAACAATCGTGGGGAAATCGTATCGTGAAGCCAGTATCGTGAACTGTTTCGAATCTCGAGTTGAGTGTATCGTTACATCCCCGACGGAAATCTATCAAGATTCAGCTTTTTTTCAGAGCCGTCTGCATCAACAAACATCCCAACTAATAACAGGGCTGTATTATTCCAAGCAGGGTCCAAACTGTTATTCAATCAGTGCCGTTTGCTTAATATCTGACGTCAGGCAGTGTGTGTGCCACCTGTTCTTTAGGGGTTCATTACTTACATGAATTACATGAAGGGCCAAACAAACCATTAAGGTGATTGTTTCCTTTGGTTTCTCTTTAATATTTGTAAGAAAAGTAGCCATTCAGACCATGACGACTCACTGAAGAATGACCTCAATGGTGTTTGTTTACTCGTCGAAGATGTTATAAAAAATTATAAAAAAAATCTGAAAGTATTTAAGAGAAAAATTTGTTTCCTGTGCTGTGCAGGGGCATTGTACCCTTCATTATGGCCAATTGTGTATTTCAGTTATCTGTTTATTCACTGAAGCAGGAAATGGAAGTGAAATTGCTTGTGACAGTAGGTGAGGTGTTTTAGTGCTGAACAGTTCAATATGGTAATTACGACCCTGTTTAAAATTGGAACTGCAGCAGCTGTGTGAGGCGCCTGTTAATCAAACAGTACCAGAAGATAAATTATAAACAGAATTTTCACATTTTCAATCCCAACAGCATCTCTCTTTTTTCTTTAACATGTTTACAGAGCCCAAGACGTTAACCTGCTGCCCGCTTTTAAAGATGAAATGGGCTTTGGATTCTAGAGGTTGATCAAAACACTACATTTGCTTTTGCTTGTCAACGGTTTAATTCATTTTTGTTTTGCAGCTCAGGTACTGGAGGTTCATGCATGAGTGCCGGGATAAAAGCGTCACCTCTGACTTGCTGTCTCTTAACAAGGAGCAGCTATTATAGCTTAAAGCCCTCAATCCAATTATTATGCAACACGTGATGTGACAGTCACACCGTCTCTCTGTACATAAAGATCTGTTCTGATTCGTTCACTGTTTGGACCAATGACCCACCACAGATACTGTAACTATGAAATATTGTACAATTTACTTAACATCAGTATTTGGCACAGGTAAACAACACAAGAGCATAAATAACTACTTTATCCCTTTATAAAAAAACGGTACCCTCTTCATCACTTGCCTATTACGATTAGAGGTGGGGGAGGGAAATCGATACATCATATATTATAATATTATATATATGTATTATATATTGATATTTTATCATATAAACTATTAATATTGCAAAGACATGTGCTTTTTCAGTCCACTAGATGGTGCTGAGTTTTTTTCTGGTGAGGTCAGGGGTAAAGACAGCGGGATAGGAAGAAAGATGGAGTCCAACGGCATAACATGTAGTTGAGAAAAAGGTAATAAATTGCAATATATGTTTTCACCTATCACAAAATGTAAAAAAAAATCTTAATAAGATCGTATCGTGACTAAAGTGTGGTGATAATATCATATTGTGGGGCCTCTGGTGATTCCCACACCTGATTATGATATGTATTTAAAGACCCTCCAGACATATTTTAAGAGATTTAAAAATACTAAAACGTATGAGAATGCATACATTTTTCCTTCCAAGATGAATACAAGACTGGTGTAAGCTGCATGGACTCTCATTGGCTTAACTGTCAGGGTTGAGGTAAAGGGAAGGACCCACACGCAGAAGCAGGCTTAGTGTTTAACAAAAAGAGAGCTTTATTAAAACATAGCTAAAGTAACAAAGGTACAAAAAAACACAAACCGGGAAGGCACGAAGGAGGCAAACATGGCAGAGGTGGGCCAGGGCAACTCAGGGGGATGGCCAGGATCCAGGGCAAAAGTTCCAACCTTGAGGGTGACCCAGAGACGGGACCAAAAGGGGTGGAGTAGCCCTGGGGTAAGGGCATTAGGACAGCCCGACGAGACGAGGGAAACCACTCAGGAGGTTGACGGGACGGGCGTAGCCACTCAATAGGTCGACGGGACAGGCGTAGCCGAGCAGGAGGTTGATGGAACGGCCGTAGGCGCTCAGTAGGGCGAAGGCCGAAGTGAAACCACCAACAAAGCCGGGAGAGCGGCGGAGGAAATCTGCACCGCCTCAGCTCTGCAGGGGAAAGCAGGGAGAATGGGAACTGGGGACTTGACAGGGGACTGGGAGAGACCTCGGACAGGGGACTCAGCAGGAGATACTGGGGTCTGCTGCAGCCTGGCGGCAGGATCAGGGGTGTGGGGAGGAACTGGGAAGGAAGACTGTACAGGACACTGGGAGAGGGTTCGGACAGGGGGGCTGGACAGGACACTGGGAGAGGGTTCGGACA
>CALSCE010009344.1:10185663-10210402 GCA_943593645.1 Bovichtus variegatus | reverse complement strand
GGTTCGGACAGGGGGGCTGGACAGGACACTGGGAGAGGGTTCGGACAGGAGGCACTGGGGTCTGGGGTACCTCGGCAGCGGGCTCTGGGGACATGAGCCAGGCATGATCCAATAAATGGATCAGAGGTGGACTGGCTACTTGACAGGGAGGTGGCCTGAGAAGAAGGCTGGCCATCGAGGGTGTTGACAAAGTCCTTGAGCCAGTCCACCTCTGAAAAAACATTTCTCAACCAGGGCTCCTCAGCCCCTGCCCCGCGGGCCACCCTAAGAACAGCCTGTTGGACGTTCCTACAGGGGGCTCTTTTCCACTCTCCAAAGAGACAAAGCAAAGAGTAGGAAAGGGCAAAAACTTGTTTTTAACTTTTTTTGCTGTTATGTCTTAAACTTGTTGTTCATTTATTGTGAAACTTTTTATGCTGCCGTCTTTGCCTTTAGAAAAGATATTCTGAAACTCAATGAGAATATTCCTGGTAAAATAAAAAATTGATAAATGAATTAACAAAAACTGTCAGGTAAAAACCAGGCATGCCGTTAATTAGAGTTTCTGTCTTGTTTTTGTGCCTAAAATACTATGACAGAACTACACATACAGAACCGATCACTGACTCGTTTCATACGAGCTGGCCTGAATCTTATGAATAAGACGTGATGCATGATGTTCTACTGACAGTACAGCTGTGGCATATTATGCAAAGTCCTCCAATCTCCTGTAAAGAGACATAAATCACATCCATCAACCTCTCAACACAAAGCTAATAAATGGCTCGGATCCGTTTTATCACCAACATGTGACGACACCCGAGACAAATGGCTTCAGTTTGATTCAGTGGCGCGGTTATTCATAGTCCTCGCTGATCAAGGAAACTAAGCTTATTAAGGGCGGGTTATCATTTCCAGCTCGACTGCGTGAACAGAGAGCTCACCGGTGTTTGTTCAGTGAGAGACGGACCTCTGGTTTTAGTTCCAGCAGGGGCTGTAAATCATGTTTTCACACTCGGGGCTCTAAATTGGACAGTAAGAGCAAAATGACCTTCAAATCTCTCCGGCCCTGTGTGGTCAGTTAGAGTGCCATTCCTTAAGAGTTCAGTCCGTGTTGATAATAACTTCTATTTGGATGTAAACAATGGAATTGTGTTTAGAGTTCAGCAGTCTGGAGTCTTGTGTGCATAGTTCCTTTTTTGTGTGTATACAGTGGAAAAAGCACTTTATTGCAGCATTTCTTTTTTTCCGGGAATGTCACCACAGACAGACAAAGTTTGTTCTACTGCAAATTAATAAATATTGCAATACTTTCATCAGTGAGGCTCAATCACCATTGTGTTAACTCATTCGGCGATAGATAGTAATTCAACAGACGTTTATTTAGCTGAAAATCTTTGAGCTTGCCACTTTGATATACGAAAGTTTTCTGCTTCTGTATCTTTACCTTCACAATTCTCTTGTGAGAGAGAAGAGGAAAAAAAGTGTCAAGAAATCCAAAATGTATCAAATACCCCACAGCAGTAATGTCTCAAGTTGAAATTATGAGACAGCAGGGTCATTACATTTCTACTTCGTCTCTAATGAAGTCAGTCTAGCCGTGAATCATTTAGTCATGCTGTCAAGTCACAATGAAACGCATCGTCTTCATCCGACACCTTTCCCGTGGAAGCTGGATGTTCGGGCGGGACAAAACACGAAAAACGAGAAATTAATGAGATCAGTTACGAGGAGAGGGGGACTGATCTTTGAGATGAGACGGGTGAAGGGATTTGGTTATTAAAATATAAAGTTATATTTTCTGCCTGCAATTACAGCATGAGGTCGTCTATAAAAGTTATATATGACACTTATTTTCCATAGTATGGTACATTAAATCATTCAAAAAGACAGACTCTAAATAGAGTTTGGCACCTGTAGTGTTAGTTTTGGAAACGTGAACATTTGAGTTTGTACCTGCCAACTTTGTCATGAAAGCTTGTGAGTCTGTGCTTTTTTAATTTTGAACATTGATGTTTCTGCCGCTAAACATTTAGCAAGATTGTATATTTAATTTCACGTTTGCAAGCTTCCACCTATGGTCCATCTTTGATCTCATCTCTACTTGGGTAAATAAAGATTTATCACACATAACACTTTGAAGTGTTCGGGTCATTTAACCTGCTTCTTTAAAGCTCATTTCTCAGTGAAGCAGCTCTAAAGTCTGTTCATCAGAAGTGAAATGTCCTGCCCTCTCGCCCGGGTGAATCCTACGTTTCGTTTACACAGTTCTGTGTACAAAACCTCCTCATGTAGTAAATTGGTAAAAGTCTGTGAGTGTGTAAGATGTTTTTATCGCATGACTTGTAAAATAAAGCTTGCAGGCATGAAACTAAAAGCCCAGTTTACAGGCAGAAACGCACGTCCTCAGACATAAGTGTTGTGTATTCAGCTGTCCACAGCTGGCATACAGTTGTATGTTTTCATGATTGAGTGATAAGAGACGTGTTTCTACACTGGGACTGATCATCACGTTGATAAAAACGGACTTTGAAGTTTAAGTACTTCTACTTTGAGTATTTTCATTTTGTGCTACTTTGTGCTTCTGCTCAACAACATTTCAGAGACAAATATTGTACTTTTTACTCCCTTGTCGTTTATTGGATAACTTTAGTTACTTTGCAGACATTAGATTAATAAAACAAAATATAAATCAGGCCTATGATTTGTCATTATACTACATTAAGCTACCCAGCAGTATATAACATCGTTAACATTAACTCTATATTTAGCAGCCACAACATCGAAGTGATGAACACATTAATGCATCAATAATTATAATCCAATAATATAAAATGCTTTATATAATTCTGAAATGGGATTTTATGCATAACGAGTACTTTTACTTTTGCTACTTGAAGTGTATTTTGATGCTAATACTTTTGTACTTTTACTTGAGTACATGTTTTGAATGCAGGGCATTTACTTGTATTTCTAAACTTTAGGATTGCTCCTTTTACTTAAGTACGTAAAATCTGAGGACTTCTTCCACCTCCGACAGTAGGTGTACAGTTACACAACCGCTGCACTCACAGTTCAACACAGGAAGTTTTGATTACAATATTCTACTGAAACAGAAGATTCCTTATTCATTTGCCTTTTGATATAACATGTTAATGTTTAACCAATTCTGCTTTTCCAACTCATTGAAATAAATAAATAAATAAATTGTTGTTTTGCAAGCCAATCCTTATCTACATAAATCTAAAATAAAAAATAATGTAATAATTAATTGGAGTGACTTTGTTGAAACAACTTTGTTGGCCACAAAACCCAAAGAAGAAACAGGATTTTTCTCCTTGACAAGAAGATTGCCATGCCAACATTTAAATTGCTTTGAGCCCTCTGACAGTACACATTGTTGATTTATGTAATTTTACTGATCCTGCCAGCAAAAACAAGAATGATGATACAAAAAGGCTTAATTAGTCAGAGAATAACAACCCCCGTATGTGCATTGTCACGGTTTTTGTGACATATGGTGTCACATTATTTAGTTTCGCGTCTGGCTCTCGGAGGATGAATGCAAGCGCGACACAAGAAGCTGCATGCAGACGTGAATCTGTCACTTTCTGTTAACACCGTCTGGGTCTTATTATTTAAAATGAAACCTTGATGATTAACTCTAATCTTCACATTTTCATGCAGGATGCTTCCTGATCTGCTGGACTCCATTCTTCGTGGTGCACACGACGCGAGCCATCTGTCTGACCTGCGACATCCCTCCCGGTCTCATCAGCACCGTCACCTGGCTGGGCTACGTCAACAGCGCTCTCAACCCCATCATCTACACCATCTTTAACACAGAGTTCAAGAAATTCTTCAAGAAATGTTTCCGCAGCTGCTGCTGACACCAGACTTCCCTCCACAGACGCTAAAGGAAGGAACTGGGAGGTCGTGAGGGATTGGAACGTCTGAGGTTTCCAGTTTGGCCGGTCGATGTCTGGGCTGCCAGCTCGATGTGGATGGTTGGTAGTATCAGGCCGACAGGGAAAATATGTAAAACACTGTTACTGGTGATATATGTTACATTTCTGCGTCCATTTCATCCTTTGGTGATGTACTTTCTTGATCCTCTGGGACTACGGCCCAAACTAAATGATGATGTCGGGGCGTAAAGCTGCCGAAAACATTTAAGCAGACGCAGCAACTCTCCTGTCTGAGGGGAGCCGTCTGTCTGTACAGCACGTTGTTACCGTAGATCAGCCTTGGATGAGGTTATGGTCTGCCAGGTCCAGAGTGTGGTCTGCCTGAAAGGATCAAACCGGAATAAGAATATCAAACAGCTGAAAGCAGCTACATGACAAAAACAATTATTTAATATCAGCCATTGATTTTCACTTTATTATACACCCTTAAGCTGCTTTCACATGATCAGCGGTGAAACAGCTCTGCGCTGGCTGTGCCGTTGTTTTCTTATGGAGAGAGCGGTGCTGCCCGACCAGGCGGACGCGCTACCATTGGCGTCGTGCACCGAGCGCTGCGCTCAAAGTTTAAATTATTTCAACTTTGACCTCGATTGCCGCTGACCTTTCAAGGGCTCAACCAATGAGATAAGAGCCGTATGAAGCAGCGCAGGCAAGCAGGGGAGGTAACCATAGAAACGAACTACCTGTCTTCACCGCAAGGCTTTGCACTCAGCCCATCATGTGAAGGCAGCTTTAAAGAAATATTTTTACATTTTGGGTTTATTCGCTTTCTTGTCGAGAGTTAGATAAACAGCTAGCCTGGTTAAGTCTGAAGATAACTAAATCTGCTTACCAACACCTCTACATGTTATATTTTACCTGTTTAAATCGAACGAAAACCAAAGCGTAAAATCTTTAGTTTTACAGAGGGTTGTGATTAGTGCTGTACCGAATAGTTTGAAGCTTTATTCATATAGTTGACATTCAAATTCTAAATCAACGTTCATATGCTGCCCAGCTCCTTTTTTCTTTTTTTGCATGTCTATTCATTCTGTTTAAACCCGGTATTTCTGCACAATTACAGATAAAGATGAGGCTACACTAATATTATAAGTATTATATTATTTGTAGAATTAGATTCCAGTAGTTGCTCAGACTTGTGTGACCCAAATATTTCCAAAACTCCAAGTCCAAAAGTCAAAATTTATTGAAAAATTATTCAATTATTTCCAAAATTCATATCTGTTAGCGTTTTTAGTGTGATGGCGTCATAAATTATGACAACAGAAATGTGCAGCTTCATTGTAAAACGAATGTAATAGAATGACATTCGGTAAAGCCCTACTTGTGATGTTGGACTATTTCTTGGCTCGGCGTAGTAACTTTTTAGCAAGGCAAAGAGGCCGGTCGACACGTTTCATCAACAAACTATCCACCAGTAATCTGAAGCGTGACATCAAGAAGTATGGAGGATAAGGTGGAGTTTTCCCTTTAGAGGAGCAGAACTTAAGAGTTCAGCTACACCCAGTCGACCGACACTCCCCAGTCAAAGATCAGTGACTTCTTCTATGAACTGCGTGTTTAATCAGGATAATGCGGGACATGGCACAATTGGAACCAGCTCACCATGACTGTTTAAAGTAATTTTAACATTGTGTACTGATAACAAAACATTCAAACAATATTAAGTAGCAATATGCCTTAAAATTCAAAGAATGTTCTTTCAGTATGTCATGGTAAAAGTGAAACTCTCAACCTACTGAGAAGTTCATGAATATATCTCCTTTTCAGTTTCACACATAAGCTCTTTCAGTATAATTCACACGTAATGTCAAAACCTTGACTGAACACTCATCAGCACCCTTCAACACAGAGGCGGGAGAGTTCCTGAGTTGCTTTCTTTGCTCTTCTACCTGTGTAATATGACTCATTCTAGCGCTGAGAAGATGACACATTTAAGTTATAAAAGTTCTAATAAATAACACAAAAGGAGGAGAGGATGAACATCTTGTGCCAGACAACTTGAATAATTCTCCTCTGCGAAGTGTTTAAGGAGCATTATTCTTTAGGAGAAGGAAAGAAAGAACAAAGTTTATCTCCCCATTTTACTATGGCAATTTAATCCTGCCACCATGACAAAAACATATAGCTACAATAACATTTCATCGTTTTGTCAAGATCCTTTTTATGTTATAACATATTTTTCCCATTATTGCCACAAACCAAATTGGTACATACTTTTCTTCCTTTGACAACACATCACTTTATCTTGTTAAAAGGTATAATATGCAGCACTATGCTAAAAAGACTATGTATAGACTCAATCCCTCTTAATCCTCACTTATGACCCACTGCTGTCTGCACCTGCAGAGAGCCAGCAGCCCTCTCTTCTCCTCTTATGTTGCTATGACCATGTACATACAATAGATATCTGGGTATGCAGTACATTTTAATAACATAGGACACTTCTTGTTTAGACAGCATCAATTTATCGTGTTTAAATGGGAAAAAAAACTGAATAATTTGGTATGTAATAATAACCAGAAATATATGGTCCTTATAACATGAAAGATATCCTGTGAAGAGGATTTTGTTCAAATAAGCAACTTAAGTTGTTATAACGAAAAAAGCCATCAAATGTTTTTTGTAATGGTGCCGGTAATACATTGCAGTATGTTTCCCAGACTATCATTTCTGAAATACTCAATGTGATACCTACTTAGATTGATCAATAATATTACTGCACATCTATAAAATCAGCAACACTGTAGACAGTCATTTTATTTTTTACTGAGTGATGATGAAAATGTTCTTTCAAAAATGTTTACATGATTATGAATGAAATCTTTAACTTGCTATAATAGAAAACTAAATTTCCGTAAAGCATTTCCAGATTGTGTCTTGATAACGTTGCACATTAGAGTCATTATATCCTTGTGTCAAGTTTTGTAAAAAAAGTTGTTTCTATGTTCTGAAACTGAAGGTATGCTCGACTGCAGGATGGCTTAAATTGAAGCCATTTAATCAATGACTGCCTGTCACCACAGTATGTTTGTTTGGTTACTGACTGTGCCTATTGTATGCCATATCCACGTTTTATGTGGAAACCTTTCTAAATTGTGTCATCTTTCTAAATGTTCCAGTGGCCTTCGGCTGAAATCTAATCAGCTCAGTTTGAGGTCGATGTGGTTGAAATATCTTGTCTTTTTATGTAAGATAACTTCATGTACTAGAACGCATCACGCTGGGCAAACAGACCTTTTCATTTAAAACAAAAGCTGATCCACAGTCTGATGCCAATTTTAAAATCCCATTTATCGCATGGACACATTGTGAGAAAAAAAGGCCCCTGGACACAAGCATGTGAAAGGTCTCCAGCACTACTACACACTGTAGCAGCAAGACACCAGGCACCAAGCGTGACGTGGTACTTGTTTTATGTCTCATTCTTTTTGTTCTGCATCTTTTTTATGGTCGTTTCTGTATTTCATTTCATTTTTACAAGTAGGCTAACATACAGCCAACTCGCAACAACCTGTCTTACAGGCCTGAATATAAGAAGTCAATGGTTGTGTGGCACATTTAATAATACAAAAATAAAAGTAAAATATCTTTTATCATGTACAGCAGTTTACATGTCCCTTGCAGCCTAGCCTTCTGGTATGGATTCGTCTGCACATAAAACCCTTAAAATTACAAATAAACTTTGAAAGTAAAGCAAAACTCACATGCCGCCTATTTCACAGACCTAAATATGACGCATCAATGTTGGCATGCTATTTAAACACATAGATAGGCCTATTTGCAAACACCTGACATCTTTCATCAATCCCTCTTCAGCTATAACTAGGCGAGCCAAAGTGAATTGGGAACCTAAATTAATATGCAGGCCGGATCAAAATTTGCGAGGAAGCGCATTTGGCCTGCGGGCCTTGATTTTCACTCATACACTGGAGTGACTTAAAATACTAATTTGGATGATCGCTGCTTTGTCCAGTGGAACTGATTCAAACTGGAGGATCCTTTTGAAAACATAAGATGAAAAAACAAAAACGATGAACTCTATTATTAGTTGTTAGTTATTAACGTCATTAGCAGCATAAATAAATGACAGTAAAGCCGTGGAAGGATTTAACTTTCGTACGTGATTCCTTTTAAGAAGTGCAAAGATACATGCAGCACACATGAATGAAAGGGAAAAGTTTACTTGCACTAGATGATATCATGCAGTGAAAAAATAGACTTTTGCTTGTTACAGAGATGTCAGCAGCAGCAGGAGGGGGGGGGGGGGGGTGTTAGGGTGAAAATTGAAGCGAGGTGTGAGAGTGGTCTTGAAAAAATGTAAGCGGGTGCTGAATTTGATCAAATCTGTTAAAGTCTGCACGACTACAAACCCCAAAGAACACGGGGCATGTTGAGCTCAGAATGAGGGACTTTTTTGTCAAGTGAAAAAACTCACAATAAATTCAGCTCACACTTCATCACCTGGTGCAAGACAACCTGGCAAAAGTAGACTGATGGAAATAGACTACACATGGACTTTATTATCCGGGATTTGATCATATTTGGGAGGAAAAAAAACGTTTACATGAAACATTGGAAACCTGGGTAATAATGTCACCGTATGGTTTCTGATCGTCTGCATCAGTGCAGGTTTGTCTTTGAATCTTACACATCCAGCAAATCTGTCATTTCTGTATCGACTCACAGAAACAGTTGAGAATGAATCTGTTGAATCTTTGCTGTCTGGATTCAACTTCTCCATCCAATCGTTAGTGATAGAAGACCAGAGTGACAAATAATGTATCCTGTGCCTCACACATTTTAGCATGTGGATCATCATTACATCGTTTATCACATTTGTCTTGTTTTACTGACTAACTTCGACATAACTTGTGTTTCAGTCACAGAAAAATGATCAGAAACCTGGATGAGCTGTTTACACACCACAGTATCCTGGATTTAGTTCACCAGCTAATTATTTGTGTGTAAAGTCCCTCTTAAATTCTTATTAACAAGTAGCTTCAATTTGTGATTTATTAAATCAAGTTGCACAATTAAAACTTAAGAAATGTCTCCGCTGATATAGACTTTAGTAATGTTAGTAATCAGTGTGCAATCAAAAGCAATCAACGAGGTAAACAGGAAGTCACTGTAGCACCAGAAGCTGTTCCAAAATAACAGTTTTAGGATGTCAAACAATATGTCAAATGCAAATCCTTTATAAACGTAGGTATGACTGCTTTATTTATGTATACAATAAATATGTTTGAGTTTGCAGTACTTAATGCAGTTTATACAGTGAGAGGATGCTAACCCCACTGATGAAAAGTTTCAGTTCCACTGCTATTTGTTAAGTTGGCACTATGTTACCATGTTTTAATCAAGACATTTTTAAAACATATTACATATAGCATAGATTCACTTATTATTTTTTCGACAACATCCTTCTCTCCATCAGAATTATTAAACAACCACCACCCAAAGTACCATTTACACAGGACTCTTTGCCACGCTAAAGGCAGTCCTCTGGCTCCCTCTGCTGGTTAGAAATACCACCAAACCCCATGAAAAAAAAATAACAGTGAATGTATCTAAGTATTGTGTGTATGAAAGCCTGAAATATCTTCTTATATCTTCGATTAAAACACATCAATGAGCCACACTGATGCACTGTGTGACATGTTCTTTCACCCCACACACACACACACACACACACACACACACACACACACACACACACACAGACAGTCCTGCTGCCACAAATACTATTTAAAAGCACCAAATGTGTATTCATCCGCCGCTGAAATTAGTCCCCAACAAAAGCACTATTTCCTCCTGTTTGTTTGATAAAAACTATAGTGACCAGCCGTCTTAGGAAATTACTGAGACTTTTTTTTTTAATTTACTTTGTGAGGTGATCCTAAAGATTTACATCTGTGCAATGTTTCCCAACAGATTCAATGCAGCATCACTCACATTCAGCATGAAACTCATTGCTCCTCAATTTTTATGCAAAGAGCCAGTCCTGAAAATCCTAAACAGCTTAATTAACATTCTTATTTTCCTCTATTCCATTTCCTTAAATATTTATACATGTTTTAAGTTTTTTATATAAATTCCACTATAGCAGCTCTTTTCAGTGATTTCAGTGGAATTAAATTACTTTACACACTTAAAGGCGCAGCGTTTTGACACATTTCAAGGAGTTACTTAATAAATTAAATGTAATATTGCATGTCTTTGTTATTATTAGGTCAACATGACACAATACATTATTTCTCCACCACATTATCCCTGCGCGTCACTTAGCTGCATGCAGTGATATGATATGACAGAGAAACATTTCTGTATTTCCATTGTAGCGGTTTCTTATTTGCCAGTATGTGAGACTCCAGTGATATAACCAAAGATCCCAGTATAACCACTTTTACCCAGTAAAAAAAAACTGTTAGTGTTTTCGTTACAGTGACTGCAGTGAATAAAGACAAAGCTCCAGCCTGATGTGGTGAAATCGTCACTCTTCTGTCTTTGTTGGGGCCTGCAGATAAAAGTACACACAACAACATCAGTGAACGCATCAGTGTGCCTCCTTTTTTTGTTTTTAGAAAAATAGCTCATACAAGAAATCATCATATATATTATTGCAAGAATTAGCACCCAAACCCTGTTAAGCTTTGATTATAGTCACACCATTTCTGTTTTTCCTTCAGAGAGGATCGCTGCACTCACGACACAATGCTAAAGATACAAGGCCAAAAACATCAAATGTTGATAAAGAGATGTTCGGCACACTTCGGTCCATGACACCATTTAATAAGAAGCCAGACTTTTGGTCACCAATTAATATTTCTAAATTAACTATGGATATATTAATAAAAAATTGAGATTTATCAGCTCATTGTTTTGGTTTTACGGCCTCAACTTTACTTGCTCTTTGTTTAAATACATGCAAGGACCTAAGTACAGAGCCCGGGAAAAGTCAACTACCCAAAAGGCTCATGGGAACTCTGACATAGAAGAGTTATAATGTAAATGTGAGCTTGTAACCAAAAAAACAAAACTCACTCTCTCAGCACCAGCCTCCATCAGAGCGTCCAGCTCCTGAGTCCAGCCGAGGGCATCCACCAGGGCTTGCACACCGCTGACCACGTCACCCAGCTGCACGACGTCATGAGGCCGGCGGTGCCACGCGAACGGACCCACCAAGTCCCTGTTGATGAGTAGACGGGGAACAGAGCTGCGCACAGCACCCGCCAGACTGGCGAAGGGCTCCACCTGCAGAGTCAAACAGCAGCTTTTGAAGCATGTTGAATTGTTTTTGTAAGGTGCTATACAAATAAACTTGTCGTTTAAAGAAATTGGGGAGTATTATGCCATTATTAGAGATGCAGACAGTAAACAGACGGAGAAAAAAAGGGTAAAGCAGGCAACAAAAGGTCCTCGACTTAAATTGCTGTTGACTCCAACAACTGCAATTTAATTTGATGGGGTTATGTAAAACTATGAAGAATTACTAGGACCAAGAACCTTAACAATAAAATGTGTATTTTTTCTCTTAGAATATAAAAACTGCAATGTTTAAAGTAGTAAGAATGCCAACACAGACTTATTATTATTATTTTTTTTTTTACTTCTTTTGCAAAACAAGTTTGTTGTATCCTGATGGCTGTTGGAATATATCGTTTTTTTGTTGTTATTTTTTTTTTTTTTTAATCAAACTTTGAGGCGGGGCTTCCTTTCAGCATCTTCACTGTACACTGTTTAATGAAGGCAAAAATGGCATAAAGATAATTTTTTAAGAAGAGTCAGTTTCCATGTTTGTTTTCCATTTTTGAACTTGTCCTTCCTCATGTCATCTCTCACCCTAAAATATTGTTTCAGCAAGAAAAACATCAGATTACAGGGACATGATGTGGTTTGAAGCAGGTGGCACTCACCTCCAGTGACGTTCCCATGACGATCAGGAGGTCTGCCAGTGGGAAGTCTGTGAGGTACTTAAAGAAGTGACGTGGAAGCTCCTCCCCGAAAAACACAATGTCAGGCTTTACCACGCCCTTACAGGTGGAGCACTTCGGGACCATCCCTCCCATCACATCTGACTGATGAAAATTATTATATTATAAATATATATATCTTAAATTATATCTGGCTTTTATAATAAAAAATTATAAATGGAATAATAATAATATTAATAATAATAATAAATTGTCATCAATTAGGATTCTGACAATTGTCTAAAGAATTATTATTAACAATAATAACAAGCTTATCTGATGCAAGACCTCTTTTAATAAAGTAGAAACATTGTTTAAAAGGACATCTATGTTAAGATAAAGTGATAAAGTTCTTCATAAACTAACATAAAAATTAATTTTTAAAATTTAAGGCAAGTTTTCACTTTGGGAATGTGCTTAATGTTCACCGTGGCTAAAAACGGACAACATGATATGTATTTTAAATATTCTGGTAAATATGGGGGTTAGCCAGACGTGTAGAGTTAGTGTTTGGGTTAAAACTCACTCGTAGCTCCTCTCCCTTGTATTTCCTCAGGCAGGCTGTGCAGGTGGCGGTGGCAAATGTACCGTGAGCCTCCACCAGCATCTCAGCAGGAATCCCTGCCACTTAATACACAAGTAAACAAGCACGGTGGCTTAAAATGACTCAATGATGTGTAATAATATCTTTATTGTATCAAAAACAATGCCAAAAGAAGCAAAGAATGTAAATACATACATCTTTCCAGCCCGTCGATGTTTTGCGTGTACATCCTGAGGAGCTGGCTCTTCTTGTGGAGCAGCCGTACAAAGTAATGTGTCACATTGGGCTGATAATTCCCTGGATACAGCTCTTTGGCTAGTGCGAAGAAGGGATTAGGATTTTGATGGAAAAAGTCGATCTCGAAGATCGCCTCGGCGTAAGGCAGGTCATACTGCTGCAGGTTGTCATAGAGACCGCTGCCTGGAGACCTGTGAGGGGACAGTCTTGTGAATACACCTGATAGTTACAGGTTTATAGAAATACTAGTAACCACATCTAACCCTTTTACCTGAAATCTGGGATTCCACTAGGCGTGCTGATGCCAGCTCCGGCCATCACCACCACCCTCTTGTACTGCTGCTCTCTGATGTTCTTGGCAAGGTCCTCCAGGGTCTGCTGCTCCCCGGCTGCACCGCCACCACGAGAGAAAAACCTTCTCGGCCCATTCCACCACGGAAGATTTGTTCTTCTGCGAAGAAGAAAAACTAAGATGAAGGAGATTGTGATCAAGAATTTGATTGTACTCCACAAAGATGCACATGAACAAGAGATTTAGCAGAAGGATCACAGACCGTTGCAGGATCACACAGACTCACCTGAGAATCACCTGAGCCCTCGTATTCCCACTACTCCACTTAAGTTTTTAGATAACGTATATCTTGCATCTCATGGTTTCCGTACTCCACTAAAGCTATATCAAGTCGTATGTGTTACTTACTCATTTACAAATACTTAGTGCACTTTTTTTGCACAATTAGAACTGCAGAAGTGAGTGCTCTCCTCAATTAACCTATTAGTCCACTGGTAGAAATTGGCAACAATTTTGATCATCGATTTCATGAACATTTTTAAGGAAAAATGGCAAAAGTATCTGGTTGTAGCTTCTCAAATGTGAATGTATTGTGGTTACCTTAGTCTTCTACAATTGTAAAACGGATATATTTGGATTTTGGACTGTTGGTCACACAAACAAAACATTTGAAGAAGGCCATGCGCCCTTTGGGAACCTGCAATGACCTATTTTTCACCATTTTTAGGTCAGTTTCCAAGAAGAATAGCAAACATTTGACAGTTCCGTGTTATGGTTCCCTCATATCATTACAATAAAGCATGATTATTAAGAATACATTGCCCTACCTGCAGATATAGCATTTATCTGGTATGCAGTGGTGTTTTCCTCCGTGTGAGGTACAACCTAAGTACAGTGGTATGATCCTCATTTTAATGTTTAATTTGGAGATGCCAAACAGGTAGAGCACTTGTAAAATGCCAGGAGCTCACTGGAAGACGAATTAACATCCTTTACTTAAGTAAAAGTACTAATACCACACTGTGAAAACACTCCACTACAAGTAAAAGCCCTGCATTCAAGTTCATTCTTGTTTTTAGTTTGAAGGGCATGTAAAATTGTAATCTGGAAGGTAACTAAAGCTGTCAAACAATTGTAGTGGAGTAAAAAGAACAATATCTGCCTCTGAGAAGTAGTGGAGTAAAAGTATAAAGTACCTCTAGCTTGTACAAGTAAATGTGACATCCCACCACTGCTGTCTGGTGAGGTGAGGTGAGGTGAGGTGAGGTGAGGTGTGTGTGTGTGCCTGAGGGTGAACTACCTGCACAGAGATGCTGCTGAACCTGCCCCTTCACCTGGATACAAACGCCTTTGACCCAAGCCTATAAAAAACAAAGCAATAGTTACAATTACAATTACCGATCATAAAGCACTTCTTTTCATGTTGTCATAAAGTTGTCTGTGTACTAACCGTATGCAGCGAGCGCCCTGCTTGTTCCCGAGCACAGGTGCAAACAGCAAAGTCTGACAGGTGACATTAATGAGGAGCTCGCGAAAGAAGCCATAACGCAAACTAAACTAACCGCATTGTTCAGGAAGTGTTACTGCGTGACTCCTACTGACCGGAGAGGATTCATGCACACGGACAACAGCTGTCAACGCATTTTCTCCACCTAAAATCTGATATAATATGTAACCAATGATGACTAGCTGCCGGTCAAAAATAATGCTTGTTGTGGTCGTTTGACCTCCTCGTGACACGGCCGGGAGTAACGTTAACGTACACTATAGCCTAGCTACCTGTAGCCACACAAAACAGCTCGGCCTTCAGCTACCAAGCTTGCTCACCTATTTTGTTTAGTTATCCCCGTGTATTCATTTAAAAAAAAAACTAACACGACAATAAAGATCAAGTGTCTTTCTGCCAAGAAATCTACTTTACTGTCACAACTAATTTCAGCTAACATTAGCTAGCTTTAGAAACGCCTACTTCATTTCCCATCATCCTTTACACCAGCAGCAGAGCTGACCCACAACACGGCAGGCTAGTCGACGTTAGCTGCAAATTCAACAACAACCATCAGTTCCGAATAAAACATTTAACTTCACAGTCCTGTTTCCACAATGAGAGATGTTACGGGGTACCTCAAACAGCAGCAGAGCAACAGCTCCACGCCGGAGATGGCGACGGAGTGGCACACGTTGGAGGATTTGCACAACAAAAGGTAGAAAAATAAAATGTAGCTAGCTAATGTTCTGCTAACGCTAGGCTAGCTAACGTTAGCTCGCTCATTCATTGGAAATGCCCGCTGAGTCATGCACGGAGCTAGCGTTAGCTGGGGTTTGGCTAATGTTAGCCGCAAGTTTCTTCTCTAAAATCAGAGCGGAACACATGGCTTTACACGTTATATGTTTAAACATTTAAATCAGTAACGTAAATATAATTCAACGGGTTGAAGCTTTAGACCCAACACCATTAATTTAGGCCAGTGGAAGACTAAAGTTGATCACAAGTTTGTCTTAGCTGTTTGCTAGCGTGAATGCTATGGATGAGCCCTTAGTCACTGCACCATTAGATTATAAAAACTTTAATTTAGTGCTGTTTTGTTGGTACACATGACCATGAAGGTTAAACTGAAAGTCATTTGGGCTTATATAAGTTGTTTGCTCTGTAAAATGCAAATGTCCTTTTTTATTAGCTGTATTCAGAGTTTAAAAAAAAAAAAGCTTACAAATAGTCCAGCAACCCAGAGTATTTAATGAACATGAGGTTGGACACGATTAGCATGAACACCTTTCTAGAATACAGTATGTAATCCTGAATCCTGATATATAAGTATAAGTGATTCTGAGTCTGTTTCACCTTTATCTGAAAGTGCTTGTTACTTGATTTCCTGTTTTTAAAACTACAATGTTTCTTTAGCACATCCGTTTGTCTTCACGATGTAGTGTTGTCACAAACACTGTTTTCTTTTATTTGACAGATTGTGGCATCAGTTGACTCTGAGGCTGACAGACTTTGTTAAAGATCCTTGCTTCAGTAGCGGAGATGGCCTCATACAGGTAACAGCACAGTCACACATCTTATGCTGTATCTTAACAGATGAGTGAGGATGCAATACAAGTTAAATGAGTATGCACATAGTTGCCAAAAGTTTAGTAGCATATGGTGTCTTGTCTGTAATAATCATGTGTTTTATGTAACATTTGTGAGGGGAAAATATAAAGTAATTGCATCCAAGTTTCTTTGAGCAGCTCAGAGTTGCTTTGAAATATATATATATATATATATATATATATATATATATATATATATATAGTATTGTTTTTATTTGCAATGTTGTAATTAAATCTATTTGTTTTGTCTTGTGTTTTAGTAATAGTCACATCTCTGTAGGGCTGTGCGACATTTTTAGTAGAAGTATCATGATAGATTTACATAATTGATATTTATCATGATATGGCAAATTCATGCAGATTTATAATCTTTAATTTGGACAACATACAATTGTAGAATGCTAACTTAAGATCATCCTTGTACAAGTTTGCTTAAATTAATAACCAATTTTTATTTTATTATTTTCATAATTTAATTAATTTTAATAGTTTATGTTCATAAACATGCTATTAGCTGCTGTTTTTGTCTATGGTTGAAAACAATTCCGTAAAGGCACAACATGAAGACTTGCCACTGATTATAACTTGTTTTAACTTGATTAAACTTGAATTACGTACCAATATGAAACATTACATTTTATATACTCTTGTCACTCATAATGAGGAACTGTAAATAATGTGAACATCCAAATACTATTCGTGGCCATGATAACAAGATGAACATTTTATATTTTCTGTCGTCTGACAGCTTGTTTTTTTTGTTTTTCCCCCTAAAGCTCTATGACAACTTCCTCAGCGACTTCGAACACAGGTGAGATAAAAGTTCCTCAAACACTCTAACCATGTAACACCTGCCAGTTCAGTATTTTCTTCATTTGTTTGCCTGTTTACATGCTAATGTATTATTTTTTCCCCCTGATCAGAATCAACCCATTGTCCCTCATGGAGATTATACTGTATGTTGCCAGACAGATGAAAGGTAAGAACAACATGATGCAGCAGAAAATATTTCTCAGCAGAATACACTTTTTCTTCATATTGTTTAGTATTTACAAAAATATTTTTGTTTCCAGATCCTAAGGATGCCATCATTTTTCTTGAGAAGACCAAGGAAAAAGTAAGTTAATAACAACTTCACAGATTTAGACATATCCAGTAAATTATGGAATTTTATAAACTCATTTTTGACGCATGTCTGTCCGGTTCAGGTGAAAAGCAGCGATGAAGCCGCCATTCTCTGCAAGACTTCTATCGGCAGACTTAAACTGGAGATCAATGATCTTCCTGCCACAAAGGTAAAAGCTCCTAAACTCTCAGCTCTCTCTTCTTTTTGTCAATCTGCTGTCGCAAAACAAGCCTCACACCTTGTTCACATATAACACGTTATGACACAGTTGAACGTCAAGCTGCTGGTAGTGTTCACACGTGCGTATGTGAGTGATACATTTTCTTACTGAAATAACTTGTCAGAGGTTGCAGACGCTAAAAGAAAAAGAAACAAAAACAAACCCAGTAGGGAATGTTCTCAACTGATTTGTCCTTTCGAAATTGCTTTGTCCTCAAATCATTATAAAATGTCAGCAGTGGTCACACAAGATGTGTTCTATTTGCACTGTGTGTGGAGAACATGGCGGAGCAACAACAAAAACATTTTTTTCTCTAATGTCCCTTGAGGATAAACTAACTTTAGTCTGTTAAGAAATGTTTTTTTTTTTAAAAAACAAGTAGCCTAACATATCCGGGGAAAACACAATCTACGGCATGCCTAGCAAAAACATTTTTCACCCAAGGGTTTTTAACACCGTTTTAAAGTAGAAGAAATATGACCCACGATAAGCATTATAACATATCAGTATTCCCTCTTTGTCTTTGCACGTCCAGAAACTCATTGAAGATGTTGAGGAAATGTTGAACAACTTGCCCGGGGTGACGTCGGTCCACGGCCGCTTTTATGACCTCTCCAGCAAATATTACCGCATCATCGGGAACCACGCCTCCTACTACAAGGACGCTCTGCGCTACCTCGGCTGTGTGGACATTAAAGACCTTCCAGGTGAGCAAAGACTTGATTTCAGGTTAATTGAGCACAGAGCGTCTCTCATATCCGTGTCCGAATGATTTAATGTGGTTGCTGTTGGCTCCACAGAGACGGAGAAGCAGGAGAGGGCGTTCACACTGGGACTGGCTGGACTCTTAGGAGAGGGAGTTTACAACTTTGGAGAGCTGGTGGGTTTGAACGCTGCGGTCATCATATGCTGTTTATTAGTGTTGGTCAGCCATTGAAACTTTTTGACGATTGCTGTTGTGTCTTTGCAGCTGATGCATCCTGTGCTGGAGTCCCTGAGGAACACAGACAAACAGTGGCTCATTGATACACTATATGCCTTCAATGGAGGCAATGTGGAGAAATTCCAGGGCTTCAAGTCTGCCTGGGGCCAACAGGTGATTAACACTTTGATAACCGTTCATCAACGGGACATTAAAAGAGTCAGTGAGGCCAAGTCTACCAATGAGAGTTAATTCATACATCTGACAATATAGCATTTAGAATAAAAACCCGTTTTACTGGGGATAGTTTGGTTTTGGGGGATTTCTTTTACCCAGAGGTCGCACAGAGTGGATGCTGCATTTTGTCTTTGTTTTTTAAATCTGCATGCGGTTTGAAGGTACACATGGGTGTCAAAAAATGTTTTAAAAACTGTCGTAGTAGGACAACTTCTCCAAGTCTCTGGAGGGATGTAACGCCAATCTTCTATAAAATATTCCCACTTTTGTTTACTCCAAAGGTTTGGTTGGGTTGAGATCTGGTGACTGTAAAGCATCTGCGTTTATGTTTTTACACTTAATTCATCTTTTTTCCTTGAACGATGAGATTAGCCTGTTTTTCGCTCAGTTTCTTGACATTTATTGGGTCAGTAGCACTCTGATCAAAGACAGAACACCTTTAAACCTCTTTAACAAAAGATTACTGCCCTAAACCAGCCCTAGTTATGATAAATAAAGACGTAAGATATTTAAAAATGTAACCCACTTTCTGTTTATGTGCCCACAGTTGAGTAATTGGTTAAGATTTCTTCAGAGATTTTTTTGAGTTTAAACCTCAGCACTGACCATCCTTTGTAGCAGAGCGACTCCTGCGCCAATATACATTTAGCAATTGAGCTCAGTTCAACTTTCAATATACCATCAGAGTGAAAAACGACCTGAAAACAACAGTTTTACTCACTGTGGAGTAAAACTTTAGCTTTAACATTTGAATATGTGTAACCAAGTCAAAGGATTGTACATGATATCTGATATTTTGCATTTGTCTGATTTTTTATTTTTATTTTTCTCTCTTGTTTTAGCCTGACCTTGCAGCACATGAAGCTAAACTGATGCAGAAGATCCAGCTGCTCTGCGTGATGGAGGTGAGACTCAAAGATTTCAGCAGATATTTTAAAAGGAACCTTATATGAATCTTGCAGCGCCACTTCTTGGTCTGAGTGGGGAAAACACACTTTCTCAAACAGTTAAAGGGTAACTGATAATAATCAACACAGACTAACCAAATCTGTAGTTTTTTTCAAAAAGAGTCTGACGTTTTCTCTCACTTCTCATGTGACAGAGATGATGTCACCGTGAAGGTTGAAAAACAGGAATATTAAATCACTTTAAATGTCTCCTTTGTCTTCCAGATGACTTTCACTCGTCCTGCAAACCACAGACAGCTCACCTTCACCGAGATCTCTCAGAGTGCCAAAATCCCCGTTAATGAGGTCAGTCGGTTGACGAGAACATTTGATCAGCCCATCAATAAATGTCAATAATACGGTGAATAGCATGATCGACTTTAATTAACAGGTTATCGTTTTCAACATGCGGTTTTAATGCCTGCTCAATGCAGATACCCAAGTAGCTTTTACATTTGTATTATCAGTATGAAAACGTATTTATTTGTGAGGAAAACTGTAAAAAGAACTGATGGAGCCTCTCCTGCAGGTGGAGCTGCTGGTGATGAAGGCTCTGTCCGTGGGCCTGATCAAAGGTAACATTGATGAGGTCGACCAGAAGGTGCAGATGACCTGGGTGCAGCCCAGAGTGCTGGACCTGCAGCAGGTTAGTCCTCGTTCTCTTTTTACATTTTTATATATATATATATATATATATATATATATATATTTTTTTTTTTTTAATTTATTTATTTATTTTCATATTTGTTCTGGAACAGATTTTTATAGCAGCCTGACCTGAATCCTGATGATTTCACAGCCTGAGATGATAAATAAATCATTTTCTTTTCACAACTGCTAAATGTTTGTTGGATGTGTTTTTGTTTTCTGTAGTTGATGTGACAGCGTGTCCAGACATTCCCATTAGATACAATAGATTGTATTATTAAAGCCTGAGCTGCCATTTCAAAGATCATTGCAGGGGCAAATACTTTAACGTCATTTTTTATTAAAAAATGGCAGAAAAGCTCCTGCTTTTCTCTGCTTTTATAGCATATTAAAATGTATACCTTTTGGGCTGACAAAACAAGACATTTAAAGACATCAACTTGGACTTTGAGGAACTCGAATGGACATTTTTCACGATTTTCTTCTATTTTATAGACTATAATGATTAATCGAGAAAATAATCTGCAGATTAATCGATGCTGAAAATAATCATTATTGAAAGCAGCCTAGATTTAAAAAAAAAAAAAAAAAAAAAAAACTAATTTGACAGTTATAGGTTTGACAAAGTGATACAGAACCCAAACCTAACAGAGGTGCAGAGTTTTCACCCACAGCAGCAGGAAATGGATCAGAGAATTTAAAGCAGCTATAAAACTTTTTTTTTTTTCTTTCTTTAAGTAAGGACTGAGACTGTCAATTTTTTTTGAGAATCGCGCTCTGCTGCGGCTCAGTAAAGCTGAGAACTTAGTAAAGCTCCCCTCTCTTGTGTCAGAAGTCATAACATAGTTTTTTACTTAAACTAGAGTTTTACACTCACCTGTCGCTTTTGTTTTTAGATCAAAGGTATGAAGGAGCGTCTGGACTTCTGGTGCGGAGACGTGAAGAACATGGCCATGCTGGTGGAGCAACAAGCCCACGACATCCTCACCTAGACCAGTTTCCCCCTTCAGCCCACAGAGGGAAACTTCTTCACAAAGATTTTTGTTTTGTATTGTTTGTCTTTCTATCCGATGTTCATTCTTCCCTGTTTATACCAACCTGTAAAAATACACTGTGGTATTTTACAAATAAACAACTGGTTGCAACAATATTATTCTCACCAAATGGTCTCTAAAACTATTGTCTAAAATATGAATAAACATGACCAGAAAAAAATGTTTTTGTATTATGTCTTTTATTTATTTTATGTGCATCTTGGTCAGAGTCTGTTCATTTTTGGGTTGTAAATTAAGATTTGTTATATTTGTCTAAATTCTGGAAAAAGGCAAGTTCATCTAAATGCTGGTATCCAATTATACAAACAGTATTATGTAACTTTTAGTTTGGTACCGTCAGAGGGGCAAAGTAAATATACGGCAGTGGTGGAAGAAGTATCCAGATCTTTTACTGAAGTAAAATCAACAATACTACAGGGTAAAAATACTTGCCAGTAAAAGTGCAGCTTGCAGTAAAAGTACTAGTTGTAATTATTGATGCATTAATATGTTCATCACTTTAATGTTGCAGCTGGCAAAAGTGGAGCTAATGTTAACTATTTCATCTACTTTATGCAGCTTAACCAATAATACATCGTAATTTATTCATTCATATTTTTTATTAATCTAAACCTGCAAAGTAACTAAAGTTATGAAATAAGTGTAGTAGAGTAAAAATCACAATAGTTTCCTTTGAGATGTGGAGGAGTAAAAGTGTAAAGTTAGATAAAATGAAAAAACTGAAGTTCCTCAAAATACAGCACTTGAGTAAATGTACTTAGTTACATTCTCCCACTGTTATACATTAATTGCATTTTAGTTCATTTCTGTTTTTACACTATTTTGAAGTATTTTTATATATTAATTTTCTTCTTCATATACATTTTACTCATACATATACTAATAGTGCCCACAAGTAATAATAAGGCTGCAACCCACAATTACTTTTATGACGATGAATCTACTGATTATTCTCTCGACTAATCGATTAATCATTTGATTTAAAAAATATCTTTTAAAATGTGAAAAATGCCGACGGAAAGATCCCGGATCTAGTGTTTTCAGTCAAAAATGATAAAATGTACTATCATAGAAAACTAAGCAGATACTCACATTTTAAAGCTGTGGATGTAATAAGATAAATCTTCTGTCGCTCGACCAATCGATTTATTGACAAACCATTACAGCTCTAACTATATGTATTTTTAGAAGGAGCATTGCAGACCCATGAAGAAGACATTGATATTTTGAAAGTCAATACCATGTCAGGCCTTCTGGTCACCATGTCATCCTTAATGAGCTTCAGTGATGGATTTCTCCCAGTATGTTTAATGACCACTGGTGCCAAATGGTGGCTGAGGATCTGAATTACTGTTGAAGTTGTTTTTAGTTTAGTGAAAGCATGTTTGCTTTCAGAGCCAAAGTAGGCTAAGAAATGCACAGTGATGGAAGAAGAAGAAGTACTCGGCTCTTTTAGTTAAATAATTGTACAACAATATAAAAATACTCCCCTGCAAGTATTTTTGCTGCATCGGAGCAGCATTGGTGATAACCTCAAGAAGGCTAAACAACGCTAACGTAAAGCTACTGATTCAATCTCAAAGAATACATTAATTAATCAGAGCACTCGCATAAGAATGTAGCACTATCAAAAATGTACATATATTTTCAATTAATGTAATCTCTCTCCGTCTCTGTCTGTCTGCCTGTCTGTCTCCTCAGTTCCGTTTCAGTACTGCGGACAGCGCCAAACTTAGCACACACCCACACCCAGAGGTGAAATACTGCCCCCTATTTCTGCAGGTGGCTCGGAATTACACATTGAACCTTTAACAAGCACAGCATCTCCACACTCAGATACAGTAGGGCGGGATTCACATTTAAAGTTGGTTTGCGATCTGCAAATAAACACAGAGAAGAAGAAGAAGAAGAAGAAGAAGCGCAGCACGCTGACTAAAGAGCCAAACGTGTCGTCGCCGATGTGGACGTTTTTCATAGCTTCAGAGGAAGACAACACATCTGTGATAAACAATGCAAAAGTTTTTTGATGCACTTCATTAGAAAAGAATTATGAAAATTTGAAGAGTCAGCACATCTTACCCTTTCTTACCCTCAGGTGTGGGTAAGCTACAGGTTATGAACTTCTTTTAAAAATACAACAATATGAAATTATCAGCTTTCGGGAATCGTCTGGAAAAAAATCCATATCTTCAATCCCTAATAGTTTTACTTGAAGGGCAAGCTTGACAATTTACCAGCCGGATCAGCTCAGTTTGGATGGACGAGCGGACTCAAGACAGTATTTTTCCACGTTAGCTAGCACGCAATTCGTCCGTGTTAAAGATCAAGTTAACGTTAGCTAACATGAGGCAGGTAAAACCACTAAATACCACTATATAATTATATAATGTTATACGAAATATGACAGCTACAGTAGCTTGGAAAATGGCAATATAGGGGGCTCTGAATTTGATGAATGAGGTTTTGCGCGGACAGAATTTGAATCACTACAGCCGCTACTGAAGGTCAGCACAGAAGGGATGCTGCAGCAAAATGTAACAGAGGTGTGGAGGGTGATGGTTGTTTGTGGACGTTAGTGGACTAAGCAAACTTAAGCCAGTTTTGCACACCATTGACACTGAAGGGAGCTGAAGGGAGGAGAGGCACCCGGGAGAACACATTACGTCTCATCCATTTGATTTTCGAGGAAGTATTCACATAGAAATCAGTCCACAGGCTGTTATAGGCAACTGAAAAGGTCGGTTTAGGTCTAATTTTTTAAGTTATGTTACAATCCATTCACCCATTGACACTAAAAACACGATTAATACAAATAAAACGTTTGACATAGAACCTTTAAGTAACAGACCTGAATACTTCCCCCACCATTGTGTAAATAATAGTGGTGGTTAAGGTTATGTAAATTTAATTTGAGGTTAGCTACAGCTCAGGTGTAATCTAACATTGAGTGGGGGGAGCGGTTAAATTTCAATGTGTCTTCATACTCCTTCAAGTAAAAGAAAAGCCAGTGAGCAGGAACAAGGATGGTGACGAATGTCATGCCGACAGCTGCTCATTATTCTGCTCCACAGCTTTCACTGTTATCACAAAAACTCTGATTCACTGCAAGGCGATTAAATTATTAATACAACATATAAATTAACTAATAAATGATGAATTATTATAAAATAATATAAAACTTCACTCATCATACATTGAACACTCATTTATTAATAACAATCTGACAATAAATTGAATCTTTTTTTTATTTAAAAAAAGAGTAAAGAATTAAATAAATAAATAGACATCCAAACCATAGAGATATAAAAAGATATATTTAAAACAAATAAATGAAAAATGTTTGAATTTAATTTAAGTATGTATATGTGTTTTCTATATATACATATATATATATATATATATATGTATGTATGTAAGTATGTATATATATATATATATATACGTATATACATATATATATATATGTATGTATGTATATATATATATATATAC
>CALSCE010009344.1:10100513-10182282 GCA_943593645.1 Bovichtus variegatus | reverse complement strand
TGTGTGTGTGTGTGTGTGTGTGTGTGTGTGTGTGTGTGTGTGTGTGTCGGTTCTGCATTGAAGATGGATGTTATTTACCGGGAGGTGGAGGCTAGCCTCCCAGCACGAGCATTGAAGCTTACACCCTCATACCTGCTGTTTTATCACGAGACTAAAATATAAAACAAAGATGGTGAAGAGAGGAAACATAAAAGAAAAACTGCGTCACGCGACAGCTCCGCTGCTCTCTTCCGCTCACGTGGAAGACCGCCGACAGATGAATGTAGAACGCACGAGCTGACACATTTTCCACAACACAATAAATGTACAGGACGCTGTTTTCCACACACACGCACACACACACACACACACACACACTCCGCACTGTTAACACAGCAAGCCCTTATTAAAAATCATAATAAAACCATATCATAGAACACATGCAGCATCGTGCACCTGCAGACACGGTCCGCCAAACGCGAGACAGTCGGGTTTGGCTTCAGCACCGCGGACAGCTCCTAATCGACAGAGACTGATACAGCTTTTTAGTTTGTGGAGCCTTAACCAACTTTAAAAAGAAAAACAAATGTGGGTAACTAAGATTATAACAAGGCAACAGGAGAAAATACTTATTCAGCAAAAAATACGGAGAATTACCTGAACATTTTTTTTAATTTTGAGGCTTGAGGTTGGTGCATTAGTAGCTATCCTCAGGATTCACTTGTAAACAGTGGATGTGTCCTATGTGACTACAAACTTAATATTTCCAGTTTATATATTCATTGTAGCATACTGTTTCTGCAGTTATTCAAAACTAATGCATTTTACCATTCTGTACCAACAGACAGGACATGATTCAATAGAAATTAGCAAGTACGCCTACTGTAGGCTTATTTATGTACATTTTTTTAGATGTCTGTACTGTACTTGAGTATTTCCATTTTATGCTACTTTATTCTTCTAATCCACTACATTTCAGATGGAAATATATCCTCTATTACCTTTTGCATTGCATTTTGGGCGAATGGTGTCCAACAACAGCACACTAAAAAGACAAGACTTTTTATTTATTCTGCATACTGACTTTACTTCATTTAAACAAAACACTACACACTCAAAACTTGTCAATGTGTAGTGTGGGGTTAGGACACAGCTACGTGACCCAATTCCTGACTACATACTCTGTGTAGTACTGCATGTAGTGTGTTCACACGCATGGCCCGATTAACACACCAGGGGGGCCAACCACATAAACTGGAAGATTACGTAATAATAAAATGAATGCATCATTGATTATAATACAATAGATAGATAGATCCATAATGAGTACTTTTACTATTGGTACTTTAAGTATATTTTTATACTTTTTTTTTTAACTTAAGTGACATTTTAAACGCATGACTTTTACTTGTAACAGTCTTTCAACACTGTAGTATAACGACTTATACTTAAAGAGCAACTTGCAGGTGAGAGACCCTGGTCAATCAATGGGTAGGAAAATTATGAAAAAACTAGAATTTCAAAAGAAATATATACATAAATATACATAGTGACATCTGGAGTCGTTCTTGTAAGGAAGTTGTTATTTCCGTATCAAAAAAGACCAACTGTACGTGATGTAACAGCAGCAACGCTCTCTCCAGAGGAAAACAGCGGCGCAGCCAGCGCAGATCTCTTTTACCGCTGATCATGTGAAAGCAGCTTTATACTAAAATATATCTAAAATATGCAAGTATGTGCAAAATTATGCACTCTAAAAAACGTTAATTCTTTTAGTTTGCTGTTGATTGACACTATTTTCCCATAATGCATTGCACAAGCAAATGCACCAAAAACCTTTTTTTTTTTTTTTTTATTGTGGATGGTGTGGACAGGTGCAGCAACAAAAGGAAAACAAATTGTTGTAAAACAAACAAAGACATTTGGCACTATGTGAAGTTTAATTATAATAACAGTATCCTATGTAATTACAGTACTAACTGTTTATTATACATTTTTATTAAATTGGGACACAGTGAATGACTCATGTTTTGGATTTTGCAAAAATAAAGAGAACAGCATGGAACAATGTAAACCTCCACGTATCTATTAGGGTTGTATTTCAGCACCATGGACAGCTCCAGTCCCACACTACTTATTAATACAACACAGTATCAAATATTAAAAGTACTTTGTTTTCGGAGATAAGAAATCACTTCACTATTCTGAACTTAAAAGAAATAATGCAAGACATTGCAAGACAACCAACATGCTAATTTAGAAATCTTCTGCCAGTTGACCTATCAAACAAAAAACAATATGTTTTTCGAAAGATTAAACACTTTGTTTATGTTTTCTGCTCACTCTTTAGATTAGTTGTTACTTGTTACTACTCTTTTCCTTCTTCTAAACCACTTTGAGTTACAAGCTACTTGTCTACAACATGTGTGAAGAACAGCACGCTATGAAACAAACAACGACGACGCTGTAGTGCCGGTCATTTCTCAGTGCGATGGAGTAAACACCCATCATTATGTAATTTCCTATAAGTAATCACTACATTCAAAGCTGTAATTGTACCATTACAAAGCTGCGAGTCAGTTCCCTCCAACAGAACAGAACAATTGCACTTCAGTAATTTCATTGACATTTAACCACATGTGTAGCATAATTGCAAATCAGCAGAAGATGCCACTCACAGTAACCTCAGAGTGAAGCAGAGAGCATAAAATATCTATCATTGAGAAACTGTAGCAGTCATGCTTCATCACAGTCAATCATTTTGCCTGAGTTTGATTTGACTCCTTTCTAACATTAAAATATTTATATTTATATACAATATATATACAATTTGCTTGATCTGATGTTGAATTGACTTTGAATTTTAGGAATATTCTGAAATGACTAAATAAAACGCTTGTGGTGACAAACTAACAGAGAATTATCACCCAACTCTGCAGTTTCCTTCGACGGAGATTTTTAGCGTCTTTTAGCTCAATGTTTTGGTTTTGGTCAGTCCATTTTCTGTTTCATTTTCAGTCTCAGCTGTAGCAGGAAGCTATCTTCAGACAGACACAGTCATAAACTAGCTGGTAAACACAGTGGAGCGGCTAAAGAGACAGATATTTCCCTGAGGAGTTGGTGGAGAACAGAAACAGAGCTAAAAGAGAGTGAATATCGGACTTTCATTCATCAGGTGACACAAAAGTGACAATAAATGAATGATCAATTTGTTCTGGAACTGCTGGGTGTGGAAATAAGCAACTGTTTGGCTGTTAATGTTAACATTATTGTTTAATTTTATATTCCAGTAATTTGTGCACACAGGTTATTAATCAAAGAGCACAAATTACTCATCAAGGTGTTTTCTGGGGGTTTTGTCTCTATGAAACCTGCCTGCTCCGCAGGAAATAGATATATGAGGCCAAAAGCATGTAGTATGTTGAACATACTCAAGTCAAAGTGACATTTTTAAAATCAATATATGACAGGGAGCTCCATCACAGGGCGTTTAGTTTCGGTGTGCCTTTAATTATAACCGATAATTGTCCAAGTAATTGTTCTCACACGAAACCTAATTTGTATCTTTGATACTAAAACCTTTTTGTTTCAACGATCCAGTTCTACAAATAATGATCAATAGGCCAATTTCCTGCTTTAAATGTTTACAGTGTAATGTTTTCAAACTTGATATGATAATGACATTTGTTCTTTATTTTTGATTGATTGTAGTTTCAGTTGGAGTTGAAGCGATTAGTCAATTACTTAATAATCCAATCTGAAAATGTATCTGCAACTATGAGAATCGATTAATCGTTTAAGTCACTTTTCAAACAAAAACACCTTAACTTTCTGCAGTTTCAGCTTCTCAAATGTGGGCATATGCTGCTTTTCCTGTTTTATATCGTTGTAAACAGAATGTGTTTGAGTCTTGGACTGTGACTCACTATTTTCTGACATTTTAGAGACTAAGCGATTCATCAATTGGTTTCAGTCACCTTGCTTGATCTTTAAATTCAGTCGTATCGGGAGCTCCTGAGGCTGAGCACAGGTTGCATGAAGGAAGCGTACATAGCTGTCAAAATAACTTTCATGACATAAAACTCTCCCAGCTTTGTCAGCAGGAGGTGCTGCTGTCGAGCACTCCTGTAAATGAAAATGACGTGTTGAACAGGAGGCTGTTGAGTGTCCTGCCCAGAAATATGAAACTGTGGATCTTCTTCACCTCTGACCCCTTCAGGGGTTTAAGGAGAGGATGAAGGGTGTATGTCGACTTCTCCCCACAGCAGACCTGATTAGTTTTTAAGTTTCTCTGTGTAGCTCTCCTCCCTCCTGGCGGTCGATTGCAGTTTAATAGACATTTTATTTTATTTGTTTGTGTGAGGAGGATGGAGGAGGAGAGAACATAACATGTGGGGACATCTGTGGTTTAAACTAAGTTGATGGATTTAAATGTTTGTGTAGAAGAAAATGTTTTATATATTGATATTTTTTCAGAAGTTTTGAAGACAATTTACAAAGAGGATTTTATAATAACAAGCCTGCTCTTCTACATTCAGTACATTTACTCAAGTACTGTACTTAAGTACAATTGTATAGGTACTTGTACTTTACTTAAGCCTTTTCTTTTCAACACACATTCTACTCCACTACATTTATTTGATATTTTTAGTTACTTCACAAATTAAGATTTTCACATACAAAACATATGAATAGTATGTTAAACATATGAGCAGTTTATTAAATATGATGTTTTGTTATAAATTAAACTAACCAAAAGTTTATACGTACATAAGTACAGTTTGTATTCGTCGATTGACAGAAAATTAATCGGCAACTATTTTGATCATTAAAATCATTTTTCATGTAAAAACATTTCATGGTTCCAGCTTCACAAATGTGAATTTTGCTGCTTTTCCTTTAAAATAATGTTAATAATTGTAGTGTATGTAATGTAATGTGTGTATAAAATGTAATAATGTAATGTAGAAAATAATTAGCAGATTATTCCATAATAAAAATAATCAATAGTTAATAGTTTAAAATGAGTCAAAGTCAGTCAGGAAAAGTCAAATCCTGCTTTTATATTAATGCATAAGCAATGCTAATCTAATGATAGTATAACAGCCACAGGGGGCATTTTTCTGCTTTTAATACTTTAGGTACATTTTCCTATTTATACTTACATACTTTTACTTCAATGTAGGACTTTTACTTGTGACAGAGTATTTTTAAAGTGTGGTTTTAGCACTTTTACTTAAGAAAAGTATCTGAATACTTCATCCTTCACTAACATCAACTCTTCCTGTTGTATTATGTTGGTTTGTCTCTCTAATCTGCCTCATCTTAAACAGCTCAGGCACAAACACATCCGATTCCCTGGATAAATACTAGTGCTTGGCCAGTATTTAGAAAGTGCATATGTACTTTCCTGGAGTCTAGGAAATGCCAAATAGCTGGTGTTATTCTGGGTTTATTTGGTCCATTTTCGCAGCTTTAATGTTGGGCCAACATGTCTCAGTTTGGCAGTGAAATATTTCAAAGATTCTATTCCTGGTGTAGAGTAGCAACCACATAAACCTTCACACACAAGAAGGATAAATGCATAAATGGTCTATATGTTGCATGTCTCAATACATCTACTTCTCACAGGAATATTTCGTAAATATTCATCTGTATTACATTTGTCAGTCCACATCAGGAGACATTGAGACTTTAGTGCTTTTTAGCCATACGAGCAGCATGTTGGTCTGTCTGTTGCTCTGTCGGACCACGCCTCTGGTTTATCCTGAAATACCTCAAGAACTATTAGTTGGATAACATGAAATTCTGACCTGATAATAGCGCTAGATGAAAAGTCAGAGGATCACCAAATGTATTACAATTAATTCTGAGGGGGACATGAATATCTGAACCAAATTCCATGGCAATTCCTCCTACACTTGTTGAGATATTTCACTCAAATCGAAAACTTAAAAAATAGTTAGATTCCTCCTCTGGGCACTATGAATATCCGTACGTGTTTCATGGCAATCCATCAAATAGTCAAAGGAAAGTCTGTACTGTTTGGTGACAATCCATTTGGTGCATTTTAACACAGAATTGTCATCTCGTGACACTCCAACAGTGTTGGTCCCGCCCTGTGGCGCTGATTGACTAATTGTTTGCCCCCCCCCATGGCGCTCATTGGCTCAAACGCTTTTTAAATGAGAGACCTGTTTTATGTCATGATGCCAGACGAATCAGTCAACTCGATGGAGAGGGCCGATTCAACAGTCTGGACTCAGGCAAATATTTTACACAACAAGTAAAACCTTTGACCTGCTGTTGGTGCTGGAGAAAAGGTTTGGGGTACAACCAAACTCAGGATTCATCTTCAGGGAAACATGAACGCCTGCACAAAATGACATGGCAATACATCCAATAGGTGTTGATACATTTCAGTTTGGACCAACGTGGAGGACAGACAGACATTGTTGTCCGAGAGCCATAGCATGATTAAAAACAAGGACATAACTCTGACTGTCACTGTGTCTCTGTTTGTCTCTCAGGAACCTATCAAGGCCAGTGGCTGGCCGGGATGCGTCATGGCTATGGCGTGCGGCAGAGTGTCCCTTACGGCATGGCGGCCGTCATCCTCTTCCCTCTGCGAACATCCATAAACTCCCTCCGCTCCGAGCACAGCCACGGCCCTCCGGCTGTGCTGGAGGACGGCACGGCCACCACGCCCACAGATGGGGTGGTGGCCGGGCTGGCCGGGAGCCCTGTGGGCCGAGGCGGGTTCGCTCTGATGGCTCCGAGTGAAGCTGAGCGCCAGAGGAAGAGGAAAGGCCGCTTCCGGCAGTCCATCCTAAGCGGACTGAAGCTGCGGCGCTCCGAGTCCAAAAGCTCGCTGGCCAGTCAGCTCAGCAAGCAGAGCTCCTTCTGCAGCGAGGCCGGCATGAGCACCGTCAGCTCTGCTGCATCTGACATCCACTCTAACGCCAGTGAGAGTGAACAAGGCGCCCCTGTAGACGCCACTGTCACTGAAATGTATGCTGGCGAGTGGCGGAGCGATCAGAGGGCCGGCTGGGGCGTGAGCCGGCGCTCGGACGGCCTGCATTATGAGGGTGAATGGGCGGCGAACAAGAGGCACGGGTATGGATGCACCACCTTCCCTGATGGCACCAAAGAGGAAGGGAAGTACAAGCAGAATGCGTTGGTGAGCGGAAAACGCAAGAACCTGATCCCACTGAGGGCCAGTAAGATCAGAGAAAAGGTGGACCGGGCTGTGGAGGCTGCAGAGAAGGCTGCAGACATCTCCAAGCAGAAAGCAGAGATCGCCATGTCAAGGTAACGTGTTTACTTTTCAGCAGTGGTGGTGGAAGTAGTCTGATCTAATGCCACACTGTGAAAAGTCAAAAAAAAAAAAGTAAAAGTTTGTAAGTACTATCAGCAACATGTCTGCAATATAATGGAACTAGATGGCACTCGGCGTGTGGGGCTCAAAGTGCCAAAAAGATGCATTAAAAAACTTTACAGTAATGTCTCTTTCTAGAAATCATGACCCGGTTACTCAACAATAACTCACAGGCCTTGTTGTGAGCAGTTTCATGTAGGCACTATTTACCTTCTACTGTACCACCTCACAGAAGGAAGCACGCATCTACTCACGGTGATACGGTTGCCGTGTGTAGTTCAGTAGACAGAAAGTAGTTCCTAAATGAACCGCTCACAACAAGGTCTGTGATGTCTTGAATAACCGCGTCATGATTTCTGGAAAGAGACATTGTTGTTGAGTTTTTTAAAATGTTGTTCGAATGTTTTTTTGGCACTTAAAGCACCACATTGTATTTCACAACATTATGACATTTATTTCATGTCAAACCTTAATCTGAAACATAACAACACCTTTTTTTCTTAATTATAGTGGAGTAAAAAGTACAATATTTGCCTCTGAGATGCAGTGGAGTAGAAGTGTAAAATTGCATAAAGTACCTCGAATTTGTGCTTAAGTACAGAATTTGATTAAAATATATGTCACATTCCACCACTGTCTTTCAGCAACACATATAGGAGATGGGCACCAAATATGGAATCATTTCTGTACCAAAATCACAAATGTAAATGGAATATCTAAAAATATGCCTGGATGTTGATTTTATAAAGCAGCTGCTTTTTTAAAGTAGAGAAGATTTGGCTTAAATGAGGCCAAAAAAAGCTGAACTTTATAAAGTGGATAATGACTATTATAGCTTTAGCCTGTTTGACTGCAGTGTTTCCACCTGTGTGTTCAGGATGAGCCACGCTCGTGGGAAGGCGGAGGCAGCTGAAGGAGTGGCGCAGAAGGCCACGGAGGAGTGTCGATTGGCCCGGATCGCTGCCAAAGAGCTCTCTCCCTCGTTTCACATCTATGGGAACGGTGAGTGGATGGCAAACACAGAAGTGTGTTCAGTTTTGAGTTCAATTCCAGCATTCAAACAAGGTGCTCTGCTCAGAAGCTGAAACTTAATCTACAACTTTTGAATTGTTGCCAGAATCAAACAGACAATCTGAATACATCACCAATTAATCGTTTAATTTAGAAAATAATCAGGATATTAAATTGATAATGAAAAATATTAGGGGCAGCCAAAATTTTAATAATTTCATTACATCAACACAGCAAACAAGTCTATGACTTTAAACTTGAAGCATCCTGTTTATCATCAACAGAATTGGCAAAACATCAATGTATTTATAACTATACTAAAGTAATAATAATAAATGATGAGTATGGTGGATTTTAACCTCCAAAGTTTAAATTTGAAGCTGCGTTAACTGATTTTTTTTACTATTTAACATATTTGATCCATTGCTAATATAATAAGATTTATCAGTGCAGTTTAAATCCATCCACCATTATAGTTGTGAAGCAAGTTTATTTTACAGCTAAGCTAAAATACATGTGAAGATGAAAAACTTAAAAGAAATGATACAGTCTGGCTCTTTCCTTTGCAATGGTTTTTGATTGATATTATTACAATACTGTTTGTGTAGCTCACATTTAGAAACATTGTCCAAAATATACAGTATTATTTTTAAAATTCTTTCTCTTCTTTCAGTTTAAGTTTTATTGCCAAATTTCTGCCCACTTTTATGTTGCTTCATTTTCCCCCAGAGACCAGGGTTGTAACAATTAGTCATAAGTCGTGACTAAATAAAAAAGGCAGCAAATTATGAAAATGATGGAATTGCACTCACTATCTTCATTTAAAATCTACATTAAAAAGCATGTACAAGTATACCTGGATTTGTTCAAATATATCAAATATGTGGATTTACAGTAGGCTCAGTGTTTACATACGTATTTTGATCCCATAATAAACTACAGAGGATTAAAGCCTTTCAGAATTCAACTAAATCAAGTGTATTCACTTAGTTAATCCTCTCTAAGCCAACAGCGACTGCCAGCACCAGGTCCAGTTTGTATGCAGCTTTTCTCTCCTTTTGTTACCCTGCATGCTAATAACACTGACACAAATGCTCCCACACACACACACGCACACACACACACACACACACACACACACACACACACACACACACACTGTAAGTCTGATGGACTCGGGGTGGATTGGTGCCAAATAACTTCACTGGTGTTATTCTCCAACTGTTTTTCGCAGGGCTCGAATGTCAGAGGCCCAAGCACCAGGACGCCAAGGACAAAGACCATGAGGTGATCTCCACGGGAACAGACAGTCCGGAGCTGTGCACGCCGGACACCACACCGCCTGTAATAACACCTGATCTCAGCCCCGTGCTGAGTGTGCCCACCTCGCCCCCCCACAGCCCGCCCAAGCACGGCCATCGCCCCAGAAATGCTTGCTTCATGCGCCAGAGCGCCGTGGACGATCAGGGCGGGGCCGAGATCCAGGTGCTGGTGGAGGGGCGGGGCATGGATCTGCCGAGGGGGGGAGCTAACAATTGGACTGATGATATGTATCCAGACCGCGGAGGCAGCAGCCGCTCCACCACCCCCTCCCTTCTGGAGGAGCAGGAGGGCCAAATTAACGGACATGAGCAAGCCCCTTTGTCCAACCACAAACCACGGGAGAAATCCAATCACAAGTCCCGGGAGCACGCCTCCTCCTACAGAGCGTGGGAGCACTCCTCGTCCAACCAAAAGCCCTCCAAGCAAGCCTCTTCCAATCACAAGTCGAGGGAGTACTCGTCATCTAATCACAAAACATGGGATCATTCTTCCACCAATCACAAGGCCTGCGAGCATGCCTCTTCCAACTACAAGCCGCAGGTGCACATTTTATCCAATCACAAGGCCTTGGAACATAACATGTCCAATCACAAGACTTCTGAGCATGCTTCTTCCAATCACAAGTCCCACGATTATATCTCCTCTAATCACAATGCAAAGGACCACGTCTCTTCTAGTTACAACCCTCGAGAGCATGTCTACTCCAACCACCATCCAAAGCAGCACAACCCCTCCAACCACAAGCTTAACGAGCATGCTGTAATCGACCAAAGGCTGGACGGCCTCACCGGGGGCTGGACTGCTGAAAGCACCCTTAGGTGGAGCCCTGCCCACTCGCGCCTCACGGAGCAGGACGATGAGAGGATGAATGACTATACGGTTGATATGAGGCTTCAGTGTCCGGACTCGCAGACGTCTCGGGGGCTGGGCCCGGAGTCCCCGGCCGCCAAAAACAACAGGCTGCGATCACGAGGCCTTCGGCCGGTCAGAGAGGGATCCATGGACTCTGTACAGATGCTGGACAACCTGAATGTGGGGGCAGAGCTGGAGGAGTGGCCGCTGCACAGGGACCTCACCCTCTCCCCACCCCTCAAGTCTCAGCCCATCACTCTGGAGCAGGAAGGAGAGCATCTCACCCTCAAATCAAACTCAGTGAGTCATTACACTTACAACACGTCTGTTTAGTACAGAGGGTTAATTATAACGATTGAATCATCAATAATCAATAAAAGGAATAACTTGACGTTTTTGGAAATACGCTTATTTGCTTTCAAGCCGAGAGTTGGATACTTCCACAACTTAACGTCTTTACATTTCCGTTTGTGTGAGACACAACATGTTAATCAGTGAGCTTTAGAGGCATTGGCAGCCAGGCTAGAAGTTCCCCCTTCTTCTAGTCTCTCAGTCTTTATGCTAAGCTAAGCTAATCGCCTGCTGACTCTAGCTTCATATGTCATGTACAGACAGGAGTCTAGCGTCAATCTTTTCATCAAATTTCGGCATTGGAAGCAAATTATCATATTTCCAAAATGTAGAACTTTTTCTTTGAGACATTTACATTATATCACACTCATAACAAATGTGAGTAATGCAAGAGGAGATACTAATACTTAATAATGTCCAGGCAAACCAAAATATTAATGCTGCAAAAGGTGAAAGCATCAAACAATATCTCCATCAGTCAAATGTCTTGCCTCCTCATTCCTTCTGTAGGTTTTGAAAACACAACAGCTGTTTCTTAGAATAGACAATAAAGTAGTGTTTATTAAAATGTAGTACATGTGAAGGTTAAAGCCACAATGTGTAGGATTTAAAAATGTCCCTTTCAGAATCAATTTTGATGAATTCAACAACTATGACAACCTGCAACAACAAAAAGTTTTGAGTTGATTCATGACTCTGACCGGCTTCTTCTCCATAGCAACCGCGGGCTAAGGCTCATTATCCGGGAGACTTTGTTGGGTAAAATTGATTAAAAGAAAGGTTTGAAATGTGGATCCAGAGTAAGGGAAAATACTCCTGCAGACTAAAGTTATGTGTCAGAGAGAAGTATTAAATAATAAAAAGCAGACGAAACAGGCTGAAAAACATCATACAATTTGTACCTACAGAAATCCTGTTCTGCACTTTTCCCGTCAATGCGCTGCTTTTGCATCCCAACCTGCACCAGTGGGCGTCACATTTTGATGAACAGTGGTGAAGTAAAAGTAGTAATACCACAGTGTAGAAACACTCTGTTACAAGTAAAAGTCTTGCATTCAACATAAGTACAAAAGTATTCACAGCAATATGTACTAAAATTTTCATGACGTTATTTGTCAACACAGAAAGGATTAAATGAATATGCAGCAAGTATTAGGCATCACTACAGCTTAAAGGTTCAATGTGTAATTCTGAGCCACCTGCTCCAAAGAAATAGGGGGCAGTATTTCACCTCTAAACTGGGCCCATACAATCGCTAATGTTTATATTTTAGTTGTAGCAGTTTGTCATATTTATTGTATTCTAATGTATTTTGTAAATTATGTATTGCATTTACTTCTGTGTAATACCTGTCAGTTAGTCAGTCAGTCGGAAAGAATACCAAACTGCTGAAACTCTGAGAGCCGGTCAGAAAACTCTGCTGTCTTATAATCTCCACGTGGGGCTGATCCATCTGTGTTTACTGAGGCACTAATGTTAACTGGGGCTGTAGTCCGTGTAACGTTACGTTAGTTTGTTTATTGGACTAAATCCAAAGTGTCAGAAACTAGAAAACGACCCGTATATTCGTCTCCTCTTCCCGGTGGCGGTGCAGCCAGGAGAGCTGCTGGGGGAGGAGAGAGGTCGGCAGAGCCGGCACTTGGCAGCCGCCTCTGTCAGGCGGAGCCCCAGTTGGCGTCCGGAGAGACTTGAGCTGAGCCAGAACAAGCCCAGCTCTGCAGTCACAGCTGCTGGACCTGTGTCACGGCAGCAACAGGGAGTCTGCAGCTCCCCGGTGCTGTGGCTGAACTCCAGCTAACTGCTAACTGAAGCTACGCTGTTTCTCGGGGCTGCTGACAGAAATACACTCAGAGAAACATCCTCCTGGCGGCTGTGAGGACGAGGCGAGGTGGTGCGGGGGGGTTTCTCGATTCTGCCACTTTGAATGTAATCCAATAAACAAAACTATAAAACAGACACGGAACATGTCTGTAATATTTACAAGAGAGTCAGGCAGCTGTACTTCTTCTCCCTCTGCTGAGGACATTCCATTTGTTCTAATATTTTAATCAATAGCAACTATGGAGTCAGTTTCCTATTTTTCCAGACTTCAAATGAGTCTGACTGTTTTTCTTTGAGAAGTTTTGCATCACCTAATCTAATTTCTTCTTCTCTCCTCTCTTGTCTTTCAGGGCTCCAGCTCTATTCTGGTGGTTATGGTCATTTTACTCAATATTGGAGTAGCCATTCTTTTCATTCACTTCTTTATTTAAGCTTATACAGGTATGATCTACTAAGACTTATTGATAACTACGGTATATTATATTATTACTTACTGAGACGGACATTCTGCCTATTCGACTGGAGCCCGCAGCCCGAGTGACGGACACAGCAGAGCCTTTCTATTGTTGCTACTGGTCTTTTCACCTCTGTTGAAGCCCGTTTCAGTTTCTCTGAAAGCACCGTTCCTTTTCAAATGCTTATTTTGAGCTTGCAACCATAGAAGAGAAAGTAAGAAAGTAAGAAAAAAAGAATGCAGCTTTAAACTAGCGTGGTGTATCGGGACCCACGTGTCCATCAGCTACTGTTAAATGGACTGGAGATGGCACAGGCAGTTTTGCCCATTTTTCCATCACTCTAGACAAGAATATAACAACCCTCGTTTCCTGGTTATCATGAGAAACATGCTAACCAAGAGCATGACACACACTCCATCCTAAACCCCACAGACAAGAACCCCTTTTGCCTTTCAACCCTTTCCCCTGTTGGCCCCCCATCCACCAGTCTCTAACCCCTATTCGCACTATGCGCTACATACAGAACTATGCTGCAAGAGTAGATCCATTTTAAAGGGCTCCGTCATTCTTCTTTTCTTTTTTCCACTACGAACTGCACACACAACCATTGCATGAGGCTGTGTGGGGTTTTAAAAGTGCATTTTCTATCCCTTTAACATCACTGTTCTGTCCTCATTCGTACGCACTCCATCCTGGTTATCACGTGTGTCGGCAGAGATTTGGAAAATCAGCTGCCAACGCCACCTCGCGTCCAATCAAAATCACAGAATCTGACCGAATCAGATTTATCAGCGACCAACACACTCCGAGACCTATGAGTCTAAACCTCGAGGAACTTCCTGAATTTATTGTTAAGTGAAACACATTCGCACGCAACAAAAAAAAAAAAACACATACACATTTAACTGCTGACATACTGAGGAGGGTTCAGCCTTGACCCTTTGTACAGCCTTGAGACTGTTATGTTATAACCACTAATTCTACTATATATGTGTATGTGTCATTATTATTCAAGTTTGTTACTTTTTTGCAGTTTGCAAGACAGAGAGAATGCTGAGTGCCTCGTATTTATTCATTTTCCGTCTCAAATTTATTTAAAAAAAATCCGACCCGAGATAGTTAAGTACCCAGGCTAAGAGGAGACGAATTACCTTCAACATTAAGAAGGTGACCGCCCCCCCCCCCCCCCCCCCTCTCCCCCTCCCCCCTTCCCTTCCTGCCCAACACACACTCACACACACACACACAAAACTTCCCTTTCACCCTGAAATGGCATGCACTGTTTTGTCTCTCTCCAAGTCCCCCTTTTGGACCAGTCAAAAAGGGGAAAATGGGGTTTCTACGGTGTCATTTCCAGACACTTTTTGGGCCGGATGAGATTTTTTTCAGCATGTTTGTTCAGCCTGCTCAATCTGGTGTCGGTTTGTGAGTTTCTCCCTCTCGTCTCTTTTAATCTAGCAACACAAGGCTACATGAGACATGGAGAGCAGTGTAAAATAAACGCTAGCTTTTAAACTCTCAGTGGATTACTGAAACGTCCCGAGTTTATGAATGATATAAAAAGAAACTCTCTGCTACTGTATGTTTTATACTTCGCACCCAGTGGCATCATCATGTTGTGACATCATTGCATGCCCGAGCATGCTCTTTCTTACTCTTTGGTTTATGAGGTTGTTTCGAAGTTAATGTGGAGAAAATAATGAAATGTTTGAAATTAACGAGTTTGGTGTGGTTTATTACTGCTGTCTCGACTATTCAATCAAATGATTCAGTTTCATGAAGGTGGCGAGGCTCATTACACATGAACACATGAATAACCAGGAAAGATTTATGGCTAAATTTGTTTTTTGATTCAATATCAGGAAGTACTTTCATTTAATTTTCTGGATAAACCAAAAATAGACTTTTTAATGTTGTTATTTGATCTATTAACAGTTTCTCTATAGGTTTAGCAGAACATGTACTCTATCACAATGTATAGCATTATCATAATATAACATTAGATGCACTATGAGAGAGGATTTTATCCATACACAGCAAACTGCATTTCTGATGGCAATATGCAGAATTTTTCAGTGATGAATATCAAGGTTATTCAAGGTTGGTGATACTATACTGTTTGATGGCAAACACACTAACAAGTACATTGTATTTTATTTCATTTTATAACCTGTATATCATTGGCACCTAGACAAGACTGGAAAAAGCAAGTAGTTGCCGTATCTAGTTGGTAATGAAAGCTGCACATCTTTAATCAGAATTTTGATCTTAAATGAATAGTTCAACATTTTGGGTCAGAGCCAGGCTAGCTGTTTCCCCCTGTTCCCAGTCTTTATGCTAAGCTAAGCTAACTGCCTGCAGGCTGTAGCTTCATATTTAACAGACAGACATGAAAGTGGTATCAATTTTCTCATCAGTGGTGGATATATTCAGATCTTTTACTTAAGTAAAAGTACTAATACCACGCTGTAAAAATACTCTGTTACAAGTAAAAGTACTAATACCACGCTGTAAAAATACTCTGTTACAAGTAAAAGTCCTACATTGAAAATTATATGTAAGTATAATCAGGAAAATGTGTTTAAAGTATTAAAAGTAGAAAAATGTCCCCTGTGACTGTTATACCATTATATTATTAAATTATTATGACTCATGCATTGATGTAAAAGCAGGATTTTACTGCTGCAGTTGGTTGAGGTGGAGCTCATTTTTAACTCTTCACTAAGGATTATTTTCATCATGGATTAATCTGATGATTATTTTCTCCATTTATCGATTGATTGCTCGGTTTGTAAAAATTCTGAACATAGTAAGCATGCTCTTCATATGTTATGAGTGCAAACTTATTTTTTTCTCAATTTTTTTTTTTTCTTAATTTGTAAAGTAACTAACGATGTCGGATAAATGTAATGAAGTAAAAATATTTACAATATTTTCCTCTGAAATGTAGTGGAGTAAAGGTAGTAATAAGCTGCATGAAAACAAAATACTAAAGTAAAGTACAAGTACCTCAAATTCGTACTCAAGCACAGCACTTGAGTAAAAGTTACAGTCCACCACTGCTTGTCATCTAACTCTGCAAGAATGCAAATAAGCCTATTTCCCAACATGTCAAACTATTCCTTTAAATACTGTTGGTCAAAATATTGAGAAACACAAAGTATAGCAAAATACTTTACTTGACAGTTTCTAAGTTATGAATGAAAGGTCAAAAGGTTGAAGGGTTTCTGTCTTTCCAGCACTTTCACAAAGGTTAACACTGGGTAAGTATATTTAATAAAGTATCTGGACAGCTAGTTTTCTGCAGAAAAAGTATAAATATATTATTATTGGTGGTGATTACATCTTAATGATTAGGTGAACCTTCATCATTTGGGCTTTTACCAATGCTCTAGTTTTTCTTTTACAAGTATTATCTGCTGTCAAAATATGTCAAAATGCTGCAAAGCATTGTGGGAATGGCTGGTACGGGTGTCCAGATGAGCTGAGATAAATCAAGCTGGCACAGGTCTGTCATCCTTATACTGTTCACATTAATACTCATATATTCAACAGCTGTACTTTTACAGCGTCCACCGTGAAATAAGTGAGTGCAGGCAGCATGGTCACCTCAACCAGACCACTGAGCTCAACAGAAATAATGTTTACAATGCTGTAGCCAGTCATAACCAAACTTACCAACACTAATGGTTATTGAATTTGGAAACATCTTATAGTATAAAATCCACTGAGACTTCTGAAAGTCATCAAGTCAGAATTACTCTGCTTTAGACCTTTAACCTGTAGTTATAACCAGGGGATTTAATTTGAGCACGCTAACATATGAAAGCTCTGATGAAACAAGAATTACTTAGTAAAAACTATTTTTTATTCATTTAAAGTGTATTAACAAAAGTATTTTTCGTGTGCGTTTTTTTTATTTTTATCTTGGTACTATTATAAAATACCATATATTGGCAAAAATTTGTAGACACCCAAATATTACACCCGTGCGTGACTGTTAAATATTTAAAATACTACTTAATATTATCACCTAAATGTTATGTATGAAAAGTAAAATTACCTATTGTGAAAAATATACTCACCCCCCGTGCGAGTGATATTATTCTGTATTATAATATTAGATTATTATCACTGCTGCATTGATGTGTAAGTGGAATTTTAAGCAATTTCAAGTATTTTGTTGGGTAGTTTAATGTACAGAAAAACAATTATATTTTATAATTATTTTCTATTTTCTCATTATAGGTTTTTTAAAATACGAATCTGTAAGTGTTAACTGAAGCTGTGAAATAAATAAAAAAGTAAATGAAAAAAGTATTCCCCTACTGATAAATAGATGAATAGAAGAATAAACTAATCAAGGACCTCAAAACTGTATGTTAAATAGCAATTTACATCACACTGAAGTGAAACTTTCCCCCTTTTGTCTGCTAATTAGGTTGAAACCTCAGGAGGTCATTCAGACAGACTGCTGCACTGTAATTATAATGTCACAAAGTGTGAAGACTACCACAGCAAAAACAAACAACAGAATATACTTTAAAAGGACAATAGCTGTTGTAACTCCAAAAATAGGAGGTTTGTGAGTGCATTTCTTTTTTTACTGTAGTAGCCTTAAAGTATATCAAATATTTAAAATAATTTATTACAAGTAAACATACTGCTTTTAAATGTCATCAGCTAAATGTACTTAAAGTTGGAATAGTAGAAAATACTAACAAAACATATTATGACCTGTGAATGACATTATTTTATGTTATAATATCAGATAATCATCACTGATTCATTCATGTGTATGTGAGAGGAATCTTAATGGTGTAGCAGATGCAAGTATTGTATATACTGTTGGGTAGTTTAATGTACTGAAAACTATTATTTTGTATTTATTTTGTCACTATAGGTTTATATCATTACAATGAAGAGTTCACCTTTTACTTCAAAGTGTGTGAAGACTTCCACTGCAAAAACAGAATAGATTTTATAAGGAGAATAGCAATATAGCTCCAGAAATAAGAGGTTTGTGAGTACTTTTTTGCACTGAGATGATGCATTCAAGATATAATAATATAATAAAAAAGGCTTTTGTTGATTTTTTACGGTAATGGCTTTTATAATGTTGCAGTTTTATCTGTAAGTTTGTGAAAACGTACCTGTGTGTTTGCATTAGAACCACTTCAACTTTGGCAGTGATTTTAATTCATCAATTTTATACAGTGTTTGAAAGAAGAATTCAGATTATTTGCTTGAGTAAATGTATATCAAATGTTTAAAATACTGCACTACAAATATAATATTATATTATGATCACGTTCATGTGCACACTGACTTTTAATGTTGTAGCTGGTGCAAGTATTTTATATAGGCTAACTGTTGGGTAGTTAGTGTACTGAAAAACTATTTCAGTACTTCAAGGTGTGTGAATACTACCACATGAAAAACAGAATAGATTTTAAAGGAGAATATTAAATATATGTTTGTGAATGCTGTGTTGGGCTGAGATGGTGCATTCAAGATATAATAAGGCTAAACAACTTATTTGTGCTGATTCTTTTATGGTAATGATGTATCTGTAAATCAGTGAAAATGACAGTTGCAGTTGCGACTATCCAGTGTTTACATCGCTTGAAGGAGAGAAACACTCCCCCCTACAGTCATATTGAAGGAATATATTTGCTAATATCTTTTCCGCTCGTATTGTGTTTATTTGAATGCCCTTCAAACTAACTCAGAAAGCAGTTTATCTCCACCTCGGGCAGTTTTGGGGGCTTCTCGGTGTTCCTCCAGCATGGAGCGGCTGTAACAGCAGCAGCAGCAGCTCACTGCGTGGCGGTTTCCGGTGTCCGTCCGTCTGCAGGAGGATGGCGTCCGGCTTCAACCGCATCCCCTCCACCGCCGGTCCTCCGAGTCCTAAATGTACCGAAGGTTGTCGACCTCAGGCTGAAGACGGCAGTGAAAATCATCGATAAGCGGGTCCAGTAAGTTATCGTGATTTTTCTAAATTGCAAATGTTGTTTTTTGCAGATGTGCGAGCCTCGGCTGGAGGAGGGGAATTTTCCCCCGCAGCTCCGGGGAGGCCTAGTCTGATTTGGGGTCCGTTTACAGCGATGCCTCGTATCGACCGGTTATTGTGGCCTTTTCAGAAAGCGGCAAGCGAAGCAACGGGAGCTCACAAGCTGCGTCGCTTTTACCTTGGTGTGCTTGTAGTTATTATGTGATGTTTATAGCGTCACAAACCCAAAGATGAATATGTATTAATATGTGAAATAGTGGATAATAATCTCAGAGGAAGTCCAGTTAGCTGGAGCTAGCGGTTAGCTGTTAGCTTCGCTGTCGAAGCTGACAGGCTAACGTCTGGTAGCTACATCCAGGAACAGAAACAATACCATTAATTAAAACCTGTAGTAAATATAATTGATCTCCAAATACATTATATAGATTTAATAAAGACATTCGCATTGCGTAGCAAACGTTTACACTACATATTTAGCTGAGAAATGGGACTATTACATGCCTCTTTTGCGTTTCAGGAAATAGACCAAGCCCAATTCTGGTTTAACGTTAGCGTTATTCTCTATTATGTTTGCCGGTTTCCGTCTCAGGAAAGTGCGTCGGCTCTGTACATGTCACCATGTTTACTGTCTAATTGATAATAATATGTAGATATTACTTTTAGATTTGTTTCCTGAATAATAAGTTGTAGGCCTCTCAAACTAGCATAGGTGGTTTGTTTCAGTTTTAATCCTACAACAAACAAGACTTGATTTTCACCAGTCACACACATTATTCTGACACAGGATACAGGACCTGGCTCAAATGTAAACACAAGTTATGAATGAGTGTTTCCGTGTCTTGCATTGCTATTTATAATGGATCATGTAAGTGGTAACTGGCAGTTCATAAGCTATGCACTTTCATAGTAAGACACAGAGCATTGTATTTACTCATTGCAATAATATGTTATGAATTTAACTAAGTCATTTGTTGTGTATGTTTTTGTTTTATCCCTTTAGGTTTTCTCACCTATCTCATAGGACGTGTGTGAACACAGATATAGCATTGAACTACTCTCAGTGCGCTGGTTACCATTTCTTAAACCACATTCACCCTCTTCAGTTCAGCACTGAAACCCCCTTCATCTGCTGAGAGCTGAATCGTTATATGCGAAGTGGAAGGATGACGGAGGCGTGGCAGCAACAGCAGCAGCAACATGCAGTGGCTCCACCTTCGGTTGTGCACACGCTCCCCCAGGGAACTGACAACCCTCTGGGCTGCACTGTGTACGGAGTCGTCCTGCAGCCAGATGCTTCCCTTCAGCAGCCCCAGCACGGCCAGCAGCTCTCTGTTCAAACCCAGCAGCCCTCCTTACAGGTAGGGGGCGAGAGAGGGCACAAGTGTGGAGCCTGTGGCCATGACATCTCTCATCTGGCCAATCCTCATGAGCACCAATGCATGGTGAACCAAGACCGATCCTTCCAGTGTACCCAGTGTATGAAGATCTTCAGCCAGGCGACAGACCTGCTGGAGCATCAGTGTGTGCAGGTGGAGCAGAAGCCTTTTGTGTGTGGTGTGTGCAAGATGGGCTTCTCTCTGCTCACCTCGCTGGCCCAGCATCACAACTCGCACGGCAATGGAAACAACCCAATGAAATGCTCCATCTGTGAAAAAACATACCGGCCGGGTTCTGGAAACGTCACCCCAACCTCGTCAGCTGCCAACCCCCAGCAGCCCTCCACTGGTGAGACGTCCAGTGGCGGTGCAGCGATCAGTGCCTCGTCTCCTCCTTCGTTTGAGGCCTCTGCACCAGACCGACCATACAAGTGCTCAGTGTGCCATAAGTCCTTCCGGCATTTGTCTGAGCTGACCCGCCATGAAAGAGTGCACACTGGTGAAAAGCCATACAAATGTGACACTTGCGATAAAAGCTTCAGCCAGTCTTCGCATCTGGCACACCACCAGCGTACACACAGCTCCGAGCGGCCGTATAAATGTGCCGTGTGCGAGAAGAGCTTTAAGCACCGCTCTCACCTTGTGCGGCACATGTACGCTCATTCAGGCGAGCACCTCTTCAAGTGCAATTTGTGTGAGATGCACTTTAAGGAGTCGTCCGAGCTCCTGCACCATCAGTGCCAGCCGGAAGGGGAGAGACCTTTCCGCTGCGGTTCTTGTGGAAAGAGCTTCAAGCGCCCGTCTGACCTGCGGCAGCATGAACGTACGCACTCAGAGGAGCGACCTTTCCAGTGCGAGGAGTGCCAGATGAGCTTCAAACAGCAGTACGCTCTCGTACGCCACCGACGCACTCACAAAAATCCAGCGGATCGCCCATTCAAGTGTAACCTCTGTGATAAGGGGTTCCTTCAGCCATCCCACCTGCTTTACCACCAACAGGTTCACGGTATGGAAAGTCTGTTTAAGTGTGCGTCCTGCCAGAAGTCTTTCAGCCAATCGGGAGAACTGCTGAGGCACAAATGTGGTGGTGAGGTGGAGAAGCCCTACAAGTGCGACGTGTGTGGCAAAGGTTACAAAAAGAATTCGACGCTGCAGCGCCACCAAAACTCTCACTGCACAGAGAAGCCGCTGAAATGCTCCCTGTGTGACAAGCGCTTTGTGTCGTCCTCCGAGTTTGTTCAGCACCGCTGCGACCCGACCCGCGAGAAGCCGCTAAAATGTCCCGACTGTGAAAAGCGCTTTAGGTACTCGTCCGAGCTGCAACGCCACCGCCGGGTTCACACCGGGGAGAAGCCTTTCAAGTGCGCCAGCTGCGACAAGAGCTTCAAGCAGCGCGAGCACCTGGCTAAGCACCAGAGCGTGCACTCGCGGGAGACACAGTTTAAGTGTGTGTGGTGCGGAGAGCGTTTTGTTGACCTCACGGCTCTGCAGGAGCACACAGTCCAGCACACTGCTGAGGGGGAGAGTTTCCCTGAAGCACAATGCATCCCATGAACTGAATTGCTCTTCAGTCCTGGGCAGCAAACGTGACAGTCACCCTCAAAGCAACTTGTGCCAGCCTCCGCTCCCCCATTTGTAGTTTAAAACATGCACCCATTAATTATGTTTAATGATTTTTTTTGCATCATGACTGAATTCATCCTCATCCTTTCGTTGAGTAAATGGCAAAACACCCTCAATCAACCGAGGCAATTAGGATCCCTCGTCTTATTTTGGAACACATGGAAAGAAACGGAACGAAAAAGGCGTAATAACGTAGGAAGATCTTGGTTTTGTTTAGTGCTGAGTGTGGGACCTTATTCTGTGGTTGCATGTGATCGTCTGTTTTGTAACTGTTGATTCTGTTGTTGAGAAAGATGGAAAGAACTTCCAGACAGTTGTCAGATGTGTTTGTGTGTGCTCACGTGTAAGCTCCTCTGAAATCCATGTGCCTTTTTTTACCCATCACTTAATTTTGTGTTTTTGTTAACCTCATGTCGAGTTTAGCCGATAAACCCTCCCATTCGTATACAGCGGCTGGCTTGTGCAGCAGTATCTTTTCACATACTAGATCTTAGGTAGTATCATCTGTTTGTGCATGAATATTTATCACACCTTAATATCACTGTTGTATTATAGTTTTGGTTTATTTAGGAAAACATCCTAAGAAGAAAAAAAAGTGGATTTGTGAAAATGTATAGCCCGTGTCCTATGAAATCTGTGTTGTTGCATCTTTGTATTAAAACAAATGACATCTAGGTAACTAACCCATACCTTTCATGTCATACAAACACTTGACATGTGCAATAGAACATGCACAATGTAATATTTATGACTACTGATTCATGGCATAGTCTACTCTGTTATATTATAGATTGCGTGTATAAGCTTATGTAAACATTGAAAACTGTATAGTGCTTATGTTACCTGCTTTTGTATTCACTATGAATGAGCTTTTAGTTTCAGTTCCAGATGGATTATCACAAGGTTTAATCTGACAAGATTTTTAAGCATTATATTGCTCTCTTGCCACAAACTAGTTGCATTAGTTACTGTGCGATAGATCTTAACAAAAGTAATATTATTTTTTATGTTTTTGAAGAATTGGCCTTGTAACATTCTCATGGGATCCTAGCCTCGTCCTGGTCCAGACCGGACGTTCAGATTAATCCGAGTAGCCTCAAAGTTACGATTCATGTGTTGGTTTATGTCGGGCTTAAAGTAAAACATTTGCGTACTTTAGTTTACTGTGTGGATTCCTATATTCACAAGCTTTGCAGTATATTTAAAAGAAGGTTTTTGGAGTTTAAAAATCATGGGGAAAGGGAATTACAGCGGGGTGGGATGGGACTGTGTGGTTGTGCCATGGTTGAAGTCCTGGTGAGTCTGCTTCAAAACCTCCTGTTGGAGGTGAACGAGTGTAAAGAAGCGTTGGATTTACACATGGATATCAATATAGACTCCTGTTCATACTGTATACAGACAATTAAAATAAACCACCCTTATGAAAATAAAGGTGTACATTGTTTTCATCACAGCTAAGTCTACAACATGTATTTTGTCAATTCAAATCAGAGCTGCCTATTTTCATTATTTATTATGAATCATTTTCAATTTTTTTATACACTATTATCTTGTCAATCTTTTAGTCCATAAAATGTCAGAAAACTGTGAAAATGCCTGATAATCATTTACCGTAGTCCAAGATGATGTCTTCAAATGTCTTATTTTGTCCCAGCAACAGTCAAAAACCCAAAAGATTCATTTCACAATCATATAAATCAGAGAAAAGCATCAAATAAAAACCTGGAATTAGCAAGTGTTTAAAGTTTGAAAAACTATTGATTATCAAAATAGTTGCACATTATTCAATTATTTAAAATGCCACAGACTTGGTTGATAAATGTGGATTAATTGTAAATACCATTATAACATAAAATGTTAAATAGTATTTGTGAGTTTATCACCAGGGATAGGATTCTTACAATGAAGTTCTAATTGCATTTTTTAATCACAAATTCTTGCTAAAGATGAGATGGTCCAAAACTTTAAACTGGCTGTGCAGGTATTCTCCAGAAAAGATGTCAAGAATTATTTGATAATTCATTTTAAAAAGACACTTACATGGTTGAAACACCAATGCACACACAAAACATCAAGGATAACACACTGTCTTAATAGTTAAATAATAAATGCAAACAATTAATTTATCACAATTTACCCCTCCACATTAAGAGCAACTGTTTCGTTTGTGAAAATTGTGGAATCCAAAAAGGACATTAGGATAATATGGAGCGAATATTTATTTGAAATATACATATACTATAGTATTTGTGCGCTTTATTGTTTTTCATGAGTATTAGGGATAAGATATATTAAATTCTACAAAGTTAAGCGAGATTTTCAGGACTAGCTATAAAATCTAGCTATATAAAAAAAGCCACATTGCAAATCATTTCAGTGTGTGGTGGCCAAAGCTTCCCAAATGAAAATAAATGTAAATAATTATAAACTCGTGCGAAAACTTTATTGAAAGAAATGAAAAGAGAGATTGGTGAATCCACTTACTGTATCCAAAACAACATTTTGGCCGGTCTTTTGTTCTTTTTTATGTTCGCAGTTATTATTTTCAGTAAATTTTTTTCCCTCTCCTTATTGAAAAACAAATGTACAAACAACATGGCAGGTCGAACACAACAGGACATGTATTTCATTTTATTTGTAACCTTTTTTTTATATTTTCGGGTCACTGAGCCTCTTGATTCACATCCGGGTGATGTTTACCGCAAAAGGGAAGAGCATCCTGGTTCTGCTAACGAACCGCTGCTAAATGTACCTCCACCACCCATCTGATGAAATTAATATATCGCCAATACTGCTGATATATACACACGTTATCAATAACTTCAAACCTGGAGGTGTTGCATCAGCTGCACGGGGAGCAACGTACCGCTAACGAGGTGCTAACGAGCTAACGTTCATGTCGGGCGGACTTCCTCTGAGCTCGGATATTTCTACGACGAGGTTAGCCGGCTAACTTTAGCCCCCGTTATTGATTTCACATTTTCTCAAAGGTCGACACTAATAAATAGTTTTTAGCCTATAAATGTTTATTGTACCGTGCGAACGGTTACTCTGTATAGGAGTATGTATTTCTGCATTCAAGGATTACATTTTGTGATTTTAATGTTTTGCTAAGTAAGCTAGCCTAGGTCACCGTAACTAGCTAGTTAGCGTTAGATGAAATTATCGTAAAGGATGCTAGTCCTCACAGATTGGTTTGAATGTTAAGATAATTCTGCAGAAACCAGCAAGAATAATGTCAACTAATCCCTCATTTAAGTGTAAATAGTAGCTATGTGGCCGGTGAAAAAGGCCCCGGAGAGCCTGTGTCGTGACGGGCTCCACACACGGTTTTGGGGTCTTACGTTAACGTTAGTTATATTTAAAGGGTTTGGGGGGTAACTAGCTTTGACAGAGTATTAGACAGGGTATTAGACAGGACACCGTAGAGTCTCCGTGTTCATAAAGTTCAGGTTTGACAAGTCTAAATACAGTGTTTTTATTTAGGCTTGGCCTGTTGTAAAGGTGTCCGGATAGATAAAATGCAGTGAAATTCCACTTTAGTCGTTTTTTTAACAGAAAGATTAAAGGTTTTCTAACCTGAAACTGGGTTTTAAACAGTTTCTGCTGCATTTATGTTAATCTGGTGCAGTGGTGTCTGGTCCACACCTGGTCTGTTGTGACCTGGATGGACAAACTGCAGTGAAATGGCCTCAAAAGGATATTTTAAACACTCTCATCGACCCTAATTGTTAACTTGTCCAGGTTTGACAAGAACAATCGGCCCTTTAGTCTCTTTTTACATGTAGAATGAATCCCAAATCTGAAACTTGGTATACGTTTCTGTGTTTATATAGTTCAGGTTTGACGAGTCTAAATTGGGATATTTCTTTGGTTTCCCCGTTTTCCCTATTTTCCAAAATAGAATAAAAGTATTCTAACCTGAAACTGGGTCTTCATATGGATCTGGTCCACATGTGACAAATAGTCACTAAATACAGTGGTATTTGATCTGGATGCAGAAAATGCAGTGAAATGGACATTAAATAAAGGTTACAAATAATAAAATGAAAATAATAATAATAAAAAAAAATAATAATATATATATATATATATATATATATATTAAAAAAAAGGGTTTTAAACAGTCTGTGGATTGTAATTGTTAACATTGTCCAGGTTCGACAAGTTTGAATACAGTTTTTTTTTTTTTTTAAAAATGTATCTAGGTCAAGTCAAATATTGTCTGGATGGAGAAAACGCTCTTCACAAATAATAATAACTATCACAAACATCTGAAACTGGGTTTGATTTTCCATCTTAATATAATCCAGGTTTAATAAATTAAATACATTGATTTTTTGTTTTGTTTGATCACAAATCTGAAACTGTTTTTAAACCATGTTCAGAGTCTCCATATTTACCAAGTCCATGTTTGAAAAGTTTAGAGGGGTTTTTAAATTAAAGTCAAATGTGGTCTGGATGGAGAAAAAAACAGTGATATTGACCCTTTTTCTGTTATCTGATAAAGGGATTATGATGGATAAAGGGATTATGATAAAATGGCCTGTGGGCAAGGGGAAGTTGTCTTCTCACAAGAGTACAACATTTCACTGTCACACACTGGCAGTTTGTTCCTGTTTAGGTTTGACAAGTTTAAGTGCAGTGGTTTTTCAGGTTGACCTGGTCCAATGTGGGCCTGATGGCGAAAAAGCAATAAACAGATGTCAGTTCCACAAATCCTACTCTGGGGTTTTAAACAGTCTGTAGACTCTCCATATGAATCTAGTCCAGGTTTAACAAGTCTAAGGACAATGGGTTTTGGTCTACACCTGCTCTGATGTGGTCTGGAGCTGAGAAAATGTTGTAAAATCTCTTTTTTTTTCTGTTTGAACAAATCCCAAATTGGGTTTCAATTAGTAGAAATTTAATCGGCAACTATTATGATAATCGATTAATGGTTTTAGTCAGTTTCTACTGTTTCCGATTCACAAATGTGAGGAATTGATTATTTTCTTTGTCATGTGTGAAAGTAGATTAAATATATTTGGGTTTTGTGACTGATGCTTCAATATAATCAGCAGTTTCAATACATCATCTATCTCAGCCTGCTTGAAATTCTATCAGTTTTTAATTTCAACATTTTATAGACCAAACTATTCATGGAGAAAATACAAATTTTTTGAATTGTTAGTTGCAGCCCTACACACAAGAAATATTATTTCCCAAGTTTGGCTGTAACTCCCAAATCATTGTTACCTGCACGTCTGTCCTCTGCCTCAGCCTCTTCTCCCTCTTCTCCTCGGTCTTTCTGCAGCTGGCGGCTCTTCATCCCATCCTGTCCAACATCCTGCTCAGGGGCTTCACACACTCTGTCATCGTAGCTTTGTCAGTCTGCACCACAGCTGCGTCAGACCGGCCTGACGCCTTTCATCAGAGGGCGCAAGCAGCCAAAGCCGATGGTAAGCAAAGCACGGGGATCTTCTTAGAGCCACATATTCTGGAGAGTCGCTGCGCTGCCTTCCAGTATCGAGCCAAGAAGCATTCAGAGGGAGGTGAAGGTCCTCGACACGGAGCCGCAAAGCTAGCTATGCCCGGATCCACGCCGGCCAGCAGCAAGGCTCGGGTGTACACCGATGTCAACACACAGAAGAACAGAGAGTATTGGGACTATGATGCGCATGTGCCAAACTGGAGGTAAAGTTACATGTTGCAGTGTTTTACTATTTATTGTCTCTTTCTGTACAGTTTTTTTTTTTTATTTGTTAAACTCAACACAAAACGTAGCACACAAAATGAAAACATCTGTATGATATTAGATCACACATCAATCGGTAGGTTTATCAGAGCATCACATTGTATATGTTCATTACTGAATTTAATATAGTCTTTCTGGAAAAAAATCTTTCAAATCACCAAGTATGTATCAGTAATTTCCCTAAGATTATACCAATAGCAATGTATAGAGGAATCAGTATTTCATGTGGAATAAAAATGACTTGTATGAGTCTGATTTGCATTCATGGAGGTCAAATGATGATTGTTATTCCACTTTACTGCATGAGTTTCTGCTCGGTGTCAACCACAAAGTTTGTTTTTATTCAAGACACCAAACATTAGATTTTAACATCACTTAAGTAAGTTTAATCAGGTAAAATACAGAAAGTTACAGTAATACTGGAGTTCATATAATATTAAGGCACAGTTTACATTATAGTTTGTTGAAATTAGTCTCAGCAGGTTAATGTTAAAGTTTTAATAATCATTAAAGTGTTTTATTAAACAGCTCGTCTCAGCTCCTCAATTGTGAGGATTAGATTTTTCCCTGTTTTTATATTATTGTATATTAAAGCGTTTTTTTTGTGTTAACCTGTTTTTGGACAGATGTGAAGAAGCGATATGAAGAGATCATCTTGTGCTCTGGGAACCTGTGATTGTCTGACATTTTACCAAAAAACGAAGAAATAATTGAGAGAATAATAAATATAATTTGTTGCAGTCTTATTATTTTGTGAGGCATTGATTCCCAGAGGGGATTTTCTTTAAGGCAGCAACTAATTATTATTTCCATTATCGACACATTATTTTTATGATTCAATTATTATTATTTTTGTCCGAAAATATAGAAAAATACCCATTTTAACTTCCCAGAGCCCAAGGTGATGTCTACAAATGTCTTGTTTTGTCCGACCAACGCTAAAGATATTAGGTTTACAATCATTTTACAAGAGACAAAAGCAGCAAATCATCATATTGAAGAAGCTGGAATCAGAGAATGTTTTGTGTTTTTGGCTTCATAAATGTCTTGATTAGTAATTAACTATAAAAGTAGTTTATTTATAGTGCAAAATGTTTGCACTAGTCTTCTGACCAAGGAGATTGCTGGTCATGATCAAATGTGTCTGAAGATTTCCTTTGTTTAATTTCTGCTAAATGTTTCCACTCTTTCTCAGCAATCAAGACAACTATCAGTTGGTGCGTAAACTGGGTCGAGGGAAGTACAGTGAAGTATTTGAGGCCATAAATGTGACAAACAATGAGAAAGTGGTGGTGAAAATCCTCAAGGTGAGCCTTAAACTTCTTTTGTTGCTTTTTTTTCCTTCCTTTTTTATGTGAGATTTCCTATCTTTTTTTCCACCTGACAGAGATCTCCACGGCTCAGTGGTGACTCTACATTTATTTTTCTCTCAAAGCTGCTTGAACTGGATATACTGTTTAAACTCTGTTGTTAAAAGTGCAGTTTTGCACTCATTATTAGGATTCGCACCAAGATTCTCTCAGCTGGTGGTGCTCCCACTCACAGCAGATGGCTTTTTTTTTTTTTTTGTAGAAAAGTTACAGCCGTCCATCGAAATCTTGTCAAATTTGATTGTGTTCAGAATATTTCTCCAGTATAAATATCCTCTTACCAGCACATCATTCTTCTGTGACAACTGAGAAGGTAGATGGTGCTGTCCAAGACACACTGCTGTCTGTAAACGGTACCTTCGGTGTTTTTCAACCTAGACACTATTTTACAATGTTTTTGTGTCCAAGTGACTAATGGGGCCAACAATTTTTGAAAATGGTCCCGTATTGGGCGAGAGCGCTGCAGCCGGCAGCAACAAAACAGGCTTCAATGTATCCTCCGGGCAACTCTGCAGTGTCATTGTACGGCCACTAAAAGTGATGTTTGTGCCATTGACGGGCTCAGATTCTTATTTGAAGTGTCTGACAACATTATGGAAAGGACTGAGAAATACAGTGTTTTTGATCCTGTCTGTTTGTCATTGCGTCTAACCAAGTCTCGCTGAAGGGGAAGTCTCGTTCTGAAATTTAGTGAGAGATGACTTGTTCCCGGAAGACAACAGTGGAAGCGTGAGTGAGAGTTGGAAAGAGGAGTGCTGGGAAGAGTTTGTTGTGTTGAGTACAGAAAGTGTAGTTTAGAATGATGTAAAACATTTTTAATGTCATGGCTGAACATTTAGCTGATTTCTGATGTGTGGATGAGGCTTGACCGGCTCACAAGATTTCAGAATGAGACTTCTCCTTGAGTCTGGGTTAGACACAAAAATAAACAGAGGAAAATGTTTTATTTCTCTGAAGGGTTCTTTCCATAATGATGTCAGACACTTGTACCAACTACCTGATCCTGTGAGTGGCAAAAACAAGAACTTTTAGTACATTGATGATGTGTTATTGCTCGATTACGTTGCAGCCTGTTTTGCGGGTGCTGCAATGTAATGGCCCTTTAATGTTCTCAAAGTCAACGTCACCCTTTGGCGACATCTGCTGGTCAAATGTCCCCCTACAGTTCCGTGTGTATGAAACACAAATGATTTTGTTTTTATTTCACACTACTCCAACTCATCAGAATCTCACTGAATGTGTCTTTATGTTTTTATCTTTTAACACGCCAACATGTGGCAATTTTCATTTACTGTTTATTTATTTTTCATTAGATACTGTCACACTGTCACTGTCTATGTTGTATTTTTTAACTATGTTGTTTATTTAGTACACACGTCACCTATTTCATGTCTGTCCGTCCTGGGAGAGGGATCCCTCCTCAGTTGCTCTCCCTGAGGTTTCTTCCATGTTTCCCCTTTAAATTGTGGGGGGGTTTCTTTTAGGGAGTTTTTCCTTGTGCGGTGCGAGGGTCTAAGGACAGGGTGTCGTAGCCTGTACAGTCTGTAAAGCCCATGGAGACAAATGTGTAATTTGTGATATTGGGCTGTATAAATGAACTTTATTTGATTTAAATATTGACATTAGGCTATCTGCAGGAATCGGAGACTTCATATCAGCCTAAACTTGTTTGAGTCAGGGTTGTTTTAAAGTATGACACAATGTATTTGACAGGAAGTTGGAAGTAGTCAGTGTCACATTTCAGTGCACTATTACAACAGAGACCTTTGAAAAGTTTCTAAGCATTTTTTAAATTTATCATTTGGACCAGGTTGCCGCTGTATGAATGTATTATCGAACTTAATAAAATACACTGAGTTGTCAGTTTATTAAGCCCACTTAGCTTATGCAGTCTAATGCAACAGTCCTGCAATTAATCCTGCGTTCATGAAGGTTTGTTTTTTTGCTCAAACTGTTTCACTAAAGTGTTGATTCAACTTTATGATCACTTTGGAGGCTTCTGTTTGTTTGTTTTTGTCCACAAAAAGCTTCTCAAAGATGCGTTTGGGTATCAAAAGATTGGTTCTCAATGCAGTACTTTGAATTTTTTTTAATTTTAATAAGTTATATTGAATGTGTGTCATTATTTTTGAACCACTCGTTTCTTTTACAGCCCGTCAAGAAGAAGAAGATCAAACGGGAAATAAAAATTCTTGAGAACCTGCGTGGAGGAACCAACATCATCCGCCTGGTGGACACGGTCAAAGACCCGGTGGTGAGTTTGAATCCGGCCGTCACTTTGCTGCATGTTGGCACGCCAGCAGTGATAATCCAGTCATGCGAATAACTGTGTGTGTGTGAGTGATAATGATCTCCACCTACCTGCTGCTCTTCTCAGTTAAGCCTTGTGTTGTCCTCTCTTTGCAGTCCAGAACACCAGCGCTTGTCTTTGAGTGCATCAATAACACAGATTTTAAGGTACTTAAGTTTGGCCGACATCATACGTGCAGAACTACCATTGATATCCATAATTAATAACATGCACAATAACCCTCCAGTTAACGTTATGTGTATAGACGCAAGTTGAGCTGCTGACGACATGTTATTTATGATTTTATGAACTTCATGTTGTTCCACAGGAGCTTTACCAGAAGCTGACAGACTATGATATCCGTTTCTACATGTATGAGCTGCTCAAGGTAAAATAAATAAATAAAAAATCTTGCTTACATCGCCAATAATCTAACTTGTACAATAACTCATTTATGTATTAAAGCATGTTCATTTACCAAAGTGTGACAATTTAAATTGTAGGGTCATCTTCAGTGATTGTTTCTGAAAAGTGAAGATTTGCATTTTTTCCTTTTTTTTTTTTTTTTTTTTTTTTTGTTAATTGATTATCTTTCAGTTTTGCGCTGTTTGTATAAAAAAATATAAGTAATTTGAAGATGTGATTTTAGGCTTTTAATTATATTCTGACATTTTTATACAATATATGATTAATCAAGTAAAAAAAGGGATTTATCGATAATAAAAAATAATCTGCAGAGTTTGATCCTTGTTGACTTTATGAGACCTGCCTTTGTGCAGAAAATGAGAAGAGGAAGGAGCACCAGTGATGCACACTGGGAGGAAGGAGCAGCAGATGATGGTTATAGACTGGCTGCAGTGTTGAATATGTGTGTCCGTCTCTTCTTTAAGGCTCTGGACTACTGTCACAGTATGGGGATCATGCACCGGGACGTGAAGCCCCACAACGTGATGATCGACCACCAGATGAGAAAGGTACTGGTTACTTCATCTTTACATAATTCAGGATTAAATCCTACAATATAGATTTTTAGTTTCTACTTTTTTATTTAGAAAAGTTGATCGATCAAGATCTGAAATGTAATAATATAAAATAAAATCGATCTATCATACTTCGCACCAGGCTGCGGCTGAAACGGTGACATATGAATGTCTGTTATTTTACATTCTGCTGTATTTTTATGGTCATTTTCAACCTTAATACATTGTAGGAATAAGTTGTTACTTTGACAAGGTAATTGGTCAGTGACATGTGAAGTCCAAAACAGTTGATGTTGTAGTTTATCTAAAGCTGAGTTTTATACACGATGTATGTCTCAAATATGTTAATTTAATAAAGAAGTTCTTGTTTTAGCTCATGTGTTTTGAGTAAAACAGAGGAACAAATTACTGATGACCAAACACTAATTGAAATGAAAAGAATGTCTTTGTAATGTAAACCATATTAAAGAGTATTATCTCTCTGTGTTACAGCTGCGTCTTATAGATTGGGGGTTGGCAGAATTTTACCATCCTGCTCAGGAATACAACGTCAGGGTGGCCTCTCGCTATTTCAAAGGCCCTGAGCTGCTAGTGGACTATCAGGTACCTGCTGTTACAGATATTTACTCTGATTATGTGGGGGACAAAACACACTTCCTTTACAGTAATTACAATCGAACAATTTAAATCATTTTTGTGTGTGATTTACTCTCCCCCCCTGTAGATGTATGACTATAGTTTGGACATGTGGAGTCTAGGCTGCATGTTGGCCAGCATGATCTTTCTGAAGGAACCGTTTTTTCATGGCCAGGACAACTACGACCAGGTAACGTGTTGGATCAAGATTCGTATCTCATAAAGATTAGGATCTTCAAAAATGACAATGTTACCTTTAGTTGAAATCAAGAACTAAAGATTGGGACAGAAATGTATTTGTACTTGATAATGTATCCCCAGCATGTAACTAATGAATTAAATGTGCGTGCATGTTTTTCCCCAGCTGGTCCGCATTGCTAAAGTTCTCGGCACCGATGAGCTCTTCGGTTACCTGCACAAATATCACATAGAACTGGACACTCGCTTCAAAGACCTGCTGGGACAGTGAGTATCATTCAAATGTCTTCAAAACAGTCGAAACGTTGACATGCTGACTCCGTTAATGACTCGGGCAGAACAGGACATGCTTTTGTTAAGTAGCAGGTTTTTCCTGACGGACTTCATCAAGCTGGTGATTTGAAAGTGAAACTGACAAAATCTGTTAGTGTGGAGTTTAAAAGACGATGTGAACAGGACTGCAGTGGAAATGTAATCTTTGTCACTATTCTTCTGTTCAATTTTACATTTTAAACCAAAATACTTTTTGAGTTCCGTCATTTGATCCACTGTAAATATAACAATGATATCAATGATGGCTGAATTCCATTTAGCTGCTTCAGATTCAGGGTCCTGATATTGTGCATGCTGGCTCACTGTCGTGACTTGCAGGGACACTGGAATAGAACAGAGCCATTGGTCATCTAATTAGTAACACCTGTGCTTTTGCTTTAATCAATAATCTGTTCTGTAAATAATAATAATAAACAGTATTCATAAGCAGATAAGATTGTTGTTTTGTATGATTTCAGGAAACATTTGCTCTTGCAGGAATATTATATTCATGTCCAACCTGCTTTGAACGTTAGATTGTCACCATAAGCGTAGATGAGCTATGTCTATGCCTATGCTATGCACATTAAATGAAGAGTAAGTTCAGTCATGTTAAATGCTTTGTGTCCAGGCAAACGAGGAAGCGTTGGGAGCAGTTCATCCAGTCAGAGAACCAGCACCTGGTGAGTCCGGAGGCTCTGGACCTGCTGGACAAGCTGCTGCGCTACGACCACCAGCAGAGGCTGACTGCAGCCGAGGCCATGCAGCACCCATACTTCTGTAAGTAAACACACTAACGCTGTGTGCATGTCTACCAAACCCCTGCCAACATGGCTGCATTTAACTTGACTTATTAAATATGGTACAGGTAGTTACTTCTACTGCTAATGACAGTGTTGCATGAATATTGTATTGATGTTTTCTCACTAATGTAACCAGTTTATTACAAATTATTATAAGACCTCATAATTGGAACAAGAAAGCTAAAACAATAGCATGTTTAGCCTTTTTAACTGCCAAGATGGTGATTTCGTAACATTGAATTGTAGGGTTTGTAAGCCTGATAGATTTTCAGTGGATTTATTAGTAACTTCAATTTTTAAACATCCTTGGTGTGAAAAGAATATGGTGCGTACGTGTGATGAGTTTGAGCAGCGACTTCGCTCCGTTCCTCAAGCTCTCTTCTTATTGTCTAATAAACTCTCAAAATGTCAATAAAAAAAATATTCTTATAATACTGTATTTGCTTAATTTACCTGAGACCTGTTTTCCTAGTTGTGTTTAGTGTTAAATTTTAAATGCGTGTTTGTCCCTCAGATCCTGTGGTGAAGGAACAGGCAAATGCCAATACAGACGGCACAAAGGCCATAAGCAGCTCCAATGCAACATGATAACCAGAGAGCAGGTACTGCACACACCATACACAGTTTGTCTTAAACATGTATGGAGATATACACTCAGTTGCAAGTTTATTAGGTAAACCTAGATAAAAGTAATCGTATATTAATCCTATTTTCTAGAAGGTTTTAATGTTTAGTTTTTATTTAAACTGTTTGATGGAATTTGAATTGTATTGCATTATACTGAAAGGCATTTCTATTATTTTGTCCACCCCATTTATATCAGAGGGTAGACTTTAGAGAAACAGCTCTCTGTTAAGTGCAATGCACTTCTTAAAGTTATTATGCAATTATAAAATCTATCCGTGCCTGACCTCTGGTCTGTTTTTTTTTTTGTTTTGTTCCTCTTTCGTCCAATCAGGAAGAATCTTTGTTACCTCAACTTGTGACCTTTTCGTGGCAGAAACCTCTGCCTCCACATCAACAGCCATACTGGAGCAAGATGTCAATTTTGCAGCATACACAAACACGCACGGATTAAACTTCTCCCAACAAAGCCCGGGGGGAATCTGAGCTGCTTGGTCCGAGTCACAGATAAATCAGATCTGAAATCAGATTTGACCCCCTTCCCCTCCCCTCCCCTCCCTCCTGCCTCCTGCCTCCCGCCTCCCAACCCGTTTTTAAAATGAGCAAAGTGACTGTTGTTGGATCAGTATCAAGCCAGTGTTGTGCTGTAAAGACGTTTGTCCGTCATTACGATGCTGTGGTGACCTGAGATCCAGTTTTAGCACTGAGTGGCATGGAGGCTCTTTTCTGCTACGGATAGAACAAAAGCTATATTGAAAGAGAATAAACCATTTTTATTTAAAGACACTTGTGTTGGACTTTCATTGACTCAGAAGAGGTGCAATCCTACCTTTTTCTGTTATCAAATGGCCGTAGCTACAGTCCAGAGAGCAATGGTGGAATATAACTCTGTACACTTACTCAAGTACTTTAGTACTTATCTGAGGTACTTTACTTGAGTATTTACTTTTCATGCCACTTTCTGCTTTTACTCCAATACAATTCAGAGGGAAATATTTGTACTTTTTACTTGACTACATTTGTCTGACAGCTTTACAAATTAAATAAGATTTTTGCACACAGACCATATGTAGACTTTATAAAACAAGATGTTTTGTTATAAATTAAACTACCCAATAGTTTATACAAGTGTAGCTGAAATTACCAATTAGTCGATTGACAGAAAATTAATTGGCTATTGACTATTATATACTAATATATATATATATATATATACATTTTTCATGTAAAACGTTTTATAGTTCTAGATTTGCTGCTTTTTTCTAAATAATTAATAAATGTGTAGTAATGTAGAGGTTTGAACAAAACATTGTGAACGTGTCACTTCGAGCTCTGGGTAATTGTGATGGCATTTCTCACTATTTTTACAAACCAAACATTTAGCAGATTTACATTAATGCATGAGTAATAAGCTGATAATACAACATGTTTTTCTGTCAGACTGTAGAGGGACGTTGCCAGTGGTGGAAGAATTCAGATATTATTTACTTAAGTAAAAGTTGCAATACTACAGTTCAAAAATACTAATTTTGCAGGACGTGTAACTAAGTACACAAGTATTACTGGTAAAATGTACTTAAAGTATCCAAAGTAAAAGTACTCATTATGGAACTCACAAGGTCCTATGCACACAAACATTTTCCAGGTGAATTAAGTTTGTCAGCTGTGTTTGTTTTGATGCTTCATGAAACAGACCAGAGTGCTCATTAAGTGTGTGTACTTTTTAATAAATAAACTGGAACTTCAAGATGATTTCCAGAACATTAAACACTTGTGCAACATTCGTGCGTTACAAATAGGTGCATTGTTTAGGCGAATCCAGGCCGGAGGTTTGAGGTCAGCAGACCACCTGCTCAAATTTAAAACGTACATCTGCTTACCAAATGGCTGAAATTGTAAACACAGCAGAATCAATTTCATGTACATTTTATTCTTCAAATCCAAAGTATTTAAAATGCATCACAGAAGTAGAATTCACATTTTGGTCAAATAGTTTTTGTAAGTTAAAAACTTGGAACTACTGATGCTGTTTAGCCCACATTCTGGTTTTACTCCTGCTCACAGACGGCTTGGCCCAAAATGAATGTCCCGACTGACATCTGCAGTTTTAAGTGTCAAGCACAGTAAGAAGCAGCCCACGAACACACTGCCAGCGACAGCAGATGAGCTCTACACCCATCGAAGGCACACCCACAACACCCCGCTCCCCCCGGCCAGTGAGGAACCACGAGAACAGGCTGCGTCTCAAAAAGTAACAGTTTACACCGCCACTGTGGCTCTGAGCCCTCACGTTAAATGAACAGTGCTGCACCTTGGGAAGGTCCCTCGTTCGCTTTGTGTCGTAAAGTGGCCAATTGACTGTTCGCTATGCCCCGCCCCATAGTTACTGTTGCTATGGGTTACGTTCTCGCACAGCACATACGCAGTTTACAAATGACAACTGTGGAGTTCATACAGAAGTAAAATAATAATAATAATAATAATAATAATACGTCAGCTTCTCACATCCAGCCAGCGACTGTTTGTGTTGCTAACTGAGAAGATGACCGGCTGCATCAGGTTGTAACTAGCTAGCTAACGTTAGCTCCATGAAATGGTTAAACAACAAAAAACGCCGACTCGTTTTAAGAGAATCATGTAAAAAAGGTTCTTAAATGCACTTGATGGCTGCATACATGATATTATGTTAAAGCTCAAAATTAGCATCCTCACCAGTGGATGATCCACGAAGACGTGGAAATAAAGAAATAGCGGTGTTTTTGTACTGCAGAGTAGATCCAGCTAGTATTATAAAGTAGGACACATTCATCGTTATTAGCTTACAAACACGTTTCCACTTTTAGGTCACCAGAAAAGGCTGTCGGGTCAGGATCAGGGCGAACGGATGTGTAAAAGTCTCCAAATCAGAGCCGCTAACGTTAGCATAAAGTCTGCTAGCATCCAGGACCGCCTCCACAGCGGAGAGGTACAGCCCTGCGGAACCTGCACCTACACACACTAACACTTAGTTCATGAGACGCTCCTTGGCTTTGGACGTAAGATAGTTAGCCCTACATGCTAACGTAGAGCTGAGAAACATGTGTAATCGTTTCCTTACCCTTTGTTCTTCTCTTTTTTTGGTTTTGAAAAAGCAAACTCTTTAAAACAAAACGTATCTATCCTACGAGAGCCCCGTGCATGTAGCTTCAACCCAGAGGGTACAGCTTCTAAGCTATGCCAGGACACTCGCTACTCAGGAGGGGTTTAGCAAACTGTCAATAGTCCTTTTTACATTTCCCTCTTTCTCGTCTCTATTCTGGCTTCAGCTACAATCTTCTCATCTAACTTTCTGCAAGAAGAATTGTCCTCTAACGCAGCAAACGAAAGTGTGGCTTCTTGCAGAGGGGGGAGCTCGGGGACGGGGTCACATCACGGTAGCATATTGATATGAAAAGACCACCAAGGACACGACTAAGACGTTAACAACACAGCTTATTATCTTCTTAACACTGATATAAAAAAATTAAAATAAAACCACACACCCTGGGGAATGCTTGAATACTTGACTGAGTCCATTGGCACTTGATATCTTAAAGATTCATGGTCTCAGTTACAACTCCCCTGGGGTTTTGGGAAATGTGTCTGTCCTTGGTGTCCTTTTTTGAAATGCAAACAATCTAAGGCAATAAAAACAATGTAAAATAAAACAGGTATAAAGCTAATACCAGAGACATTCAGTGTGTTCTCTCAAAAGTAAAACAACTTAAATAATTGCATAAATAAAGCATGTGATTATGTTTAAATCTGCACGGGACATGTTAGCAGTGTCCTGTATGGGCGCTGAAAGCAGTGATTATGTATGAGTCTACATATACGTATAATGTTGGTTACATCGTAGAGTTGCAGTATTGAGGTAACTTCATAGTAGGAGTAAAGGCAAGGAGGGGGACATGCATTGGACAAAAGTAAAAATGTAGATAGAGGTGTTATTGTGTACGTCCCTTTTTGTTCGTATCGTTCAAGTTTTACAAATAAAACCCCTCAAATAAAGCATAACACTGATTTGTTTAGTGATATTAAACGCACCACATGTTACAGTCTGTGAACCTCCACGTCTTCTTCTATGATTCAGGTGGTGCGGGGTAGGGGGAGGGGGCTGGGAGGTCAGGGTAACAGGTGTTGCAGCGTTGAATCGTCCAGTTCGTTGACGGAGAGGATGTGATCCAGGTGTTGCAGGTAACGCTCCTGATCTCGCATGAAGTGTGGGATTCTGGTCCGTCGGAGGACGGCCATTTCACGCAACCTCTCCACGTCTTCGAAAGACACCTGAAGAGGAAAAGAAGAAGAAGAAAAAGGTTTATCAGTGGTAACACTGATAGATAACACCTACTGGACAGTGGTGGAACTGAGTACAAGTACTTATAAGTGATGTACTTAAGTACTTATTCAAGGTACTTGAGAATTTCCATCTTATGCAACTTTAAAGCTTCTACACTACATCTGAGGTAAATTGTGTACTTTCAAATTTGTCTGAAAGCTTTAGTTACTTTTCAGATTATAGTTTTTCATTAAACTGAAGGATGAAGTGTTCCTTTATGTGTTGAGTAAATTCTCCCACTTCAGCTAAATGAACTATTTAAATTATTAAATTTAAATCCTCTTGGATCAGCTGGAAAATGCGTCGTCACAGAGCTGAAAACAGGCTGTTTTTCTGAGAAACTCATAAAGAGTTAGTAGTCAGTTTGTATTTTGTTAAAAATACCCCTGAACAAGCAAATAAGACATTTACATGATTTAGTTATTGTTGATATTTTTACAACCTAATTCCCAGAAGTTCTTGCTGCATTTCATCTTTTTGTATTTTTAAGTTAAACTGTGAAACTCTACTTTTAAAATGCGGTATAGAAATAAAGTTTCCTTACTTAACTGCTTATTTTTTGCAAGTTTTGTATTAGAAATAAAGGCTCCTATTATTTGAAGGTATAGACACTGACCTTGCCTAAAGAAGTCAACATCTTGAAGTCGATGGTTCTTCGATGCCGAAGGATTCGGAGGATCCCGTCCAGATAAACCTGATCTTTACTGAAGCAACCTGAGACAGAAACACAACATAGAGGAAGTGTTGAAATATCATCTTTCTGTAAAACAGAGTTATTCTCCAGTATAACTGTGTAACACTGATGGAGAGGACAAGTACAGTTTGTTTTACTCACAAAAATCTATCTAAATTTAGAGAGATTTTCATAATCCAGATGATAAAAAAGAGGAGCAGATTAAAAATACTCAGAAACTCATCCGGGGCGCTGCTATACTCTCCGATTGGTGGGATGTAACCCTAAACTGAAAATATGGACGTAGTCTTCGCGACGTCACCCATAGGTTTCTGAAGAGCCCTTGTGAAGGTCAATGTGGGCGGCTCTGGCCGTCGCCATCTTGGCAATGACGATACCGTCTGGCTAATAAAAAAAATAGGGCAAGAGGTGGAGCATCAGTGGAGTTGAGGTGGGCCTGGGCGACGACGCAGCAGAGCAGACAGCTAGTGGCAACTTGACACTCGGCCACGCCCCTAATAAGGAATAACTTCAAGCCTTAATGTAATTTAAACGGATGAGTTATATAAGAATTCACCCCCTGCACAGTTGTCTTGAATGGAAAAAACATGTTTATTTCTGCTGTAAAGTTGGGCATTTTAACACAGGGGCCCCCATCGAGATTGACTCGCTTTTGGAGCCAGCCTCAAGTGGTCATTTGAGAAACTGCAGTTGGCACTTCTGCATAGCCTTCATATTTCAGCACCAAAAGTTGCCGCTTGGTTGTACAGATCTGGACTGGAAAAAAATTGTGCCAACTTCCCTGCAGGATTTTCTTGTGAAAAAAAAAAAAAGTTTAATTTATTGTCCTAAAAATATGCTAGAATTGAACATGAAGCGACGATGAGTCAGTAACAAACATTATACAATATTTATCTATCATTAAGTATCGTGTGTGTGTGTGTGTGTTCACCTGGCTCCGAGGTGTCCGTCTGTCCCCTCTTGGCTCTCAGGCAGTACTCCCAGCGGATGTCCGGGTCCTGGACGAAGCGAGCGATGTGGCTGAAGAGCCGGCTGAAGCTCATGCTGGTGGCGTGGTACACCGTGTAGTACAGCAGGGCCGCGCGCCACAGGTAGGGCTGTTTCCGTAGCAACACGCTGTGGAGGCTGGCCAGGCCCTCCTCCGTGGGATTGGCCGGTTTGAGGTCGAACAGCTGCCTGCCTTCAGTGGTGCGCCAAAGCTGCAGGTTGTTGTTCACCCCTCGCAGGTAATGTGTACCTGAGGCGACGACACACATCGATAAGTCAATCAAAATGACAACTATGCTTATTTTTATTTGACTTTTTTTCCACCCATTTTATCTCACCATTATATATAAAAATATATATATATATACATATATATACATATTGCCGTCATTGTTTTTGATGTGGGAGCTTTCTTAAATTTTGTTTAAAGTGTTTTTGGATTGTTTTAGTTTAGTTTTTTTTAATGTTGAATGTCTTCTTTGCCTTCTTACATCTTGGGACCATGTTGGAATTAAGTAGTTTAACTTTGACATGTTATCTTTGTATGCAACTGTTAAACCACGAATAAAATGAATCAATTAAAGTTAGTTAGTTCAAATTAGAAACACACTGTCTAAAATCTAATTTTATGTTATAGCTTTAAGATTTCCCTTAAATGGCGAGTAGTAATATTTAATTGAGAAATGAGTACGCACTAAACGTGGCCTTTATACTTAAACCTGGTTTTTGTTTTTTGCTTGTTTTCCGTTCCATTTGTTGGGGAAGTATAAAAGACAAGGCTGCTCGATAGAGAAGCATGGTATTCAAAGAGTTATATATGATGAATGTGTAGGTTTATTGTGTTAATATTTAACGCATTTCATTTAAGTTGATCAGATATGGAGATACTGAGGTTGAGCTTGTTCGTTTCATATGTGGAATAAATGTTTTGTTATTAAGTCGTGGGTCTTTGCTTTGATGATGTTGACAGTGTATGTCGTGTAAATTGAGAAAAACAGCCTAAAAGGTACACAAACTACCCTCTCTTGTGTCTTTTGTCCTGATATTTAAGAAGTAAGAACACACAAAAGGTGGAATTGAGGAAACGTGGGATCCCACCCTCAGAGGATGACACGTAATGCACAGCTGGATCGTGTGCCTGTGGCCTTGAAACTAAACTCTAGTATCACATGATTCCTGTCTTTGTTGGAAAAGACCGGGGAAGAAACAATGAGGGTGTAGAACTACCATCGAGACCTTTCTCCATCTTACTGTGTGTGTGGTTTGCTTCAGAATGAGCATTATAACATCGCAGCGGTTCACATGGCTGCAGACTCCTAACACTGTGTGTGTGTGTGTGTGTGTGTGTGTGTGTGTGTGTGTGTGTGTGTGTGTGTACCGCAAGTGTTGTCAACATCAGAGTGATATCTGAAAAGTATTTTAGTTTTTTTTATTTATGCTTGTATACATAGAGAAATCTGTGTTTCAGAGTTAGTAGTATTTATATAGTTTTTATTTTGTTTTATTCTGGGGTTTTTTTGCCTATAATTTTTAAAGGAATTGCCTGTGTGTTTAAAATATGCTATATAAATAAAACTGCCTCGCCTTGAAATGAGAGGGAAGCATCTGGTTATTCTAACCTAACTGATATTATTTACTCAATGTTATTGGCATGTTTCATCATTTGAGGTTTGTTTTGTTATGTTTGTGAATCTTGATGATTGGCATCATTATTAAACAACATTTATCATGTTTCAGACTGTACTCCATATTAAACAGGTCAGACATTAGCATGCTAATGTTAGCTTTGTCAGTTGCTTCAGTTCAAGGTTAATTAAATGATGCTCGCCGCTCAGACCTCAAAGTTGATGGCCAATGTCTGCCGGATGTGGAAGATGGCCATTTTATCTGCCCAGTGAATTCACCATCGTTTCTGTTGCTGCCGTTTACATTCATCCTGATGCAAATTCAAAAGATGCACCACAGGAATGTCCTGCTGTCTTGTCATGTGTTCGTGTGTAGGAGGAAGGACTAAACTACAACTGCATTTTGTTTGCGCAACCCTGTGTTGCAGAATGACAATAAATGATCCTTGAATCCTTGTTTGTATTGCCATTGTACCACACAGGGTTGGGCAACATAAGAAAAAAATTTTTTTTTTTTTTTTTTTTTTTTTATAATGGTGTACACAACTAGGTGTAAATATTCAGCAATAACTACGTAAGTTTGTGAGGTGCAACCAGTTTTAAACTTAGTTTCCGAAAGCTGAAAAACTAAACTAATGGTTCAGATCAAATGAAATGCTACTGAACCTCAACCCTTATATATATATATATATATATATATATATATATATATATTATACATTTTATATTTTATATATTATACCCAATACATTCACTGAGGAAAGCACTGTTGTGTTGGATGAAGAAATAAACATCGGACTACTTTGTTAATGATGTGTTAATCGGTGTGTGAGCCGCAGCGTACCGATCTCATGTCTCAGCATCCCCTCCAGCCAGTGCTGTCGAGCTCCGGCCAGGTTGATGGTCAGAGTGGGACGACAGCTCTCCACCACCATCACCGCCTGAGACAGCAGCTTGTCAGACAGACGCACCACCACCTGGAGACGCAGACCCCATCATCCTCATCATCAGTGACATTTCCTTCACCCTTTATTTACTTCAGAATTAAAACGTACAAACAGTTTCCACCTCAGGAAAATGGCAACGTCTAGCTGCTGGATGTGGAGCTAGTTTTAACTACTCCGTGTACAGTGAGCTAGTTTAGTCCAGTGGTTTCCGAAGAGTCACCAACACTTGTCAAATAATTACAGTGGAGTAGAAAGTACACTATTTCCCTCTGAGATGTAGTGGAGTGGAAGTAGAAAGTTGCATACAATGGTAAAGTAAAGTACGAGTAGCTTAATGTCTTCAAACACCTTGAAACTTGAGTTTTACTTTACATTTACTCAAGTATTGTATGGTATTTGTATATTACTACAATTCAAAAAAAGGGAAATATTGTCATTTTTACTTTTTTTTTTACCGCTTTAGTTACTAGTTACTTTACAAATCAAGATGTTTGCATGAAAGAAAAATATGATGTTTTGTTAGAAATTAAACAAGCCACCAGTTAATTCAAGACCAGCTGAACGATAAGACGAATAATCAATTAGCCGATCGAGAGAAAATTAATTGGCATCTATAAACAAAATAACAACAATAACAAAAAAAAGAGTTTTTTTGTTTTTTGGGTGTTTTTTATTTGAGCTTTTTCTGCATTTGGTACTTTTACGTTTAAATACTTTAAGTACATTTTGCTCATTATAGTTACTTTTACTTAAGTAACATTTTCAGTGCAGGACTTTTACTTGTAACAGAGTATTTTTACAGTGTGATATTGGTACTTTTACGTAACTAAAGGATCTGAATACTTCTTCCACCTGTGATTTTTTTCTATAAATTGGCATCTTTGAACATGTGACAGAGACTTGTTAAGGAACAGCTAAATTCCTGATTATAAAATAAATTAATTAACGCTGAGCTGTGTTGTTACTTTACCGTTGGACCAAACCGATCCATGACGCATTGAGCTTCTCACTCTTTGAGAAGTTGTTTTAAAGTTGGATTTCCTTTATTGAATTAAAAGTCTGCAGCAGACATTTTGACATCACACAAAAAAAAAAAAAAAAAAAAAATCACAGGTGTGAATAATAAAAAAAATCCCTTAAACTGCTTCAGTTTCAGGTTACACTTCAACACGCCCGCTGTTGTTTGCGACTTGCCTTTGATTGTGCTGCATGCCACTCACCTCTCCCACGCAGCCTTCTTTCTGCAGATATTTGCGTACAGCAACCAAGACTTGACTTCTAGGGAGGACGCTGCCGCCCGTCACCAACTCAAAGTTCTCGTAGGAGCCAAACTTCCTCAGGACACACTCCATGATTCCAACCGCCTGCAGTTAAACAGAAAAGTCATCATCATCATCATCATCATCATCATCATGTGAACTCACAGTTGATCTGTAGATGTTTGGTACTGTACCTGTTCGAGAAAGAGGCCAGAGCCCTCTCGGTACTTCTCCAACACGCTGCTCGGCTCCGGCTGTGCGTACTCAAACTGAGGCTCGTACTTGTAGTCGGACTGGAAGAAAGTTTGCTTCTCCTGCTCCAGGTTCAGAGGCCTGAGAGCAACGAGCAGACAGGGCCTGGAGGCCGTAGGCAGCGCTGAGCCGCCCGCCCCCTTTGGTATGTGTGGCAGGGAGGTGGCAGGTCGCATTTGCCCCTTGCTGGCCCGGAGCCCGAGGGAGTAATTGACCGAGCAGGTGCTCTCGCTCCGGCGCATCCAGCCACCTGCACCCAGGCTGAGGCTGGTCAGGCTGCGAGCCGGGGGCGAGGGGGCAGCCGAACCGCTGCGCCAGGGAGGCTGCACGATCCGCTTCTCTGCCATCTGCTCCTGAAACCCTCGCAGCCGCTGGGGCGTTATCTCCAGGCTGAGGGGGCGGCGGAGCGGAGGTCTGGGCGTGGCCCCACCTTTTGATGATGATGATGGCTTACTCTGTACCGGGCTGCTGTTCGTCTGGGCCGGAAGTCCATTTTGGGACACCTTCTCCTTCTTGGCAACATCGCTCCTTCTGGCCAGCGGTCTGGGCGTCACAGCGGTTTTGGGTGGATCTGCTCGGACATCCGGCTCCATCAGGTCCCTGCTGCTCCCAACACTTTCACCCTCAACCTGATCCATGAAGATTTTAACTGAGTCTAACACCATCACCGAGCCCGCTACGCCTCAGCCTCAACCTCAACCTCTTCTACAGCCCCAACGCTGTGGACAGGACAGACAGATTCATGTAGGCTGCTTATTGTTGTTGGTGGTGTGTTCTTGGGGGCGATGTCCCTCACTGCCAGTGGTGGAAGTTCTGCATTCAAAACATTAGTAAAGTTAAGTAAAAGTATGCAAGTATTATCCAAAAAATGTACTTCATGTATGAAAAGTAAAAGTATTCATTGTGCAGTAAAATGTTCCCTGTCAGTGTTTCACTATTATATATGATGTTTTTGGATTAGTTTTACTGCAGCATTAATGTGTATGTTGCATTTTACTGCTGTAGATGTTTAAGGTTGGGCAAATGTTAACCACTTTCTATATTTATTTAACAGAAATGCAACATATTCTATAAGATCATCATATGTCTGTATCTTTGTCTCCTGTGAGACTCCTGTCCTGTGAGAACCACGTGTCTCTGAAAAGTCAACTTTTCATGAGTTTCATAGAAAAACAGCATGTTTTCAGCTCTGTGACGATTCATTTTCCAAGAGGCATTTTAAATCATTTATCATTTAATGAAGAAGTAGTAGAATTGTCTCACTTCATCCTTTATCCCAATCATAAAAAATCAACATGATCAACAGATACATGGTTTTCACTGGACAGAAGGGGATGAAGAACTGTAATCTGAAAAGTAACTAAAGCTGCCAGACAAATGTAGTGGAGTAAAAAGTACAATATTTGACTCTGAGATGTAGTGGAGTAGAAGTAAAGTACCTCAAATGTGTACTTATGTACAGTACTTTAGTAAATGAACTTCCACCACTGATGCTGCTTATTGTTGCTGGTGGTGTGAAAGAAGAGGAAATGCGGACGATGTCAGTCACTGCTGCTGCTTTAATTAGATTACAGTTGCGATGCATGTCAGTGGACGTGTCACTCAGTGTTTATGAGACACAGATTAACAGGAATCAGACAGTCCATGATGCCTGGGCAGGAACAAAGCTCCCACCATGAATCAGCTCCCATTAAGTATCCAGCTAGTCACTAGTTACATACTAAGCCAACATTTAACATTTTAACATTGTAACTACAACAAATAAAATAAAATAAACACTCAACCGTTTTGAATGTTCCTCACACCATAGCCAATAACTGACACTGATTCATTCTGAAGACAAAACAAATCAGTAACTCGCAAACTCAAACAAATAACGTAACTCACCGAGGAGCAGCGAATCCCTGGACTTCTCTAAAGATGTCAGCTGTTTCATTCACTCATACTGGCTGCAGCTCCTCGCAGACCGGGCGGCGGAAACGGTGTGTTTTTACCGGTGAATGATGATAATGTGGGGATAGCGGTTCAGTGTTGGAACGGGGCCTAAGGCGCCTGCCTGGGCCGGCCAGGAAGCGGCGGTTGTGTTGGAAGATATGACGCGGTACGCCGGGTACGTGTGTACGTCATCACGCTGCCCTTGCGTCTTTACGTACAAGCACGCGTACAACCCGAAAACATGGATTTTTTTTCCCCCAACCTTTTCTCACCACGGACCGGTTTCATGCAAGACACTTCTTCTACAGACCATAACAAAACACACAATAAAGTGCAAAACATATAATTTAATTATTACATATATAAAGTAAATGTGATTATTCCATTTTATATTATGGACTTTATTTATATTATTATTACATTGTAATATAAATAACATAATACATAAAAATGTTTACAATATATATTACCAACACTAAAAGAAAAAAAACGTTTTATTCTTTCTGTGCGGCCCGGTACCAAATGATCCACGGCCCGGTACTGGTCCGCGGCCCGGTGGTTGGGGACCCCTGCCTTAAGTGATAACCAACATTCTACCTAAAATCTTTTTGACACATGGCATGAGATGAGCATGTGTTTTAAAGTTGTGTCCGTCACATTTCAAAAGTACAAGGGTCCACTTCAAATTTGAATCTTTTTTTAAAAAGAAATCTGCAACTGGTAATCCTTATTAATTCTTTGGAAATGAGTTTCTTTGACATTTTGGGAAATAGACCTTTTCATAAATTCAGAATGTGCTTTATCCTTAATAGACACATTTTCCATATCAGGAACTTGTATGTACAGCCCTCCTAATGGCTGCAGACTGTAGATCCTGCCAGTTTTTTTTTATTCAGTGTGCTGAATTTAAGTAAAGCAATTAACAGTGTCAGCGCCTCCTGGAGGTGGGAACTATAGGCACCGCCCTTGATTTTTTTTCCATTCCTACCTCACAGGAAGGAAGGAATTTGTGTCCTTGGCAATTTCACCTCCAGTATCAGCTGAGTCTTGGGTTCCCTGTTCTTTTTAATCTGTATGCTGCATCTGGGAATAATACTGAGGAGCAATAATGTCAAATTCCACTCCTATGCAGATGATACACAAATATACCCCTTCCCCTCACAAAGTCAGAAGCCATTTTTATTGGCAGCCCCCATCGGACAAAAAAGGTTGGTAATCACCCACATCACCCTATCCATATCTCCTCACTGGTCTCACCCAAGTTGTCTTTCGACGGACACATTAAATATGTTTGTCAAACATCATTTCAAGATTTAGCACTTCCCTGAGGAAACATGAAGCAGAAAGACTGGTCCATGGCTTCATCAGCGCCATGCATTGACTATTGCAATTCTCCGACTGCAGGCCTACAAACCACAACTATCCACAGGTATGTCCAAAACAGTACAACCCGGGTACTCACCAGAACCCGGAAATCACAGCACATCGCATCAGTTCTTCACTACCTTCACTGGCTCTCAATAAATCCTATAATAAAGCCTATATTATTTTTACACTGTTCACTTGAGTAAAAGATCTGATTACTTCTTCCACCCCTGGATTTGCATTCACAGGTATGTAAATATTTACATACATTTATTTGCATTTATTTGCATTTATTTGCATAGGAAACTAGCACACAGGTTCTATTTTAACTGCAGGAGAGTTTTAACAATATCCCCTTCAAGTATTGTTTTTTAAGATTGTCCTGTTGTCAGCTGACATGTTCCTGAGAGCGAATTCACCTGGAGATAAAAAAGAAAAAGAGCTGGTGGGGTGAAGTCTAATCATAAACCATCTTGCGTCTATACACAACGCACCTGCCTGCACAAACAGTTTATCCTTGTTCCTGATGGGGTGATGGGTGTGGTGTTTGGATTTGGTTAATATCTAGTCTCTATCTAGACTTTTTGGTCCTGTGTGCCAGGCAGGTTGATGCTGGGCACTCACCACCTCTAATATCAGAAGTACTCCCATACTACTGTACAGTGAGCCTCTGTTTCACACCGGTGGTTAAGAGAGGCTCCTACTTGGATGAACCAGTGGGGTGGGATTGACCAGCTGCATTACAGACCGTAAAGAGCATGAAGAGACGAAGGTGTTTTCAAGATCGACATTATGCTTTCTGTCAAAAATGAAGCCCCCTCATTCATTATGAGGCCACTCTGTTAAGGCAGTGCGGATGCTGGTGCAGAGGATGTTTTTGATGTTTTGATGTTCAAGAGTGATAATTCAAAATATTTTTTTTTTTAGAAAATTTGATCTTGAAAGTTTGCAAAAGACCTTGCATTTCTGTTTGATGCATTTTCCAGCTGATCCAACAGGATTTTTAAATAGTTTATTTCTAAGATGTAGGAGATTTTTTTTCAACACATAAAGGAACACTTCACCCTTTAGTTTATCACAAACATAAAAAAAAATCAACGCATCTGGAGATAAATGGCTTTCATACATACATGGAAGACTGTAATCTGAAAAGTAACACACACACACACACACACACATACGCACACAACCCGGGTGTCAGATATAATAATCTGGTCCTCTTGAGGATCTCCAGCTAAATTGGCTTTGAAGGAAAACAACTCTGGCGAGCAACAAGGGTGGAGCAAACAAAGGAGGGGCTATACCTGCAGGTGAGGAAAGAACTCTGTGCCATGGTTACTTGATCAACCCAGGAGTTCGTTAAACAACTCGAAGCAGCATAGTATGTAATAGAGATGGCAGGATCTGGAATGAATGTTTGGAGGTGGGATATGAATGTTCTTTACTGCTCCAGTTTGTGGTGACAGGTAAAAGTTACACTTGCCATTAGCTGAATGCCTCAAAGTCTTGTCATCAATTTGTCAGTGTGATACTTATTCTGCTACTTATCTAAAAGGACAACAGGGGAGCATCAACATGCTGGAAAGAGGCTTTGCTAAGGGAGGACCGAGGTATGTCATCTTTTCAAATGAGATTTTCTGTATTCATGAAGAATTTCTGTCTCATGAGGAGGCAGACAAAAGACTGTGAGCAAAACCTCATAGTAAATGTATGAGAATGTATAAAGCTAGGGCATTTAATCTGTAAAACAATGCTTAAGAGAGAGCGTGCCGATGAAGAACATTTTTATAACTAGTATTTGATCAAAAACTTCAATATTGTTGAATTGAAAGCGAAAACACTGATAATAGATGTACTCCCATTACTGAGACATTTTACTGAAGTAAGAGTAGTAATACCACAGCGTAGAAATACTCCTCTTTTTTTGTAAGTAAAAGTCAAAATCTTACTTAAGTTAAAGTACAAAAGTAAGAGCATTAAAGGGGACATATTATGCTAATTTTCAGGTACTTGTATTGTGGGTTTCTGCTTGAACATGTTAACACGCTTTAATGTTCAAAAACACATAAGTTACAATGATCCTTAACGGAATAAGAACATAATTCTAAAATAAATGTAATTATAAACCTGATTAAAAGAATAGCATGTAACTATAATACGTTATATAACTAATAATGTCCTATTAAGTACTTGAGTAAATGTACTTCATTCGCCCACTGCCTGTCTCACTGTTATATCTCTGCTCTCAGTGAGGGGGTGGTGGATGCAGGGAAACTGCCAGAAAGCAGGAGATGGTGTTTCCCAAGGCGCCACTGCATCTTCTTCATCCTGGTTCTGACAGCAGTTTTGTTTATCTACAAAACAAACATAAAGCAAATGGCGACTATCTGGAACCCAACAAAATGGTTGACTCTTAAAGGTCAGAAAATAAACGTGGTCTCTCCTAACACGCCTGTATTCAGCACCAGTAGACCAGTATCTGAATTAACTTCTTTTAAAACTCAGACCAGCTCACCTGCATCCCCTCAAACTGGACATATCACATCAACAAATATGACAGACGAGACTGCCACGACTGGACAGGCCAGAAATGCTTCAGTGGTCGTTCAGCAGATGACACAAAACAAAACCATGCCACCAACACCGGTTCCTTATAAATCTCCAGGCCCGTATGTAGTGGAATACCCCTATGAATACAGCTTCATTATAAACGAGCCAAAGAAATGTGAGTGTCAGAATATTTTCCTGGTTCTGATGGTTCCTCTGGCACCCCACAACAGAGCTCATCGCGACATCATCCGCAGCACCTGGGGAAGTGAAATTCTGGTACTGGGCAAAGTAGTGAAGCTGTTCTTCCTGCTGGGGCTGCAAACCGGAGAGGGAGCCCAGCAGCTCCACGAGCAGCTGCTGCAGGAGAGCCGTGAGCACCACGACCTGATCCAGAGCGACTTCCTGGACTGCTACGTAAACCTGACCATCAAGACCATGGTGATGCTGGAGTGGCTGGACTCCCACTGCTCCAACGCCTCGTACGCCATGAAGATTGATTCGGACATGTTTCTCAATGTGCCCAAACTCATCAGCATGCTGTTAAATGCTCCAAAGACAAACTACATGACCGGACTTGTGGCGAGTGGAGCTGCAGTCCAGAGAGATCGAAGCTCTAAGTGGTACCTTCCTGTGAAGCTTTACGCTCCGGCAGAGTACCCACGTTACGCTTTGGGTCTGGGCTACGTTTTGTCTCTTGACCTCCCTAAAAAGCTTGTGGAGGCATCCAGACATGTTAAAGCTATATACATTGAAGACGTGTATTTGGGGTTGTGTATGCAGCACTTGGGCATCCCTCCCACCAACCCCCCGAGCTGGGGATATTTTCACGTGCTTCCTATAAAGTACAGTCGCTGTGCTTACTCCGGGCTGATAGCCACCACTACATATCAACACACTGATCGTGTGAGGGATTGGAAAGACTTTAAAAAACCGGGTCCATACTGCTGATCTCTAAAAAAGAAAACATTATTCTTTTAAACTAACAAATGTGAGTATAAATGAAATAGCTGCTGGGTAGAGATTGCTATTTAAAATCCAGTAGTTAAAAGAAAATACTTGAAGTATGGGGCCTAAATGGTCAAATATGTACATAATATATACATATGTTTTTTTATTCAAGTGACTTTTTTTATTTTGAGATTTCCTCAAAGTCAAATCTCTTGATTTTATGAGAAAGAAAGAAAAGGCAAACTGGACACCATAACACTCTCTGCTGGGGTTGTGAACATAAGGAAGTCTACTCGTTTCTCTAGTCTTGAGTTACTGCAACGCCCTCCCCATTCACAACTGCAGGGCGGGTGAACGCATATGAATGAAACAGACATCTGTTTGCTGAAAGAAAAATGAGTAACCTCAGATGAAACCATTGACCCTATTTGCGGAAGCAGTTGACTTAAAAAAAACTAAATCCCAAGTATGTTCAGCGTGTCACTGTCACTAAAAACATGGTACAGATTTGAACAATTACTGTAACTACAAGCCACTATGAGGCTCTATGCCTTTCATTTATCCAGCTGTTTTGTTTTTTTAGAAACATGTGTCAGAAAATTGCTCCTCTGCACAAGACGTGTTGGGACATGGGAGAACATTCAGAGATGACCTGAAAAAAATAATATTTGCTCAATAGCATCACTCAGGAAATATTCCTGAGTGATGCTATCTGACTGGTGCCTTATGTCTCTTTAGTTTTTAAGCTTTTGACTTTAAACAACAGGAGTGATTGTTTGGGCTGCAGCTGCTGCAGAGTGTAGAAGAAGGGTTTCCGGAGCAGGGGCGGAGCCAGATGTCGTAGACATCCTGTAGAGCCTGCATCCTATTTTGTATCTCACTATTCTGCAACTGTCTTTCATTCTAACAAATGCTGCTCTAACAAATAACTCAATTATTTCTTATTTTTGTTCATTTGTATTTATAACACTTTTTAATAAGGAATCAAAACAGATGCTTAAATAATGATAGTGAGACGGTGTTGGGGAAGTAGTGTTAGGAATTACAATTTGAAATTCAGTAATCATCCTGTAATGTGCCAAAACTTACTACTCGTTTGCTGTTAAAATGTTTGCGAGTCCCATTGACAGAACTGGGCAGAATGGTCAGGCATGTTTAAGCATGTGTCAACAGTTTATATTGTGATGTTTATGCAGCAACATGCAGATGTTTACATCGGGCCACAAGTTTGATAATAACAACAGAGTCTGAATTCAGTGTTCTTTGTAACTGGATTCCAGCTAATGTGGTGTTATACACAGGAATTTCATGTATTCATGAACTGGTGTTAACATAAACTTATATTGATATTAATATTGATATATATATTTTTTAAATGAAGTTTATTTTTATCGGTAAGATGAAGACAGAAACCCTGTAACTTTGTCATCTAACAGAACATCTGCCTCAGTGTTTTTGTATTGTACATATTTAAAGCTGTTGTACCACATTATAATATCCCCTCCTGTCACGTGTGACTTCAGTTGTAATCACTACAGCAACATTGTGTGTATCTAATGAATGGATGTGGGTTTCCTTGCCTCTCAGGGTTGTAAAGTGACTGCTGCACACGGGGATTTTCTTTTACTTTTCTTTTTTTTACTTCCTGTTGTCCTACAGAGACACCAAGTGGAGACTTTGTACACTGCAACTGAATAATGTGACAAAACCATAGTCTACTGACAAAACCGGCTTGATGAAGACCTCCCACTGTTTTGTTTATTATTCATGTATGTGGAATATATGATTGGGAAACTCTATCTGTTTATATGTATGGAATGTGTTACTTATTTGTATGTGTTACTTTTCAAATATATTACTTATTATTATACAATTCAATGAGTATTATTGGACATTGTTCCGCTCTACATTTCTTTGCTAGCTTTAGTTACTTTGTAAATTCATATTATTAATACAAAATATAATCAACAATTAATTTATATTATTATATTATTATTGGTTGAGATAAGACTTTCTTGATCCTGAGGGGGAATTCATGAGCCAACCGGCAGTAGACTATATAACAAAACCATAAAAGAAACCCTACCTTTACCAGCCGCAACATTAAAGTAAAGTTATGTATATTAATGCATCAATATAATCCAATAATATAATATATATTGTCCCGAAATGGGCTATTCTGCATAATTTTACTTTTGGTGGGCCAGTTGATATTTCATACATTACAATACTTCTGTACAAGTTAACTTTTGAATGTAGGACTTATATTACACTGTCCAAACCATGATCTTTCCCTAAACACCAGAACACCAGATTTATTTTTAAACAGGGATTTGGAAAGGTTTTGGAAACCGAAATTTGCATCATAAATTCACACCCCTTCTTAGTTATAACCCCGTAAAATCTGAACACACATATTTTTAGATCCAGTCTCCAGAACACTTCCCGAGGATATCATTGCCACCGAAGTCAATCACGAATAAAAGGTCCATAAATCCGCTTCGAAATCATAGGAAAAAAGCAGCTCAAGATCTGCAGAACTTGCCTGAGATACATCACATTTTTCTTCAGTATCAAAGTAATCCAGTGATAGTATAAAACCATGGGTACATTGCAAAATGGAAGTGCTAATAGCTTATTTGGCATACCTATAATTGTGCCAATTTGTCTGAATGAACACCAATATGGGCTAAAATAAACAGGGCTCAAGTTGTAGCCTCCAGCTGATCACTTATATGACTACAAAAAGTAAAGTAAATTGCTTGGATGTATTTAAGATGCAAATGATGAGATACCAAAACAGTAACAAAAGATGTTACAAGACAAAGGACTGAAAGAAACTCTTTTATTTTTTGGTAAATAGTAAAAACAAAGTGCAGATGAAAAAGAACATGGACAGAGTTGAATACATATTTCAAGAGACGAGCAGCTGCACTGTCAAAAAGGCTCCTCTGTGCTTTGACAATTTATAAAAGACAATATAACATGCCCTCACTCAACTATTTCACTGGCTCATTCCCTTCAGAATGTATGCCTCAGTTAAAAATACAAATACATCATGAAATGTCCCATAGTGCAAGACTGTGCACTATTAATAAATCTAAACTAGTAGATTAACTGGTCACATTTTAACCTGCAGAGTTGGCTTACACTCTTTATCCAGCAGAGCCTAACATTCACGGTTTTGAAATACACAACTTAATTCACTGGCCCTTTCACAAGGATCACATTATAATTTCATTTTATCACAATTAAAAAATACTGTATCACTGTATACTGTGCTGCTTAATACTGTCCTATTTTATAGCTTATGAAATACGCTTATCCATTTTCCTGCTGATAGCAAAATGAGAAGATCGATAACCCTAACGCTAACATGAAGCAACAGTTAATAAGAGATAATGTGTCAATTAGTGACCTTTAAAGGTGCCGGTGGTTAAAATGAACATTTACTCATTTACTGTACTTAATTACAATTTTGAGGTACTTGTACCTGAGTATTTCCATTTTATACTTCTACTTCACTACATCTCACAGGGGAAATATTGTAGTCTTTACTGCATGGCATTAATCTGGCATTATAGTATTATAATATTAGGTCTCTGGGTTTGCCGTTTTGACAGTCGCCCTCTTGTTTTTTTTCATCCAGAAGTGACACGAGAGAGTGGAGCAAAGTACAACCGAACGCTGAATAAGACATTCACAGGTGACTGAAATTTGTCATTTAGCTTTCACGAACTGAAAACACACAGTGAAAGGGTTCAAGTTCTAAGATGAAAATACGGAGAACAACAAAACCGGACAACGTGGTGGTAGCGACCTGGGAATCACAAGGTAACATACCCTGCTTTATCGTCTACTTGCAACCAGAGGAGTCACCCCTAGCTAGCCATTTGAAAGAATGCAAGTTTAAGGCACTTCTGCTTCACTTTTCAGAGCCGGAGGTTGCCACTTGCACCTGATGCGAATTGTACCCGAGTACACATCGACACACCGTGCACGGTACACAGGGTTTACACTAATCAAGCAGACTGGACTTTGTACTCAGACCCGGGCCCAGGTCTCTGATGTGAAAGCCTCTTAATTGTTTGAAGCACAACGAGTTAAAATTAACCAACAAATCTAATATTTGAAAAAGATTCTGAAAAGTGAAAAACAGATTTGTGTAGCAGAACTTTGTATTTTCTTTTTTTCCTCTCCCATTAGTAATCTCACAACCCTTGAGATTTATCTAGTGACCCTTAGGAGGGGCCTGAGCCGTAGGTTGGGAACCACCGAACGAAACTGGCTAACTGTATATAAAGTAGTTCAAACTAGCGCCACCTCGAGCAGCTACAACAGCAACATGCTGCTCTAACATGGATAGCAGTTTGCGGTTCGATATCCATAATCTGAGATATATTAGTATTTATTACAGCACTAGATATTGGAGGTTGAACCCTTCATGATTTTAACAAAGTTAAATTACCCTAGAGCTACACGGCTAGCGTGGCTCTGTATCGACAGATGATGTGTGTGATTCTATATTAGGTTTCTGGAACTGAATCCAAAAGTTCTGGTTTCACTTTACCTTTTAAACATAGAACAATAAATAACTAACTATTGGCACCTTTATCGATCACTATGGCGAACTGAGTTAAGAAAGAATCAGCATTGAAGTGATATCATTTAAATCATATAGCGTACTTGGGCACAGCACAAGTGCAGGCCACAGGGACTTTAATAAAATGCACTTTGACCTTGTATTTGTTCGACTCTCGTTGGCACAGAGTCCTCCTCAGGACCTTCAGCAGAGCATGCACAGGCACAGAGTTGTAGCTCAAGTCTTCATGCTGGTTGATGACGCAGCCTTGACAGATACACACAGCAAAGGGGATCTCATAAGGAAACCTGTTGTCTTCTTGGTCTAGTCTGATGGGAGACAATCAGACACAACAGACATCAACTATCAGAATGAATTCTGTTTGTAAATGATTCTCTATTGGGAATTGCGAAGTGCTTCTTATTCTTATTTTGAGCCTCACTACATCCTCTATGTAATGATGAAGCACTGAACTAAACCCAGGAAAAGACCATGTAAACTAAAAAAAAAGTATAATCATATGTACACAGAGTTATTTGTCGCTGTGTATTAGCAGTGAAGTATTTGGGCAGTGGGCACTTGTTTTTTTTAAATTATCAAAACCCCCTTCATACTCATTTCCCTATTATCAAAAAGGCATTTTGTGATTATTATTCAGAATGCATTTTTTTTTTACTGTGAAGGCAAATGTGAGATTTGTTTCTCCTTTTAAATATATATATATATTTTTTTTTTATGTGGTTTGGAACTAGTTCTCAAGCTTCATCCCGTTCAGTTGAACTCTAGGGAATCAGTACCGCCACAGGTGCACATTATTATAAAAATTATTTAAGTATAAATTATTCTGAAATGGGCCATTCTGCATAATGACTATTTTTACTTTTGGTACTTTAAGTACATTGATTGATTGAATGCAGGACTTTCACTTGCGACAGAATATTTCTATACTGCAGTATTGCAACTGTTAACCTACTTCCGTAAAATCTGAGGACTTTTACTTGTATTTCTAATAATAACACTGCAGTATTGTTACAATAAAAATCTGGGTAGTACTTCTTCCACCACTGCTGAGATGGTGACTTTTGCTCAGTTATAGTATCAGTGAGGGTTTTTGTCCCTCCGCGGTGTCCGTAGCTGCATGTTGTCATTTCTCCACTTACTTGTACTTCCACGGGGACAGGGATCGGTTGTTCAGCTCTCCGCTCAATTCTGCAGCCACCTGCGCGCACGTCCGCGTGTCCTGCAGGTTTTCGGAGAACCTCAGTTTGTCCCAGTAGCTCCTCTGAAACCTGTCGAAAGTGTTATTCACCTGGTCCACACTGATGCACCGGGAGCTCCCAGCGGCAGCAGCGTGGTCGTTGAAGATCAGCAGCGAGCCGAGAGAGATCTATCAACATTAACAAAAAGAAAAAAAAACGATATTGAAAACACAGTGGAGACTTTTGCTCGCAATTCCGATACAGCAGGAAAATGTGTCTCCGAGTAAAAGTGCGCCGCAGCCGGTTCACGGTCAGATCACATCACATTACATCACATTACAATCCAAAGCGACTTACATTAAGTGCAAACAATCATGAGGATCTTGCAAGTACATCACAGTACATTGTTACATTACCATTTGCAGACTGACAAATTTTTTCATCTTGAACACGGGAGAGATTTGACTGCAACACTGTCCATTACGTCCAGTTTGTATATAAGTGTGTGTATATATACATATGAAGGATGCTGTTGTTTGAATGGGAAAATCATTTTTTATTTGAGCATTTCCTTTTGGTGAATCACTGCCTCAGAGAATGACGTGATAATCGTGACCGCGCCCGTCTCCGCCGTGCGGTGTCTCATCCCTGCTTTTAAATATGGAAACGTCAGTCATTACTCATAAATCTCTGACTGTGCAAAAGGTGTAACGCTGCATTTTGTGAATGAAAGTTGCACTTTATTATTATTATTATTGTTATTATTATTTCTTACCTTGTTTTCAGCATTGATTAGGCAAGGTAAGGAGCTTTATTAAGCACGTTTCAAAGGCAGGTCACAGCGCTTTACACAGGCAAAGAAAAGCCTTTACAAAAAAAAAAACTTAAAAAATGTAATAAAAGACAGGTTACAATTAAATAAATAAAATACACTGCAGTAATAAGTTGTCCCACATGCAAACAAAGGAAATAAACATACGCCTATGGGAAAACCAAAAATGACCAGTATATATAAAAGGATAAGACTACAATATTGCTGTGACCATGATTAGTACATTACCACCACTGCATTAATGATAAGAAGAAAAAGAGGAAATTGCGTCCCAGATGTATGAAAACATTTCAGATTTCTATTACTTTTATTTTATTATGACCATCAAAACAAATATGTTTACTAAAATGACTTTACTTTAATATAATCAATAAATATTTAATATAATCAATTGTTTTATCATGTAGTTGTAAGCAGGTATAAGTACATGTTAAGTGTTTATTCATGTATAGTATTTTAAGCAATTACAATTTCTCCTATGAAGACATAATTCATAGATTTAATTACAACTGTGTTACAATAGATTGTCATGTATTATGTGTGTATGTAACAGCGTCCAGTTATAGATGAGTTAAAGTTGTTGCAAATACATTAATAAACACATATCTTAGATATAAAGTATATTACATGGTGTTATAAAGCTCATGTTCTCAGGCCAGATGGGACATACAATATAATCTCTAAAGAATATTCTTCAAGAATTATTGAGTAATTGTTCACCGTGGAGGCATGCGAGAGACATACAAAGTTTCATTTTTGTGAATGAAGTATTTCTTGAAGTTAAAGGTCGGTGTACTTCTTCCACCACTGATACCCATCTATTCAAAACACATGAAGCTATGGAATACCATTGTGTATATATGTATGATCCAAAAGCTCAGTCTGTAGTATCTTTTGTTTATATATAGGCCTATATTGTTATGATTTACTGTAATAGCCTTGTATTTTCGCCCAACACTTTTCCTTGTTAATTATGATTAATCCAATTCCATCTAATGTTCTAATACATTAAATATGCTGACTGACAATATGAATTTCTTGGTTGTACTGGTTGCCTTGGATACAGAAGAGGAAGCATAATATTCCCTGTACTTTCATTCCCACAGCATGATGACAACATTCTTCTGTGATGCTATGTCCTCCCCCTCTGAACCGGCCAGATATAAATGCTCTGCATCCTTTATTTAGAAACCCAGAGGAACCATTGCCACATACAGATGTGTTGCAGAGGCCTTTCCACAGTAACATTATCCTCTTATACTTTTGTAAAAACGGTCTTCATGTACAGTATATTTATTTCTGGGAAGTAAGATGTGAGCAACTGTGGCCATACTTGGCTTTTAAAGCTGATTTTGATTTACACCATCTTCTCTTTGTCAGCACTATTGCTTGTCATGTGGATATGATGTCATCCTCCCACTCACACCCGCAGCAGTTTCGATGCAGTTTGTAACATAAACCTTTTTAATTAGATTTGGTTTGCAGCTCTGGTACTGGTAATCTGTTGCTTTAAATACGAGTCAAACAGGTCCTTCTGGATGTGCACTACAAGTACAGTGTACATCCAGAAGTGTTATATACATTGTTATTGTCTAGCAAATAATAAAATATGATTAAATTGTTTAATATGCTTTCTATGATAGTGTTAGTGTCCCGGAAAAAGATCATCGCGCCATAAAATGCAACAAATCTGTTTGCTAAATGTTATATAAAAATGCTTTAAAAAAAAAAAAAACAATTTCCAAAGTTAACAATGAACCTTCAAACTCAATAAATGATTATTATTTACATCACAGAGTTTAGTCTTTTACTGCATTATCTTTGATTTGACTAAATGATGTTCTTTAGCTGGACATGCAAATGAGTTGGAGGGCAGTAAGAGGACACAGTTTAGTTTTAAATGCGTTGGGAAAATCAAAGAACATCACTCCCCTTATTTACTCAGGGAAAATATAATATCGCCAGATCCTGGCGCAGAGTGAAGCCTCCTTTAATAAACTGTTTACCCTCCTCGAGAACAGTGACGTTACGATAACGTGACGATCACCTGTGACTCATCTCTCCTAAATTCACTTCAGCAACCGCACGGCTGCATGTTAAGGACCAAAGCAAACAAACACCAAATAGCAACTTTATTTTTCATCCAGTTGGAACATGAGGGATTTAACCCTTTGTAGAGCCGATGGAAACTCTGTTTTATTTAAAACGCATATGCCATAAATATAAAAAAAAAAAAGTGGTAAAGACATGTCTCCACTGTCCCTACTTTAAATTACGACCATGATGACATAGCAGACTTTCAAGGTGATGCAACGTCCCTGCAGTCTCCTCCTCCTCTTCAGTATAAATGCGTGTGGTCTGTATTTAGACGCACTGGCAAGGTCCTCCAGATGACTTAAAATATGTTGTAAGACACTGATGCAATACAGATAATTCCCCCAGCAAACAGTATCAGATGAACCAGGGATAGTCCACGCCACGTAACGTAATGGAACTAAGTACATTTACTCAAGATGTACTTGTACTTGTACTTGATTTGAGTCATTTTATGCTCTTTATACTGTTATTCTGCTACATCTCAGAGGTAAATATTGTACTTACTCCACTACATTTGTCTGACAGCTATAGTTACTTTTCAGATCACAGCTCTTCATCCCCTTAATGTCCAGTGGAAAGCATGTATCTTACATGTATCTTAAAATTGAGAAAAAACATCTTTGGGATATATCAGACAACTTTTTGTTTTGCCTACATGCCTCTGTGGAGGGTTTGATCGGAGAACCACTGTAGACGACTTGACACTGACAAGTGAAGGACAGACAGCATTTAGCAGGAGTTCATTAAAGCTCTGATTCACAGTTGTGGAATGGCATTTACTTAAGTAATTTACTTGAGTACTTGTACTTTACTTAAGTATTTCCCTTTAATGCTGCTTTATACCTCCATTCTCCTACATTTCAGGGGGCAAATGTTGAACTTTTTACTTCACAATGTTTATTACAAAGCTACAGTCACTTTTAGATTTTACATACAAAACAAATGAACAAAATATAATACATTTAAACATTAAAGTTAATGTAGCAATAATTTGAGCAATTTTGAGTGTAGGACTTCTCATGTAGTATTTGAATATTGTGGTACAAGCTTCTTCTCCAAAACAGCAGCACTGTTTTATTTTTTTATGGATTAATCTGCTGATTATTTTCTCCATTATAATTATTTCTTAATCGATTGATTGTTTGGTTTGTAAAAATAGTGAAAACTGCTACCATATCAATAACCACAATGACACAGTCATTTTTGTGACTTACTTTGTCGAAGCCAGCTGATTACATTTGAGAAAGTCATCAGATGTGATGTCACAAAATTTAAAGTGCTCTCCAACGGTTATTAGGAAAGCTGGAAACAGGCAGCCTGGTTGCTAAGGTGTGGGACAAGCAGAGACCACCAGACACTGAGCTAGAGGCAGGACGTGTGTGTGTGTGTGTGTGTGTGTGTGTGTGTGTGTGTGTGTGTGTGTGTGTGTGTGCGCGTGCGTGCGTGCGTGTGTGTGTGTAGAAAACTTTGACATGAGTGTGCTAAAAGGAAGGAAAAGGAGAGTTTGTTGTTGCTCCATTGTTAAAAGGAGAAAACTATTATACATCTCAACACATTCCATACATGACTCCCACTGTGACTCAACATGAAAGCAGCAGGAATGAAAATATAATTCTAATATACAAGCATGAATAGAATAACAAAAGCACACAGAAGTAGATGTAGACTTTATCGCCACCCACTGGCCTGACATGCTTGTTTGAGCGTTTGGAATTTTCTGAAAGTTTTCTGTCAAAGTCTGTTTGCAATGATATATATATATATATATATATATATTCCCTTGGAAAATTTTAGCAGAAATTTCCCGACCCATGGCAACTCTACAGCAGATGTATTTCCTGCGACAGGTGACCGATTCTGAGAAACACACCGACTGTGACACTGGCACAGTTTTCACATTGAATAAAAGCTAATGATGTTGGAGGGAAATAATTAGATCCAGTAACACGACAGGATCAGACTTTCTGCTGTGTGCTCTCAGTGTGTCTCTCAGGCCCTTGCAGATCTGGATTACCAGTTGAGCCTGCATGGCACTCTGAAAAACAGAACTGCCATAACCGAGGTGCATGAACTGGAAACAGGCAGGAAGGAGGCACACATTCAGCCTCAGAGTGCGCCTGCTTTTATCTTTGTGCAGGTTAGGACAGGAGACAATCAGGTCAAAGCCACAGAGTTTAAAGCCACGCTAGCAGCTCTGAGTGGCTGTACTTAGGCACAACGGTGCTTTTACGCTAAATGCTAACATCAGCAAGCTAACATGCTAATAAGATAAGATAAGCCTTTATTGATCCTCAGAAGGGGAATTGAGGTGTTGCAGCAGCACAAGGACAGATATAAGCCCAGATAAATAAATAAAAGTAAAACAATGAATAATTAAAAGCATATGAAATAAAAATATAAATAAAAATAGAAACTACAGAAAATCAATTGAATTCAAAATGTCATGGCGAGCAGTACACATAAACACAGCACCCACACAAACAGTGTTGTACTAGTACGACTGTAACTTAGTCTGCAGTACTGTCTCAAGTGACGTGACACAGCGGTGTGATTAGTCAGCGAAGTCGACATGTTTAGTACGTGTAAGAGTATGATGTCGTGAACTATAACAGAATGATGTACAATTAGATTAAGTACTATTAAGTTATAATATATACTAACACTATATAAATATAACTAATACAAATCATTTTGCTGATAATACTAAAATACATAATACATAACTTTATTATATTTACTTAGGAAAGGTTTTAAATAGTTTTTTAGTGGAGTAAGGCCAGCAAAGTACATTTATAGTAACAGTAACAGTTTACACCTTGTGATTAAATAATTGTACTTATTGTTTGTCTATATTAATATAGAAATATAACAGAAATATATTATAGTATGTAATGTAATATAGTCTAATAGAATACAATAAAAGGTGAAATGTGGTAATATAGTATAGTACAGCAATATAGCATAGGATATAAAATATAATTAAAGTAAAGAACGAGTATATTATGATATATAATAAATATATGTTGTGTGTATAATGTAATAAATAATAATAATGTTTACCATGCCAAACACCATTTTTTTGTTTGTTAGCATGCTATTAGCTAGTTAGCATTAAACACAAAATGGCATTAGTTCTGCAGGTATTTGGTCATAAACCTAAGCATTGGACACATTATAAATTTGGCCTGATGATGGCAATAGATGAAAAGTTAAGGGATCAATCTAATTACAATTCATTCTAAGGGGAACATGAATGAAACAGAAAAACAACCACAGTTGAGTTTTAAACATAACAACAGATACATTTTAAAAATAACAACAGATAAATATGTACTGCAGTATAATAGTAACTTTGTACTGTCTTACAAATATGAATTCTGTCTGAAACTGGAAATACCCTGAGATGTGTTGCAGACAGGGGACAGACAACTAACTGGGATCATAATTCATTGCAACAACTGTTGCAGACAACTAACCAAGTATTGTACTTGTTACAATTTTGAGGTACTTGTACTTTACTTGAGTATTTCCATTTTATGTTACTTTACACTTTTACTCCACTACATTTAAGAGGGAAATACTTTACTTTAAACTTCACTTTGTAATACCTTTAGTAACTATGTAGATTCATTTTAATCATACAACATCTAATCAACATATACATTTTGAACCACTGGACTAAACTAGCTCCACCTCGAGCAGCTACAGCAGTAAAATGCTGCTTACACATTGTTGCATCAGTTTTAAATATGTAATATGTGATAGAAAAATCAGTCACAGGAGACATTTTACTGCAGAATGAGTATACTTTAGGTTCATTTTACTAATACTTCTATACTTCTTTAAGGATCTGAATACTTAAGTAGGTTTTTGAATGCAGGATTTGGAGTATTTTTACATTCGTGTATTGGTACTTTTACTTTATTCAATGCAGCTTTATACTTCTACTCCAGTAAATCTCAGAGGTAAATATTAACATTTACTGCACAATGAGTAATTTTACTTTCAGTACTTTAAGCACATTTTGCTGATAATACTTACATACCTTTACTTAAGTAAGGTTTTAAATGAAGGATTTTTACTTGTAGTGTAGTATATTCAAAATGTGGTAATGTTAGTACTTTTACTTAGTAAAGTAAAGGATCTGAATACTTCTTCCACCACTGGCTGTATAAATGAAGTTGCCTTACTTGACCTGTCTGTTGACCTGTCTGCACACATAAGGATATCTGACCCGTCGGCAGAGAGTCTGGAACATTTGCTTCATTTGATGAGCAGTTGACAGAAAGTGTTCGGGTAACATTCCTGTCACATTCCAGCCGGTCGAGCCTGGAAAGCATCACGCTGCAGGCATGTCTGATCCACCGCCAGATAACTGACTGAGAGCACCTTAGAGAAGGAAAGTAAATACACAACAAGTTTTTATGAATTAAACACACACACGTTCCATATTCAGAAACCTGAATGCTTCTCTCCCTCAGAAAGGGTTAAGCAGAAAAACCTAATGAAGAGATAGAGACAAAATAACTTTCTGTGAAAACTTTAGTGAAAAGAATAACTTGTTAATGGAACAGATTCACAAAGAGAGACTTTGACTGCAGCCTAAATCAAGTCATATTCCGATAGAGGTCTAAAACCATCTGGTGCACAAAGCCGTCTTATTTTGCACTCAGTAATCTCAGTAAGGATACTATGATAGGAATTCTGGATAAATGAAAACTTTTCAAACAAAAAAACATAAAAGCAACCGCACCGCTCAGTTCTTTTTATTCTAGCAGAAAATGTGTGTGTTTGTTGGTGAGCAGCTGTCACCAATTGTCACCATAGAGACACTGGTCAGCCTGTGTCACTGACTGTTACCATGGAAACACTGGTCAAAAAGTGTCTCCGATTGTTACCATGGAAACACTGGTCAAAAAGTGTCTCCGATTGTTACCATGGTAACACTGGTCAAAAAGTCTCCAATTGTTACCATGGAAACACTGGTCAGCGAGTGTCACCATTTGAACACCTGCAGGTGTGACCGATTTTTACCATGGAAACACTGGTATCACCGATTGTCGCCTAGGAAACCCTCATCAGCCGGTGTCACTGATTATCACCATGGAAACACTGGTTGGTGGAGGGCAGTGGCATTAACTAAACTACGAAACACTCTCACCACAAAGTCCATTTAGGAGCTGCTGTAGAGCTTTTGACCGTATCACATGATCTTCATCTTCATGTCGTCTGCTCATGTTGTTGGGGAAACTTTCTGAGCCTGCATGTTGGTTTAAAAAGTTGAATATATAAAATGAAAACTTGAACATCTGCAATCAACTCGACACACTCACGCTGTCTGCTGAGGAAGATCACATGACACAATCAAAAGCTCCAGAGCAGCTACTCCATTGACCTTGTGGTGAGTTTTGTAAAAAGCTGTTTCCAAAGTAAAGATTGAACTTTCCGTCTCAAAATGAATTAAATGGCTTTTACTTCCAGTAAAAGTGAGGTTTCATATCATATCAATATCATATTATGTTAGAATGATCATATCCCCTGTAAAGTGTGTGAAAGGTTTTCTCACACACTCTATGAGCTTTTGTCACCCAGTCAGTCGTAAAAGCTTGTTTGTGGAGAGACTGGTGACAGGTGACAATAAACACGGGCACTTGACTGAACAGCTCAAGCTTTACTAAACTGACGCCTTCCTCCACTTTTCTTCTAACAAGGTGAAATTAAATCGGATTAAAGAGTTTATTATGCCACATGACCCTATTGGATAATCCCATAAAAGTGACCCAAACATTCTTTTCCAGGCCAAATGAAACCAATCTTATTATCCACAGCCTGACACACACACACACACACACACACACACACACACACACACACACACTCACACACACACACACACACGCTCCTCCCTTTTAAAACTTTCAACCAAACCGGTCCTACAGTTTGACAGCAGACGTTTTTTTCTCTCTTCCTCTCCAGTGTGTAGTTGTGACTTTGAGACACATTTGCTCCATCTGATATCTAACCATGTTTCTCACGCAAAGTAAGCCCCGGGGTCTATAAGAGCCACCAGGAACCAGGTCTACAGTGCAGACGGATCCAGCAGACACACAGCATGGGTAAGACTCTACTCATTTTACTGTTTTCACTTCCTGTAAATCTCTGCTACTGCTCTGACACTAAACTCTCTCAACAAACCAAACTCTGGGCACATTTTACTCGACTTCTAGAACCTATTAAGTTCACATAGTTGGTAAAGAAATAGCACAAATGTAGATTTTGTAGATCGTAGTATAACTGTTTCTATATCATTTTTTTATGTGTCAATGTAGGAATACATAACTTTTTGGAATCTATAGTATTTCACAATAAGTATAGTATAGTATAGTATAGAATAATAACAATAAAAATAACAATGGTAAGAATAATGTGACCCTTTTGTTATTTACTGGTATTTCTTCCTATAAATTAAAAAAAAAAATTTCATTTTTTGAGCCTTGTAGGTTTACAAAAGCAAATAAGAAGCCAATCACCTTTAGTCTGATTATTAGTGTGAGGGCAATTAATCATTTCAAAATTTAGGGCTGAATAACTTGAAAATCTGTTCTTATTAATGGGATCTAATTTATCTATAAAGCATTAGTAAATTATATTTAATAGTCCACCAAGTGACCTGTTATGTTATTTTGTACATTTAATAAGTGTTTACCTCTTAAAAAAGAAATGTTTTTATTAAAGTGAAAGTTGTGAGGTGTCTTTAATACTATTTCTCTCTTACAAACCTATAGTATTATAATCCATAATCCATATATTAAATCCTTATCAATAAATCCTAATCCTTTATCAAAATAAAAGAGGGGTTTTAAAAACTTTAAACTGTGGAGAAAAAAGAATAAAACCCTTTTATACACATCAAACCATTAATTTATCCATAACATAATTAACCACAAATATGCATCTTAATGTTTTTGTTTTTTAAATGTTCTCTTTTAATATATATATATATATATATATATATATATATTTATGTATATTTATATATATTATAATATTATTTATATATATATATATATATATATATATATACATCTTGCTGTGTGTGTGTGTGTGTGTGTGTGTGTGTGACAGCTCAAAAGACAGCCCTGATCGTGTACGCCCACCAGAGTCCAAGTTCGTTCAATGCGGCGGTGCGTGACGTGGTGATGCAGGAGCTGGAGACGCAGGGCTACAGGGTCCTTGTGTCCGACCTGTACGCCATGAACTTCAGAGCCAACGCCACGCAGCACGACATCATTGGTGACCTCACTGTCACTGTTTCTTTAGTCTAATAAGCTTCAAAAGGTCCAAAATGGTCCCATCTGGATATATGTGGTCATACTGTTGTCTGATTAAAGAATAAAGCTGCCGTTATTATACAGTTTTCTTAGTGTCAACAAATCCTGTGAAAAGACCAATAAAGTGTTTGTCTCACTTCCTGACTTCCTGTCTGTGGCTCTCAGCTCCAAGCTCATTGGTTCCTCCTGAAGACATGAATCTTTAAAAAGACAAATATACAGTTACACTTATTTTTAAGTCTCAGTAATTTCCTAAAACAGCTGGTCCTGTAGTCCAAACAGTAAATTGTGCATTTGTTGGGGACTATTTTCAGCGATGGAGGAATCCACATTTGGTGCTCTAGTGAGTATTTGACTTCACTGGAAGTTTTGGTCTTTTCGGGGAATTTGTTGACTATAGGAAATAGTTCAACTTTAATTTCTGACAGAGTGTGTTGTTTTCAGGGGACCTGAAGAATCCAGAGTTTTTTCAGTATGGAGAGGAGACCATGCACGCCTGGAAGGAGGGCCGCCTCGGGGACGACATAGTAGCCGAGCAGCATAAAGTGGAGGAAGCCGAGCTCATCATCTTCCAGGTCAGCGGCCACTCACATTGCTAGTTTCTCCTGTTTGTTGTTATTGTGTGTTGAGACCTTGAGAAGAAATCTCGGCTTTCAACAACCAATTAGTTGTGCTTTCGTAGTTTTTTATTGAAGGATAAGGCTGATAAAAAGTTTTATATGTACATCTAAAGTAGCAATGAATGGTCTTGGAGCTGTAAGCCACAAACAAGAATACCAAAATTCAACCAAACTGCCGGTCAAAAACTCTGCTGTTTTATAATCTCCACGTGGGGCCGATCATCTGTGTTAACTAATGTTAACTGGGGCTGTAGTCCGTGTAACGTTACGTTAGTTTGTTTATTGGACTAAATCCAAAGTAGCAGAAACTAGAAAACGACCCGTATATTCGTCTCGTCTTCCCGGTGGCGGCGCAGCCAGGAGGGCAGCCGGAGGAGGAGAGAGGTTGGCAGAGCCGGCACTCGGCAGCCGCCTCAGTGAGACTTGAGCTCAGCCAAAACAAGCCCCAGTTATCTGTTGATAATGTTAGTTAAATTATTTTATGTTTCAAGTTTAAATTCTGATATATTTTAATCCCAGTTGTAAATGTCAAAGTTAGTTGTGTCTGAATTCCATTTAGCTTCAGCCTCATTTTCAGAGTCCAGGTGTTGGTATTTTGGGTCACAGTAAAGCTATTTTGCACGCGAGGACACAACAAATTTGGTTTTATTTGAAGTCCAGCCTATTAATCGTTTGTTTTTTTGTACATATCATGAAATAATATGTACAGTACATAATGCACCTTTATACATAAAACACAAAACAATGAACCCAGATTTGACAATTCAATTCAAGATCAGTGTGACATGTTTTCTCTTCTTGCAGTTTCCTTTGTACTGGTTCAGTGTGCCGGCCATCATGAAGGGCTGGATGGACCGAGTGCTGACCCAAGGCTTCGCTTTCTCCCTGGAAAAGATGTACAATAACGGTATATTCAAGGTTAGTCTCTCTCAGCTGGACAAGACATCTCTTCAACCAACACAGAGGATTATGATCAAATGAAGGAAGCATGGCGGTAAAACAAAAGTACGACCTTAACTCTGCTCTATTTATCCTGATTTTAACATATTCACAATGAAAGATACCTGCAGTTATTTTGAAGGGGGGAATGTGGGAATATTTGATTAAGCCTCATAGAGTCAATATGTTTCAGATGTGAATATATTGATAGACTTGTTCTTGAAATTCTTTATCAAGATTTACAAAATGATGACTTAAAACAAACCATAGACTGCATAAAAGAAATGGACGTAGTCACTGTGATGTGGTTTACCGTTTTGAAGCCTCGAGTTCTGCATTTTGGCCGTCGCCATCTTGTTTTTTTGCAACCAGCAGTGACACGAGAGGGTGGAGTTAAGTAAAATAAATGTTTAGGTGACCAAAATGTTACAATTAACTTTTATAAACTGAAAACACACTGTGACACTTTGAAGTTAGAGTTGTAAGACGAAAACACGGAGAGCACCAAAACCGGACAACACTGTGTGGTAGCGACCTGTCAATCACAAGGTAGCTACAACCTTAAACATACGCTGCCTTATCTTCTATTTTGTTCTAAATGGGATCATAATTCACTAAAGAAACACCATGCTGAATTGAAGAAGACTTGAAACTATAGAGATAGAGACCATAAACTCGTCATGAAAATGTTTACTGAGGTAATAAATCAAGTGAGAAGTAGGGTCATTTTCTCATAGACTTTATATATAATATATAATATACTATATATTACCTGCATCAGTGGGTTATAAACTGTTTCAGTGTTTCCTCTCATTATGCTGGATAAAAATATATTTTTGTGTTTCCTTGAAGGATAAGAAAGCAATGTTGTCTTTCACTACTGGAGCAACACAGACGATGTTTCAGCCTGATGGTATCAATGGAGACATCAACATCTCACTGTGGCCTCTACAGGTGAGCCACACAGACACATGTAATCATATACACATTGACTAGGAATGAAGAAGTCATTGCTGCCTGTCGTTCTTATACAGTATTAAAAGCAACACAGCAAACACAAGCAATTCATTAATTATAATAATTTATTTATATAGCACTTTTGAAGAAAGTCACACAAAGTGCTTTCCAGGTTTAAGAAGATCGAACACAATGGGACAGAATCTAGTTTTAAAAAAGAACTATTTTATAACATACAACACAATAAAATAATAAAACAAACATAAATACAGAGATGAGCTGTGCAGCAATCTATTAAACAAAAACAGAATACATTTATAAATATTTGCTGTTAAGAAAAGTCAATGACGTTAAAAGGCAGAGACATTGTTAAGCAGCCTGAGCTGAGCGACCATCAACTTCAGCCAATCAGAGCAGACTGGGTTTTTTTGGGAGGAGGCCTTAAAGAGACAGGCACTGAATAAAGTGCCTCCTGGTGGTTTTCTGGTTTAAATTGCAAACAGGTTCATTTCCAGCAGATCTTTGTTTCCTGACTCCACTGTAAACTAACAAATAAAGGCAGAACACCATAAAATAATGTAAAAGGACTAAAAAGTAATCTGTGTTGCTGGACGGTTGTTAACTTGTTTCTCTCTTATGTATTTGTCACTTGTGTCTTTCAGAATGGCACTCTGCACTTCTGTGGATTTCAGGTTCTTGCTCCTCAGATATTCTGGAGTCCGGCTCACTGTCCCGCCGCTGTACGAACCGCGATGCTAGATGGGTGGAGAGCCCGACTTAAAGGACTATTGGCAGAAAAGCCTTTGACCTTTGCCCCTTGTGAGCTCTTTGACCTCAGCTTTCAGGGGGGGTTCACATTGTGGCCCAAAGTGAAGGAGGAGCGAGAATCAAGGCCGTACGGCATCACCACAGGACACCATCTGGGGAAACTGCTGCCGCCTGACAACCAGATCAAAGCTCAACCCGCTGATGAAAGTAGTGCCAAACCAGACTGCTGCAACTAGAACTTCTTGTGTTACAATATCACTTGTTATGTTTACTGAAGCTGAAATAAAACAATTCAAACAACAATAAATGTAACTTATTTCAATTTAGGTGCAAAAACTAAAATACCGGACCCTGGTCCATAAATTAGCTGTTGGGCCCTGACCTTCCTGTTAACCCCAAATACCATTGAGCCCAGTGGAACCATTTATCATATTTGTGTCTCATTAAAGAAGATTTTGGCACAGGGCCCCTCTACAAGACAGGACCACAGAGTGACCTAATACTGTAGGTCCTACAGCATTAGGTCACTCGGTGGTCCTGATACAGTGTAGGACCTGCCTTAGCTGTCATTATATTTTAGTGGTGCAGATTCCCTGACAAATCTACAAATAATCAAATGCCTTGCCGGGTTAACGGATGGATTAACTTGCATGAGGGCAAAATGAACCCCTCTCACCCCTTGTGTTTTGTGTTCTATGTCACCTCTTAGTTACTATCAAGTACATTACACACAAAAAAACCAGAAGACAACCAGAGCTGTATGCTGCAATAAGATTTTCTCATAGGGTTTCTGTGTGTCAAATTGAGGCAATTTAATTTAACACAACACAGGGACCCTGATGCTGTACTTCTGTGGTGCAAATTCTCTCTCTCAACAAATTTGCAATTAATCAAATGATCAAAACAGCTGACAGTAAACGCCCTGCTTTTGGGACAGCCTGGTTCCTATCAAGCTGTGTCTGTTTTATACCTATGCAGACTCGATGTCTTTGCGTTTTGTGACTGTTTTGTCATACAAAAGAAACTATTTGAATAAGTAACCTTGGCTCTGGATGTTGTGATGGGCCTCCTTTCCAGTAGTGGAATGTAGCTAAGGACATTTACTCAAGTACTGTAGCCTTCTTAAGTACAATTGTGAGGTACTTTACTTGAGTATTAACATTTTATGCTACTTTATACTTCTCGACTACTCCAATACAATATGAAGGCTATTATTGTACTTTTTACTTAATCAATCAATCAAATTTTATATATATAGCTCAATTTCACAAAGACATATTCGACTCAGGGGGTTTACCAATCTGTACAGCATCAGATCAATGATCCAGATGCAACCATTAAACGTGGCAACCTGCGAGACTAGAGAGCACAAAAACTCTGGGGTGCAGAACATGCATATATGGGACATGAATGAATACAGATAGAGAAGGCATGAATGCATACAGACAGAGAGGGATAGGAGGAGAAAGAAGCTTGGTGTAAGTTCCGCGGCAGTCTAAGCCTATAGCAGCACTAGGGGCTGGTCCAAGGCAAGCCTGAGCTAGTCCTTTCATTACCATTTACTTTGCAGATTTAGATGATTAATATAAAATATAAATCAACTAATAAATTATGAAATAATATAAGGTTAACCTACACAGCAGTTAAGGTAATTAAAATCAGCTCCACCTTTAGCTGCAACATCAAAATGACAAACACATTAATGCATCAATAATTACAATGTAACAATCCAAAAAAATAATGTACATTTTTTAGAAAATGTGCCATTTTGCATAATGAGTGTTTTTACTTTTTGTACTTTAAGTATATGTTGATGCTAATACTTTTTGTACATTCACTTGAGTGCGATTTAAACATTATTTACATGTTTTATTGTTTTATTGTTGTACATTTTTAGTCTTGCAAAATTGTATTTATTGTTGTGTATTTGTTTCTTTTTTATGAGTAACACTTTGGGATAAATAGCTAAAGTTGAGTTGAGTTCTTTCTTAGACTGCATTACGTGTGTGTATTGCATGTTTATTGTGGCGTTCAGCGTTCACACCGTCAATAACATTTGTCACCCCCCTCCTGTGTGCGCGGAATGGAACAGTCCGGGAGTGACGTCACCGCCGGGGCAGCCAGAGGAGATTGTTGTTTGTTGTTTTGCTCGGAAGTGTTGAGCGCTGTGCTGTGCCCGTCTGTACGTTCATTTTAAGAGTCACACTTTAGAGGACAACTTTAAAGAAAGATATTTAGAAAGATATTATATCGTGTTTATTATAATTTCCAGCTGCATCGAGCAAAAAAAGAGCCCGGAAACATGAAATGGATGTTCAAAGAGGATCACTCCTTGGGTAAGGGAGGAGAGGGGAGCTGCTATTTTAATGGATAAAAAAATGTCCACGCAGTTGATTTTTTTGAAGAGAAATCCTATATTTAGGTGCAGGAGGAACTAATTTGGCTATACTGTTTAGTATCTCCCTGTAAAATAGGTCGGACAGCTCAAAGACCGGCCTGTCTTTCAGGCTTTTGTTTATAAGAGGAGGCGTTGGTTTTTAAGCTAGCTCTATCGACACGTTAAATATAGCCGTTAATATTAATGTCAGCTAATGTAAAAGTCCGTTGTCTTGTCACGACTTTAAATCCGACGTGTCGGGTCCGTGTCGGTGAACAAATCATCGTGTCTTTGTTCTTATTTCAACACCGACGACGACCTGGTTTCATCCGGAAGGTGGATATTGACACGGAGGAGACCCATTAAGCTGCTCAAGCCTCCATTATGCATTGAGTTACAGTTAGCATCTGGATAGCAAAAGCTGGGATGTGTCGGTTTTATAAAACTAAATATTATATTTCGCCTTTCTATTCACTTGTTATAAACTGGAGGCCTGACAAGCGTCAACAGCACGGAACAAAAGTTGTAAGGTAGGCCTGTAGGCTGGTTTTACACCCCATATTTTAGTCTTTTATATAATTAATTAAGATTTCTGTTAATAATTCGACTAACTGTTTACAGTAAAATAAAGACCCATGGCTTCACGAGTTATCAGAGGCTAGTGATTCCCTAAAACGTCTTACTTTGTCAACTAACATGTATTATGATCAAAAGTATGAGGCACAGAAGGCAAACAACTCCTTGCATTTATCAATATAAAACCAACACATCTGGTATTTTAAAAATTCATAGTCTAAATGTACTTCCTGTTGACAGGCTAGCTGATGGTAGCAACTAGTGTTTATCAGACTTTAAAAAGAGTTTACATGTTATTTTATGAGCACAGCTTACATGTTGCTGTTGAGTGATAAAGTGGTCATTAAACGTTTAGCTGTTTTAAATGTTAAAAGTGTAAAACTAATGAGAATATGGCAGTTGGCATCTCTCCACCTCAGTGTTATTGTTGGTGTCAGTGTTGAGACTACATTACCCATAACCCTCTCTGCTTACTGGGAAAAGGAGGATGTAACTTATCCAGATGTTCAGTATGAAAGTGGATAACATACTGAATTTTTTAGATTAATTGTTCAGCGATAAAAAGACAACAAATAGTGAAAAATCTGAATCAGGTTTATTGCCAAGTAGGTTTTCACATAAAAGGAATGTGTCTTGTTACCTATCTATAAACATAGTAAGAAAAAATAGAAAATTAAAGGAAAGTACTGGAAAGGTATAAAAACATGAATCCAATAGATAAAAATAAATCATATGTGAAAAAAAATTATAGTTCTAATCACAATTTTCCCAGAGCTCGAATTGACATCTTCAAATGCCTTTTTAAAAGATTTCATATTCAACTAACAGTACAAAAATCAAATCATAGTCAATTTACAGCCATTTAAAACAGAGACAAGCAGTAAACTCTCACTTTTGAGAAGCTTGATCCTGTAAATGTTTGACATTTTTTATTGATAGATGACTTAAATGATTATTTACTTATTGTAATTGTTGGCTGGATGGATGGATGGAGAAAAGTAAGGTGCAAACTAATATAGGTGTAAACTATAAGATGTATTGCAGAAAATGTAATGAAGTCCTTATTCCTCCAAATCGATGACTTTGATCAGCAGTCGAAACATCCTTTATTCCTAATTTATGCAACTTTTTCTTTTACAATTAAGATTTTAAACTAAATACAAAAAAAACACATGTTGATTATAATTATTAATTGGCAATGATTCACATAATTATTCACTTGTCATTTAGCTGTAAAATAATGTGTTGATAGTGGGTTTCAGGCAGGAATGCAGTTATAGAGGCTGCCAGTACAATAATGACACAAAGAGCGAGTCGTGCTGTTTTATTGATGAGGCACATTCACCTTTTTAAGTGACTGGATAGACGGGCATCGTGTCTGAATCCACAGCAGCTGCCTGTGAATCTCTCACCTCAGCTGTTAAATATTGATCTTTGTCCATCACTGGTTCGTCTCTCGGTTTTGTACAGAAGAGGAGGTTTTACCTAAGCAAGATGTACTTCTGTTGTCATGTAAAACATTCACATAATTAACACAAATGTTGCTTTTTGTCCACCAGAACATCGATGCATAGAGTCAGCCAAAATCCGCAACAAGTACCCTGACAGGGTCCCGGTGAGTGAAACTTCTGTGATGCTGCAGCTGATTTAGTCTGCTTAGTGATTCCTTATTGGTATAATCAATGCTTCTGTGTGGCTTTGTCAGGTGATTGTGGAGAAAGTGTCTGGATCACAGATAGTGGACATCGACAAGAGGAAGTACCTGGTCCCCTCCGACATCACAGTGGCTCAGTTCATGTGGATCATCAGGAAACGCATCCAGCTGCCCTCAGAGAAGGCTATCTTCCTGTTTGTGGACAAGACGGTGCCGCAGTCCAGGTCAGAGCCGGGACACTGGAGGGGGTTTAATCAATTTTATAGACAAAAATATTGATCTATTTAAAGAGAAAAAAAATCAGCAGATTATAATAATAATCAAACAACTCTAAACTCCCTTTAAAGTTAATTTAAAAAACAGTACAAATGGCAGTCTGGTGTGTGTGTACAACACACACAGTTGTTCATGAAGCCTGGTTCAGTTCAGTGCAGGTTTCAATTAAATAAAAACAGAAGCACAATTCTTCTACGAGCTGAATTTTCAAGAGGAAACCAGGACCTTTGATGAGATAGAAAAGTTAAACACATGTGTTCTGTAAACATTATTATTGATCATATAAATCCATTACTGCACAAGATGACCACCATGTTCAGCCTCATCTGTCATAAAATGATGTATGGCCTCAACTAACAATTATTCTCCTTTTCAATTAATCTAATCTCATTATTTTCAGTAGTAAGAAAACCTCCACCACGACCTCGGGAGAGTTCAAAGTGTTCGATTTATCCAAAACCCAAATATGTTTTTGTTTACTATCATTTATGACAAAGAAAAGCTGTGAATTTTTACATTTGAGAAGCTTGAATCAGCAAATAATTAGAATTTTTGACTGAAAAATTACTGAAACAATTATCAATTATATCAAAAATAGTTGCAGATAAATTTCTTTAGATTCATTAATCGACTGATCTATAGCTCTAAAACGATGCCAGGTAAAACAGAGCAGGACTCAGGAAGTAACTGGTTCTGTAATGATCTGCCAGCACAACAGTACACAAATGATTTTGTGGTCATAAAAGGTAGTTGAGATAAAACTAGAGTCAAATCACATTTATGGAATTTTGTCCAAAGGTACAGACGGCGTCTGGATCAAGGGACTCTGTCCCCTTTTTAATTTCCCGCGTGGCTTCTTATCTCAATTATTTCGTTTTCATGCTTGAGTGTTAATGTGTCAGGGCTCCTTTAATATTTTAGAGAAGCTACTATATATTGAAAATAAATTGATCAAAAGGAGCTGAAGCAGGCAGAGGGATTATGTGTGTTGGTTTTGGCTGAATAAACTAAAACTAACTAAAATATTAACTGGAGAATGACGTGGTTAAAAAACTCCACATAATTCCAAACACCATGAGGTAATGAATTATTTGGACTGGATAGTCAGGCTGATTCAACACCGAGACAATCCTTACAACACCCAGAATGAGCTGTAGTTACACCCATCACTCCTCTCTGACCTATTAGTCATTACTCAGCACTTTCGGTCTGTATTTTTAGGCCCGTCACAGAGAGATTTATGGCCTCTGTGCCACTAGCGGGACTTTCAAACTTTACACTGTAGAGCACCACATCTGGTGGAGGAACAGCTACGTGAAAATAATCTAGAATCCAGTTTTAAAATGATACAAAATACATCTAATATATATTATATATATAATATATTTGATAGAATGATGCAGCTATAAAAAAACATGGAGTTTTTGGTTTGAATATTTCATCACTCAAACATCATGTAGTTTCTATGAAGAGCTGGAACGAGATGATACAAAATATAAAAGCCACTCTCAGGGAGTGTGGAAGGAGAGTATTTTAAATATCTTAATGCTATTTAAAGGGAAATCATTCATGGTATGGGGTTCATCTGAACAAGTTCTTGAGTTTTATTGTCATTATTTAGGTCCAAACTGTCTGAATTTGCTGCGGCTTTTCAGAAGAATTCCGATAAAATACTTCATACCTTTTTTTGTTTTCTAAATAATTGTGGGATTTCTTTAAATTCCAGATTTTATTTTGGTAGGTAATTATAAACAGTTTATTCTTATAATAATTGGGAAGATACTTAGCCACCTAAGGCAGCAGAACGGTGCGTGTGTGGGATTGAGTTAAAATAAACTACAGTGTGTGTTCATAGTAATGAAGGAACACGTCACCCAGTGCAACAGTGTGGCTCATTGGTGTGTTTTTGGTAGTTTTTAACAACAATGGAGCTCTATGACACAGAGGAAGAAGAGCTATCACACAATACTTGTTATTCAGCAGCTGTCCCGATCAATAATCAGGCTGTGTCTCCTTTGTGTTTCAGCATCACGATGGGGCAGTTGTACGAGAAAGATAAGGACGAGGACGGCTTTTTATACGTGGCTTACAGCGGTGAGAACACCTTTGGTTTTTAAAAAAAAAAAAACAGGAAGCCATCATCGTGACCGGCCTCACCTGCGCGACACCCACCCACATCTAATCACAGCCCTCACTCGGCCCCTGGAGAAACCACGGGGAAACCCCAGAGAGATTCAGAGACATGAACGTAACAGGAAGACGGACCGACTGCTTACCTGACTGGATAAACATAAACGAGTGCACCGGTGTGTTTGTTCTGGCCCATGTTGCACCAGTTCTTTAAAGATTCATAGATTCAGTTGTGTATAGTGTGTTACATTTTAATTATTATTTGTTTGATGTTGTTGTGATTTGAGTGTTTGTAGGAGGAACTTTATTATTATTTTTTTCACATTTTAAATGATCTGCGTGAATGAGTTTTGCTTTTAGTTATGCTTTCCTCTTTGAAGACAATATTTAAAAAGAACTTTTAATTTAATTATGTGAAATTAAATTAGGATGACCTAACCAATAAAAAGATTAAAATTAAGCCTGGTTGTTGTTGTTGTTGTTGTTTGTTTTTTTCCCCAACATGTCGGCACTACATTAATGTACATTGGGTCTACTGAGCATGTGTAACAAAGACTTTAACTGGAAACATACTTTTGTCTGCAACTGGGCACGTATACATACGTACATGTGTATAATATATATATATTATATGTGTGTAACAAAGACTTTACCTGGAAACATATATATACACACAACAAAGAATGAAAACAAACTGAGATCTCAGAGTTCTTATTTATTCCTTCTTAGGTATGCACATTTACAAAAAAGTTTTCAAACCAGTTTCTTTTTTTTTTCTTTCCTGTTTTCAGTTTCCCCTTATTCTGCAGATTCCAGTAAGACCAGTGCAATATGCAAAAAACTCCTAACTTTAAAGAAAAGATAAGGGATCAAACTAGTAGTCAGATAAACGTCTTAATTCATCCATTGGCCGAAGTTGTAGTTTTCTCAAAACTTTCTCAAATTCAAACTAAACAACATGAGGCTTTTTTAAAAACATTTTTTTTTTACATTTGCTGCCACGGGTCAGCAGGTGTCACTGATTGTCACAGCAGAAACATGGCTCTTAGTTATTGAGCTGATACTAATGCAGTCTAATACAACAGTCCTGCAGCAGATCAATCTGATGAGATGATTAATGGGAGAGATAAGAAGAAAGATTGTTTTTAGTTTTTGACTTCTCTCTAGTCTTTGTTTTTTTGTTGATGGATTGTAGTTTGTGGTGCTGTTGAATTGTACTGTTATACTGACAGGTGTTTCTATTATTTTGTCCACCCCATTTCTATCAATGACGGTTGTCTAAATAACAGAAACACCTTCAACAGCATCACAAACTACAATCCCAGGTTCCAGACTCCAAGATGCGGTGGCAGCAGCAGATTGACGCCCAATAGTTTTATATTGTCATGTTGTCACATACTCAAGTGTCCACATACTTCTGGCCAGACATCTCTCTGCTACCAGTCACCCCTGAAACCAGCCAATAGGTGGCAAAAATGAATCTCAAGTGATAGTATCAGTTTTTAAACGTATGTTTGCATGTGTCCAATGATTTGGGATTCATTTAAATGTGTTAAACTCCAATTGAAATCACAAAAATCTAAAATAATGTAATTATTAAATGTAATTGTTACATCCCCCTGTTGCTACAGAGTGTCTGCACGATACCAAAGGTTTATAGTATGTTGCTGTGGGAACTTCATTAGAAGATTATATAAGATTAGATACTTCATTACCTAAGAGTCTGCATAAATGACATGTGATGAAGATGCTTTAAACTATTTATTTTAACAGGTTTAAAAAATAGTTTAAATTACAGTCTACTTTTATATTTATGGTGTACTTAAGTACTGTATGTACAAACAGACACATGTACTTTACTTAAGTATTTTAATTTTCTACTCCACTATATCTCAGAGGGAAACATCGTACTTTTTACTCCACTACATTTATCTGATAACTTTAGTCTGTCTGTCTACAGCTGCTTCAATACAACATCTAAAACTGTCTTGTTGCTTAAAGCTACTTCAAGAGTGAAACATTTTTAAAAGTGTATGTTAAAGGATTCAAAAACTAATTACAAAATAAATAATACATTTAATATAAAATCGTCTCACTCAGTATATTTCCTACGGTATGTTCCTCTTTTCACTTCCTCGTCTCTTCTCAGCAGTCTTTCTATAAACATGCTGCATACGTGGTAGTAAGCAGGCAGACTTTCTCTGAGTTAACATTAAGAGGAAGAGGAAAATAATATGATAATGATTTTAGTTCTTAAGCACACTTCCTCATCCTCAAAATCGAGAAGGATTGCTTTGACGTAATTCCTCTCAGAACTATATATATATATATATATATATATATTGACGTATATGTTGATTTTATTTGTATGATAGTATTGGACATATCTTCAACTTCTGCTTAATACATATTAGTCATTTGACTTGTCCTATTTTATTTTAAGGATGTTCTTTTCATATGTGTCTAACAGTTTTCAATTAGACTTCCCACTCTGACTTTAATTTTCAAGATCCTTAACTTAAGTAAAAGTAATACCACTCTGTAAAAATATGCTGTTACAAGTAAACGTAAATGTACATATAGAAATAAGAAAAGGAGGCATTAAATGATTATATCTTATAACCAGAATAAGTTAGTGAAGACATATTTCTGTGAATGACTTCCTCTGTGTGGAAACAGGTTATGCTCAGAAACGCAGACAAAGTGCTACTACTATACCTGCTATTTACTATTTACTACTGCTATTTTTAGTCTAGATGTAAAGCTACTACCTTTAAAACTGATAGGTGTACTACTACAATGTCTACTTACCTGCGTCAGTCAACTAAATCAATGACAAAAAAAAAGCATTGCTAAAAACAAAAGCTCCCCGTTTTATACTACACACCGACTCTCAGCAGGTTTTGATTATGTAGTGTGTTCACGCCAAAATGAAGTATACTCAAAACAGTACACTGAGTACACACACCGAAACATACTTGATTATTGAGCGTTGTCCCACAATGCAATGCCTAAAGGAGTCACAAAGATATGAGATACTGAAAACTAAGTATCCATCTTTGGGGGGAAAAAAGTATTTTCTTTGTGAAGTTCAGCAGCGTTCGATCTCTGTGTATACTTTTCTCAAAGTATGTCACAATTGTTCTTAAGAAGTACTTGAGTAAATGCGCAGTTCACCGCTGCCATTCAACAGGCATTGCATTGCTGATGTTATTCTAAATAAAGAAAAAATGCCATTACGTTTGTAATCTGTGATACAAAGACATGTTTTTGTATTAACAGAGACTGAGTTTTATAATAGTGTGTGGTTGCTTGCAGTCCTCCCTTAATGTTGGCAGTGATACCCTGAGTAATTAAAAGAATTGTTTTACATGTGATTC
>CALSCE010009344.1:10079917-10100503 GCA_943593645.1 Bovichtus variegatus | reverse complement strand
TAATTAAAAGAATTGTTTTACATGTGATTCTTACTTTCATATTTTCTGTCAGAAAAAAAAGTGGAACAACAAGCTGCTCTTCTGAGAACAAGCTCAGTTATATTCTGAGAACATAACTGACAGTATGAAGCTATGGAGACAGGAGCGGTGTATATAAAGGCAGCACAGAGCAGCTTTCCAGGACACATCAAACATTGAAGATTAAAGGCTTTCATCCCAACAGAAGCTCTCCCGTCTCTGAACTATGAAGACTCTGGTGACTCTCGTACTTCTGATCTGCGTCCTGCGTCACAGCTCTGACGGTCAGTCTCTCGGCTTGATTTCTCTGTGAGCTGTCAATCTGAACTGTATTGAGTACTAAATGTGTGTGTCTGTGTTCACAGCTCAGGAGGCGCCATCGGCACCAAAGGACGGATGCTGTCAAAACTACAATGGAAAACCTATTCCTAAGAAACAAGTGAGACACGTGGGGAGGGTCCCGAGTGACTGTCATCTTAAAGCATTTATGTAAGTATATCCATGTGTATCACATACACCCCTGTTATGTGTACTTTTACTCCATTTTGCATTGAAAAGCTTGCAAAATTTGAGAGACACCTGAAATTCCGGATTTTTCTCAATTTCTTAATTTACGTAAAAGCAGCAATGTTACAAGGTACAAATACTGCTACAAGTAAAAGCTTTAAGTAAAAAATATCGGCATAGTATTAGCATCAACATGTCCTTTAAGGTACCCAGGGAAGTGTTTTAAATATATATAATAATATATAAGTAACAACATAAAGTTTAAGAGTAAATATACTTTTATTTTTTATATATATATTTTAAAATGTTACTCTAAATGTAAGTGCTTTGTTTTGTGGGGTTATTTAATCTCTAACAATGCTTCATATTTATGAGATGTCATACTTCTTTAATGGTGCAGATAATGTAGAGTAAAATTAAGTAACAGTAGATTACTCAGGTAAAGTAACAGTACCCCAAACTGCAGCACTTTGAGCCACTAAAAACTTTGTTTCCTAAGTATTTCTTTATAAAAGGAAATATTTATGACTTATGATTAAATGGTAAGCGGTCTGCATTTACATAGCACGTTTCTAGTCTGAGCGACCAATGAAAGCGCTTTTCAAGCCAGCATCACACGCTCACCTGCCACCTGCCTATCAAGCAACAGAAGCAACAATCACACTTAAAATCCTTCAGATAAAATAAACATAAAAGATAAGATAAAAAAATAAATAAGATCACAGACAAAATACTGCCACGCGTGAAAGGAGAACTAGCACAAGGTGCGAATACTCCGCACTGAGCACAGTATGAGCAGCAACACGGCGGAGTCTCCACGAGGGGGAGCTGTGCAGTCATCCTGCAGCTGTTTTCTGCTGCTTATGTTTCCACTCCACTGCAATTCAGAGGGAAATATTGATCTTTTTACTTCACTACATTTACAGCAACAGTTCACTTGTTACTTTGGAGATTCAGATTTTTACATACGGAAAATGTGACTAGTTACCAAAATATGATGTTACATTATTAAATTAAACTGCACGACATTATACAAATAGATTAGATTGAGCTCTACCTTAACAAGCAACTTCATTACATTTCCTCTTAAACGCGTATGCATTGGCAATGCAAAAGAAGAGAATACGAATAATTATTGTTATTGTAATAATAAGCTAATATTTTATTATGCACTCAGTTGCCAGTTTATTAGGTACACCAAGCTAAAACGAATGCAGTCTAATACCACAGTTCTGGAGTAAATCGTCCCTCCATGAAATTTTAATGTTCAGTTTTTTGTTAAGCATTACGATCATTTTGGATGAAGTAGACTGTGTTGCTGTTGAACTGCATAATGTTTTGTCCACTGCATTTTTATACAATAATGATAGGCTAAATAACAGAATTATATCAATTTAAAATACCATATTATAAAAGTATTGCTTATAACGCTTTAAGTACAAGCTACCTGAATACTTATTATACCGCTGACGGTTTTCAGCTGCTCTGCGTCAATGACTGTGTTTCTAATAATGTACAATAAATGTTTCTTACAGAATCACAACTGTGCGTGAGAGGAAGATTTGTGTTGATCCTGACTCGCAGTGGACGAAGAAACTATTGGCACATTTTAAAAAGTCACTATCCAAGTCTGAAAATGCTGTTAAAAAGCAGTGAAAATGCTGTTCTTTTTTGTATCTAATTAAATGTAGATTATGTTTTTTATGTACATGTCTGTCTGCCACCTTCAACTGATAATAAACGAGGATTAAACTGTGACTTTGTAGGTTAAAACTGCTGCCTTTAACTGACACTGTGACCTTGGACAGTATTGTTAAAACAGTATAAAAATATATTTTTAAATATCAAACACAGCAGCCAGTGTCTTTTAGGATTAGACAATAACAAGAACTACTGCACATGAATGAATTAATATTAAGTTATATTCGTAATCATGCATCGTATGTATGACAGTTGTGTCCTAATTTAATATGTTCAGTAGTTGTTGGAGAATATTTTAAATGTATTATTGCTACACAACGTGCATTTGATGTTTTGCTCTTTTTATTTTGGAGGCCATAAGTCAAAAGTGAGACACAGAGTGACCTTCAGTCTGCTCCCTAAAGCTGTTTAATATTTATACAAAAATAAGAATATATATATATATATATATATATATATAGTGTAAAGGGGAAAATATCACTGCAGCGTCTGTGCACAGCAGTGGTGTAAAATAACTAAGTACATTTAACCAAGTACTCAAGTATGTACTTAAATACAATTTTGAGGTACTAAGCTTGAGTATTTCCATTTTCTGCTGCTTTATACTTCTACTCCACTACAATTCAGAGGGAAATCCTGTACTTTTGTACTCCACTACATTAATTCAATACCTTTAGTTATTTCTGCAGATTCAGATTATTAATGCAAAATGTTATCAACAAAATATATATTATGATGAATTATTACAGATTTAACTACCCAGCAGTATATTAAGTAACTCAAACGAGCTCCACCTTTACCAGCTGCAACATTAAAGTGATGAACACATTAATGCATCGCTAATTATAATACAACAATATAATTAATATACTTAATAATACTTCTTCCACCACTGGAATACAGACCCTGTGTTTTTGGTTGCCATGTAAATATGTGTGCACATTTTTAGAGATTTCCATAATTAGGTTAATGTTGAATTTAAGTGAACCTCTGTGTTGAGCTCCAAGAATAAAACCTGTTGAGGCAGAAATACAACAGCAGTTAGACTGTTGATTCTGGTAGTATTAAAACAATGACTTTAAAATCATCTAATAATGATAATATCAAGTAATTGTTTGACTGATGCTGTTGCTGTGATAAATGTATGTGGTAAAATGTAAATGTGCAACAAATGTTTACAATTATAGCACAAGTCACAAAGTGTTCTCAAATCGGTTTAAGCTTTCAGGAATTAAAGGGCAATTAAGTGCATTTTTGGTCTTTAAGCTGCATTAATCAGCTCTGTGAGGCTCTACAGAAGGGTGGTTGGAGCTAAATGCTAACGTCAGCATGCTAACATGCTCACCATGACAACACTAACATGCAGATGTTTAGCGGGTCTATCTTAACCACCTTAGTTTAGCGTGTTAGTATGCTAACATTTGATAATTAGCGCTAAACACAAAGTACTGCTGAGGCTCCTGAGAACTTCGCTCAACAAATATTTGGTCATAAAAACATTGGAAATATTAAATATTTGCCCTCATGATGGCGCAATGAAGTATGTATTAATATAGATAAAGACCAGACTTATCTTTATCCATAATAAATCAATCATAATTTACTGTATTATACATGTATGTAATAATCTGAATTTGTAAACTAAAGCTTTTGAATAAACGCAGTAAAAAGTAAAATTTTTCCTTCTGTAATGTAGTGGAGGAGAAGACTAAAGTAGCATAAAATGGAAATACTGAATATGAAGGTCACTTGCAAATCAATCATGTAATTTCCTTCCTACGTTTGAGTGTGTGTCCTCCTCCGAGGGGACAGCAGGCCGTGCAGTTTGGAGGAAAAAGAAGAGGTGGTGGCGGATAAGAACAAGTGACTGTTGGTGACTTTTCAATGTCTCCATTGTTTGTGGTTTGAGTGACTGTAATCGTGCCAGCAACAGTGTTTGAAGAAGTTCTGTAGAGACAGAAAGACGCTCTTCAAAAACGCTCCATCTGTCTCTCCAAACACTAACAACAGATGTCAGCGTGCGGAGGAGAGTTTGCTTGGTTTCAAATACATCAGTGGACAAACCGTGCACACAAACTGATACATGTTCTGTTTGTAATGCATTATAATAATAATGCTGTGAGAAGGGAAAACGCTACATGCTGTCTTTATTTATCAAACCAGCTGAATGAAAGTACAGACTAGTAACCAAGGTCAGAAAAATAGTGAAAGAAAGAGAGGTATATCCCATAAGCTGAAGCTCTTATTAATCGACTGCAAAGTGAGTCACATCTGGACAGCAGTGAAAGTAAATACATTTACTTAAGTAGAAATTTGAGGTACTTGTTCTTTACTGGAGTATTTTCATTTTTGGCAACTTTAAATTTCTACTCCACTACAATTCAGAGTCAGAGGTAAATATTGTACTTTTTGCTCCATTACATTTGACCTTTCCTGTCCAGTGAAGACCATGTACCTCCAGATGTGTTGATTTTTAATGTTTGTGATAAACTGAAGGATGAAGTCTTCCTTTATGTGTTGAGGAAATTCTCCCACGTCTTTAGCTAAATTAACTATTTAAGAAGCCTCTTGGATCAGCTGGAAAATGCATCGTCACAAAGCTGAAAACAGAGCGTTTTTTTTGAGAAACTCATGAAAAGTTGACTTTTTAAAAATACGTGGACAGGACAGAAACATATATAACATATATAAACATATGATGATCTTACAGAATATGATGCATTGCTATAGTAAACTGAAAGTTATTTTTCTACCTTTGGGGCTCCTTAAATAGTTAAACTAGTGCTATATGGTCAGGAGCTACAGTGTCGAAGAAGAATTACATAACTTTTATGCAGAGTGAACAAACCATTCACACTCTCAGGCAGTTAAAAAAAAAATCCGAGTTTATTGTGATTTTAAAAGAGCCTAGAAGTTAGACAAACAGTTAGACAAGAGGAGCTACAAGATGTTGACATTAATCTGCACATTAAAGGTCCATCAAATATATGTGTCAAACAATGCTGCACAGCATTTTCCACATCAAACAGGAAGATTTATAATGACTTTCAGGCAGATAATTGATTTCCAAATCAACATACATGACACTTGTGCTGTGTAATCTGTCACAGTGAAGATTTTGGTCACCATTACTTGTGTGTGTTAAAATCATTGTCCCTTGATAATGCAGCTTGATGGTGCATTTGAGGACACTCCAACATCCACAATTTAACATGAAAGCATCACATTCATGAGACGTGTGATCACAAAGAAAACAACAAGCAAACAATGAAGTTATGAGCAGGACAAAGTGAATTTAGTAGTGTCTCGCCTGTGTATCTGTATTGGCGGGTACTAAAAATAGTTTATTACTTTATATTCAAATAATCTGACGAAATAAACACAATTAATTGACTTAATGGAGTGAAACTGGCTAACGTTATGTAATGAACTAACGGGCAGCAGAAGACTATAACATGCTAACTTGCCAGTAAAAACCTAGCGTTTAATGTGCGTGTTCCCTTATACAGGTTAGGAAAATAACCTTTAATGTTGTAGCCAGCTAACATACCAGTTTGTTTCACAATTGTGTGTATTTCATCAGATTATTTGAATTTGCAGGCTTATATTAAGCTAAAGGCTAACGCTAAGGCTAACAGCAGTTATCTGCAATGTCTGAATCAAGTGATCACGGCCACCCTGACACAATCCCTGCAGAGTAAAATGTAATTACATTTTAGCTCATTTTCCTGGCCGACTTCAATAACTTCTTATACATAAAAACATGACAACAACACGCATGTCCCAGCCGTGTGCATCACTTGCATCAATGTGTTGTCTAACGTCAAGTTGGAATCATTGCTAACGTTAGCAGGCTAGGCTAATGTAACAGCACGAAACTCCAATGATGTTGTAAAGGGATAGTATGAAAGAGCCAACGACTGACAGATAACGCTATGTGAAAAAGCCTTGTATAAACGTATAAAGGTTATACAGCATGATGAGTGTCTCCTACCAATGATGGTATATATATACATGTACCTATACATATATATATATACAGTAGGCTTACCTATACATATACATATATATACATATACCTAGAAATATAACTATACATATACCTATACATATACCTATATATATATATATATATATATATATATATATACATACATATACTGTACACATACATATATATATATATATATATATATATACAGTATATATATATATATATATATATACCTATACCTATACATATACATATATACACACATATACATATATATATACATACTGTATATACACATACACATATATACACATACAGCATATATACATATACACACACACACACATATATACATATATATATATATATATATACATATACACATATATAGACACATATAAATATATACATATATATACACATATATATATATACACATATACATACATATATATACACATACACATAAACATCCTCTTTTTGAATATTGAAAAATGTGCACAATAGTTTATGTAAGATTATAGTTTATATTTTCTTACACAAAAAACAAGGGTAAAGGTTTGTTTGTATGTTATGCATTTGCTGATGTGAAAAAAAGCTTAATATAACCTGATAAGAACTAGATAGATTGTTTAAAGCTCAACGTATTAAAGCATGAATCCAGAACATGAACAGATAACAACTTAAAGTGTACTACACACAATATAACAGTCCTTTACAGTCTAAATGTGCTTACAGAGTATGTTGTCTAGTGTCACCATCTTAAACACATAATTACTGAATGACAGAGTCCGACTGCTCTCTTCCTGCTCCACTAGAAAGCTGTTGATGGAAGTGTGGAGTGATGACTCTTTCTTGACATCACCCAATCATGATCTTCCTTCGACACAGACGTGAGCTCATCAGGTGCCAAATCTACTTTGGACCAACTCTCCTCTGACTCGGCGGCTATTTCCTCGCCTCTCTCCTCCTTCCACAGCCGCTCATACTCCTGCTTCAGCTCTTGATACGAGCGGGAGAAGGTGTGGAAGATGGACGTGGCGGGGAACGCCATAATGAGGATTCCACTCAGGATGCTGGTGAGCGCGACTATCTGTCCGGGAATGCTGCGCGGCACCATGTCTCCGTATCCCACCGTGGTCATAGAGATGATGGCCCACCAGTAGGAGGCAGGGATGCTGCTGAAGCTGTGGTGGGGGTACGTGGCGGCAAATGGCGCAAGCTCGCTCTCTGCTAGATGGACCAGAGGTGAGAAGAGGGTCACGGCCACGCAGACAAACAGCAGCAGCAGGCTGAACTCCCTCATGCTGCGCTGCATGGTCAGACCTAACGTCTGCAGGCCCAGAGAGTGGCGAGCCAGCCGCATCACGTACAGGATCCGCAGGGCCCGCAGCAGGCGCAGGATCAGACTCAGTTTGTCCAGATAGCCTCTGCCGGCACCCATGATGACGTCCTCCTGCGACTCATCTTTGACATCGACGACCAGGGACACATAATATGGAAGGATGGCGATGGCGTCGATGATGTTGAGGGGGCCGCGAGCAAAGGCCAGCTTGCTCTGAGCATTGACGAAACGAAGCATAAACTCCAAAGTGAACCAAGCCACACAGATGGACTCCACCACAAACATGCTCTGACACTTCTGGGAGCACTCGCCCTGCAGACACAGAGACGTACCGTGACAAGAAGACACTGGGCAACTTAAAAGGGTCACCACCAATGTCACACATAGAGATCAGGTTATTCTTAAAATCAATATACCTTTGAGTCAACAGTAAAATAACCTCGTCTCTGAAAACAAGGCATTAGTCTCCACATAGTATTATATTGTTAATTGTCACACCTGCTCATGTTATTTGTCCTCGCAAAAAATCTTAAGAAATGAAAATAAAAACCTCGACAGCACAGCGTAAATTGATTGTAGTTCATACACACGCTACTACATCACTTCTATGGCACTGAATGTTAAAAAAGTAAATGTATGTTGCAATGTGGATCAATCATTAAAGGGGGGGGAATCAATTTCCATTTCAGTGTGGCTTTGAGAGCAGACTTAATGATGGCAGAGAAAACAAGCAAACAAGACCTTATAATGCTCGTATAAAATGCTAGAGCTGAAATGATAACCTTTTAAAATGCTTTTCTAACTGCACATAATGAGCCTCTTTCTGTTTACTGACAAGAAAACGCTGAAGGGCAGCTTTCATTATGCGTTTAAATCAGTACTTTTAATCTAGAGTTTTGTGTTACCAAAGGAATGCAATTTCGAGAACTGAGTGAATTATTTGTGAATGAAGTTATATTGAGGAAATGAGGGTGAACTTGATATGTACTGTCTGTCTGCCAACATGTTAATAGCTTACTACATAATGTACAATGTAATGTAATCTACATCCAGGCAGCTAAAGAAAAACTGGCTGAAACTTGTACATTTACTCAACTGTACAATATTGTAGTTGGCTTGGCAATACTTTACTTGGGTATTTCTATTTTGAAGGATATTAAACTTTCACCTGCATATTGACCATTCTCTAAAGTCCAAAACAGAGATTAATTTTAGCCTAGCAATAGCAACTGGAACTAGGTACATCAGGCTTCAAGGGTCAAGGCTTGTGTCTTTTTTAGCACTTTTCCAACACCAAAAATACAAGAACAAAAGTGGAAGGAATAGAATAAACAGCTTGTTTGTCTGTTCTAACCAAGCGGAAATTAAGCCAAAAACTGCAGTTCCTCGAATGGCCACTTGAGGCTGGTTCCAAAAGAGAGTTAATCTCCTTTAACCTTGATGTGAAAATGTCCAACTTTAAGGAGAAATAAACATGTTTACATCCTGGTACAAAAAAAAAAAAAAAAAACTGTTTTGGTCTCTATAGCTAATGTCTCTGTTGTCATGACAACTCTTGATTGTGAAGTCTTATACAATTCACCCAATAAATGATATTAAGGTTTAAAGTTATGCATAATCTGAATTGCTTGTTGAATCCCATGTTTTGATCAGAATGAATCCCATGAGGCAGCCCACAAAAAAAACTGACGGGGTTCTCTTATTTCACAGTTTGTGGGTTGGTAGCCACTCCAGATACAAACATGTATGTGCACAAGCACTGAAAATGAAGTTTTTCATATGTCTATGTCTATGTTTATGTCTCCTTAAAGATAGCAGTCATTAGCTATCTCACAACAGCTGATAAAATCTGATCTTGCAGTTGCAATTGCCAAAAATGAGAAGCTGCTTGTCTACTTCTCTCTGAAGTCAAGGAGCCATTGTTTTATAAATTACCAGGACTTTTACTACATTTTTCTTCTTTGACAAATCAACATTCAGCTCAATGTCATTTTTATCACCACCTGTCAAACCGAATAAAAGCAACTTAAAACAGATGGCCAACATTCAAGGTGTCTGCCTGACTCCAAACTAAAAACAAAACTGGTTTCCAGAAATTAAAAGGAATCTTGGCTTTGTTTTAGGAAAACAACTCCAGATTTTTGTTGAGTCCAACTCTCATCAATTACGTATAAGAAGTGCGTTTTGGCTTCTGAACTGAACATTTCTTGATTTGTTTGTGTCGGATTTGTGCAATTGACTGTAGGTTTCATCAGGGAGAAATCAATCCTCCGTCTCGGGCTTAATCACAAGGCTAATTCAGGCTCTTTACACTGACAGTCAGTTATACAATCAATTCTACAGTCTGCTTCTGTTGACTCAAACAAGAAGCAGAAATCTATGATTTAACAGTCCCATTGGCAAAAGCTTATTCTTAACAACTCCTCACCCCACACTAAATGTTTCCAAATAACCCTCACTTTGACTTTATTTTTGCAATCTTACATACCTGTATTTTTACTGTTGGGAATGTCTCCCATCAATCTAATCATTTAATTAATATTTATCCATTTTTATAAACAAATTGACTTTAAGAATGTTTTATTATTGCTGATATATTAATTGTATTTCATACAGGCTGAGGCTGATTATTGTTAAATGTGTTTTATGGAACTTTATTAAAAAAGCTGTAAAAACTATATTTTATTGTTATTAGAAAGTCAATTCAGACTTGTTCTCTGAAATGTTACTATGACCGACATATTGAGATTGCCATTGTAACTTTTATGTGACTTAAGTGCTTATTTAAACATGCAACCGATTTTTTTGTTAACCAGTAAATATAACATTAACATATTATTGCCTTATAAAGTTGATATGGCAAATGCGTCATGAAGCATTTGCCTATTTACAGGCCTATTTATAGCCGACACAGAGCAACGTGACTCTTTAGCTGCTAAATTCTCCACTTCACTTTGTTCGCCAGCCAGTTGCTAACGGTGTTGTTGGTGGTGGTGCTTATCAGTGCTTTCTTTTTTTTTTCTGAAAACATAGCCTGTGTCTGAATATGATGCTTATGAGAGCAGTTAGAGTGAATGAAAACAGTAAAGTTGCAGGCCAGACAACAAAAACAATGAGCTGAAAGACACTAATACCCTTAACAAAGCTGAAGGGACCTGCAAAGTTCATCACTACCAACCCCCTTTATCATGACACAGTAATTTGATCCATTATTAATATATAAATATTTATGAGTGCAGCTCAAAGGTTTGATAATAATTTTCTTGAGAAAATATAATTAACACAGAATTTTAGGAAGTTTCGGTTCATTTGTGAATGGTAAGCAACAGGAATTCAAGTACGTCCGGCATTAATTTGTGCATCAAATTCTCATGAGTCATGCATTAGTTAAGCATTACTTAAGTTTATGATTTGTACCCTTATTATAAAGTGTTACCACTTAATTATTAGTTTCACTAGATTGTTCTTTTAGCTGTGATGTGTGTGCTGTGATTTATATGAAACCTCTGCTGAATAGTACTTTGCATTAACACAGAAAACATTTCCTGTTCCTTACTAAGTGATTTTCATCGACTTAATACTCACCCTGGTCTCTTCATCTCTGAGGTCTGGCATGGTGCTGATGCACAGGCTGATGACAGTGACCAGCACCATGACGACCGAAAGGCATGCGAATATCTTCCCAGCCAAGCCAGACTGAGGGTTTTCCACCACTTCTCGCAGTATCCAAGTCAGTTTGTGATAGCCCTTTTCAGTTTCTGTAGCGCTTTTCTTCATCATCACCCTCTTCTGCCTCCACTCCTCCTCCTTGCGCTCTCGCTCAGCCACCTCCTCCACACGGGTGATCATGCGGCGACGGCAACAACGCTCCATATGGCCTGGGTCCACACCCCAGTAGTCAAGCTCATCGTGCAGCGACACAGCACACAGTTCTCGAAGCAAACGCAGTTTCCCTGCAGCAAGGAAGTTGAGGATTACCCTGAAGGCTGTTGGGTTTCGGTCGAAGAAGTACTCCTGGCATGTCTCATCATAGTCATCACAGAGTCGTGCAATCTCCTCAGGGGTGGTGCAGAAGCGCAGACGTCCTAGACGACTCTGGGGGAACTGCTCCAAGGTGCTCCAGGGAAAGGTGTAGCGGTTGCCCCCGACATTGATGAGAACCTGCAGGGTGTGGTCGACCACATATGAAGCTTTGGGGTCACGAAGCAGCTGGGCACGCTGGAAGTAAACACCCTTGATGGTCTCTGTCTCCGGGATCTCGGTGAAGAAGCGGTCGAGGCTGCTGTCGTCGCTGCTGATGGAGTAGGTGCTGAAGTCGTGGTTGGCATTGCTGATGATAGGCATGCTGGCTTCAGGATGTGTGTTGGGATGGAAAAGGTATTTGTATGTCCAGTTGAAGGGTGGTTAGACGTAATATCTAATACGAGAAGCTGTAACAACAAAAATAGATAAAAGTCAGTCTTTTAAACGTCAAGTCCTTATGGAACCGAATTTTTCTATAAACACACATTTCTTGTCTCAATTCAAAGCCTCATTAAAAACCAACATTTCATATGGAGTACCACAAGGCTCTGTCCTTGGTCCCCTAATTTTCAGTATGTTACCAGTAGGGTCATCATTCAATGACTATCGTTACTATGCAGATAATATCCAACTCTATGTAGCTGTTGATCCTGCTGACCTCTGAGACCACCTTGTAAACAGATGTAACAGTCTTACATCCATTTATATTTCATCCAAATGTTTCCTCAAGATAAATCAGGACCAAACAGAAGCTACTGATCCGAAAGAGCAACAGTTTAGTGCACACACAAAAAAAGTCCTTATACAAAGAGTAATAATTTTAGCCTTTTTGCAGTTTGGGGTCAACAGTTTTACAAACATCTCTATTATAATGAAGGTTTATGAAAAAAATGTTCTTTATGCTGCAGGGATTGTTCTTGTTGCAGTACCACCGTTGACCACTGGGTCAAATCGCCACATCGTTTTCAGGTCTATTAATACATCCATCAACATCGACTAATTCAATAATTGGCTAATCATTTCAGAACAAATGTGCTCTTGGAATTTTTCAATATAGTAAAAAAGAAATCCCAATTTTCTGGAAAAAAAGAAAACATCTTAGCGCCCCACTTTTTCTCCTGACACCCTTCCGAGTTGTCTTCACACCAATTCAGGCCTCGATTCATTACAACTCTCACATGGCTGCTGAGTGACCTTAAAAAAATCTCTCCAACTCTGGTGTGACATTGTAGTGTGAACAAAACAGAAAGGTTAAAATGTCTGAGATCGAACAAGCCAACAACAATGAAAAAGCTCCTTTGACAGCTGTTTCAACTGACATCGTTGAAAAAAAATGTTTTTAATAGTAATAGATATCTGCTAATATGCAAAATCACATTCTGAATTTAAAGGACAGATTAATTCACATAAAAATACATTTTCTCACTGCCCTACATGTATCTATTCATGCGTATAGCTTTGGTTTTGGTTTGACCTTACTGTCAACAGTTTATATTGGAACTAATTTCTACCCGTGAAAACTGTCAAAAGCGTTTTCTGTGGTTTATTATAGAGGTACCATAAAGTAACACTGATTCTAGAAAGAGATAGTTGTTTTTTGTTGTTCCCAGTGTTTAAAAGATTTAAAAAAAATTGAATGTCATTTATAATGTGGTGATAAATTGACATGCACTTCAGATCATCAATACTAAACAGTCTTTCGATGTTTCCAACTCTTCTGCTTGAAGGCCAGAAATGTAAAGCCCCAGAAAGAGATCTGCTGTTGAATTTGTCAAATGTCCTTTTTCAATGCTGTGAGCATCACAAAATAAACTCCATTAACCTCTATTGTATTGGGATGAAGGCAATCTCAAAGATGGATGTTTGAAAACCTGGACTAATAAACAAACAATCTACAAGGCTAGATTGTTTTTTGGAGAAATGCTTAAATTCAAGCTGTTAGTTTTAGTGTTCTTAAAGAAATCTTTGGAGTGAAATACTAATTCTAGGGCAGTATTGAAAATGTTCACATCTGACGGAGCTATTCTTTGTCAACATCATCAACTGTAATATTTAGTTGGGTTGAAAGCTTCCTGGTAATATGCTGACAATCCAGGGTTGCAAATGAACCAAGTACACTTAGTAATGTACTTCAGTTCAATTTGGAAGTACTTAACTTAAGTATTTTACTTCTACTTCACTACCTGAAGTAAATATTGTACTACATTTATTTGACAGCCATAGACACAAGTTACTTTGCCGGTTAATATTTTACACACAAAAACAAGATCATTCTATTATTATGATGCATACCTATAAAGCCTATTGAAGTATCCAACAGTGTATACAGTAAAATAAACTGAAGTGAAAGTATTTGAGTATAATCAATAAAATGCACTTCAAGAAGGCCTACTCAAGGTAGAACAATGTCCCCTCTGGTTGTTATACTATTATTTTATTAGATTATTATTACTTGTGTATTAATGTAAGGAGGATTTTACTGTTGTAGTTGGTTGATTTGGAGCTCATTTCGAACTATTAACTAATGATTATTTTCATCATGGATTAATCTGTTAATTTTTGTATTGTCTCCAATAATTGATTGATTGTTTGGTTGGTAGAAATAGTGAAAATAATGGGAAATGCCATCACAATTACCCAAAGCGACACCTTTAAAATGTTACTTACAAATCATTAGAAGCGAAAATCAGCAAATCTTCACATTTGTGAAGCTGGAACCATGAAATGTTCCAGAAAGCCTGTATTATTGTTCAGGATGAGATCCAATGGAAACAGTATCAGCAGTGGAGAGCAGGGTTAAGTCTTTACACTCTGATGATTCATTTTAAACAGAAATGAGAGCAGCAGCTACTAAAAGAGATCCCCTGTTAATTAACTAACGCCGGGTTGAAGTTACACTGGAGTCCATATTCTGATTATAGGCCCCTACATTTAAAGCAGTAAAAGTTCCAATAAAACCATAGAAATATATTCGCTCACCTTACAGGGTGCAGGTGTGCTGCCTCAGCTCTTTAATGTCTCTGTTATTTGTCCCGTGCATGTTCTCATCTGTTGCTATAATGAAGACGCTCCTCACTTACTCGTCCATACTTGTATAATTGCTCTTATTATTAAACTGAAGCTCAGAAACCAGGCTGACGGAGAGCACGAGGCAGAGTATTATTACAGTTTATAGATCCCCTCTGAAGTTTGCAGGCTTGCCCTGTGTCTGTGCAGCATCACCGGACTGCAAACGTCGCCTCTCCGGCAGCTCTGGAGTTGGATTAAATTCAATTAAAATGATTTCCTCGTCCTCAGATCGTCGCTCCGCTTCCATTGGTCCCCGCCGCTTGCGAAAAGAGAATAAATGCGATTATCTAACGGCGCTGCCCTCCTGAAACCTGCCACTGTATTCTCATCTGTGTTGGACAGCAGGACCATCCTCCTCCTCCTCCTCCTCCGCCTCCGCCACCTCTTTCCACCCTCCCTCCACCTCCCTCCCATCTCCAGCTCTCTCTTCTTCTACACTGTAAAAAAACAAGGCTATTCAACTCAGAATATGGTGGAGGAAATACTTAGAAGTGTTACTACTGTAAAGGTAGCAGTTCCACTGTGTGTAGGTACACGTCACTCCAAATGTGGTGGAAGAAGTAGGCCTACACACATCTTTTACTTAGACTAAGTAAAGGTGTCAGTGCCACTGTGTAATTTGTGTGATATTTTACAGATATTTTTAGTTTTCAGTTATTTGACACTTTGTTTCACCGGCTATGTTTAGCTGGATTGAGTGCACACAATCCTGTTAAATGTAAGGTTTGAATGTACAGTGCTACTTCATCCAAGCCACACCTTTTTTAAGAAGAGCTACATCTGCTCTCCCCTGCAAATATCTATGGACTGGGTTTATAATCCTGCAGATGGGGGAGAAATGGAGTGTCACCCTGTTTCTGTAGTTCTGCTCAGATTATAGTACATACTCATGGTGGCAGCGGTGGGATCAGCAGTAGGAGGTGCAGGAGAAGTGTTTTGGACATTTTTAAAATTATTATTTTTCTCTCTCTCTCTCCTCCGTTTTGTTTTCTCAACATGAAGAAGGCAGCAAGAGGAGGAAGAGGAATGGCCGCTCGAGATCAGCAGCTGGAGTTGGAGGAACAGTCTGATGCTGAAGTGGAAGGAGCAGAAGGTGGAGTGAGGCCCTCAGAAATAGAGGATCCCCGGGAGCCCACCATGAACAACCTGGCCAATATTATATGCGTGCATATGGGGCAGCAGCAGGCACAAGATGCTCGATTGGCTGAGGAAACAACACGCCAAGAGCAGTGAATTAGATCATTGCAGCATCAGTTCAATCTGCATCAGTTAGAGGTGCAGGCCCCCACCTCTCCAATATTTGATCAACTTTCTGGTAAGGCAGACACCCTGGGGGCAAATGTTGTGGATTCAGATGCATGTAACCTTCCTGCCCAGACAATATGTCTCCCATAATCACAGCTCTGCAGCAGTACATTTGAGAACTAATCAGGAGCCAAGGCTTCAACAGTTAACTGATACTGATGGTATTGAACATTTTCTTGTCACTTTTGAGAGAATAGCAGCAGCATGCAGATAGCCAACTGAAGATTGGGCTTTCATATGAATGTTGATGATGCTCTAGACTATGAGTAAGTTAAAAAGGACTATTCTTAAAGAATATGACATAAATCTAGAGACCTACAGACAGAGATTTCGCAGCCGTGAGGTTGGACCAGAGGCGTGCCCAAAATAACTCTATGTCTGGTTAAAAGAGCTTTATGGAAAGTGGGAGAAATTATTGTCCTGGAACAATATGTGAGAATGCTTTCCCCTGAGCTACAGGTTTGGATTAACAAGCCTAAAATGGCTGCAGAGGAAGCTGACCTAGCTGATGTGTTTGTCGCTGCCAGATGGAAGAAACAGCCTTGGAGATTCACTGCCTGGAAGTCAGCCAAGGACCCCAAAGGGCCAGGTGTCTCTCTGTCAACACACAGGTTGGACTCAACATGGGGTTAGGCTCATGTAAAGGTGAAACCAGAGGTCAATTCCTTCTCTAAATCTTCCAAGAGACTTGTGTGGTGAAGAGGGGCACACTAAACCTGTTTGTCCTAAGAATCCTGTGAAACTAACCCAGATGTGCTATGTGCCCATAGGGGACCTTAAGCAAAAGAGGGAGCCACAACAGCCGCGGAGAGAGACAATGGTGGAAGTGAATGGCTGTGAGTTAAATGCCCTCATTGACAGACCCTTATTCATAGACGATTCATTCCTCCCCACAGTATGAGTATGACTGACACTGTACCCATTTGTTGTGTACATGGAGATGAAAAACATTATCCCACAGCAGATGTCTATATTAAAGTGCAAGGCCAGAGGCCCACTAACGTTGCTTAAAACTCACTGGGAAAAGAGTCATGAAACAGCTGAGCCCCAGAGTGTTGTTGCCTATTTTGTCCACATGAGGGAGAAACTGAAGAAAATGTCTGCACTGGTTTAGCAGAATGTGTTGGAGGCCCAACAGAACAAGAAAACCTGATATGACAAATCTGCCCGAATCTTTTTCCCCCTGGACAAAAAGTTCTGGTAATGCTCCCCACAAAAGACAGCAAACTTCTAGCTAAGTGGCAAGGGCCTTATGAGGTAAACCAGAAGATGGGTCCCACCACATATGAGATAGCAACTCCTGGCGGGGCACGCAAATTTTAACCTACTGAAATAATGGTTTCCCAGGTCTGACAAGAAGGAGGTGAAACGTCATCATTTCTAACTCAAGTACTGTACTTAAGTACAATTTTGAGGTACTTTACTTGAGTATTTCCATTTTCTGCTACTTTATACTTCTACTCGACTACAATTTAGAGGAAAATATTGTACGTTTGACTCCACTACATTTGTCTGAGAGCTTAAAATATTTTCCAGATTCAGATTATTAATACACAATATAATCAACAAAAAAATAATATTGATCCTCATTGGAAATTTCACAGGCTCATATGTATGAAATATATATAAAAACATTGAAAATGAGCTCCACCTTTACCAACTCCAACATTGAAGTAATTGCCACCTTAATGCATTACTAACTATAACCCAGTAATATAATATATATTATTCTGAAAAGGACCATTATACAAAATGAGTACCCTTTTTTGGTACTTAGAGTATATTTTTGATACAAATACAGGCAATACCGCAGAGTATTTCTACTCTGTGGTATTGCTACGTTTACTCAAGTAAGATATCTGAATACTTCTTCCACCTCTGATTGTTATTATCTTTCACAATTTAAGATTTATCTCTGTCACCGACTAGAGTACAACATCGGAGTACTTCCAACATAATATATGCCGTGAGGCAACTGTACACTGGGGTTAAACATCAGTTACTTTTTATTTTTATTTGTATTTTATTAGATTTATTTAATAAAATGTACCAAAAATATGAATTTCAAGCAAAAAGAAACAATGTTTTTTGTTTCTGGTTTTTTTTACAGTGCAGAGCTGCTTGTCGTTCTTGATCATGACTCTTCAGTACAAACTGGACTCTGCTGTAAAGCCTTTGTTTAAATGCAGCTAAAGCCTGATTGACAAAGTTTGTGTAGGCAGACATCCAAACACAGAGAGGATTAATAAAAAAGAACAGAAGATAAAACACAGAGCCTGTGTGTGTGTCTGTGTGTGTGTGTGTGTGTGTGTGTGTGTGTGTGTGTCATTCATGATTTGCATTGCTGCTTTACAAGAAGCAGGTGTTTGTTTCGGTGCAGATCTAATAACTGATATGTCAGCCAGTGTGACGGTGACATCCTCGCTCTGATAAATGTGACCTTTGTTAAATAAATGTTCGGTGGGTTTCTTCTTCTGAGGATTTGATTTCCTGTTTATATTTTGTAGCAGAGAGAGTGGATTCCACACAAATGTAGTACATGTGTTCGTGCATGTGTGGCTGTTGTGTCTCGTTTGACTAATTGCGCTTACGTTGTCGTGGTAACTGATTGGGCCTCAAGACGTTGCTCTTCAGATAAAGATGATTAAGAGTCACTCATGAGCTCAGAAAAATATGGATTTCCTTTGTCCTGCATTCAAAATCCTACTTATTTAAAAGTCATATATATATATATAATAAATAAATAAATATATAAATACATATATATTTATCATATATCCGGGGTCCCCATCCACCGGGCATCATTTGGTACCAGGCCGCACAGAAAGGATAAAACAAAAAAAAAAAAAATTATTTTTGTGTTGGTAATATTTATTGTCAAAATGTTTATGTAATATATTATATATACAATTACATTACATTATATATGTAAACATTTAATTAGATGTTTTGCACTTCATTGTGTGTTTAGGTTTGCCTGCCCCCGGTCCGTAGAAAAATTGTCTTGCATGAAACCGGTCGGTGGTGCAAAAAGGTCGGGCACCGCTGATATATGACATTATTAGATTGTTAATACTGGTGCATCAATGTTAGAGCAGCATGTTACTGTGTTTGCTGCTCGAGGTGGAGGCAGTTTTAATAAATACAAACATAAGGGTTGGGCCCCTCTAAAGGGTCACCAGATAAATCTGAGGAAAGAGGAAGAAACAAAGTTCTTATACACAAGTCTGATGCGTTCACTTTCTGACATGCATTTCAGCGATGATGCGTTCACTTACTGACATACTGAAGTAGATTTGAGCTCTTAGGAGAAAGACTACCAAAGCATTCTTTATCATGTTGAACTGAGTCTTCTTTAAGAAACCAGTACAATCCAGGTCATCTACACCGGGATGAGAGCGACGTTGTAATAAAAAGACCTCTGACCTGCCGAGCTGATGAATATCAGAGATTACAAGATAATCCATGACCAGGAGGGAGGCGAAGGGAAACCAAGGAGCAATCTGGGATGCTACGAGGCTGCAGGAGCATGCTGGGAAATCAATCCAGTCTGTAACCATCCTCACTAACTAGAACAGGGCTGGAGATTGTTTGCTTGACACCATCAATAAGGATTATCCAGAGTATTAAAGGGACATTCCACCAATTTTACACATAATGGTCAGTTTACTAGTCACAGAGAGAACTACTCCAGTATAATGTCTTGTGTGGCTCTGGAGGTTTTTTTGTCATGTCTCAATAAAATAATGACATAGGGATGTCATCAGGGTTAACCAGGCGTGGGAGTCACAATTTTCTTTTATGTGGAGGTGCAACATTCATTTTTGACTATGAGAAAAAAGCAGCAGAGAAGGAAAAAGATTCACCTCAAGGTTCCTTGATGAGCTGTTCTGGAGCATTGTTGAGTTTGAATTTCAATTTTTTTTCTGAGCATTTTAAACCTGCAATAACTGAATTTTTTGGGGGGAACTTGAAGGTTGCAGAAACAAGTTGTGAACAGAACATTTATATCTCACATCCCACGTCTCACCTATTAAAGGGTATCCCTCAAATGCTAGACCCCTCTCTCCCAGCATATTTAAACAACAGAGTGGTTACAGTTGCTTATTTCCACATCCAGCTGCTGCATAGCAAAATTATAATTTATTTGAAGTTGTGTTTTTGTCTACCTGAATGTAAGTCCATAATTTTTTCTTGTTTAGTTCTGTTTTTGCCACCAGTTTTTGGTAGTAGTAGTAGCAGTAGCAGCAGTAATAGCAGTAGTAGTAGTAGCAGTAGGAGCAGTAGTAGTAGCAGTAATAGTAATAGTAGTAGTAGTAGTAGCAGCAGTAGCAGTAGTAGTAGCAGCAGTAGTAGTAGTAGTAGCAGTAGTAGTAGTAGCAGTAGCAGTAGTAGCAGTAGTAGTAGTAGTACTAGCAGTAGCAGTAGTAGTACTAGCAGTAGTAGTAGTAGTAGTAGTAGCAGTAGCAGTAGTAGTAGTAGTAGCAGTAGTAGTAGTAGTAGTAGTAGTAGCAGTAGCAGTAGTAGTAGTAGTAGCAGTAGTAGTAGCAGCAGTAGTAGTAGTAGTAGCACTAGTGGTAGTAGTAGTAGCAGTAGCAGTAGTAGTAGTAGTAGCAGTAGTAGT
>CALSCE010009344.1:10053819-10079817 GCA_943593645.1 Bovichtus variegatus | reverse complement strand
AGTAGTAGTAGTAGCAGTAGTAGCAGTAGTAGTAGTAGCAGTAGTAGTAGTAGCAGTAGTAGTAGTAGCAGTAGCAGTAGTAGTAGTAGCAGTAGTAGCAGTAGTAGTAGTAGTAGCAGTAGTAGTAGTAGCAGTAGCAGTAGTAGCAGTAGCAGTAGTAGCAGTAGTAGTAGTAGCAGTAGCAGTAGTAGTAGTAGCAGTAGTAGTAGTAGCACTAGTGGTAGTAGTAGTAGTAGTAGTAGCAGTAGTAGTAGTAGTAGCAGTAGTAGTAGTAGCAGTAGTAGTAGCAGTAGTAGTAGTAGCAGTAGCAGTAGTAGTAGTAGCAGTAGTAGCAGTAGTAGTAGTAGCAGTAGCAGTAGTAGTAGTAGTAGCAGTAGTAGTAGTAGCAGTAGCAGTAGTAGTAGTAGTAGTAGTAGTAGTAGCAGTAGTAGTAAGACAGAGTAGAAGACTTTAAGAACTAAAGCCTTGTAAACCTTACCTCGACTTCCTTACTTTCAACGATGTTTCACACGTTTCAACAATAAACTACTTCCTGTCTCAAGCTGTATCTGTTCTACTAATAAGAAAACATATTGTCCTTGTTTTTCTGCATCATATTTACATTTTGAAATACTGTTCTCTCTTCACAGGGTTTCAGAGCAGCCAGCTGCCAAAGACTATACAGCACAGCCTTTTATCTCATATTGTTTTGAAACTTCAAGCCTCTTTGTGCAACTTAACTTCCTGATGGTGCTGTGGGGTTAACACGGTTCAGTGGAATCTCTCCCACAGAAGAAATTAAACCAAACTCCTGGGGAATTGCTCTGCTCTCTCAATTTGTGCCGAATCACCAGGGGACCCGTGCAGCAGGGCAAATGATAACTTGCCCTTGATTCAGCACAAACACTCGTTAATTAAGCCCCAGTCTCAATTCAGGTCTCTGCCAAACTTTCAAATTAACTGTATTTCATTAGTATGGCATGTAAATAGTACAAGTTAACCATCAAGATAAACAGTAATGTCAATGTTAAAAATAAATAGGAAAATTAACTTTTGTGCATTATATCACCAGCTGATAGGGAACAAATGTGCAAAAAACATACATGAAACAACTAACTCAAACTATTGGAAAGAATACACATGGAAGATTATAATTTGATATTTTAAGACAAATTCAAAGTAAGTACAAAGACAATTTAACTTTAAGATGCTGGAAAGAATTTGGTGAGAAGAAGGCAAATCACAGTCATATATTCTGCTTCTGTTATTATTATTATATTGTTATTATTATATTAATTATTATATATAGTATATTAGTATTTATTAAAAAAAACACTTATCCTATTACTTTTATTATAACTCTATTAGAGTCATTTCTAGTAATTACAAGCAATTAGTTAAAACAATACCAATTAATTAACTCAAAATGAAAGGATCAAGTAAATGAAATAAAATTGAATATGGTATACAACACACAATATGTTCCCCTGGTTAGATATGACAATTAATCTGTGTATGACAATTAATTAATTTATCCATTTCCTGTTCATTATATCAGTTAATGATGTTTATCAACATAATTTTCTTTACCTTTTTTTTTCTTTCCTCCTCTGCTTTGTTGCTTGTTATGTTGGGTTCTCATATTTTTATCTTTATTTTCATTTTTTTCTATGCCCTGTGACCATATAATTTCTTTAATGCAAATAAATAAATAAAAAAAAGGATGGCATGTTGATATGAGCTTCATTAAGAATCCAGGATTGGTTTGTGTTGTTCCTCTCTGTCTCCAGTTTCTCGTAATGGAAAGAAGAAAGGAAGGAAGTCCGTGCAGCGTAGATGGAGAAGAAACCCTCCGAAAGGAATCCAATTATGTAGGCCAAGTGTCCTTTTACAGTTATTGACTAGCTGCCTTCTGAACCGCCCGACTCTGCTGCCTGACAGATCTGGATCGACAGCATCTTAAACTGAGTGCATCCTGCTGAAAACAAAGAATAGAATTTACATTTTTTTAAATACAATAAACATGCAAATACAATGCATTTTTAAATATTAAACCAGTGATTCACCACCTTTTTGTCTTGTAAAAATGTCATGATGCTGCATTGAGGCAAAAATTGAGTTCTGTTCAACTTTTTGCTAAACAACTTGGGGTTGTTTTGTGGCATCTGTGGCCAACAGAACTACATAATTCTCTAAAATCCTGAGGTCAACAAACTAGACGCACTCCACTCCGGAGCTGTGCAGCTATTATAGATATAGTTCACGAAAATCACAGACAGAGGAACAGCCTCATTGAAAGCATTATCTGTGTTTTACTGTGACAGTAAGAACCACTACACTGGACAACACTGTTATCTTTGGAGAAGAGATGCATGATGGGATGAAGGTGATCTTCTGGGTCAGCGCTGATTCAAAATTTCCCCGAGCTGTCAGAGATAGATGGAGCCGAGTCATCGGATATTCACCAGAACAAGGACACAATGTTTCAAAGAATAATGCAGCTTTAATTTAAAGTTGTTTACACTGTTAACATTTCCCCCATACTAAATATAATTTGAGGTTTATTACATCTACTCATTTTAACATCAAGACTTCTTAAAGGAACAGTTTAACATTTGTAGTGAAGCTTATTTGAGTTTCATGAGAAGATCAATATCAATCTCACACTGGACAAGAATGAATAACAGCAAAAGTCTTAAAACACTTATTTGTACAGCACTTTTCAAAACAAAGTTTCAAAGAGCTTTATGCAGTTGAAACATGGTTTTAAAACATATCAGGATAACTTGAGGAAAATAAAATAATGCTGATAGCATCTTATAAAGATTCAGATTTGTCTATACTAAATTGTAGTTATGTAATATATCTGAGCCACAATGATTTCACAGTCCTAATCTCTTTCTTTCTTTGTTGCTGCCCTTGAAGGTATAGTCCTTTGTTTCTATCTCTTTTTTCTAAATACCCATCTACTTTGAATTTTCTCGCTTTTAAATGTATGTTTTTCTATTTCTGTCAGGAAAATAAATCACTACAAATCCATTTTCCAAAGGTTTCAATAAATAGCCTGAATATTTATTTTTGAACTAATTTACTCAAATGAATAAAGCATTGAATTATTCAACTGTACGCTTACCATAAAGAAGATAGGAGACACTTTGCAAGGGGCAAAACTAAAAGAAAGGTAATATTTCTAAAGCGTCACAGGGTCACACTGCTGAGTGATGAGGTCTCCACTAAAGAGAATCGAGTTTTTGTTTTTGTCCAGCTGGCGGTGACGTCCTGTTTTCTACCTGAACAAGCACGAGTCAACAGAGTGTAACCATCCGTCAACATGGAAAACAAACAGATTAACATACCAAATAGCATCAGTGTGTGTGTGTGTGTGTGTGTGTGTGTGTGTGTGTGTGTGTGTGTCTGTGTGTCTGTGTGTGTGTGTGTGTGTGTGTGTGTGTGTGTGTGTGTGTGTGTGTGTGTGTGAAAGAACAATTTACTGCAAACAGCACAGTCATGGGAGATGAGGGTGGATCTGGGAAGAAGGCTGTAGCTTCCCCAGGGCATCCAAACAACCTCAAGGCCAGATGTGATGTTGTGGTCTGTAGAGGTTAAAAAGATCATCCTAGTCAAGCTGACAGTCCCGTGGGAAGAGGCCTGAGACCAAACTTTCTCCCTGCAGCAAGATTGCAGGGAGAAAGGATGGCAGGCATGGCTATTCCCAGTCGAGTTTGGCTGCAGAGTATTCCCTGCACAGTCAGGGTTGAGAATAAGGGAGAAAACGGAGAAAAACAGCAGCAACAGTATAAACTATCTCCTAATGGTCAGTAGTGGAAAGTACAATCGCCTCAATTTTGAGGCGATTGTACTTTACTTGAGTATTTCCATTTTATGCTCCTTTATATTTCTACTTCATTACATTTTGGAGGCAATTATTTTACTTTTTGCTACATTTATTTCAGAGCTTCAGTTACTTTGCAGATTTGGATTATGACATAATACAAAATATATATCAACAATACATGATGTATTGTTTAATAATAGATTAAGCTACACATCTGTCATGGAGAGTGGAGCAGGTGGACTCAAATGCAGGAGACTGCAGGCAACGGGAACTTTAATAGGAAACAAATTTAATTTAAGATTTGGTGCAGGCAAGGCAAAACAAAACTGCACATAACAAACACAAGGATCCACCAGGGACCGAACAGAAAACCAGACTTAAATACAAACTAATCTGATGAGGAGATGGAGTGCAGGTGGAGAGATGGGCGGAGGAGTTCAGGTGAGGGGAAAGAGGTGATGAAACAGGAGAAGAGGCAAGGAGCTGATGAGCAGGGGAAACACTGGGACCAGGAAAGGATCTGATTGGCTGGGGAGACTAATGAGGTTGAGTTAGAGCAGGTGTGTAGATGGGCAGAGGAGGGAAATGCAGTACAGGAACGGAAAAACACAGCAAACAGAAAAAGTCCACAACTCAGTGCAGTCTCAACAAAATGCTTAAAGGGCAGCTGGACAGAGCCAGAGACACCATCATCATACAAAGTCATTTAAATGAACTTCTCCTGTACCAGCTGCAACATTAATAGAATGTGTTTATTGTCAGTGTAAGTACAAAGAAATGAAGTGGCCTGTGATGAACACATTAATGCATCACAAATGATGATCCAGTAATATAATACAGAGTATCTCTGTAGAAGCTCTAAGTACTTCTTCCAACACTGCTGAATTGTACACTAAATTAAGTAAAAATGAAAGTTGCGTCATCGACTTCCTCCATCGACCTCTAAAACCCAATCATGAGTCTGAACCAGCTGCTATTGATGACCTACAGATTAATTTATTAATCAATAATTGCAAACCACTGAGGAGCGGGAATCCATGCACAATTTTACCTCCTCTTTTAAATCCATTTAAAACAGAAAATCTGTCTATTTAGCCTTTATTCCCCTGACTTGAAAAATCTATAGAGGAAATGTACAGCGGAGGAATTAGAGCAAAGAAGACGAAGAAGAAGAAGACAAACTGCTGATTGGAAAACACAAGGAAAAGGTCAAGTAGGAGGAAGAGATGGAGAGAGAGCAACTCTGCTGAAATCGAATCATTCCCTTGTGTTTAACAAATGACCTGTCTGACTCTGTGTGCGTGTGTGTGTGTGTGTGTGTGTGTGTGTGTGTGTGTGTGTGTACACAATGTCAACATTGGCTTCGATTGTTCTTGCTTCAGGCTCACAAATTGTTTATGCAGAAATAACAACTGGCACTTACCCTCCACACTGTATTATGCCTGTGTACACACACACACACGCACACACACACACACACACACACACACACACACACACACACATGCACACACACACACACACACACACGCACACACAAACAAGACAGTGGAAATGGAAGTGCACTCGCTGAAGGAATAAAACTGGACTGGATGGTGGAATATTAACTCAACTAGTTAACATGTTACAAACCAGGTCGTTCACACATTAAAATACACTAAATAATTAGTATTAGAGTTATTATTCTTAATTACAATGTCCAAGGTTCATTACTGCTGCCACTGATATAATGTATTACCACTGTTAGAAATAGAAATATTCAGCTAAAGCCAATAAATCTTTATTATTCATTTGGCAGACAAAGACAAAACGTATTATCTTCCTTATTCCTGCCTCATTCTCTTCATGGTTGTCATTTTTTATATTAAACTCTACAAAGAAAAACTAAAGCCAACACGTTGAAGTGACAACAAGCTAAGTTTTCTTGAGAAAGTAAAAAGAAATAAAAATGTAATATTCAGCTTTAGTCAGTAGAAGAAAAAAAAGCCTATCTTATCTATTTCCAACTTAAAAAGAAATAAACATTTAAATAAATAAATAAAATCGTTCATGCTTTCAAGAGCTTTGAAAACTTAAAACACTTAATTTCAAAGATGATTCATATGTGACATTTCCTCTAAATGTTGAGGAGTTAAGATAAAGCTTTCCTTTCATAATATGAGCTGTGAATATCTGACTATCTTCTGACAGATTTTCATGATGCATATTAAACAGCACAGCAGTGATGATCTCTGCTTCTCACCCACTTACTCCCTCTTGTGATCTGCTGCTATTCCTGTAGCAGCTCTGAGTCAAAAAAGTCCTGCAGGAAAACACTTGTTTTACATGCAACTGCACAACAGGCGAGATGGTACGGCTGACAGCAGTCTGGAAACATTTCACACACCTGGAGGAGGAAGTAGTAAAAGTACTAATACAACCTGTCAAAATATTCTGCTACAAGTAGAAGTCCTGCATATGTATTGTTACTTGAGTAAAAGTATGTAAGTATAATCAGAAAAATGTACGTAAAGTACTGAATGTAGAAAAATTATATTGTTATATTAAAATGATAAGTTATACTAGTATATATTATATAATTTTTATATTTTAGATATTTTTATTACTCATGCATAAATGTAAAAGCAGGACATTCTTACATTTTTGGAACTATGAACTAATGCTTATTTTCATTATCTATTAATCTTCTGATTAGTTTCTCCATTAATTGAGTGATTGTTTTATTTGTAAAAATAGTGAAAATAGTGAAAAATGTGAAAAGTGACACCATTACAGAGTGTGATTTGTCCAACCAGCAGTCCAAACGTCAACATTACAATTGATAAAAGGAAACGCAGCAAATAACCACATTTAAGAAGCTGGAACCATCCATGAATTTTTTTAAATATCTATCAAAATAGTTGCCATTACATTTTCTTTCAATCGACAGATTGATCAATCGACTAATCGTTTAATCTGTACTTAAACTGCTATGTAGTTTAATTTATAACAAAACATTATAAACTCTTAATTTGTAACGTAGCTAAAGCTGTCAGATAAATGTAGTGGAGCAAAAAGTACAATATTTCCCTCTGAAATGTCGTGAAGTAGGCTAGAAGTAGAAAGTACAAGTATCTTAAATTTTAATTATACTAAAGTAAATATACTTAGTTACATTCCACAGCAGAGTAATATACACTATAATACTGACATAATACTTTAATATTCCAGCAAAACTCGACCAGCTTCAGGGCCATTATCCTGTTCATCCACTCAGCTCCCACATGCAGCACTTTGGTCTCCTCTGAGTTCATGAACCAGTTCAGAAAATAACTCTGACATCGACAAAACTCTCAAAACACAAGCAAAATCCATAACAATAGTCTGAATCATATCACTTATATATTAATACAATATTACCACTATGTTGGTATTATTGTTATTCTAAATTCATCGTTTTTGGCTAAATTCATCTTCATTCAGTACAAAACATATACTGCACATATACGTATGTATTGTGATTTTATATACTACAATATATGTACTTATTATTCATACATATCTATGTACTGCTGTTGCCTAAGTTATATTATATATAGTTACTAAATATGGTTTGGAAAGCAGGATTTTTACATGTAGTGGAGTGTTTTCAGTGTGGTATTAGTACTTAAAGTAAAATATTTTAATACTTCTTCAACTACTAATTATTAATGGTGGAATGCAACTAAGTACATTTGTATATGAAACGTTTATAAAATATGATTTTTTTGATGTTTTGTTAATTAAACTACCCAAAGATTTATACAAGTACAGCTGAAAAGATGAGTCCATCAATTAGTCGATTGACAGAGAATTAATTGGAAACGATTTTGATGGTTTCAGTCATTTTTCATGTTCCTTCCTCTACCTCTGTATTTTAATGTATTAACAAAAATAAAACCAGCCATGCCTTTGTAATAAAACCGTAAAATAAAACCCTCCCATTCATTGTAATTGCGTCATGTGAACTGAATCCCAACATCTCGCGATACTTTGTGGAGCTATAAAAACCTCTGCGGGGCCGGAGTTCTTTCTTTCGTTTCTCCCTTTAGCGGTGAAGGTGCAACAGTAATCGGTCGTCCCGAGCCCGGGTTCATCCGACACCCTCACCAACCAAGCTGAACTGAGCTCAACCAACACAGCAGCAACATGCCTCCCAAATTCGATCCCACCGAGGTTAAGATTGGTATGTTTTCAGTATCAACTGGGTAATAAAAACAGAAGCTTGTTCACTACCAAGATGGAGTCGTTCTGTGCCGGCTGCCTCCGTGTCTGCCGGCCTGTGAACGGTCTAGAGAAAACGGTAAAGATGGGGCACGAAACGCGACGAAGAACGGGGAAAATATGTCTGGCTGTAGTTGTGCATGCTTAAATGTTTTTTTTCAGGTTATATGTGGTGGGTTTAAGCAAAAGGGTCTGGGGCCGACTGAATGCTAACCACGTGGGATTAGTATTAGCTAACGTTAGCTGCGTTAGCTAATTTAGCTAGCCTGGTAAACTTTCTTTTCTTTCTAAATTCCGTTGTTAGGGTAACGTTATTCAATTTGTTTTTTTATTCATGGATTACAATTAACAGTTAATGCAGTGACAATTCAAGTAACGTTAATTAACCTCAATTTCTTCAGATAATACAAACATGGAGTTTACAAATTACTCATCCATCCATAAAGTGTTGGATCAGGAGACCGCTTCATAATATTTGTCAAGAGTCCTGCAGTCTTGCACTGATCTAATTCAGATTCATACTTGTCTGGATTATATTTATATTCTAAAATGTAAACTTTATTTAAACAACTTTATATTGCTACAAGACAAATTATGGAGAGTACAGCATTGCTACTCAATACATGTTAATACTCATTGCAAAACTGGTTTGTACCAAACCGGTAATCACTTCAAACCACAGAGCAGGTTGTGCTCAGTGTCTCTTCTTTGTCTTGCAGTGTACATGAGGTGCACAGGAGGAGAAGTCGGAGCCACATCAGCCCTGGCCCCCAAAATCGGACCTCTGGGTCTGGTGAGTGTTGAATGAAATGCTGGTGTACAAACTTAAAACCAGCCTCCCGCCACTATGCCTGTCTGTCAGAGTGACTGAGTATAATCCAGTGGAGGCTCAGATTGACCCGGCTTTAGGAAACAGGGCTGCCCGAAAACAATGGACAACTTTGTGCCGTAAAGTCTGGAACAAGTCTTCAATTTTCCGTAATCCAGGATGATATTTAGTTTAGAAAAACTGAATTTAAGATTACTTTTAGGTACAAGTAAAGACTGTTTTCTTTAACTCTGCTGTAACTGCTGATCTCAACTAATTACTTTTTTTTTTCTCATCAGTCTCCCAAGAAAGTGGGTGATGACATTGCCAAGGCCACCGGTGACTGGAAGGGCCTCAGGATCACCGTGAAGCTGACCATCCAGAACAGACAGGCAGCGGTACGACATCATGTCCAAACTCTCAATATGAAACTTGTTGATGCTTCAGCTTTGTAGAGGCTGTAGGACGACTTGTTGTGATGACTCTCCTGTTTTGTGATTGCTTTTTAAAGGTCGAGGTTGTTCCCTCTGCATCTGCTCTGATCATCAAGGCTCTGAAGGAGCCTCCTCGTGACAGGAAGAAGGTCAAGAACAGTAAGTTACTGTGACCTAATGTGGAAATGCATTTGAACACAAATGGTTGCATAAATTGGAATGACTAATTTAACTTTTTTTTTTTTTTTTTTTAAACAGTCAAGCACAGTGGAAGTGTAACCTTTGATGAGATTGTGACTGTTGCTCGCACCATGAGGCTTCGCTCCATTGCCAGAGAGCTCTCTGGTAAGAAAAAAAGAAATGTAAAACGGTTGTATTTAGTATACTGAATAGTTTTATTGGCAGATACCCCCCACCATTCTATAGATAAATCCATTAATTGTTTGTCAGCCTCCCGCCACTATGCCTGTCTGTCAGAGTGACTGAGTATAATCCAGTGGAGGCTCAGATTGACCCGGCTTTAGGAAACAGGGCTGCCCGAAAACAATGGACAACTTTGTGCCGTAAAGTCTGGAACAAATTATCATTAACTAAATTAATAAATGCAGATTTGATCCCTAAACTAAATTTCAAGTCTGCTAATTGTTTCTCATATTATAGATTTATTCATCTGCAAAGATGTTGACTGTCGTATTTTTCACCTGCAGGAACCATCAAAGAGATCCTGGGTACCGCTCAGTCCGTCGGGTGCACCATTGATGGGCGTCCTCCCCATGATGTCATCGATGACATCAACAGCGGCAAAGTCGAGTGTCCATCTGAGTAAATGAGCGACACAAATAAAACTTTGGAAAAAAAACTGGACTTCTGTTGGATATTTTTTTTTTTTTTTTACACTAAATGCTTAAATGGGATCTTCATCAAATCCTATGCTAACATTAAGTACTACGTTCAAATTATCAGTAATAAAGCTTTAAAAAGGGGCACATTTCTGTAAAACTTGCATGTAATGGGGCGAGCATACAGGACTGGTTTAAAATTCCTATTTTTATAGGATCCAAATACATTTACTGCCAATGCTAGCTTTGTAACTGGAGTGTCCCTCCATAATAAGGGAACCAAATACATTTTGAGGTATTGACCTAAAACACCAAGGTGGGGGCTAATTCAAGGTATCCATGTTTTACTTCATTGTAGCCCCTTAATTTAATTGATATAGAAATGCAAGCAATACAAATTGCCTATATTTGCATTTTAAGATTAAGAAATTAAGGTTGTCAGAAACATTTGCTTTGTAGTTGCAAGACTGAAGAGCCCAAATGGATCCTTTAATTCCAGTCGAAACTTGTTTAATAAATTACCCATACTGCAACATAACTAGACATTCAGCTGTTATGCTCTTAGTGGATAATGTAGCCTGGCGTCTCTAGCATACAGAGATGACTACTATCCAGCTACAGTTTAAGTTTCCACTTGCGCTCAGACAGAGCCTGCATTTATCAAACGTCACCTCAGTCTGGAGACACTGAAGACTTCATACTATCAACATGTATTGGTACCATAATCTGAACTTCATATAAAATCAGCAGTTTCCTTAAAGCCCCATAATTGAACTTGTGCCGCTTTGATACCTGGATCGTGACTGATTCTATCAATTTAGTTTAGATCACAACCAACATGAGAATCAAAATGTTAAATACAATAAGTCTCATCACAAATGAACAAATCATGATTTAATTTGCGACAAGAGCATTCATGTCACTCGAATGTAACCATGTCAATGAATGTTAAATTTCACTTAAAAATTATGCAACAAAAACTAAAAGCCAGAATAACAAAACAGCTGAGGTGGGTGTGAGGACTTTAAGGTCAGTCATGAGTCAATGCAGCTTTTTTTTTTTTTTTTTACAAAATATTTATTGAAACTCTCAGCCAGTCATATACAACTTTACAAAAGTATAAATGGTTCATAAACGAACAACAACACAGGTGCAGCTATTTATACTGAGGTCATGTAATCCAACAACAATTCAATACAGCCATCAGTCTTTTAGAAACAATCTTTTCAAGTGTGAAACTTCCAACACAGTATTGATCACATTTAGCCGTTACACTCTTGGTATTTGCTTCAAGCCTTTTGTCAAATAGGATGTGTAAGTACCCAGGAAAAAGCACCTCATACAGTACAATACAAAAACCCAACTGTGATGCTTTCGTACCAAAAGCTAGAGTCAAATTTCAGGTTCTCTTATTCTTTGATCAAGAAGTTACTGATTTAAATCTAAAATGTCATCCAATATTGAACTGCATTTTATTTTGTTTAACATTTGGCTTTTTTTAAATAAAAAAAAATGGGGGTTTGTGTTTATATTTCCTTATTTCAAGAGATCACTGCAACGGTGCCACCATCAATACATCAAATCTACATAACTGGAGACGGGTCAGACTACAGTCTATGTTCTCACTCCCTTCAGTAGTAAATTGATTCAAAAGCTCATTTACTAAAGTGTATTAGTTAATTGAGCCAGAATCAGTCACTTTGTATTCATTTCTACCAACGCACACTAACTACTGTATATCGTTTACCGTCAAGAACAATGTTTGTATCAAAACGTGACAGATATATTTTTAAAAAAAAGATTAAAATACAAAAAGGACGAAAATTCAGGAAGTGCATGACGTAGTTTGACTTGTGGTGTCATTGTGCTGAAGACAGCAGTTTCACAAAAAAGTACTTTATGAATGTAACCCCACCTCTTTGAGCTCATCATGCTGCACTGTGAACCTGGGTGTATTGATTCGTGGTGGCTCTATGATGACCAAGCGCCACTTGAACGCATCGCGGCCAGGAGAGCGACAGAGTGCATTTCATCGTTAGTGTCATCATCGCCGCTTCATCAGTTATCCACCTCTTCCTCCTCCTCCTCCTCCTCCTCGGCTTCGATCTCAGCTTCAGGTTCTTCCTCCATGCGCTCCTCCTCCTCCTCTTCCTCCTCCCTGCTCTTATCGTTCTCAGAGTCGGTCTTTTTCTCTTTCTCTTTACGCTTCTGCTCAGACACCTCCTTCTTTCCTTTCTGGCCCTTCTTGTACACTGGAGTCAAAAACAAAAACACCATTTACATCTCTAGCATCATCCATATTGTGCTCTGTTTTACACACTCATGCAGCTTGCACAGACGCACTGTTTTTGCACATTAAGACTGCAAATCCTCAGCATTCTGAGGTCACAAGTGAACTACAACTGAACTAGACTGAACAATCCACTTGTCTCCACGCTGAACCTCTTTCAGACATGCACATGGTTACTCAAATGCATAATTTCCATTTGCGCATGAAATATCTAAGTGGAAACACCAAAAAAAAAAAAATCGAAATATCGCAAAGAGTATCGACAAAAGCAAAATGTGACAAAGTTCAATAAACAGACTTGGTGAATTAATCATGAAGCATGCCACGTAAACGTCTACTGAAGAGCAGATAAATAGGTCATATTTCCATGATGTTTTCAGCTTTGATTGGTGCCCTTTTAATTACCTCATCTCGTTTGGCACTCTTTTTCTGCAATGGTTTATTGGCTAGAAAATTAGCTCCACCAACTGGTTATCTGGCATGCCAATTTCTAATAACCACATAGAAGTGGGCATTAATTAGCATTATCCTTCCTAAAATTTGCAATGCATTTGGATGGAAAACTGGCAACTTTTATACCAATAACATTTATGAATACTTTCAACATTAAAACAAAAGGTTGCAGCACAAGGTCAAATATGCAGAGATATTAAATGCACATCTTGTTATGCCTGATTAGTAGCAGTATAAATAAACATATTAATTGTTTTAATTAGTTAGTTAGTCTATATAAAAGGTTAAAAAAAAAGCTGTACAGCACTCCCTCACTGTTTTCAACTTTTTGAATATCCAGTCATCACTTTACATACAGCGTGTGAACAAATGGGAATTATCTGAGAATCCCAAGATCTTCCTTTATATCATATCTTTACTTTCCAACTCATAGATATCGTACGAAGAATTGTGGCTTTTCTGTAAATGCTTTTAATAAAGCGGAACAAGAGTCACTCGCACTCTCTCACCTTGTACTGCTGTAACTTTTATGTTAAGAGTGAAATAAATAATACAGGTCCAATCTAAAAGGATGTTGCTGAGATTTTTATGGAAAAGTGATTGTGACAGTGAGGATGAACCTAAAAAATTAGCACAATATGTCCCCTTTAAAACTGATGTACTGACCTTCCAGAGCTTCTCTGAGAGGCTCAAGGAATCGTTCAAACTCCATTTCCTCCATCGCAGCCAAAACGTCTCCTGCGTTTAGAGTTTTCCTTTTGGCTTTCATGGCAAAATTGTTTGCGCTATACAAGGTCAAAAAAAAACAACAAAAAAAACATTTTTATTGAATAAGTGCTAAAAATGGAACATTTCACACATAATATTCAGTCTTAAACTTGATAATTGAAGGACTCTGGAAAATGATGATAAATTGACTCAGAATCAGAAACCCTTTATTCGTCCCACAGTGGGGAAACTTAGTCTGCAAACACGTGTAATAATATAAAATAAGTAAACAACCATGGTAGAAATAAGTAGCAGCATAATGAAGTAAGTGAACTAGTAAGTAGTAATAACAACAATAAATATAAAGTAAATATTGCACTACAGCAGAGGGATTGCTCAGACGCTTCTTTTTTTCTGTTTTCTGTTGAAATGTGTTATTTTGTGAATCAATACTCGACTGGTTTTTGTAAGTGGGTTTTTATTCTTACCAGGACGTTGCATACAACACAAACACACTGGCAGCTTGGGATATGGCTCTCCTGGCTTCTTTCGACACATTCACCCCATCTGGGAGCTGTTAGGAAAACAAACGGTGCGGAGGAGTAATCTCAAAGCTGCTGAATACATTCATTTTATTAGAAACACAGGCACATTGAGAAAAGAAAAAAAGATTTATTCACTTTGGGATGATACCATCTTCATGCTAAAAGAGAATAGTAACAAAAACATGGTATGGTCTTTTTAAGAACAACAAGAGGCTAAGTGACTATAGAGCTACAGTAAGTTACTTTCCACCATGGGTGATGGTGAATACAAGCAAATACTGGATATTTTCACCGAAATATATAAATTATTTTTCAAATTCATTTGATATTAATACTTTTGTACTTTTACTCAATAAATAAATCTATAGTAAAACTTTGTATACAGGACTTTATTTCTACACTATATTATTAGTACTTTTACTCAAGTAAAATATACTTCTTCCACCTCTGGTCACAGGGGACATTTGACTTTTGATACCGTCAAGTACATTTTGTAATGATACTTTTGTACTTTTACTTAAGTGTGATGATGAGTAAGTATTTTTACATTGTAGTATTGGCACTTATAATTCAGTAAAGGCTTCTTGTCTTCACACTCACCGCCTCCTTGATGATGCGGGTGATCACCGCGTTGGGAAGGTTCAGATCTTCGGGTCTCTCCGCCATTTCTCTCACCGGTTACCGAGTCCTTCAACCCGCCGTGTACTCACCGCTAGCGTCCCGTCCGGCACGGATAACCGATACCTCTCGTGTTAACAGATTAGCACTGTTCTGTTAGCTTGGAGCTACCTAAAGTAGCTAGCTAATGTAAGTAGCTCGTTCAGTTTCACAGTAATATTTAGTTGTTATAGTACCGCGTTTGAAGAAGACGTTACTATCAGTACAATCGATTAGTTTTGCCGTTTCATCGATAAGTTCAAACTGTGTGTGAAGTTGCTCGTGTGTCCACCACAACCGATTTGTTTTGGGGGACGTTTCCCGCGAACCTTCCAAGCACGAGCCCTCCTCCGTCACCTTTCAACTCCGACCTCTCTGACGTGAGACATACGTATGTTGACTGTTACGTAATTACGTAAACCTAGGAAAATAACGAAATAAAATAAACTAATTGAAAAAATGTTAATAAATTAAAGCTTACATTGTTATATTTATATAGTTTTGTTTCAGTGGTGAGGGAAGTATTCAGATCATTTACTAAAGTAAATAAAGGACAACTGTAAGGACTACTGTTACAAGTCCTGAATTGAAAATTATACTTAAGTAAAATCATGTAGCTTAAGTATAATCAGGAAAATATCCCCTAGGACTGTTGTACTATTATATAATTAGATTGTTATTACTCCTGTATTATTGTAAAGAAGAATGTTACTGTTGTAGTTAGTTGAGGTGGTATTGTTTTCACCTTGTGAGTTTGTGTGTGTGTGTGTGTGTGTGTCATCATGATAAAATGTGTTTCTGGAGACTCCTACTGTAGAAGGAACTACCACAGAGGCCGCTTTGAGTACTTTACTTATATTTCTGACTGTTTGTCGACCGATTTTGTCACCATGATAGCAGGTCTGAGCCAGGGCGCAGGAAGTGCCAGGAAGTGGGGAAAGGGTTTGTAAAAATAGTGAGAAATGCGGTCACACTTACCAAGAGCCCAAAGTGACACCTTCACAATGTTTGTTTTGTCTAACCAACAGTTCAAATCTCAACATTATTACTAATTCATTACAATTATTACAATTATTAAAAGGAAAAGCAGAAAATGTTCACATTTGCGAAGCTGGAACCGTGAAATGTTGGGTAGTTTAATTTATAACAAAACATCATACTTTATGCTAAGTATTACACACAGCACATACTGTATATTGCTTTTTCTTTTTTTCCACTGAAAATGTTGTAAATAAATTTCAGTATTTATACAGTGGCTTTGGAAATTAGCATTGTCATGCCAATAAAGCCTTTTGAATTTGAATCTACATAAAATACAATAAACTAGGTTTTAATAGTTTTTTTGTGTCAATTTAAAATAATCTAATGCTTTTTATGAACAAACTTGTTTGTATGGCCTTGAACTGCCCGTTAGCTGTAAATATGTCTTCATAGATAACGTCATGTGTTTAAAGACCACAGGCATTTATCATTGTGCCACATTGAGACATCGCCCATTACAATATCAACTGCAAAATACATAACTGAAACAATAGGGCTCTGATTCTTTCTTTCATTGTGTAATTATTTTCAACAAATCAAATGAAAATACCAAAACCAACAGTTAATGTATCTATTAACAACATCACAAAATAGTAAAAATTCCCATCACAATTTGCCAAGGTGACTTTTACACAGCCGACAATGTGATGTGTCATAGTAAAAATCTGCGGTGCATCACTTTTTACTCAGAATATCTGAGTTCCCAGTCAGAAATTACAACTGGATCTCCCACTGAAGTTGGTTCCTGACTAGAAAAATACTGTTTCTTAGCACTTAAATTAGTCCTACACACAATACTGTCCAATTTATATTGGTGTACATTTTGCGATGGTGTTTGTATGACCAAAATACCACTTTTACCACGTTGTCAACTGCTAATGCTATAATGGCTATCAAAGCTAACCTGGTTAGAACTTGTGGTGGATTCAATTTGAACTGGGAAATTTGAATTTACGAGTTCCCAGTCGAAAATGTTAACTGGAACGCCCCCTAATGTCGGATTTCCGACTCAGAAAGTCAGGAGAACCTCACCATCCCTGATGTTAAAGTCCAATATAGCTGCTCGGCACATCAACAGAAGTGAAAGCTGTAGTAATCTACTGTTTATTAGGACTTATGTTTTATTGGTTTCTCATTAAATCAATCGTACACACAGTTCTGTCCAACTTTGATCTGTAGGCATGTTGCCAGAGTGTTTATATGCACAAAATACAGCTTAATGAGTTTGACTGGTATTGCTGACGATGGATAACCTGGCTAGAACTGGCATATGCTAGCCTTTCCGACTTGTTGCACTGGAACGTGGTCAAATCGGGTGTGACGTCATTCCCAGCTCCGATTTCCGACTTTCGAGGTAAATTGAATGCACCACTAGGTTTTCTGACTTGATGTACTGGAACCCTATGACTGGAACCAAGGCCCCAGGAACAACCAGCAGCCATGGAAGCCAATTTGATTTAGTGGGCAAACCGTGGAATTACAACTTCCAGGTCCATCACGTGATGCCATTGGGCCCAATAACACTTTTTCCCATCGATACATACTTACATTGGTAACGGGACGTCTGTAATTCAGGAGAATTTTTTTTTTGAGGTAAATCAAGTACCTAGTACGAACACTTACTTCGCAATTAGCCCTTATTTAAATCCTTAAAAGTTGTAAAATGCACTAATAGCCAGTGAATAATTCCTCATGTGAATAAACCAAGACGGAGCGGCTGGGAGGCAGGGTTAAAAGAAAACGCTACTGTTCTTGCTGGGCCCAATGGATGGGGAAAATAACCGCATGAACGAGGACGTTTTTGGCTTCATGCGCCACTGAGCAACTTTCATAGAAATGAAGGGCGCCCCGCCTCCAACGTCACCGGGACCCTGAAATCAAAGCAGCTAAATGGAATTCAGCCATCATTAGTTTCATTATTTACGCCTGCGCTTTTCCTACTGTGTCAAGTCAAAAAATGTCAAAGTCAAAATGCATTCTGTGAAAAAGGCCTATTGTTTTGTCAGACAACAGGCCAAAACCGAAATATATACTGTGATATAAAAAATTGTGTTGATAATTTATAAATATACTAAGTATATAAACATTTACTAAAAACTACAGTTGCAGCTGTTTAAGAGAATTACTGAGCCTTTTTTTATTTAATCAAACTATATATATATGTGAGAGGTATTTTTAAAGGTTTTACGTCTACAGTAAGACATTGTTGATTTTAATCTTTTTATGGGATTTGGTGACAATAAGAAACATAGAATCATTTTAAAATATGAGCCTTGTGTTTACTGTGTTTTTCTGAGTATTTTGGACTCTAGAGTGGACGGAGCTGGACTGTCACATCCATTAAATACCAAAAAATTAATTCTCTGACAAACAAACATTAAAAGCAAGAAACCAGCTGAAGTGATAATACTTGCCTTGTCACACATTATTTGCAGTGTACAGATGAATATTAAAAACCCTGACTGGGCAGACTTTCAGCTCAGCTCACACCTTCATTACTAACACGGTGGAGAAGGTCAGGGGTATTTAGGTGGTTTCCATGGTAGCTGGCTTCCTCACACATGCAGGTGGTGATGCAGCCCACACATTGTAAAGCTCTCTGTAGAGTAGGCTATGCAAAGAAAGAAAGAATTTCTACTCCCACCAAGTTCAAGCTTCTGTAGCGTTTTTGGGCAGCGCTCCAGGATACTAAAGTTTCCTCAGCTTCGATATCTGTGTTGTTGGAATGGTCCCTTTCATTGTGTTCACCTGACGTGTCCACAAGTAGCTGCAGATGCAGATGTGTGTCCAACCAGATCAACAGTACAAGATATTTTTTTTTTGTCAATATGATTGTTTGTTTTCCAGTCAATGCTGAGGAGGAGTAAATATTGCATTTCATCAATTCAACAGCCCTCCACAAATGCACCAAACTCAATAAACAACTTGTTTACTGTCTTGGACTTAACCAACTTGAAGGTACCATCCAGTTTGATCGTATCCCTAATTTAATAGTTTAAAGCTTGTGACGCAATTAAAACTTAATGAAGTCTCTAGCTGAAACCCAAACAGACAAAATACAAGCAAATGCAGAAACATCCTCACCACTCTAACAATGCACAACTCTGTGTGTTACATTCCGTGATATCATTTGTTTTTAATGTATCTATAACAGACACATTAAGAGAGTGCACATTTATCAACATTGACATCCAACAACATCAATGTAAATGTTCTGAATTAGCTCAACAACTAATTGGCACCTATAGTCCCGACACAGCATTTTCTATTCTTTTCTTTAATCCACTCGAGGCCTATAACGTTATAAAGTTAGTCATTTATGTTAGCAAACAGTTGCGTATTTGCCAGTGTATATGAAGCAACATCAGGACTTTGTGTCCACCTGATGAACGTGGACGGATTATTAGACAATCGGCCCCTGGGCACAGACACTTTATCGGAGTATTTCCATTTTATGCAACCTAATACTTCTACATTTCAGAGGGAAATGTTGCCCTCTTACGCCACTACATTTATCTGACAGCTTTAGCTACTTTTCACATTATTATTTTTCATCCCCTTCCTGTCCAGTAAAAATGTTAAACTGAAGGATGAATTGCTCCTTTATGTGTAGAGAAAATGTTTCTACATCTTAAGCTAAATACATTTTAAAAGCCTCTTGGATCAGCTGGAAAATGAATCGTCACAAAACTGAAAACAGGCTGTGTGTTGACTTTTTAGAGATATGTGGTTCTCACAGGACAAAAAAAAACATATGATGATTATATACAATATGATGCATTGCTGTAGATGAAACTATCCAACAGTAAATAAAGGAATTTAAATTAGCACCTTCCACAGCAGTAAAATGCAACCTACACATAATGCATAATGCAGCAGTAATATTAATCCAAGAAGCATCTGACATTTTACTGCACAATGAATACTTTTACCTTTCATACATTTTGCTCATCATACTTTTAAGGTTTTGAATGCAGGACTTTTACTTGTACTGGAGTATTTTCACAGTGTGGTATTAGTACTTTTACTTACAGTGAGTACTGGAGCGGCAGTAGCTGAACTTACAGTCGTACAGAAACACTGCAGGAAGTGTTTTTATTTTTTATTTTATAGTTATTGTTTCTATTATGGGAACATGTGATTCATGCAAACTGGTTAACCCACTTTTTTGTTGTATTTCTCGTTTTGTGCTGTAAGGCTACTGATTGTAGAAATACTTGATTATGTGTTGTTTTGTGTACTTTTCTTTTACCATGTCCAGTCTGTTGTTTTTGGTATCCTTTCCCTTCTTTCCCTTTCTCTGAAACTTTAACCTTTATCCTGCTGAGAAAGCCAAAGATGTTCTAGCATATCTGCGGATAATTTAATTGTAATTTTAATGGAAATGTTCAAATAATCAAATATAAATCTGAATGAAATCAGACACATAGTTCAGATCATACCCACTTAGAGTTGATGTAGGCCTATTGGACAATGTAAATGATTGTGCAGCAGGTGTCGGGTGGTTGTAGTGGTATAATACTATATGCTGTTATTGTTCTCTAGACAATATGGAAATACCCGAAACAGAACAAGATGAGTGTTTGCATTCAGTCATGAGTGATCGAGGGTGAGGTTGAGGATGGGAGGATGGTGGGGGAGGATGGTTTGTATCTGTTGTCCACTGTGCAGCTACACTGGAGGAGTTGGGGAATAGGTGGTTTGCTTAAGGGCAGCTCAGAGGTGGTTATGAGTTGTGGGCCAGATTTATCCTGCCTTAATGAAATGCCTGAATATATTCATAAAAAAAATATTTTTGAGGCTCCTCATTTTATGTAATTTGAAGATTGAAATATATTTCAAATGTATTTTATATTTGAGCCTAAACGAAAGCATCAAACATTATAATGCAGTAATATATTTCTTATCTGAAATGGGCCATTCTGCATAATGAGTAGCCTACTTTTATTATTGGTTGGCTTTTAGTAGGCTATATTTGGATGCTTATTCGTTTGTACTTTTTGGCTACATAATATTTATTATTATTTATAATAATAATAATAATAATAATAATATCAATCCAATTGCAAGAATAGTAGTAAATATTTTCAAATTAATATTGTGTGGGTATTCACTTTAAAATGTCAAACAATAAATCAATGATGTGGAACAATTAACAATGTTCATCTGGCTGAAACATCATATGGTTCTGTAGAGGAAGAACCGAGGAACAGCTTTAACAAGTAATGAGTGAGAGGAGGGACATCTAAATATCAGTGCAGTATGAGGAAGAAGTTCTAAGGTCTAGATGTGGTTCTAAGTTCACTTGTTCTGGTGAGGTTTTGCATGGTACGGGAGGCAGCAGGCAGTGTTGTCTGCCCACTACCGTTGGGTTCTTTAGGAAGAGGTTTGTTTATGCAGCACTACTTTTGTGTACATCCGACAATTACTGGCACAAACTAAGATTACGATTTTCGACATCTTTAAAAAAAAAAAAAAAAAGAAAGCTACGGAAAGTTGACAACAACGTTCACTTTTAAAGTTTCATACTGTATCCTCGAGTACTGTCTCTCGTTTGGCTCCCGACGGACGACAAACGGCTGCGTTATTTGTTGGATCTATTTTCTTTTGGGGATGGCTGTGCTGCGCCTTTCTCTCCTTCTCTCCGCCATCTTGAATTTTAATGTTAGTTTCTAAAAAAAAAAAAAAAATGTGTTTCCTGTGATATTTTTCGTTAAGGGTGTCGTGCCAAATTTGGATGAGTTTGAGGGAGTTTTATTTCGTGATTGTTTTTACAAAATCACCTTTGTGAGTATAACGGGTTTGTTCTGCTTCTGTTGTCGACTCGAGACATTTAAACGCTACCAACGCGTGAAAATGCTTTCAGCTATTTAACTGCCAGCTATCATGATAAATAATGCCTCCACTGAGCTTCTTGTTGTTCTGCTTTCTTTTTATGACTAAAATGGATCGTGTTTACAAGGGTATCGGCACACAAACTAACTTTTAATTCGCTTACAAATGATAGATTTAGCCTGTTAAGCTAACTAGCTAATGGCTTCCACATCAAACAACCCAAGCTAACGCAGTGTATGTTAGCCAGTGTTAGCCTACTGTGGTCCAGCGGTTTGCAGGTAATTTAAGTTGCAGGGATGTGTATTCAACTAACTATCGGCTATTATCGTCGAATATGGGATGCACATAATTGGATATCGTTAGTTGGAGAAAGGGTAAAGGCGTTGTGTTATTGTCGACTGTTGTTGACTGCTAGCTGGCGTAGCTAAGTCAGCATACTGAAGTTAAGTTTGATGCTAGCTAACGCAAACTGAAGAAGTAATGTTGGATAATTCACAAAGGTGTGCACCCATTATAGCAGGAGACACGTTTTAGTGAACGTTGGCCTTTTGTGGGCTGTTATTAGTTTGATGTTAGCATGCTTAATGGAACATTTCGAAGCCGCTTGAGATATGGAGTGAATTTATTATGGTGTAATATCGTTAAATATCCCCACCCGTGTACTATTGTGTTCCGGTCTTTGTGTTGAATTATGGGTTGACTGGTGATGTGTTTAAGGTTGGTGGTCAACGTTAACTCGACATGGCACATTGCCGGCGTTTGCTGCAAGCTAACCATCGCGGCCGAGCATCTCCCCGGTGTCGCCTTTTGGTGGTTAGCTCCATGCTAACGGAGTGTATATGGGTAGAGAGACGACAGTTAGCAAACAATGCAAAGCTATATTGATAACTCTGATACAATCTCGGCCTCAGCTGTCGTGTGTGCCATTTCCTGATCCCCTGTGGTTTTACTGGGCTAACGTTAGCTTCTGCGCTAAAAATGCGAAGCTTTTTATGCATCGATTACAAATGAGAAGATGCTCATCGCGACGTAATTGCGCATTTGGAAACCACATTGCTCGTATGATAGAAGTATAAATATTTTATTATGTGTTCATGAGATTCGAAAAGTGATCGTGGTTGTATGCTCCATAAATTAACAAAGCGATACTTTATATGTATGTGTGATGGCACCAAAGACGTTACTGTTTCACTTGACAGTAAGCCAGTGCATGACATAGGGTTACCACTAAGCGGCGCTGCAGGATCATTTTAAACTTGTTTCCAAACACATTCTTTCCTGTTTGTATCAAACCCAGTGGTGGAAGAAGTACTCGCATCTTTTACTTGAGTAAAAGTAGTAATGCCTCAATGTAAAAATACTGGGTAACAAGTAATAGTACTGCATTTAGAAACCTACTTAAGTAAAAGTATTACTGTCAAAATATACTTGGGAAAAATATATGTTTTACTGAATTGTAATTATTGATGTATTAACGTGTTCATCACTTTAATGTTGCAGCTGGTAAAAGTGGAGCTCATTTTAATTACTTTATATACGGCCGTGCCTACCTTATAATAATACATCATCATTTATTTGTTGTTTTATATTTTGTATCAATAATTGAAATCTGCAAATTAACTAAAGGTTTAAAAGACATTTAGTGGACTAAAACATTTAATATTTTGCTCTGAGATGTAGTAAAATAAAAGTATATAGTAGCTAAAAATGGAAATACTCAAGTAGAAGTGCCTCAAATGGAACTTGATGTACTGAGTTACAGTCCACCACTGCTGAAACCTACCACAGTGTAAACAATACCAGTCACCACTGGGGGAATAGACTGCTGCTGGTCACATTTTGCACAGCCACTGCCAGTAGTAAGCTATCACTGTTACTTCCTGGGACCTCACCTCAGGTAGACCTCGACCCTTTGATTTCTGAATCAGGCTAATTGGGTTTACCCATACAATGAATTTGTCTTGTTGTGGTAGGAGAAAAAAAAGATAAAAGCAAGTACTGCAACAATCAAGAAACATAAATAAAATAGAAAAATCAACAACTCTATATATAATTGCACCAAAATACCTCGAGGACTCGCAATTTAGCATCAAATGTGAACAAAGAAAATAATTTAGAGTATTCCTAATTAATTGAGAAATGTTACATTTATTGTCCCCTAATACACAGTGAATACTTTCTTGTTAGTTGCATGATAGTCGCTTGCAACTCTTCCACCTGCCCATTCATTTCCATCCCGTTATGTATTTCTTCAGTCTGTGTAAACAAATTAGATTTCTTGGAATCTAGTAACGTTAGTTGTTTCTGCTCTGCCTCCAGGTTTCAAACTCTAGACCCCAGTCTTCCCCACTCAAGAGTGTTTCTTCATCTCGGAGACTAAATGCAACTCGACCAGGGGGCTTGTGGGCATGAAGTGGCTAGGCGAATCCAAGAACATGGTATTAAATGGCAGACGACATGGAAACAAGTTGACCAGCGAGCATCCTGTTAGCCAGACTCGCTCTCAGCACTCACAGCGGGCATCCCTGCGCCACAGCAAAAATAGAAACCGAAGATGTAGCCGCAGTGAGTTAAAAACAGGTTTATGTGAACAAAGGTGTAGATTCTTAATCAGTCACGTATACTAACACTAGTCTGTGTTTGGTGTTTACAGGGTTTAATGCAGCCAGTCTTGAGGCAGAAAGACGCTATGTGCCCTCGTCAGGAATGACTGCCAAGGAGTTGTGTGAGAATGATGACCTGACCACGAGCCTCATCCTAGATCCATACCTGGGCTTTCAAACTCACAAAATGAACACCAGGTCAGCAGATATTTTGCAGTGGAATTGGTGATCGTGCAGCCACCTCAGTCATATAAAAGCATTGTCATTGATGTTCTCTTTAGATTAAGTTGTATTTTATTTCTGATTTTCATATTTGTATTCCCATTTGTTTTGTGCCATTAATGTTTCGCCACAGATTTCGACCAATTAAGGGAAGACAAGAGGAGCTGAAGGAAATCATCGAACGCTTCAAGAAACATGACAACTTGGAGAAGGCTTTCAGAGCTTTGACAACGGGAGACTGGTCCCGGAATCTTTTTCTCCACAAGACGAAAGCTCAAGAAAAGCTCTTCAAGCAACATGTAAAAAACATAATCTAAGATCTCTCCTGTTTTTCTTTCAGCATCACAAAAAAAATTGGATGACTAACTTTATGTTTTGCGCAGGTATTTGTGTATCTGCGGATGTTTGCCACAGACAGCGGGTTTGAGATTCTCCCTTGTAATCGCTATTCATCAGAGCAAAATGGAGCTAAAATTGTGGCAACAAAGGAATGGTGAGAACATGCTGTACCACCTGTAGTTTCTGATTATAACGGCACCACTAGTCTACACGCTACTCTCATTAGCCGCCACCTACTAAATGCATTTAACTGTTTAGCTTTATCTTTGTTTGATGCATCAATATGAACTGCATTAGCCTGCACATATAAAGGCTTTTCTGGATACAAGTCAGCTATAAGGCTATATGTGTGAAGCACTTTGACACAAGGTAATGCAGCCTACTGTTGCAGTGTGTAACAAACCTTTCTACCTTGTGTTCTTTTGCAGGAAAAGAAATGACAAGATTGAGTACCTGGTGGGATGCATTGCTGAGCTTTCAGAGAGTGAGGAAAACATGCTACTCCGGCACGGGGAGAATGACTTCAGCGTCATGTATTCAACCCGCAAGAACTGTGCGCAGCTCTGGCTGGGACCAGCTGCGTTCATCAATCACGGTACTATTCGTTATAGTTTCTCGTGGTCGGGTGTCATTAGTGCTGTCACAACATGATGAGATGCCTTAGGGGAATTGGTTTCTTGGGAAAAATTCAATCCAAACATTTTTTATCTCCACTAGTCCAAAAATCTTCATAAGCATACTAATTTCATTGTCAATTCTTTTTTTTGTTTTTTGTTCAGATTGTCGACCAAACTGCAAGGTAGGTTCTTCATAAAAGGTCTCTTAGGAAAACAAAAAAAAATCCATAGTTGATCAGTTTCTGTTCAATGTGGAAGCTCTAAATTTACACTTTTCTATTTTTTGTTAGTTTGTATCGACAGGACGGGACACAGCCTGTGTGAAGGTTTTGAGGGACATTGAACCAGGAGAGGAAATCTCTTGTTACTACGGAGATGGGTTTTTTGGGGAAAACAATGAATATTGTGAATGCTATACATGTGAACGGTAGGTGTTACAGCAAATACACTTTACAGAATGTCTTGAAGGAGTTACATGTACAGTATGCAGTATGGGTCTATATATGTGTGTGTGTGTGTGTGTGTGTGTGTGTGTGTGTGTGTGTGTGTGT
>CALSCE010009344.1:10035643-10053809 GCA_943593645.1 Bovichtus variegatus | reverse complement strand
TGTGTGTGTGTGTGTGTGTGTGTGTGTGTGTGTGTGTGTGTGTGTGTATATCTATGCACCATTAATAAAGATGACAGTGTCATAGTTTGGTTAATTCATTGGTAATAATTTCATTAAATTATGATCCATAAGGTGCGTTGAGCCAATACATGAAAATATGAACTTTGTGTAAGGGATAACGTGCAGCGAGTCGGTCATGATTCTTGACCCAGGCGCGAACTGCTCACCCTGTTGAAGTAAATTTGGCAATAATGACCCGCTGGCTGTACATTATTCCGCTTATTACACAGCTACTTACTAAATAAATCAATAATTTGGCACTAAATAATGACTTTTAAAATGATTGTATTGATTTAAAAAATGAGTTCATTGCCAAATGCTAAAACAAATTCTCACTGTTTGGAGATCAAATTGCGTCCATGGCCTTTTATTTCTTCTTTAGCAGTCTGCTGCTACTATGAATATGAAACTATAAAATGCCGTAATCGACCAATCACAATTGAGTACTCAACAAAGCTGTTTAATAAACCCTATTATTCACTCATCAGTAAAGCTAAATTATTTCAGTTTCTTCACTCCCCTTTCAGTGATGAGTCATCTATTAATTTATTTTGTTGTTGTTGTGCAGACGGGGCACTGGTGCTTTCAAATCCAAAGCTGGACTGCCAGTGGAAGTGCCGGTAATCAACAGCAAGTACGGGTTGCGGGAGACGGACAAGCGTCTCAACAGGCTGAAGAAGCTGGGGGAAGGAAACAGGAGCTCAGATAGTCACTCTGTAGGCTCCCACACCGACGTTGACTCTCAGGAAATGCCAAAAACACATCAATGTAAGAGTCTCCTAAATATTAAATGATGTTGCCATGTTCTGCATGGGTTCAGATCCCAAACTCAAACTTGGGGCCAGAGAAGAAATCTCACTTGGCAGCGCAGTGTCGTAAAGGTAGCATTCTACAAATGTATTGATTAAGTACATAAAGTGTAATAGAGCTGGACTGTATAAAGATTTAATACTGTTAAGTGAGGGAAAAAAATCAATGCAATCATATGTAACTATTCTATCATTCTCAGTATAGTTATATTATTAATGTTGAGTCTAAAATATATTTGATTTTGTAAATATCCAGCCAACAGTGTAGGCTGAAATGTTTCTGAAAATGTTATAAATATGTTCTGTGCAACATTTGATCTTTTCCCACCAGCTGCCAGAAAAAGAACATCATCTTCTGGCCTGAAGTATAAAAACAGGACTCAATCCAGACAGACTTTGTCAAGAGCCCTTACTACCTCATGTTCAAAACAAGGTCGTGTGAACAATAACAGGGTACCAAAGAGACTAAAATCCCAATCCAAGCCTTCACTAAGTAAAGTCCAGTTGCGGAGTCGCAGGAGGGGTGCAGAGCCGAAGGCGTTGGCCAAAGGAGAGACTTGCCAGCTGGGTCTCAGGGACTCAAAGGTGTCGCTGTGTAAAGGTGTCACCGTGAAGAAGGAGAAGGATGGACAGGAGCTGGTGCAGCAGGCATTAGGCCAGCGGGGCTGCCTCACCCGTCATGCTGCCAAGGAAAATGGCAATCTACCACATGTGCAAGGCAGTGAGGGCAGCCAGTGTTCAACGTACAGAACTCGCAGGTCCACAAGGACCCTTGTAACGGCCCAGGAAACTGCAGCTGGCGTTAAGCTGGAGCCCAGTGCTATGGACGGCCTGAGCCCAGTCCCTGGTGGAGTGGTCATTAAAACAGAGCCAGCTGACATGGAGGAGTACCTCCGCCATGGAGTAGGACTGGAGCAGCCGACGTTAGACTCTGGCTATGCCAGAAGAAGCTCATGCACCAGGCGGAAACGGCTGACACGGACAATTAAATGTGAGGACTCGTATGGTGAGCCGTTCTTGCCGGTGGCTGCTAGCCACACCGCTAACTTCTCAGACTGTGGTAATGTGCTTTTGAGCTTCGCCGACCGGCACAGGGACTACAACGGGGTTTCCAACTGCAGCAAATCCCTTCGCAGGGACAAGGGTAAAAGTGGCTGCCGGTCACAGGACAAGGGGAAAAAGAAGCGTCAGATCACGCGATACGACGCTCAGCTGATCCTGGAGAACAACACGGGCATCCCCAAACTGACGCTCCGCCGGCGGAGGGACAGCAGCAGTAGCAAGACCAATGACGCCAATGACCCCATTGGCTCCTCCAACCTTTCTGCCTCTACGGTCAACTCGGCCTCTTCCAGCAAAATCAGCATCAAGTTCAGTAAGGACCACGACAAGGACAAAGGCAGCTCATACATAGCCAAGCTGAATAACGGCTTTGCCCCTGTGGTCCACAGTAACTCCACCAAGCTGAAGATCCAGCTGAAGAGAGAGGACGATGCACGGAGAATATCCCAGACAAAGGCGGACCAGATGTCCTATAATGGGGACATGGGCCAGAGTATGGAGGCCAGAAATGGTGGACATCGGACCCAAAAGGTCCTGGCAGAGCCGTCGTCTGAAGAGGACGACGACGACGATGATGAGGAAGAGGAGGATGACGACGATGACTACTTCGACAATGAGTTCGAAGACGATTTCATTCCACTTCCTCCAGCAAAGCGCCTCCGACTCATTGTGGGTAAAGACTCAATAGACATCGATATCTCCTCCAGGAGGAGAGAGGATCAGTCTCTGAGGCTCAATGCATAAGCTGTGGAGCTCATCACTCCCACCTTTCCCCTGTAAATAAAGATGACTCGCTAATCAACTGTTGTGTTGATGTAAAAGAAGTACAGTAATTTAAAAAAAAAAAAAAAAAAAATTGCTGAAAAATTTTAAATTTGAATGAACTTTACTAGAAGGTGCTGTTGACCTAAAACAAATCTCTGTTATTCACTTGTGTTCATCATTAAGTTTCTAGTGCAATTTGAGTTCTTATAAAAAAAACTAATTACTTGAATTAGGAAATAGATTGCTCACAAAGTCCATTTTTCTGGCAGGCTCTGTTTACACGTATACAGACAGAAAACTGATATTTACATTTTGGCCTCTCCCCATGCGAACGGAGTTTTAGGTTTATTTTTCAAAACTGGTTACTGTGTATCCGTGTGGACTTAAAACGGAGCGTTTGGGAAGCGATGCTTTTTGTAATGAGTATGCGTCTGAAACAACAACAATAGCAGACTAACGGTAGGCTATTGTAAAGTGAAGCTAAGCAGCAACCCCACCTCGTCGTCCATCCACACACAAGTCATTTTTCAGTTTCGCCATAGCAGCTTGAGCCGTGTACCAGACAGATGTTAAATATAAAGGTCTCAAATATGTATCAATGAAGAAATAATTGACTACTATTGCTAGTATCGTTGACATAGCTTTGATTGCCAACTACTGGCCCGACAAGTCGTTTTTGCATTCTAGTGTGGACGGAGATATTTTGTAAAACAAAGGTCATGCAGGTAAAATATTTGCTTTCAAAAATATCCGTATACGTGTAGACAGAGCCTAAATCTGCATTATATGCTAAAGGAAAGCTGCAGGAAGTCGTCCTCATCGTTTCTGAGTAATCTGTTTGGATCCTAAGTGAAAAACAAGAATTTGTTTTAAGTTGAACTTTTCCTTTTAAGTGAATGCACTTGTTATATTCATAATGGACATGGATATTGTAGAAAGTGTACAGTATGGTGACTATCCCCTCTGTCTCATAGGCAGGTTTTTATTGAGCTTTTGATTTCTGTCTCATAGTTTGTAATCTTTGTGTGGCAAACCATGCTGAACGTGTGGTGTGGTTGGTCCAGAGGCATTATAAGGTCAGTCAGTTCATTAGGTGCCATGTTCTCATTATCCGAGTAGTTTTCCTGGTAAAGAACCACTTGAATTTCAGCAATTCATTTATTATCAACATTATTTACTGTGTAAGTTAATCATGTGTCTCTCTGTAGAGTTCAATCATGCAACGTTAAACCTTTAAACAAATCTGTGCTATCATGTTATTCACCATAGAAAGAGCTGTTGAAGCAGACTGTTTTATATATGTTATTAACATGCACCAAAACGTGCTGCCGACCACTGACACAATAATCTCACATGAAAGAGTAAAATCTGAGTTCATTCTGAAACATTATGCATGTGGAACAACAGTGTGTGTTTAGATTGCCTGCAGTTGTCACACATTCATGACATGAACGATATAATGGAGTTGCACAATGTTTTTTTTCCAGTGAATCGACTCCAGAGCGCTGTAAATAAATTAAGTTAATTAAGCTGCAGAATTCCAAGAAATAAAAGCACACAATGTTTTATAATCAGAGTACAGTCAAGAATAAATGGATGAGTGTTTGTCTTTGGAACTACTGTATAATGGTAACATGGCACACATGGTAGTTCAAAGGTGAATCAAACCAAAACCATACATAAAGGCTACCTATATGCGTTTTGGATCTGAAATTCTGAAAAGTAATGTACAGAAAGACTGGCTCATGTCCCACAGATGAACATTTATTTTCTCTCAAAGTCCAGTCTCACTTTTTATTGACCTAATCTGATTTTTGAAAGTCAACAAAGATGTCTATTGACACTAAGGTTTGGGGAGGAAAAATCACATTGTCTGAAATGTTAACTAGCATAGAATCATGTATTATTTTCTCTATGGTGCTACTTTTATTTCCTCATCATTTTGTTTTGAGTTTCTGTCCTGTGTGACTTTATTGGTAGATGGTGGCAGCATTAACTTCAGCAGATCCAAAATTCTGTAGAACTACACATTTGTAGATCAGTAATACACATTTTATCAGTTGTGTCTGTAGCCTACTTGTGTTTTTTTATTTTTTTATTTACAGGAGTTTGTATGCTTTTATTTTTGTTTGCAGAAAATGGTAGGAATAAACCGTCTATCCAACAGCATTAGGTGCCTTAACAAAGAGCTTTTTGACACATTTAGACCAAATTTGTAACTAATTAATGAAGAGTGACAATGCTAAGCCATCTGCTTCCCCCTTGAAATATTGAAACACTTAAACACAAGTCCACCGTCAGTCCTTCTGTATATTATTTTATCTTTGTTGTGTGGAAGTTAATGAACTATCCAATAGATCAAGGGATCAACTGAGTTTGAATGTTAACCCACTTCTCCTTGTGTTAATATGTACTGTTCATATCACCAGCAGCTAATCACCGTTCTGAACCTGGCTCAGTCTGTCCTTCCCCTTCGTTGGACGTCTCCATCCTACACTGTAAACTGTTCCAGGTGTACCGTCTGTGTGGTCTTTGTCCAATAGACAGCTGTCAAGATTACCAATTGATTCAACAAGTAAAAGCAAAAAAAAAGAAAAGAAAAACAAATGTGAATAGTTTGCGGACATTTTAGCGTGTTGCGTGGGTAGTGGGAAACGTAAAGAGAATTAAAAATGGACAGTGCATATATTGTCCGATATGTAAATCATGTGAACACATCTTGTACTTATTTAACAGTTTTGAATACTTGAAAACTATATAAAGTTTCTTTGTGACTCTTGTTTCCTGAGACTGTTTTGAGGCTGGCTGGATGTTGACGTCCAAGTTTGGCTTTTTAAATATGTTCTGTTCATTATTGTCGGTCACAGATGGGGCTTTATATATTCTTTATTTTTATTATTGTCAACAAATCCCATGAAAAGACCAAAACCAGAAATGTGTTAGTCCATCTGAAACTTTCACTTTAAAAAAAACGCTTACAAATGTTATCGACCAAACAGGAGGAGATGTTGCATTTGTTGGGGACTATTTTCAGCGGTGGATGAATCCACACTTGCTGCTCTAGTGAGTAATTGTGGCAGCAGGTTGGTGTATGTGGGATTGAGTCAAAATAAACTACAGTGTGTGTGTGTGTTCCCTGTAATTATGAACATGTCACACAGTGTGGCTCATTGATGTGTTTTTAATAGTTTTTGGGCAACAATCTGGCTTTGATACACAAACAATATTTGTTACATTCTGTGTTGGCTTTTGCTCTTTTAATTACATTTGTTGACAATAAGAAAAATATAGATACATCACCAGCTATATTCTTTAAATTGTGTTTGTCAAGAAGAATAACAAAGTTAAGAAACTTTACAAGTAGCTTTAATTTTGAGAAACACATTTTTTCTCGGGCTTTCACTCATTCCAATGGGGACCAAGACCAAGGCTACACATTGTAAACAGAGGAGAGTTGCAAATTGTGTATTGCATGTATGTTTTATTGATCATTTCTTTTGGCAACATATTTGACAAAAACAAAGTTTTTCTAAAGTAAGCTTGAACATATCAGACTTTACTGTGATCTATTTTCTTTTGTATTAACAATGGATCAAATGACTGTAATATGAAAGGGGACGCACATTTCAGTTTCAGCCTTTGGGAGTAAATACAAATGTTATTTTTTTAAACCTGTTATCCTGCAGCAGTCTGCATCTTCAAAGTTTTTCTCTGATCTTGCAGGACGCAGCTGTTTACTTTCTTCCCCAGGACAAGAGCACCTTTGCCCAGATGTTCACACGTTTCTTTGGCCTTTAACTGTCACAGATGGTGCCCAGCTTTTTTAATCATAAGCACCAGAAACATGGCCCTGCTGTTCCCCTCCTTGATGTATGAGCTAGTAGTCCTTGTATTCAAAATCTTACTTAAGTAAAAGTAAAGAGTATAAGCATCAAATATATATATACTGCTATAAATTATGTAAATACTTTACTACTGATCAACTGTTTTTATTATTTTACACATTTAAATATCATCAGACCTGTACCTTTGACCTCATGTTGTCAGCCAATCAGAAGCGTCCTACCGAAGCTGTATCCAATCAGATTTGACAGAGCGCTATTTGAAAGCCGCTCGTGTCTGTGTTGTTTACCTGTAATATCTGTGTTCACGCATCTTGTCAGGAAATCGCGCTGGTTGGTGTTCAAATATATCACCGTGTCACTTCTTTAAGTCGCAGTTTGGCCTTGTTGCTTCCGACCTTAAATATGTCGTCTGTGGAAGTTCGTGCTGTGGTGAGTAAACTGAAGTTATTTCGCTGTTTTACTTCATTTAGTTGTTAGCGACGCGGCTGCTGTTAGCTCCGAAAGCTAACTGCGCTAGCTAACATTACCGTCTGCCCCCTGCTGAGGTTTATGTTCGCCTCTGCTTTTATAATGTTGGTTAACCGACAGGTAGTTTGAGTGTTGTGTCCTTTTCTCTTTTAGCAGCTCCCAGCCGCAGACAACCCAGTGAAGATGGTGAAAGCCGCTGCAGGTCCGAGGAGGGCCGCTCTCGGAGAGATCACCAACTTTAATGGAGCCGCAGTCAACACAAAGGTAACGTGACATTATCCTGGAGGAACAGCTTGGTTCAATAACTGTTGTCATACCACCATGATGTGGCCATCAGCCATAGGAGTCACATGGCTAATGACTCTTAACACACCTGGCCACGAGCTACACTATGAACAGGGCTGTCCACATACTTGACCCTTGTAGCAACAGATTAATCTTTCACTGTTTGAGTTTCAACACTGCTCTGTCCATGTGGTCTACACGTAGTGACTGCTGGACTAAAGTAACTACTACAACTTGAGAGCCTTATTTATAAATGTACAGTTAAACATGTTTCATGTATTCAAATCTCTATGAAGTCTTGCAGCCCAAAACTCAAATACCCATTTCTAAATGAACAACGTGCTTCCTCAGAGGACCGGACCAGCCAAAGCTTCAGCCAAAGCTTCAGCCAAAGCCTCAGTGAAACCATCTTGTGCCCCTAAAGCTGTGGTGCAAACAGCCGTCCAGGCCCCAGCACCTGCAGATCCCCTCCCCACAGTTTCAGAGGCATCTGCTGATGTGTCCATGAAGGAGGAGGCGGAACTGTGCCAGGCTTTCTCTGAGGCGCTGCTCACTGAGCAGGATGTCGACGAGCACGACGCAGACCTGCCGCAGCTCTGCTCGGAATATGTCAAAGATATCTATAATTATCTACACGTCCTGGAGGTAAATTATTCCCTCAATCAGCCCAACTCTGCTGTCACCCTGAAGGGCTCTGTGTTACAACACTGTCTCCACAGGTGCAGCAGGCCGTCCGAGCAAACTACATGCAGGGTTATGAAATCACTGAACGCATGAGAGCGCTGCTGGTCGACTGGCTGGTCCAGGTTCACTCCAGGTTCCAGCTGCTGCAGGAGACTCTGTACCTCACAGTTGCCGTTCTGGATCGTTTTCTCCAGGTAAGAACTGTCTAAACTGTCTTTGGTTTGGGTGAGCTGTGTACAGGGGTGGAGTGTAACTTGAGTACATTTACTCATTTACTGTACCTGGGCACTTTACTTCGGTGTGTTTTTTATTTTTATATAAATGCATACTTGTACTGTAATACATTTCTGATCAAAACATTTTACTTACTATATTGACTACTTTAGATGGACAAATCAGATTAATAAAATGACTAATTATGATTCATGTTTAACTAGGGGTGTGTGTATAAAGTACTTTTAAGTTTAGGTCTACTTTTTACCTATACTGAATAGGGCTGTCTTATCAGATTTTCACTAACTATTATCGTTGCCAACAGAATTCACGATAATTGTTGTGATATCTATAGACTTGAAAATAACTTTTTTTTTTTTTTTTTTTTATAAAACTAGTTCTCCTGAGCCATGCCTACATGTACCAGGATGCATTGATCAGAATTACTTCTAATATAAAATAAATAAAAAAAAAAAAAAAAACCCGAGTACCGCTGCTGGCTGTGTAAAACTGCTTTCCTTTCTTGCTGTGCTGCAGGTCCAGCCAGTCTCTCGCAGAAAGCTGCAGCTTGTTGGTGTGACTGCCATGCTGGTGGCCTGTAAATATGAGGAGATGTACGCTCCAGAGGTGGGGGACTTCGCCTACATCACAGACAACGCATTTACGACGTCTCAGATTCTGGAGATGGAGCAGCTGGTTTTGAGGACGCTCAACTTTGAGCTTGGACGTCCTCTTCCTCTACACTTCCTCAGAAGGGCGTCCAAGGTGGCTGATGTGAGTTTTTGCATGTCTTTACCACAAAAGTGTGCATGTATGTTCTAATGTACAGGGCTACAGTATTTCCATATATAGACTTTAGTTGCTGTGAACAGATTGGCGCACAGAACTTTCCTATAACTATGTAAATGTTTTTTTTTTTTCTTTAGAAAATACTGCTGTTAGTTCATGCGATATTTATAGGCCACAACCTTTTGGTTAAAATGAGGGTGGCTTCTAATAAAGCTGGTTTGCTGCACAGTCATGCTTTTATCTTTGAAGTTTGATTTGGCAATTTGTTGACATGCCAACTGGGGGAGCAGAAAGTTTAGCTTTTTTATTTTTATAAAGACTGGATTGAGTGCTAAGTGTCTCTTGACGTTCTTAGTGGGTGTGTTGTGTCTCAGTCTGATGTAGAGAGACACACGCTGGCCAAGTATCTGATGGAGTTGACCCTCCTGGACTACGACATGGTGCACTATCGACCCTCTGAGATCGCTGCTGCTTCACTCTCCCTCTCACAGCTGCTGCTTGAAGGGCTGCCGTGGGTGAGTGAAGGAACTAAAGGAGCATCTACACTTCACGTTGTTTAACTTTCCATCTTTGTTTCTCTTAATTGCTCTGTCTCAGTCTTCTACACAGCAGCACTACTCCACTTATGACGCCGTCCACCTGAAGCCAATCATGCAGCACATCGCCAAAAACGTTGTGCTGGTAAATGAGGGGAAGACTAAGTTCCAGGTGAGTTGAGACTGAAAGCACACTTTCAGATTTTTATGTTGACTGACACTAATATTTTGTGCCTCTGCAGGCCGTCAAGAACAAATACTCGAGCAGCAAACTGATGAAGATCGGCCTCATCCCTCAGCTGAAGTCGTCCATCATTAAGACCATGGCGGCTGCTCTGCTCAACAATCCTTGAGGCGAACTTTTACTTCATCAGTGGACATTTCACTGGCAGCACTTTATTTTAGATCACAATCTGTGGAGAAACTTCTAGATTTTTAATAAATGTTTTTAAATTTTTCATCACAGCTTTTGATTTTGTTCAAACATTTGGACGCTGTTTCATCGCTGTCAAATCTTAGTGGTACGCAAACGGGTTTTTTTTGGGTTTTTTTTTTTTTTTAGAAAGTGCACCTTGGATGTTTAGCAGCCTTCTTGAGCTGCCTGTGTTTTAACTACAGAATTCCTGCTTTTTAAACTAGTTTCCAATGGTCTTAGCTAAATTAATTTTCTGGACACTACAACTTTTTTTTTTTTTTTTTTTTAATATATTTTAAACCTGGGTTTTGGACTGGACTTGGTTTATTTTTTTATTTTTTTGCCACCTAAACTGGATTTTGTTTGACCTCCATATTTGCAGAAAGTGCCAAATTTGGAGTTTTCCCTAATGGATATTTCTGTTGTGATTCACTCACCTGGACATGTCCGTGTGACTGTTTCTGTATATTGGGCATCATGCAGGTTGTGGTGTAACCTTAATTATGTCTTAGTTTAGCTTGTCATTGAACACATTCGTATTTGTATATGCCATAAAATCTAAACTTTGGGTTCTGAATATCAACTGACTAATGCTTCACTCACCAAAAAGCAAAATTCCTGTTTAAGAGTCTGGACTAAAACCAGCATTTGACTAACTTCCTAAAATGTTAACTGTAAAGCTGAAACATTGGTATTCTTGGATAACATTTTACGCAAACAGTTATAATTTTACACCTTATTTGACTGCATTAGTGACAAATTAAAGGTTCTGCAAAAAGGTGTCTTGGATCTCTAACCGCTCAGACCCAAAGTTAGATTTGTTATGTGACTTCACTAAAGATATCTGAGTAAACTGCCCCACCACAAAGGTACAAAACCTAATGGTGCAGCAGAAAAGATTAGTGTTCTGTAATCTGCAGGGGACATGCGTGGAAGTGTTTACTGTTGCATTTAAACTTACTTGCTGCTCTAATAAATCCTAAACTTATCTTCTTGCAGTCTAATTTTCTTTACATTTGACTGGATGGTGCACATTTCATCTGCTTCAGTATTTAGTTTGTGGGCAGGTCTGCAGCATTATAATATCTAGTGTTTATATTGCACTAATTAAAAATGAATACTGTATGAAAGCTGCCACAAATGCACAATATGTCCACACAGGTGTTTACAAGCATAAAGTACTGTAGTGGTTACAGGTGATCAATGTACCTTTAGACTCTTAACTTCACTCCACCATAACCAATTAAAGTGAATTCAGGGCACAAACCCAGTGAACACTCATAAAAATGTTAAGAGGATAAGAGTCTGATCTCAAGGAGCCGGTTCTACAGAGCGGTCTTTTTACTATTAGTATGTACTGCAGCTGCCCTTATAAAGCGTTTACTTTGACACGTGTGCTTACAACTGGGACATACTACATTGCCCCTTTGAACTCCGACCCTCTTGCTCATATATCCATTGTGCAGAGGATTGTGGGTAAGAATAGCCAGAGAAGCATGCTGGCCTCCATATGGCAAAATGTGACCATATGCAGTAGGACATCCTGGTATTTTTGACACGCTGCATATGTTTTCAAGTTGTCCATTCGGCCGTCCGTCACATTCCTGTGGCCACAACGTCTCAGGAATGCCTTGATGGAATTTCTCCTAATTTGGCAGAAACGTCCACTTGGACTCGAGGATGAACTGGTTCGATTTTGGTGGTCAAAGGTCAATGTCACTGTGACCTCATGTCCGTCCCATTCTCATGAACGCAATATCTCAGAAATTCGCTTAATGTCTTGAGCAAATGTTGTTCAACTCAAGAATTTAATAGGCTAATTATGACAATTTCCCACAAATATCTAAAAGGATAAAAAAGTATGAAGTGATGACATTTTGGACAGACGTGGATGTGAACTGCAACTTGCAACAGTGAGGCGGTAATTCTAGTTTCACATGTGTAGTCGTACCCCCCAACACCTGGAAACAAACCTGCGTAAAATCTAAAGTTTTCCTTTAAAAAACACTCAAGGATCTGAGTACTTCACTATGACTGACATCTGACGTCTCCTTTTGTGGGTTAGTAAAAGAAGGAATAAATGAGGCCACTGTGATACGACGTAACCCCCGTGAGAGAATGAATCCTGGCTGTGAGTGTGAGGTCACAGTGTCATTAATCCACAGCGTCACTCCTCTGTTATGAAACCATCTGAAGTCCATCGAGAGAAACTGCGTCTTCTGTCCTTCGCTTAGCCCGAAGCCTGCAGCAGCGTCACACACACACACACATTTCACACAAAGACAGTTAGCTGTGTCTGTGATCACAACTGTACGCTAATGCAGAATAACGCCATTTATAGACCCATATTCCCTCACACTGAGCTGGACTGACTGTATGTGCTGTGGTGTGTGGAGCAGCATTGTACTTGTCAGACTGACCCTGACTTCACCACCACCCTCCTCCTCCTCCTCCTCCTCCTCCTCCTCCACACTGACTGAATGGTGCTGAGCTGCTGAAGCAGGGACGGACTGTAATCTGCTGCACACAACATAAATACTGACTGTTTAAACCTGAAATTTATTTATTTTTTCTGTAAATATGAAAGGTTTTACACTTGGTGGATATTTTCAGTGTTTTTATAAACTTAGTATATTTTAATTCGACTACTTTGAGACCAAACATTTTTTAAAGGATTATTTCCACACCTGACTTTTATAGGAAATATAACAGTTAACTGTATAAATATAAAGCCTTTTAAAAATCAAATTAAGACAGCGAGTATACAGCCATACTACAACACTTAAAACTAAAAGTCCTGCACTGAAAATGTTACGGAAAAAGTATGTGAGCATAATCATGAAAATGTCATTTAAGTATAAAAAATAGAAAAATGTCCTCCGTGACTATAATACTATTGTATATTATATAATTATTATGACTCAAGCATTAATGTAAAAGCAGGATTTTACTGTGTAGTTGGTTGAGGTGGAGCTCATTTATAACTATTTATAACAAATTATTATTTTCATTATGGATTAATCTGCTGATTATTTTCTCCATTAATCGATTGTTTGGTTTGTGAAAATAGTGAGAAATGCCGTCACAATTACCCAGAGCCCAAAGTGACACCTTCACAATGTTTGGTTTGTCCAACCGACAGTCCAAACATCATGCATTACAATTATTAACATTATCAAAATTATTAAAAGGAAAAGCTGCAAATCTTCACATTTGCAAAGCTGAAACCATGAAATTATTTTACATGAAAAATTATTCAAAACATCAAAATAGTTTCCAATAAAACATTCTAATCGACCAATCTTTTCAGATGTACTTTGTAAAGTAACTTAAACTGTCAGATAAATGTAGTGGATTAAAAAGTACAATATTTATCTCTGAGGTGTAGTGGAGTAGAAGTATAAAGTGGCATGAAAAGTAAAGTACAAGTACCTCAAATGTGTACTTGAGCAATAGACTACTTGAGCACATGTACTTGGTTACATTCCACAACTGATGCTTATGGAAGTGGATTAGGGCCACATGTGAAAAATGTATTTGAGGTCAGAGAATAAAATCATCAATCAGAACTCAAATACAGTCTTCACATGTGGCCCTAATCCACTTCCATAGATGCTCACAATAACAATGCTGCCATTCTATAGCCTGTATATATATATATATATATATATATATATATTAATGTGTATCATTCATGTAGGCTATTTGATCAAAAATGCAGGTCAGTCGATAAAATAATTTGACCAAAAAAAAAATAAATATTGGTGTTATTAACTCCACTATATCCTCTGTTATTTATAGTTAATAAACATGTTTGTTGTTGCAGAACAGCCTGTTTTTTTTTGTTTTTTTTAATCCTCTCTTGTTCCGTGATGCTGCTTCGTGCTCTGCGGGGATTTAGGGGTTAAAGTAGGGCATTATTTGACTCGTTAATTCCCATATCTGCCACATGGTGGGGACCGGAGGAGACTCTGCTGCTGCTGCCTGTGCGTCTTCTCTTCAGTCTGCAGACTTGCTGCTACTGCTTTGTTGTCGAGCCGGAGGTCACTCAGTCCGACCAGCAGTCCCCGCACAGCACGCAGGACCTCGCAGGACCCTGTGCTCCCCGCAGACACCGCAGACACCGCTTCTCTCCGCAGTTTCACTTAAAAAGAACAGCAATAAGTAAGTAAACATACGACTTCCCCAACGGAAGCTGCTTTTTCTTAATGCATGATTTTCTTTTTTTTTTTTTTTTTTTTTTTTTTTTTTTTTGTGAACACGAGGCGTGTGGGCAGCTCGGGTGATCGGGTTCAGATCGATCCTCAGGTTGTCGATTGATCGGTAGTTTGTGCCAAACGGCCACATTTTGAAGATGTTTATGACTTTGATTGAGTAAACGGGACTGATGATGTGGCGCCTGTGTGGATGATTTATGTGGGATACATGACACAATGAGGAGCTTCACTATCACCACTTGGTAGGCCACTTAGTGAGACACTCAAATACGAGTCTCAAGTTTAAATTGGACTGAAATACAATTATTTAAAGTACTTTTTAGTGTCTTAGAGGCTCATGTAGGAGAATACACAAAACAAGTTAAAGATCGCGTGAATAACTCAAAGTTTGTCTGAACTTATTAACTTATTTAAAGTACTTTAAGACAAGCACTTCTGGTCAGTTCTGGTTAAAAACAATAGTTTTCTGCATGTCATTTGGTGTAAACAGAAACTGAAGGTAAAGTCAAAAGTAATCAACTGTTGGACTTTGACCCAAACTGGCATTTGTACCTTTACACAGATTTGCTGTTTGACATATATCAATTCTTGGAATCCAGGCAGTAATCCAATATTTTAAGACATACTTTGATCAAAAGTTAAAGGATTTATTGATTTCAAGTGAGTTTTATTCCCATGGGGAACCATTGCTTGCTTTTGAGCCCTTAAAACAAACAAGCATCTGCTTGTTACTGGTTGCATGTGTCTCCTGGTTGTGACCACAGTGCAATCTTTTTCTTGATTTTTAATTTTAGAGGCCCCAAAGGCGTTAAACAATTCCATACTTTACTAGAAAAAAAAGGCATAGAGTAGAGGCTCGTCTGAAAAAAACATAATTTAGTGTAGCAGAAGTGGTTCTGGTGCCTATTGTGGGAACTACTGATTGAAAAAGTCTTGTCCTGGGATAAAGAACTGGCTTTAGTTAAAGAGCTATAAACACACAGAAACATGTTTGAGCAATCAAATGAAACTGAAGAACATGTGCAGAGGAAATAAAAGTTGACAGCAGCACTTTCAGGCTGGTAACTGAAGTAAAGTCTCAGCTAATGATTGTGTACGTTATTGTTAGATCTATATTGCCATAGAATAGTGATAAATGCCCAAAGTGACATCTTAAAATGTCTTCGTATTTTTGTCCGAACCCAAAGATCATGTAAGACCATGTAAAGCAGTTACATTTTCCAACAACTCCAAATGAAATGATAAAATTCATCATTTGTCCTTGCCAATTTTCTGATCTGACCTCCCTAACAGCAAAACTGAATGGATTAAATTAAATTACAGTTGAAAATCTGTTTATATAATGTGAAAACGTGATGGTTAGGACTTTGTTAAGTCCAAAGAAAGACCACGCTTTAGGTTCAAATGAGGACTAAAGGTCGGGGGATTTTAGAACAAGAAGCGCTTTGAGGTTCGGTTCTGATCGTCGTCGTGCTTTAAAACAACATTAGTTGTTTGTAAGAAACGGGAAACAAACAACGGTCCAGTGTTAAAGTCCGATGTTTTGTTGTCCCTGTCATAATTACTACGCCCACTAGGAGTGCGCTGTCACTTGAATATAAACGCTCGTCGCTTTGCGGCACTTACTGAAACGACTGGTTCCGTCGTTGTTCTTGTGGGACTTCATTTGGCATTTCTGTGCTGCAGCTCTTTGTTACTCATCAGCTGACATGCAGAGTAGACACGATACGGAATAAGCTAATGTCGGCATATCAGCCCGGTAGATTCATCAGGCTGTAGTTTTAAAACTATATGGCACATTATTGTAGGATACAGTTTACGTTGATGAATAAAGGCAATCGTATCTTATAATTTTTCTTCCAATAACAAGATAACAGCGGCATAAAAGAACATACAGTTATAATTATTTAGCAGATTTTAGACACAACAACAAACAACTGAAGGTTATTCAGTTTATAGGGATAGAAAACACGGGCAAGAAAAAAAGAAATTATATATAAAAACTTTTTTCTTTTTTTTTCTTCATAAGAAAATTCACTAAAATGAAAATTTATGAATATCACATAGATATATTTGGATCTTTGGAACCTTTTCGATTGTCTTTATTCTCCTTTTGTTGCTGTGTATTTGTGACAATTCACTCTTCATATCACCTTTTTATATATGGCTTGTTATGCCTTTTTCCTATTGATACTGTGTTATTTATAAATAGTCTTGGTTTGCAGCTCTGGAAGACTAGTGATCATACTATGGAAGCTAGTGGGGATAAAGAATAAATAATAAATCCTCACATTGGGCAAGCTGGACCTAGTTAATGGTTGGCAAAAAAGACTTAAACCTTTAATCCATTATCAACATAGTGGCATCAATTGATCGACCGTTCGTTTTAGGCCTGAAATGAAGCCCGAGGGGAACCCGACTGACCCGTGTCGGAGCAGTACTTTGTCAAACTTACACAACATCCAGCTCTTCTGACCGCTCTGTGTTACACATGGGAATGTGGGTCAGTGTTGTGCATGGTGGCATCAGTCAATATTTCAGATTTCTCCCCCCGCGTCCATCAGTGGATCTTTTCCTTAATTTGTGAGACTGTAAATCAGTTCAGCTGCAGGTCGAGCTTCTCTGCAGCGTGACCTTAATTACCTTTCCATACACGGGGAACATAAAAGTGTGTCTTGTTGAAGGGATTCTGCTGGAGTTAGCAGCTGTTTGGATGTCTGTCAGACATGAATGTTTTCAGAGTCGCCTTCAGGAACCAGTTCATCTGCATTCTTTAACACGACGAGTTTAACCCGACACCACGTCTGTGTGTTTTTTAAAATGTAGGAACATTTATGTAAAACCCAATTCTGTATGTTTCTTACAAAAAAAGAGTATTGCATGTCATCTGAAGTCTGTCTCCGGCAGAGACTCGCTCACAGTGATCCCATAACCTGTTTACCCTGTTTGGTGGAGTCGCCCTGAAGGGTAATTATGGGTTTAATAAGGTTTGAGCCAATGAAGCTGCTCACATTTCTCCTCCACACATACATGGTTCAGTTGAGATGAAGGGCTGTTGCTGTCAGTGAAGTTTCTTAACTTAATTCTTTTTCCTGACCATCCGAATTTACTTTCATATCGTCAATAATTCCCATTAAAAGACCAAAACCAACAATGAATGTGCCTAGTAGTATTGTGTATTGTGTGTGTGTATACCTTGGTGGAAGGGTGAAGCATGGGTCATAGAAGAACCCATTACATTTTGAAGCGGATCAAAAAACAGGGCAGAAACGCACATTATTTTTCACTTGTGGATGCGGCCTAGGCCGAGGTCTGCGCTCTCCGGCTGACTTTGTAGTTCACAATGTGATCGACAGCGTGCAGGACTTTTGTGGTTCTTTTAAAGAAAATATGACAAAAAAATCACTTTCACAGGTTCCCGCGTGTGAAATGTGACATTTCTCTCTTTACTGTAATTTGTAAACGTAATATCTTTGGGGTTTTGGACTGTTGTTCGAACAAAACAAGTTATTTAAATATGCTAAGAAATGTGCATGAAATATGCCTGCAAATTAACTTTTTTATTTAATCAATAAAAAATCGATACTAAAATAAATGGTTGCAGCTCTGTCACGTCAGGAGGTCAGTGTTTACAGATGGCAGCGATGAGTTTGAGTGTTGGAGGAAAAATGAGACTTGTTCAGGCTTAGCTGTTGTAGAAAGCAAGCAGACATTTCTGTTGACATGCTTCATGTTGTGGGAGTGAGCGCCTGAGTTTGGCTCTAAACAAGCATGAGATTTGAGCGACTCCATTTTCCCACACCCCCCCACCTCCCCGTGCTGCTGTGTTGTCATGGAAACCTGGACAGCTTGCTCCTTTCAGTTGACGTCTGGGAGGCCTAAACTGGGTTTGACACCACCGAGTGGTCAAACGTTGAATTAATTATGATGGTGGCTGGGGTCCACTCACTGACGAGCTCAGGCTGAACCTCACTTTGTTTTTGGTGCCTCCCCCTTTCTTCTCACTCTGTACCCACCC
>CALSCE010009344.1:10006903-10022632 GCA_943593645.1 Bovichtus variegatus | reverse complement strand
CACACACACACACACACACACACACACACACACACACACACACACACGCTGGTCTGTCCGAGCAGAGAGGAGGGAGGACGGATAGCGTGAGTCCAGGGATTTCGTCGAGGCCGAGAATGCGGTCATACGACGCAGACCACTCGGACCACATGGTTAAAGTACAGTGGACAGTTTAGCTTTGTGTCCGCACATAAATGAGACGTATTGATGCTCAATGGATCATTTTCTAAGCGGGGCCAGTGGCCCGTCACTGATGATCACAGCGGCTTTGGAGGGTGAATCAATGAGCAGCCTGGTGTTGCTGTAACCTGATTGTACAAAGACGGCGCCGAGTCACAACCAGACCTCATTTCTGCCTTTTACCCGTCTGATATCATCCCGTATTATGGGATAGATCTGGTTTGTCACAACTCAGACGATCTGACGGGTCGTAAACAAGAGCTCCATGTGGAGCAGGGAGACCTCGGGGAACACTTGTGTGACTGGAGCCATTCCATCAGTGGTGGAGCGTAACTAAGTACATTTACTTTGCAATTTTGAACGTACTTGTACTTTCTACTTCTACTCCACTACATTTCAGAGGGAAATGTTGTACTTTTTACTCCACTACACTTATCTGACAGCTTCAGTTACTTTACAGATTTCTATTAATAATACAAAACATAAATATAATGCTACTTTTACTTATCCAGAATACTTCTTCCACATCTGTCTAAAATAAGATAAGACAAAACTTTATTTATCCCAGAGTATAGAAAGAGAAATATTAACATCAAATATTATCAATTTGCAACAATACCTGAAATATAAACTGGTGAACCATAAGTTGCAAATCCAAAATATATACAACAATACTTTCAAATTCATCAATATGGAGCCAATTTGAGATACTTTGTATACTACTGGGTAGAGTAGTAGCACTGCATCATATGTAAGGATAGCATGTGTTTTTATATGTAAAAAGTACTACAAGTGTCAAAACTGTTTAGTGAAGTAAAGTGCTATATTTGGCTCTGAGATGTTCTTTAGAAGAAGAATAAAGTTCCATACAATGAAAATACTCCAGTAAAGTAAAAGTATTGTCAAAATTGTAAATGCAGCACTTGAGTAAATGTACTTTGTTACATCTGTCACATTGTGAAAAATAATAATACGAAGTATTTCATATAATAAGATTAATTTCAACCATGTTTTTGAAAATGAGTGGCCGTTATCTGTTAAATTAAATCTTTTAAGGCCAATTAAATGTTAAATGTGCTAATTTGAACTAGAAATTGGATTTTGAAAGTGACCGTTGCTTCATTTTGGTGAGGATTAACAGAAACTTGCGTACACGTGAGTGTGTGTTCATGTGCTGTGTCCTTGTGTGTTTGTGCGTGTTTACGTACATGTGGAGCTTCACAGGCCTCCTCTGTATATAACTGTATATAACTGTATATAACTGTATATAACATCTGTCATACAGCCAGTACTTCACCATTCATCTGGGCTCAACAGCTGCACAGGTAGTCTCTGCAGGGGGACCCTAAAGACGTGTACATATGTGTGTGAGCACATAAACACGCCCCCATACACACAGGTTTTCATTTCCTGCCCCCCCCCCCCTCTCTCCGTAGCCTAATTTTCCATCATAAACTTCCCTCATTTGTCGTTGTCTTGCTTTGGAGCTGGTTGCCCTGGTTCACTGATCCCCTGGGGCTATCCCATGATTCCTTCAGGCCATGAGGACTCAGCAAGGAGGGGGGGGTGGTTCTGTAAAACGGTTCATTGGTAGACTTCAACACGCTGCTTGTTCACAAGCTGTACCAGATCCTGTGATTCTGCATTGCTGTCTTGAAACAAGTGAAACTGGTTCTTGATGAGTCATGCTATCAATGAAGAGAGTTCCCCAAATCCCAATCAGGGTTTTGGATTGTATCCGAGGTATTTTAGCTTCCTGCGTTACTTTGGGCCTTGATCACTTGCCATAAGTGGAGTGTTGCAGCTGCACATTTGCTTCTAATTTCATTCATTTTTGATGATCACATGTTCCTGCGTCGGCAAGCTCGTCTGGTTTGTTTCTGCGAGTTTGTAGAGTTCAAAGAGTATAATTCTCTCAACAACCTATTAAATCAATAAAAAAATATGTGTTTGTTCAACATAGCACAGCTACGGTTTTCTGCTGATTTGTAGATGGTATAATATGTAATTAATGTTGTCTGATTTTCTGATTGTGGGTTGTTTCATCATAGTTGTAGACTTCTGGAGTTGGATGTGAAATGGCACAGGTTGTAAACGTAGAGTTTTAATTCTGAACAGACGTCTGGACTCAGACTACTGTAGATGAGATGAACGGGAGGATTCGTGATGTGACACACAGAAGCCTTTGTTTGCCAATATTGAAGTGCACACTCTTCAGAAAACACTTTTCTTTTTGTCCACACTCGGATCAACTACGAGGTTTTTTTCCAAGTCGGTACTTCAGATCAGCTCGTTAAATTCTCCAACCTAGAAAAAAATCATTATCACCCTTCGTGTCAGTGTTCCGACCGAACAGTGGGATGATCCCTCACTGGCTTCCCACCCATGAACACTGTCAGTATATGTATGTGTGTATATTGGATTGCAAGCAAGCAGGACGTAGAGCTGATTAAAACCTGGACCTCTGCTGTGGTCAAATGTTTTATGCCACCCCTGTGCACCAAGGTGGACAGTTTTCAACACAGACGTCTTTAAGATATAACTAAACATGTGGTTTCTGATCTGTCCATGCAGATAACTACACGGCTGTAAAGGTGGCCTGCTACATCCTGATTGGAGTCGGAGCTTTCTCGATGCTCATGGGCTTCCTCGGCTGCTTGGGGGCCATTTATGAGATCCGCTGTCTGCTCGGCCTGGTGAGTGACCGTTCCACACGCCGTCTGTATGTATGAATGTGTGTGCGGCCTGATCGTTCAGACATGGTGATGGATAATGCAGTCGTGGAACAAGTGGAGGATTTTTTTGTGGAAATAGTTGCACTTACTTCTTCTTAAGGACCAACAACGGCTCTCTGCTTAACTTCATCACATGACGTTTTTAAGTAGTCCAGTGGACTTTGAAGGATACAAAAAAGTTCAAGAACACACTTGAATAGTTCTAACTTAGTAGATTGCTTTCTACTTACATTATTTTCAGTGTTTTAGAACGGTTTGAAAGCTGTGCTGTACCTCTGATAAAGCATACTGTATATACTGTGCACGGAAAGGTTAAACTACTGCCTGCTGGGTAAAAAGACAGTTGAACACCAACCAGAGAAATAAATAATAAGTGGTAGAAAAGTGAAATGTTAAAACACAGACGACACATTACAAGAGGAAAAGGGGAACATTTGATTTGATGGTTCACAATTTGTATTCAAAATGTATTTGTGTGCACCGTGTCCGTAGCACTCAGAACCTTTACTAAAGTTAAAGTAGCAATACCTCAGAAATACTATTTAAGTGCAAAGTATTATCAAGATGTACTTTTATTGTAATTATTGAAGCATTAATGTGTTCATCCCTTTAGTGTTGCAGCTGGTAAAGCTGGAGCTCATTTTAATAACTTTATATGCTGTTGGGCAGCTTAACCTATAATAATGCATCATCAGTTATTAGTTGATTTATATTTTGTATTAATAATATAAATCTGCAAAATCACTAAAGACAATAAATGTGTGGTATATAAAATGAAATGTGGTATAAGAATACATTTGAAAATGTTGCTTTAAGTAAAACTATCAAAAGTAAAAGTACTCAATACAGAGAAATTGAAACACTACTATTTATTATTGGATTATAGAGGTACAAAGGTTAATTATTTAGCTGTCAACTATTACATTAATCAAGAACTATTTTTATAATTGATTAATTAGTTTGAATAATTAATTTTTCAAATAAAAAAAAAAGTTTAAATTCTCTAATTCCAGCTACTTAAATGTGAATATTTTCTGATTTAATTACTCTATGACATTACACTGAATATATTTGAGAAATTTAAGGACATCATCCTGATTGACAATTTTCGACAAAGAAAATGATCGTTATTTGCAGGGTTACTTATGCTGATAAATATATACTTATATGCATAAATGTGTAAGTAGTTGCTTAGTTGCCAGGCTTACACACACACACACACACACACACACACACACACTACTTGTTAGTAGATACATTCATTGTTGGTGTGTTGACGATAAGATCCTTATCTCTGAGTTTGCTGTGAACCTGCTGAGTCACCACTCAGCCAACAGGTTTTAAAACTCTGATGTTTTGAGATGACTTTAACATCTGTTGTCTCTCCGCAGTACTTCACTTGCCTCCTGCTGATCCTCATCGCTCAGGTAGCAGCCGGGACTCTCATCTACTTCCAGAAGGACATGGTGAGTGATGTCACTTCCTCTTCACTTGTCTTCCATTACCTGAAGGCATCACGGGAGTTTCCCCCTTCATTCGTTTTGTAAGTCTGAGTGATTCTGACAAAAGGAATGTGGAGGTGTGCAGCACACACCTTTATCTTCTGATTGGATGTGTCCACACCCACGATGTGTCGTAACCAGCACAACGGAATGGAATGGAAACTAATTCCACCCTCCAACAAGTATACAGCTATATCTGAGAGCACTGCTCTATGACACCAGCCAGCTGGAAGTAAAACTGATGGGTTTGCGGCGCCCTCTGCTGTTTTAGTCTGAGACTTTTACAGACTTAAGAGGAAGAGCAGCAGTGCCAATTGAGCTTTTTCTAACAGGAATTTGAATGTGTGTTTTATGTGTTTCATTTTGGCTTTTATAATCTTAAAACCAAATCAATTTCAGTCGCTTTGTTAATAATTATTAGATCACACGCGGCTTAGTTGGAAGTTGTCCATAGGAGGAGTGTTCATTATATGTTTATCAGCAGAGAATATGTCATTTTGTAGGTTTGTTTTAGTGAGACCAAACACTACCTATCTGCCTCTTGAAGCCTCCTGTTAGATTTGGATGTTTTCCACTTTTTTCTTTTCTCAGAATTACCAGGACAATTAGAAATGGAAGATTTATTTTATGTGAAAAGTTGCATTCAAGATTTCTGATGGAATTTTTACATTCATCTGGACACATTTAGCATTTTATTAGAATGTACTTTGAAAGTGTCAAATATGATGTATCATCACAGGAACATGACAACAGCTTCATAAATGAGAAATAACAACAAAAAGTGAAACGACAAGCACTGAAAAGTTTACTAATGCTTTACAACCAATAAATGTAGAAGCAGAGAAGGAATTTCTGGCACAACTTCCAAGGTGCACGGAGGAGGTAAAACTCCAGCAACACTTGTAGAATGCAGAACAGCTTTATTGTTAGACCAATGCTAGACTCCAATGCAAAACATATGTGTTTCCCTGAGACGAGACTTTATGCTGCGTTCACGTCATGTACCGTAATTACCAGTTTTCAACTTGTAAGTACCATTTATGTTAACATCCATGTTGTAATTACGACCGGACAATTGACAATACCACGGAAGTGCCTGAAAATGTAAACAAATGCTTGTTTTGCCTGACAAACAGTCCAAGACTCAAATATATTCAGTTTACCATCATAGAAGTATGAAATATGTTCATGTTTGAGAAGCTGGAACCAAAGAATTGTCTGCGTTTTTACCTGATGATAAATTAAATAAACTGGGCTGTCTGTTTTGTCAGTGGTTGAGGTGCATGATAGGCAAGGCAGCTTCATATTTATACAACACATTTCAAACACTGAGGCAATTCTTATAATTGTTTAGCTCTTCAGGTGTCACATCCTCATCAGCCAATTATGTGGCAGCAATATGAGCCAAGGATGAGCAGTTTGTGCTTCAGCACATACGGCTTCCCAGCCATCGAGAAGGAAATCCTCGCGTAAAGGAAGCACATTTTAAAGATTTTTTTACCACTGTAGTGAATAAAAAAAAACAATGATGCTTTCTTGCCACGTCAGTTCTTTTACCTCAACTTTCAATAAAGTAGCAGAACCTGTAAACTAAGTAACATGCAGGTTCTTTTTTTTTTTTTACTTCATCACTGTGCCTGGAGTGTAGTATGATTGACAAGGCTCTATGAAAGAATTTATGGCAAATGTGACTGAAAACGGTGAGACTGATGCCAGCTGGGCATCTACCAACATAGAATAATTATGTGCACTTTTCTGATTTGTTCAAGCAAAATACTGCAAGAAATGTCAAGATGCGTAAATCATCTTCAGCAAATGAAATGCTACAAAAAGGAGGAATTCAGTTCTTCAGAGTGCAGACAGATCTCTGTTTATTGTATCTGGACGGTTGTTGGAAGCTGTTGCACTTCTTCTGTCTTCTCCTCAGCCACTGTGCTTCGCTGCCAAATAGAAGTTCAAGGCAAAACCTCTGTTTGGAAAAAAAGAGTATATCTGCTTTTCCAGCATGTTTTCACTGGAGACCTTGAGGGTCTCAACATTCTTGGAGAAAAAAATTAAGCAACAATTACAGTCAGATTTCCTGCGTCTGGTCTCCAGTGATTTGGATAATTTCATCCATTAAAAAGTGCTGCCGTTTCGGCTACTGATCGTAATGTTTCTAGATGTTGTAGAAAATTGGATTTCACAGATCTGGAAGCCAAATTCTTCACCACAAGAATTACAGCTCATGTTGGAGTTGACAAACCAAAGTCATTTATTCGATTATTGAGGAATTCAAGTGAAACATGGATCTGATTATAAAACTTTTAATATCGTTAAATGTCCTTTTAGTTCAAAGGACTTAAACTTAAAGGAATAGTTCGACATGTTTAACTGTTGTTTGACTATTCGCTTTCTTACAGAGAGTTAAACGAGAAGATTGACACCACTCTCATCTCTGTACGGTTATTGTGAAGCTACAGCCAGCAGCTGGTTAGCTTAGCATAGCATACAGCGTGGAAGCGGGGAAACGGCTAGCCTGGTTCTCTCAAAAGGAGTTGCTTTTACACACAGATTAAACAAACAAGATATAACGTGAACTATTGAGCTTTACAGTTGCTGGTAGGCAGATTGTGCTACCTATGGAGAGAGGCAGGCTAGCTGTTTCCAGTCTTTACGCTAAGCTAAGCTAAGCTAACCAGCTGCAGGATGTAACTTGTATAACATAAATACATGAGTGGTATCGATCTTCTCGTCTAACTCTCGCATGTTCACGGTGGGAAAAGTACCTAACAAACAGCTCTTTTTTTTCACTCTTCACTGAATGTGGGTTTGGATCAAACAACGTTCCAATTTTCATCAAGTTCACTCCCCTGAATCAGGACACTAGTGTCTTTGAACTCACCTAGAACTCCAGCTGTTTCTGTTACTTTCCTCCAGACCTTCATTTTTGCTCTATTTCCTTCTCTACTTTAATGACCTGCAGGACAAATGGTTTGGTTTAGTTTTATCCTGTCCTAAAACAAGCTACACTCGTCCAAATGTTCAGAAGAAAAACAAGGGGAAAAAATAAAGCAGAAATACAAATCGAAGCAAACCATAAACGGCATATAACACAATTTAAAAACTGCAAGTCCTCCCTTCTGTTTGAGCCGGCTCAGGCAGATTTGCTCTCTTCACATTGCTGAATCTGTATTTTGCATCAAAAGATGTTTATTTTATGCACACCACAACTGTTTTCTTTCAGTTAAATAAAGGGATGTCCAAAATCGTGACCAAGGTGCTCGACGACTACCCCGGCAACAACTCGACCACGGAGCAGTCCTGGGACTTGATCCAGAGGAATGTGAGTTGGAAGAACTAATCTGGAGTCAGATTCATGATTAAAGATGCTCTCTTTAAGTCTCTTCCCTGCTAAATACAAATCTGAAGTACACACTGAAGAATAAATGATTCCTGTAAAATAAATAACAAAAACACAAAAGAATATAACAACTCTGTGTGTGTGTTTCTGTAGATGCACTGTTGTGGCTGGACCAGCCGTCTGGACTGGAACGGTAACATGGTGATTGTCAACAGCTCCCAGCTGCTGTATCCCTGCTCCTGCCAGAACATCTCGCTCACCACCGGAAACGTCTCCGAAAGCGGATTCTGTGAGGCTCAGACGCCCGACTGGCCCGTATACGACGTGGTAAACAGCGTTATTACTGTGTTGTTACTATGTTTACCTGTTTACTGTCCCTTGGCTGAGTTCCTCGTGCATTCATTCTCCTGTGCTGTTTCGTGTTCGTCTGCTTTAGGGTTGTGCTGCCAGCGTGGAGAGCTGGATCTTCACCAACATCGGGGTCGTCGTGGGTGTCTGCATCGGAGTGGCTCTGATTGAGGTACAGCTTCATTCATAAACAAGTCATTTCATTCTCTCTGTGGTGTCGAAGTAAAGCGGAACCACCACATGCTGATGTGATCGCAGATATGTTATTTTCGTGAATTCAAAAGCTTAACTATTGTTAAATCCATCTGCTAAACTGTCAAGTACGTAATCTTTAATATAGTGAGTGCACAGTAACTACCATCATATTACAGTACAAGGTGACATACATTTTAGGGTAAGGGTGCAGCCTTTCTCGAGATTAATTGTTTTGGTCTATGAAATGTCAAAAAATTGAGAAATGTAATTAATAATGCATCATTTAAAGAACCATTAATTAGAAAATGTAATAATAATAATATTTTCTATTATTTTACTTTGTATTTATGAATGCATTCTTCAAATTCAAATGTAATTTATCTATTTAAATTGTTAATTAGGTGCTTATAAAGAAACACTGTAAAGATCATGTGGCACAGACTCCTGAGCTCCACGGATGAGATATACAATGTTTTAAAGATATAACACGTTTTGAAGATGTACAATGTTTTGAAGATTTAAAATGTATTGATCTATCTATTGTTTTGTTCTACAGCTGGTGGGGATGATCTTGTCCATCTGCCTGTGCAGGAACGTTCACACAGAAGATTACACCAAAGTGCCAAAGTACTAAAGAAGGAGGAAGTTAACTGGTTGAACAGAAAGAAAGAGAGGAAACAGTAAAATAATGCATTTTGTTTTCCATCCTATATTTGGTGAAACATTTTGTCCAAATGTAAAAATAATTTGTGTTTGCTTTATATTTCGTTAGATTATTCTTCTTTTGAGGCACTTCCATCTTTTTATTTTTGTCAGTCCAGTTTTTCTTTGGAGCACTTTAGATCAGAGAACGATGCTGAAAATGTTTTTCAAATATATATTAGAGGAACCATTTGGAGAGTTTATAAGGTAAGAAGTGATGGACGTTCAGATTACAGCGTCGCTGGTTTCTCTGTAAATTATCGCTTCTTGGTTTTAGTTTTCCCTCAAAAATCTGAAGAGAAATCATGTTTTATTGTCTGTAACGACAGAAGCAAAGCTAACGTTTGCATGACAACTGATTTGGACAACTGGAAAAATCCACCTTGTGTGTGAGGCGTGTTGTTTTTCTTATTTTTATACACCAGCGTTTTGAGTTATTGTGAAATGTTTTTAGTACTTTGTATATAATTTTAGTCATTATTTGTGTGAATTTGAATCCAAAAAAGTCTGCCAGTGTTTTCTTTAGCAGCTGGTTTTAAAAGTTGGCTGTTTTCATCTTCTTTTTTTTCATTTTTCCTTCATTCTTGTTCAGGAAATAATAGAAATAATGAGGTACTAAAGAAGAACATTTATGATACTTGGTTTTTGAAAGTATCACTCCCAGTTTACAATTGTCTTTGACAAGCAAAAACAAGATTTTCTTTTTTTAAGGTAGTTTTAAGTTCATATTTTACCCACTATAACCTAAAACAAAACCAGTTTGAGGAGTGAAATGTTTCTTTTAACCACTTTTTGAAATATGTAAACTTGAAATATGAGGAAAAAAGGCAAATTATTTTGGAGCAGAAGAAATATTTTTGGGGAGATCCATCTTGGAAATTTGTTCATACAGAAAAATCATTTGAAATTCATTTATGTACAACTTTTAACTTTCCTCCAAGATGTTGTGTTGTTTTTATAATGTACAAATACACCTTCCCGTTTTCTTTTTATGTACAGTCTGTATGAAAAACATCCCATTAACCTTTTATAATAGTTAAGTTGTAAGATGGAAAGGGTACGTATATTTGTAACTAGATGGACTTCTGGTAGCTGGATTAGTAAGTGTGTACTCACAACATTCCTCCTTTCATTTTGCCAATAAACTGATTACAGTAGTTTTGTGTGTATGTGTGTGTGTATATGTGTGTATGTGTGGTTGTGTGTAAGTATAAAGCCTTAGGCCTACAGAGTATAACCCTAATAGGTTCCTCAAGAGCGCTGGATGTGAGGAGGAGATTCACCTGCAGCTTCTAACTGCCCTCTGACACTAGTGCTGACTGAACCCTACAGGTTTTGGATTTCTGAGAGTTATTCATGCTTAATAACTGTCTTGGACCATAGCAATAACCTCTATGAACTTTGAAAATGGGCATAGTCCCCCTTCAAGTAAAAGTACAGAAATATTATAGCAAAATGTACTTAAACTATTAAAAGTAAAATTAATCATTATGCTCAGTGTTGCAATATAATATTATTTTATTCAGTTTTTATCACTAATGAATACATTTAAGAGCATTTTAATCTTGTAGTTCGTCAACGTGGAGCCGATTTTAAATACGTATACTGGGTAGATGAGCAATACTGTACTCTGATATGTAGAGGAGTAGAAGTATAAAGTACCTATGCGTGTACAAGTATGTCAACATTGTACATTCATAGCTTAGTTAAATTCCACCAGCCAGACCTCCGTCACGGGTCAATGATTTGTATATTAAATGATTTAAGTTGGATTTCGCTGGTATTTATTGTGCTGCCCTTTGTGTCTTATTGTTGTCTTTGTACTCATAAAAAACTTTGCGATGTGGTCAGTACAAGAAAATGCTTTCAGTTCCACATAGGATATATATATAGATATATATATATAATCTCTATCCTTTATTTAACCAGGTAAAAGCCTCATTGAGATTAAAATCTCTTTTTCAAGATTGACCTGGCCAAGAGCGCAGCATGAACATTGTTTCACAGAAATCACAAAACAAACAGACACATACAACTGTTACACACTACAAAATGAATGAGCATAATATCCAGTAAATATGCAATATTAAACAGTTAAAATGCGTAAAACAGGCACAGTGTATATCAGTTAGAGATCAGAAGCAATCGACCATGAGACCTATTTTCTCCATCCTTTAAAATGGACTTAAATTCCTCCACAGTTATTAACTCTGACAATTTCAGCTCTTTCTGCTCATTATTCCAGGAAGAAGGGGCAGCGTATTTAAAAGCTTCTGTTCTAACCTTGGGGACCGACATCTGACATCATCTTTTTTAATAATAAAAAGCTGCTGCCCTGTAAACCCATTGTCAAGCTGGTGTCAGTGCTACACCTGCTCTCTGAGCAAGGTAGAGGAGCTTTATAGAGGTTTTCACAATTAATAAATAACAATGATAACATCAAAATAACCGCTTACTTTTCAATGTTTTAACCAACATGGGTGGAAGGTTTTGAACGTGCACTGATTTTTTATTTACATTTGCATTTTCATGACACAACGGCTTATGAAGACCATGTGAAACGATCAACAACAAAAAAATACACATGATTAAATGGAGAAACACATCCTGCAGGTCCTGCACAAACCACCAGAGGGTAATGTCACTGTTCACAACAACTACATCGATAACAGAAACAGAAAGAAAGAAGCAGAGAAAAGAGCCAACGAAGAACTCCGCTTGTAATGTCTGTTTTGAGGGTTAGGAGGTTATCTGTATTGTTTATTTATTAAGATATACGTATGCATAATAACAATCATGGTCAGTGTTTTGCTTCTACAAGTTAAGAAAAGGGAAGATGAATGCTGCAGAAAGTGTGAAAACAACGTTTTTAACTGCACAATGTAGTTCATTTAAATGTTGTCCGGACACTTTATAGTACAAGGAGTTTAACTCTTCTGCTATAGTTGAAGAACATGTTTATATTTGGCAACTTGACTGATTTTCATGCTGATTTTCTTATTTAAATATTTAAACTTTATTAACATTTTATAAACAGATAATTCCTCTTCCCAACCCCTCCCTACATATTTGTTATGAACATGTTAGCAGTATAATCGAAGAACTGGGATGTTTCTGTCTCATATTGTTGCATTTTAACCATTTCTAAAGTTGTGTTTAAGTTGTGTTAAATTTAAAAAATCGCAATTATTCCACAAAAAAGCAATTATTTTTTAGCAAAAGTCAGAAAACAAAAAGTGTAGCTCTGCTGTTTTGTACTGGTTTATAAAATTGATCCTATGATTGAGGGAGTCAGGAGTGTTTGTGGCTGTTCAGATGATTGTAACACACACACACACACACACACCCTTTGCAACATTTCATCGGACTAATCTGAATCTGCAAAGGAACTAAAGTTATCAAATAAACAGTGCAGTAAAAAGTAGAATTTCTTTCTGTGTGCAGTAGTAGAAGTATAAAGTTGCATGGAATGGAAACAACCAAGTAACAAAACAAGTACCTCACAATTGTACAGTACTTGAGTAAATATAGTAAGTTACATCCACCACTGTACACTGTTGTATTAGTACTTTTACTTAAGAAAGACATTTGAATGCTTCTTCCACCTCTGCCCGAGCAAATAGTGGATGTGATGGTCAGCGGCTGTTTCGTGTCCAGCTTCCAGTGGATATTTATTACTAATGTCGTAGTGTATATGTGCTGAGTGAATGTGAGCTGTAATCAGATCATGGATGAAATAGAAGAGCCATTATACCTGTGATGATGTGAAGCCATTATACCTGTGATGATGTGAAGCCATTATACCTGTGAAGGTGTTAGCAGCGGGTTGTTCCAGATGTGCTTTCTTCCCTGGAACATGTGACATGTTGCTCAGGAAACGACTAAATAAAGTTACGCACACAATCGCACTAGACATCCTTCAACACAGACGTGAGAAACAACAGCTGACAGGAAACAGGCAAGACACACACACACACACAAACACACACACACACACACAGAGACACACACACACAGTCCAGACTAGTGAGATCACCATCAGCCATGTTAAGCATAATGTAATTTCGCCTCACAATGAGGGCCGTTGAATGCACAGAGAGGAAGTCATTAGTGGTATGGTAAACGAGTCTGTGTGGGGTCGTTGTGTCATTGAAACTCTGTCGAGGATTCCTGATGGATCTCTGCTGGTTTTGTGGAGCGGAGCTCAAAATTCTCCTCATTCACGTCGTGTCCTTTTCGGCTGAGACCGTCTGGAGTCCAACAGAAGACTCTCCAGTTGACTGAATGAGAATCAGAAATACTTTATTCATCCCCGGGGACAATTGGTTTACGCTACATTCGCTTCAATTTAGAATATAAATATATACAAACTTAGAGAAGTTATAGTAAATTTCCCGCATTGAGTTCACACAACGTAGGTTGTCTTTGACTGGCAGCTTTGACACAAAGCTAGGCTGATTGTTAATGTTTGTGATAAACTGAAGGATGAAGTGTTCCTTTATACGTTGAAACAATTCTCCCACTTCTTTACTTAAATAAACTATTTCAAAAGCCTCTTGGATCAGCTGTAAAATGCAAAGCTGAAAACAGGCTGTTTTTCTGAGCGTTTCAGAGACACGTGGTTCTCACAGGACAGAGACAAAGATACAGACATATGATGATCTGATACAATATGATGCATTGTTGTAGATTAAACCACACAACAGTAATTAAAGGAGTTGAGCACAACAATAAACTTCTACAGCAGTAAAATGCAACACACACAGTAATGCAGCAGTAATCAATAATTTTCATACATTAACTAGATGTCACTGATAAGACATACTTACATCATTAAATCACAGTGAAATCAGGAAGTAGCTCTGCAAAAAAAAGGATGCTTTAATCATGAAGTTTGGGTAAAGATTACATTTTTGTTTACCTCAAAATAAATAATTTGAATATTTGTGTTAAACCGGAGAGGATTTTACTTAGGTTGGCCATGTAATATGTTTTTTTTTTTTTTTTCTTTTAATAAAAAAAACAAGAAGGTTGTATAAAATCCTTTTCTTATCTGCGGCTCCTGCTGCTACATGTAGGTTTTGTTTTGATGGATTGGCCCTTGAAATGCTGCATGAGTCATTTTTGGTGTCCTTTGGGCTTTACGTTCGACACTCTGCTGCTCCTGGTTCCTCCTGCCATGTCCAGAAGGGCAATGTAGCATGGAGGACCTCACCTGGAGTTATTGACATAGCTGTAAAATGCCCACAGGGTCTCCAAGGCGTCTTTCCCAACAGCAGGCAGTGTTTGTTATTCTGTATGTGCTGAGACCCAGGAGTCTTCTTCCTCCTCCTCCCCCTCCTCCTCCTCCTCCTCCTCCTCCTGCAGCATCACAACAAGAGGATTCATTCTGAAAGAGAGTGAAGGTTTGGTTTTCTGTATTTTGCCATCAACACCTTTAATTACACCCTTAATATCTGGAGTGAAACGTTGCAATGAGCTCATTCCGTCATTAAGATGGTGGCTAATGTGTTTTTCCATTTCGTTAACCTTATTGAGCAGTCAAGCTTCCCTTCCCTCCGTCAGCTGACAGCGATGAAGAAGGAGTTTTGATGGTGTGTTTCTTCAAATATCCTAAATGAGTAGAATATGTGTGTCTGATCATATTGTGTTGTTTTTCGGTTGCATCACTTGAGTGGGCACTGAGTGGGCGAGAAACACAAAAGACAGAAACCACACGAAGCACTTACATATTAGAAGCTTCATACAAATCTAAGTTTTATTTATAAAACATTCTTCTTTGTTAATGTATTAAAAATGGCTGTAAAAAAATATTGCAAGAAAAAGTGTGTGTTAAGGGTCCTAATATATGAAATATATGAATAACTATACAGAGGACTTGTGTGAAATTAAGTTTGTTTAAGTTATAGTCCTTAAAGTGGCACTAACCTTTTTTTAATTATGAATCATGAGTTAAATAACTTTAAAGTGAAAGCTTGTATTGACAAACCCACAGACAATGATCACCCAACACCTAGAACTTCACTGTTTGGTTTATTCTCAACAGTCTCAAGCTCTGACAAACCCACTGTACCCCGACATGAGACAGACACAGTTAGAGACGAGCTGGTGTGTACCCCGACGTGAGACGGACACAGTTAGAGACGAGCTGGTGTGTACACCGACATGAGACGGACACAGTTAGAGACGAGCTGGTGTGTGCCCCGACGTGAGACGGACACAGTTAGAGACGAGCTGGTGTGTACCCCGACGTGAGACGGACACGGTTAGAGACGAGCTGGTGTGTGCCCCGACGTGAGACGGACACAGTTAGAGACGAGCTGGTGTGTACCCCGACGTGAGACGGACACAGTTAGAGACGAGCTGGTGTGTACCCCGACATGAGACGGACACAGTTAGAGACGAGCTGGTGTGTACACCGAAGTGAGACGGACACAGTTAGAGACGAGCTGGTGTGTACCCCGACATGAGACAGACACAGTTAGAGACGTGCTGGTGTGTACACCACACATGAGACAGACACAGTTAGAGACGAGCTGGTGTGTACCCTGACATGAGACAGACACAGTTAGAGACGACCTGGTGTGTACCCTGACATGAGACAGACACAGTTAGAGACGAGCTGGTGTGTACCCTGACATGAGACAGACACAGTTAGAGACGAGCTGGTGTGTACCCCGACATGAGACAGACACGGTTAGAGACGAGCTGGTGTGTACACCGA
>CALSCE010009344.1:9921243-10006893 GCA_943593645.1 Bovichtus variegatus | reverse complement strand
CACCGACATGAGACAGACACGGTTAGAGACGAGCTGGTGTGTACACCACACATGAGACAGACACAGTTAGAGACGAGCTGGTGTAGCATTTGAGAGACAGATTTTTAAGCTAAAAGAGCTTTGGATGTCATCAGGCCACTGAATGGGCGTTATCATCTATTCACATGGTTGATCACCGATGCGATTACGAGACCACGACGACCTCTAGTGGCCGGCGGAATTATGACGGGAGCAAAGGAGGAAGTCAGGTGTCGTAGTTTGCGGAGCGAATAGGTAGGAGGTTGGATGATTGGTCAAATAATCACAGGACTTTCACCCAGAAAACCACTGTTTGTGTCCCGGGAGAAACCAAAACTCAACACGTTGACCTATTTTAAGTGACGTCACATAACTTCAGTTATATTACGTAACGAATGCACTTGGCAATAGATAACTTTTTTTGCTTTAACTTATCATTATGAAGTAAATGATGATTGCACAATGTAACGGCTGTAGAACAATCACATCATCAGAGCTTAGATTAGATATATTGGTTCCCGATAAACCTCGCTTTTACGATACAATTCTGTCTGCCTCCGGGTCGCAATCTCAATTTCACAATAATTGCCCAAGACATATTGCGTCATTGTTTGCCAGAGGACATTTCACAAAGAGGCAACTCAACAAAGCAGCTGACAGGTAGCAGAACACCCGGAGTAAAACGGTAACTGTGGAAATTCAATCCGACAAAAGGGCCTTGTTGACAGAGGAAGCAAAGAAGGTGAAGAGGGAGATTGATAAAAATGTGTTTTTTTCCTACTAAGCTAGATCAGTAAGTAACAAAACTTGCCTTTATCATAGCGTTGAGGTCCAGGTTTCTGTTGGTCTTACGGTTGTTTCTTGCTTTGTAACTTAACCAGGTGGCTAGCGATAGCCACGGTGCTAACAAGTAGATCGATCTGCTTGTTAGCACCGTCTCCATTGCTGTTTGGAGACAAGTGTGTCCTGTGTTGTACAGCTCTGAGGAAAACAGAAAGATATGAAAATACATGGAACAAACAGAAATGTCATTTTCAGCGCGGTAATCACCACAACATCAGACTGAATGTTTCCAGCACTCTTTCAATCACAACGGAGACACAAATCTACCCCCTGCTCGAGCCTCAGCAGGCAACCTTTCTTTTCTCTAAGTCCTTCATGCTTGCAGCTCCTCCGGAGGCCTGTCAGGGTTCATACATCAGACACCTCCAGCGGGGATCGCTGTGCCCATCACTGGTGACAGGGGAACACGCTGAGGTAATGGACAGCGACAGAGCAAGACTCAACTCACAACTCACTGCTCCACGTCCCAACAACACGCTTTCTTCAGAGGACAACCAGACACAGCAAGAATCTCAAATTCACTGGTGGTGGGCGGATGATTTGAGACAGACAAGCTGTCAAGTCGGATGGCAGGTGATGTTTTGGGTGGAGGGAGAAAAGGGCAATTTGTATGCAGAGAGGGGCTTTTTTGTTTGACTTCTGAGGAAAGGCTGAAATGTTTTATCTCATCTGTGCAGTCAGATTTTTCTGTTGCTGCTTTGTTTGTCCGCACCATATGTCTCTCTGTATTAACCAGAAGGTTTTTATGACCTTGATACAGTAACACACACACACACACACACACACACACACACACTGTTCTGTACACACCTCACCTATTGCACGTCTGTCCGTCCTGGGAGAGGGATCCCTCCTCAGTCTCTCTCCCTGAGGTTTCTTCCATATTTCCCCCACTAATTGTGGGGTTTCTTTTAGGGAGTTTTTCCTTGTGCGGTGCGAGGGTCTAAGGACAGAGGGGGTCGTATCCTGTGCAGTCTGTAAAGCCCACTGAGACACATGTATAATTTGTGATATTGGGCTATATAAATAAACTTGATTGGACACAAACACACACACACACACACACACACACACACACACACATTTCTTCACATATACAGTCTCAAGGGATCTGAAACAAGAAAATAATTATTTAATTTTTTTAAAAGTTAAAGTATTTTGCAAACAATGAATCTGAAGATTCTGTAAATGAAGCCGCTGCAGCCTGCCTTTGTACTTCCAGAGAAAGCACAATCATTATAAGCTGAAGATAAATCCTCGAGATGTGGTTTCCGCTGTGACTGGCTTTCTCACCCACTGTGAGAGCGGGAAGTCTGCTGCATTATTTAAAAAATCACCCTCCCAGGCTTTAAACCTCTGCAGGTCGAGCAGAAAACAAAACTGTTCATCTGGATTTGTAGACAAGGAGAGAAGGTGCCTCAAAAGTAAAAATGTAGATGGACCACACATGGAGAAGGTGATAAGGTTTCACTCGTCTTCATCGCTGTCCCTGAACAGACTCGAGCTCCCTGGTGTCTCCACATATTCTGCCAGATGGTGTTCTTCTGTCAGTGGAGGGAACAGAGGAGTTCAGCAGCAGGAGGACGACAATGCTTCTCTGCAGTTAGCTGTGTGGGTTGTAGCCTAAAAACCCTTCACACAAGAATACCCAGCTGAGTTGTTGAAGTCTGGTGTAGTATTCAGAAAGAACCAGTCATGTTTATTGCACAAAGCATAGGAAGAAATAATAATAATCTTTATTTGTCTGTCTGTCCGTCCGTCTATCTCTTTTGTTAAAACTGCTGCAGCTGCATTTTTATTAAGCTGCAGTTTGTAAGAACATTACAATAGTCGAGCAGAGAGAACACAGACACATGAATCAACCTCTCCGCATCACGAAGAGCGAGATATGTTTTGACTTTTGCAGCATTTTTTTGTTGGGAACATGAAGTCTTACTGATGTAGTCAATCTACTTAATGAGGTTTAAATCAAGTGTCAAGTTTCAAGATCTTTATTGTGATATGCACAAAAACTAGAGTAAAGCAGTCGTTGGCAATAACATTCTCAGATGTTATATATACTGTATATCTTATATGATAAAGGTTCTTGCTTTTTATTTATTTTTTATTACTTTTTGGTATTTTATTTCCATTTTGTTTTTGTATTGTAATTGTCCGATTTTATTTCATTACAATCCTGAAATATTTTTGTTCCTGGTTCAACCATGCAAAGCACTGAAACATTGTTGTTGTAAAGTGCTGTATACAGTTTACTATCATCATTATTATTACGGTTCTTAATTGTGCATGTTTATGTTTTAGTTTGGTTTACATTTATGTAATGGATGTTTTGTTATTGTCTCTTTAAATGATTGTGGGCTAACCTGTGCAAGGCATCCAAATAAACTAAACTGTGCAGAGCACCTAATGATCAAGCAGGAGTAGGTCACCTTGCCCGGAGGCATCATGGATGCACTGGCCCATCAACCACATCTGCAGCAGTCAATTAGAGTGAATCAAGCGTTGGTGGAAACACAGAGCTCGCACAAGTGGAGAGAAGGGAGGACTCGATGTGTCATCCTTTTTATCTCTGCCCTCATTTTATATTCTTCAGTTGTTTTCATGCAGCGTGTGAGTGATGGCTTCCCACATTTAGCTGCTGCAGATTAGCATACTTCTCTGAGTGTAGAGCAAATTCAAGATCAGGAGATGAGAAGGGCAAACTGTGCATGAATTATTTAGAGGTTACTTTGTAGTTCAATATTTCTGCTGTGGTACTTTAACAGGGATTGGTTTATGAGTTACGATGGCAAAAGAAAAGTGAAAATGCTGAGTGACTATATCATATCAAAAATTCTTTTCAGATTACTTAATGCCCCCGCAGACCTACGCAGGTGGTTTTTTTTGTTGTACAGGCAGATTAGACGTCCGGTTGAAGGTTAAAGTTGGCAATGATGGAATGCAATTAAGTACACTAGATACGTATTAAGAGCAGTACTTAAGTACAAATTCGAGATACTTGTACTTTACTTGACTATTTTCATTTTATACAGCTTTATACTAAAATGTGCTCCACCTCCACCAGTTGTCACGTTGAAATACTGCTATGTGCAGTAATAATCTCTCTGAAACCATCCTACCCAACAATTAGTCTATTTTTACTTTAATAGCCTATTTTAAGTACATTTTACTGTTAATACTTGTGTACTTTTACTTAAGTAAAATCTTAAATGCAGGAATTTTACTTGTGACACGAGTTTGTTTCACACTGGATCTTAAAGGTCACTGATTTCGGTCACACCTGTTCCGGAAGAAGCTTTAATCTGAAAGGTTGGACCGGAAGCTAGTGTGTAGTTCACTGTCTGGCTTGATGGTGGTTTAAAGGGGAACGTCAACGTTACCCACAGCTCACATCGAGGCATGAACACAAGTCCGCCGACTCCCCTCCGCTGCTGGACGCGTACGTGTTGATTGTGAGAGTTTGTTGGATTTATTAGTTTGTCTGGAGAAAACTGACTTCACTCCTACAACTGATAAAAGAGACGTTTTGGAGAAAGAAGCTGACATCCTTCAGTGGTAAGTTGCAGCGGTTTATATTGAAGGTACAGCAGCAGATCGTTGCTCCTCGACTGTAGGTTTCTGATTGAGCATTAAACCGCTCGCTTAATTATTTACTCCTGAAAAACGACGTTAAATTAATGATTTTTTTGCCAATGTTAGTGATATTCACCAACTTTCTTATTTGTCATCACAGTTCAGTGTTGATTTGTGACCGTTACAACTTACATTTGGTTTAAAACTGATAACAAACACATTAAAATACCATTTTACATTCATTAAAACAACAAACATTAAAGGCTCATTTGGATAGAATAAGTTATGCAAACTACTTTTTGATTACTGCAGCATATTTAATTAAAGAAGTAAAAATTATTATTATTAAAAATAACACTGGAATTACAGTTTGGTGTCTATTTTAGTATTTGGGATAGGGTTGAATTGTTAATGTTTGTAAGCAAAAAACAAACAAACATTTCTTGTTATCTATTAATTTTTTCTTTTTCTTTTTTAATCAAATTATATTTTAATCCATTAAACTATTGAGCCTAACTGATAAATTAGCCTGACCGATATTATTGGCCGATATTAGCTTGTAATGTGTATATATATATATATATACACACGCACGCACGCGCACACACACACACACACACACACACACATCAGCCAATAAGTGACAAGAAATTGAAGTACAGAAATGCACAGGTCTATTACATAAGAGCACTGAGAAGGTTATTACACTGTAAAACTTCCAGGTCAGTACATATTTTTGTCACGATTCTCCAATAATAACCAAAATGAAGGGTGTAAAAGTGTCTGTTTAAGTTATGTGGGGCTGCAATTTATGGTTATTTTTTCTATCTCTTAGTCTGCTCATTATTTTGTCAATTCACGTATTAGTTGTTTGGTCAGAGAATTGTGAAAAGTGCCCTAGAAGGTTTCCTAAAACCCAACAGGACGTCTTCAAATTTTTTGTTTTGTCCTACCAGCTGTTTATAACCCAAAGAAAGTCACTTTACTGTTGCATCAGACAAAGAAAAGCAGCAAATCTTCACATCGGAAAAGCTAGAACGACAACGTTTTTTGTAATTTTGCTTAAAAAGTGACTTGAATGATAAATTGGTTATCAAGTTAGTCGCAGAATTTTTTTGTTGTTTCATGTTACATGTTAAAAAATGAATATCAGCAGATATATTGTGACCAGTGTTTGCGGTCTCAAATATCCTGTTTCGGTAACGGCCTCAAATATCATATCTAAATTATTCTGAAATGTATAAACATAGGGAATGCACTAGTATCAATAAACATAAACAAATATAACTATAAAACTTGTTTATTAGCACATCTAAATTTTACTGCAAAGTCCTGTAAAGAAATCATTGTTAATAAACAAACACAGCCGGTTGGTATATTATAGAGCAGTTTGTCTAACTTTAAATGTTTCCCGTCTTTATTTGTGCAGAAAACCATCTCCTCTGTTGACAATTCACTAGCCAGCTTTATTTTTAGAGCAAAATAAAAATCTCCAAATGAGAGTTGACTAACTGGCATGGCGGCCAGTCCAGTAGCCAAACGAGCATTTGGCTGGTGGTTGTTGGTACTTTCGCACCTTGTGAGTCTGTGCAACACATACACTGACCCTTTCCATGGTTTTGTTTTTCTTCTGAGAGCTTCAGCTGCCAGACTGTTATCGAGAGACTCATTTTATTTTCTGTGTGAATTTTTGTCTTCGTGTATAAATGAGTTTGGCACATTAATGCGCGCCATCTGCATGAAAAATAATGTTCAGAGCAGGATTACGTTAATCAGCCGTGCCAAAAAGAGTCGTGTTACATGGCTTACAAGTTAAAGGGAGAATTCACCCTAAATCCGACGTTTTCACCGAGCGTTTTGGGGTACATTTTGTTGTTTGGTGTATGCTTTAGGGCTGCAACTGACAATACTTTTTTATCTGTTGTGTATTTTTAAATAATCACTGAAGCATTTAGTCTATAAAATGTCAGAGAATAATAAAACATAAGCATTGTAAGTCCCCAGAGCGCAATGTGAGGAACCAACATTACATCACTGAAGCATATTAGATTTAAAATAGTGTAAAACAGGGAGGAGAAAAAGCAGAAACAGCACATATGAGAGCTGGCATTAGCAGTTGTAGCCATGCTAGCGGCCTGGCTCCATAGAGGAAGATCTGTCTGTTGGTCCACCACTTTGGTCCAGACTGAAATATCCCAACAACTACCAGATGAATTCCCACTGAAGTTCATACAAACATAGCTGAGGATCTTTAGCGCCAACATGACTTTGACATTTTTGATTGCAAGTGAAGTGTTTTGACAACTATTAATTGTTCTTTTGTCAATAGTTGTCTACTACTGTTGAGACACTCATGGTTCCCAGAGGATGAATTCTATTGACCTTGGTGAGGCCCTGACTTTCCCTCTAGTGCCACCATAAGGTTGATATTTGAAGTGTGTAGTAAAATATTGGGTCAACTTTATAGTTTGTCCAAAACTTTGATTTATGACCAAATACCTGCAAAACTAATGCCATTCCCGTCAGCCTCGGCTGTACTTAGTTTTTACTGCTAATTAGCTAATTTTAGCATGCTTAAATATGCATGTTAGTATTGTCATTGTGAGCATGTACAGCTAGCGTTGTTGTAGACTCTTAGTCTTGTTGCTTGATAAATTTAAATTGTTGCTGATTAATGGACTAAGCGAGTTTTGGTTTCAGAACTTGTATCCCCGTATGTTTCCTGTTGGTTCAAAGGCTTTCAATCAGTGAAAGTTGTGCCAGTCCCGGTGAGTTTTCATGCTTAGCATTCATGTGGGGAAGGTCGTCCTGCTGCATAACACCAACATCCACAGTTCGATTCTCAGACCTTTGTTGCATGTCGCGCCCCTCACTCTCCCCAAGTTACCTGTCTTTCTCTACAAGCTAAATGAAGGCAAAATAAATCTCAAATACGGTTCAGCCATGAGGCAAGTTTTGACTCTTTCTTTTCCTCGACTCTGCTGTTGCTATCGGTCTCACCACCGGCACATCCTGAGAGTTTAGGTTGTGTCTCTCTCTGGAGGACGTCGACAGGCGTTGTGGCGAGGGGGGACCACAGGTCCATCTGTCCCTTCCCTTCATATGCAGCACTGAGGCACTTAGTCTATTTGTGGATCACAGTATGACGGCTGCAACCGGACAAAAGAACTGACGAAGCTCAGGGGGAGCGATCCTCGAGGACTGGCTGTTTCTTTACTTCCCATCCTGCCTACAGAGCGTCTCGGGGGTGAACTGTGGGAGGAACGCTGCTGGTTGGACTGAGGTCGAGCTCTGTCAAACAGAGACCTGCACTGTAGACCTGAGACGTCTGAGGAAAATACTAAATATCAATCGGTGATGTTGGGTTATTCTTTGCTTTAGAAAAGTTTTTCAAAGCAATTAATTGAAAAACAATTGTATTTATTGATTATTTTCCTCATCAGTTAATCGACCAATTGTTTTCTCAAATCATATTATTATTCAGTGATATATAACAGAGAAAAGCAGCAAATTCTAACATTAAATAAACAATTGATTATTAGCTAATTGTTGTAGTTCTAGCTTTAGTCGGTTGACAGAAACAACCATTTTGACAATCAACAGGAGAAAAAACGTCAAACAGTTTTTAGTTCCAGCTTCTCAAATGTGTGTATTTGCTGTTTTCTCTGTGTTAAGTCAATATTTTTGACAATAAACAAGTTTTCTTTTTTTTCTTTTACTTTTTTACTTTTATACCCGAAACAATGAATTGAGTTTAACAGATAGTAGATCCAAAGAAAACATTTATCTGCAACAATATTTATAATTGATTATTTGTTAAAGTCATTTTTCCAGCAAAAACTCCATATGCAATCTTCCAAAATCCCAAATGTGAGATTTGCTGCTTTTTATATCATTATAAATTCAATATTTTTAAGGTTTTGAACACTTGATTGGAGAAAACAAGCCGTTAGAAGATGTCAACTTCTAGTTTCTTTAAATCAACAGAACCCTACTTGGTTTTGTCCGGAAGAAATTGATCTTTTTGAATGTCCAAACCAGTTTTTCTGCTTGTGATCCCTTAAAATTAAAATGATGTGGATATGAGTTGGGAGCTGCTCAACCAAAGTGTGATTTTTACTTCCCGGATTTGTAATGTTTGAAGGATTTTTTAGAGCCCAGAAGAGGGGAAATGATCCAGTAATTAACAAGAAACAAACTAGATAAAAGTAAGAAAAAAATTAAGAATTTTGTGTAAGTTTTCTGTCTACTAATGAGAAATTTGAGGTAATGTATTAACAAAGGAAGAGGGTCGTTTCCTTGATTTGTTGATTAAATTACGAGCCTTTAACACAACCTATTCTCCTCAAACACACTGCGGACACAGAATGCCTTTTCAAAGGTTTCTAGTTTTAACAAGATTAAATTCAGTCAAAGTGAATTAAAAGGCAGATGGTCAGCCCTCCACAGAGCGACCCTGACCCCGAACTCTGCTCTGTCGCAGCACGAGGGGCTTTATCAGCTTTTCTCTTTCTTGGTGGTCTTTCTCAAAACGCATTTGGAGTTCCTGTGTTAGTCAACCATACAAAACATTCAACTCTTAACTGAAGCTGTGTAAGATATAGACATTTAAATAACTTTAAAAAAAGAAACCTGGGGTACAAAGAACAATTAGAAATGGAAAATATGAATAAATATGAATACAAAGAGGAGATATTAAATTTGAGTTGTGAGAGTAGACAAGCAGGAGCATCAATAAAACGCTTTAGAGAAAAAACGTCAAACGTTCGATTAAAAGTTCGAGACTTGTTCTTCTGAAGACCTGCTGGGTTTACTGGACATGTGGGGTTAAAACATTAACTGGCAAATGGTGAATCAAAGTTCTGTGATGCTTAAAAAGTGGTAAAACATTTTTTTAAATTCATTTTGAGGTCTGATTCTACGTGCTGACGTGTGGTTTCAGTTGAAATTCATTTGTAATGTTTTTGTGGGATTATTGTTTGTGTAGTTACTTAAAGAACAATATACATTTCAACTAAAAAATGAAATAAAAAAGTGTTTCAATGGGAGCTGCGACACAATGCAGAAGAACAAGAGTCTGCAGCAACACTAGCAACTCTGTGTTTAGCACAGTTTAGTATATTTTACCATGTTCACCATCCTAATGCTAAATTAGCAGCAAACACAAAGTACAGCTGAGGCATGATGGGAACGTCATTAGTATTTGGCCATAAATGAGTATTGTAAAATGTAATATTTTGACCCAATGACTGGTCAAAAGATGAAAGATTATACACTTATTCACTTTACTGCTGAGAGTAAGATGATAAGACTGACACCATTCTAAGCTACAGACAGGACACAGTTAGCTTAGCTTAGCAGAAAGAGTGGAAAAGTGGGAACCGGCTAGCCTGGTTCTGTGTAAAAATTGATCTTATTGATCTAATTGATCAATATATAATGATCTTATGAAATGCATTGCATTGTCAAACATCTATCTAGTGATTCATTGGAGAAAGAAAAAAAAACTCATTAGTGAAACCATATTTCATGGTAATGAAATGAATGAATAAGAGAGAAATGTAACTCAAAACCATAAATGTCAGTAGGATTCATCCTCTGGGGAAAATTAATGTCTGTACAAAATTTCACGGCGATCCATCCCATAGTTGTTGAGATGTTTCAGTGTTGACCAAAGGGCTTTTCATGCAACTGCATCATTGCACTTCATGTGGCTTTTCTATTTCAGTTCAGAGTTAACTGCTGTTGGAGGCTTGACTTGTGGTTTGTGTCGCATTTAAATTGTCTGCTTGTAGAGGTAGTTGGGAATCCTGCAGCAGAACTATTGACTTAATAGTGATTTAGCAGCTTCTTGACTTACGTACACACATAATAGTTAATAAAAGCACATAATAAAAGTTGTTGAATATTTTGTGATTGGAAATAACAGACCTGACATGTTCACTAATGTCCAACTGTGTTCATGTCCAACATGTTCACAACTGTCCAACTGGGTTTAGAGGCTGACTTTGGATTAATTAAATCTAGGAATTTGCAATCTAACCATAATAATATCCAACAGTACTTCAAACTTTGCATGCAGCGTGGTGGCTTTTAGTGCACTCTGCCACAACCGAATGCTTCTTTTTTAATTCAGTCGCTGTGGTCTATTAAATACGAAAGAAGTGGTGCAGCTGTAACACAGTGGCTAAATCACCAGAGCATTTGGCACCGAGCCACTCGTACACACTCTTAACACGTGGGAGCTAAAAAAAACTCAGAGCAGAGTCTGAATAAGTCCGCTGAGGGAAACCGGCAGAAAGTATTTATCTGTGCATTCTCCCAAACTTGAACCAGATGGTCTCGGCTGTAATGAAGGTGAAGTTTCTTTTACACTGCGAGGCAATTACAGCTCCAGGAGTCTGCTGCATGTGTGGTCCTGCTCACGCGAGCGGCTCACTTCTGTGGTGAGAGTTAGATCATCTGCATGGAAGGTAGCTTTCAGTCACACCCGGTGCATTGATTTCACTTGATAAACAGGAGTCCATAGAAGTGAGTGTGAGGATGACGATGTGCAGGGCGCAGCTGTCGGAGGAGAGTGGACGCCTCTCTTCTCCGCCTCTGCATCCACCTCTCGGGGTTCCAGTGTAATTGGGTCTCCGGAGGATTGCGCGTCTACCTCTGTGTGCTCGACATTTTTACTTTCATCTTTTTAAGGTTTGCTTTTTTTTTTTTTTCGGCTGACAGCTCAGCACCCTCAAGTGGCGCGGAGGTGCTGAGGTGTTGGCAGCAGTTGGGAATTATTCTCTTTTCTTCACTTCTTCTAAAGCTATTCTTTAGGTTTTAAAGCAATCAGATAACAACTTTTCTAGTTTGAATCCAGCGGTGTGCTGAATCCCTCTTCTCTGGGTCTATTGTGTTGGTGGCTGTCAGATTTTCACACTCCTGCAGATTTCGGGCGCAGCTTTGATGGGAGTTTTAATAGCAGATCATTTTATATACTTTTGGTGTCAAACTTTCACTCTCTTGCTCTTACGGACATGTGCACTGGAGCAGTCATTTTGTCAACTGTGTGAGTCTGTTGAAGCACACGTTAAAAGGGCCGGAGCAGGCGTCTGCTCGGAACTAGCTTTCATCACTTTGAGTTCAGGTCTGTTTGATGGAGTTTGAGTCTCATTTCAATTAGACACTTAAGAGATTAAAACAGTTATTCAGATCTTCTAAAAACGTTCAGCTGGTGCAGGATTAGTCACCATCTCACCTCATCTTCACATGAATGTGATTTTGTCTTTCTGTGGAAATCGAGCAAACTAAGAAACGGGGAGAAGGGCTTCTTGATGTGTGGGCAGCGTCTGCTGTCAACAGATCTGGTCCTACACATCCGTGAGTCATGTGCCGTCTGTTTGAAAGGCCTGCATCATCTGCAGCAGTAACCTGTAGCTGTACACAATGTACTGTTTATACAATCTTACATTATTTACCAAAATTATAATCGTAGTCCTATTTCACTGAGGTTATTCCAGCCACAGAGTGATCTCTCCTATGCTGATGTTTTTTGCCTCAAGGTCTTTTGTGGCGTTTTTCCTCTTTCACGTTGAAGGTCTAAGGATGGTCGCTGTCGTACGATGCTCAATATAAAAAAAAATAATTAAATATTGACTTGGGTCACCTTTGTCCAAGAATATATGTACATACAAGCTTTTATTTTCAAGTACGTTCCAGCAGCGGTACAGCGTGCAGTAAAAGTAAATGGTTTACATTAAATGTAAAGTAAAAGTATCTTGTGTGGTCTCTGGTGAAACACAACAATACATTGACCTTGGTTTTATTCAAACTGAAGACAGACAAGGACAAAATCCTCAGTATATTGTATGTATAAAGGCAGGCTTTTTGAGAACAATATTGATATTTGATATATATGTATATATATATATATACATATATATGATATATATTTAAAAAATCTCAAAACGGTAAATCAATATTAATTTTTGAATATAAATACAGCTCATAAACATAAACATTTTTGATAAGGACGGGAAAACATGTGTTCAAGATGTAGCGAGTGTCTTCACAGTCAGAGCTCACTGCTGAACTTCTCTACTCTAATTCCTTAATACTGTACTCATCAGCCAGCATATACCCCATTATAGTATATATGCAATAAGCCAATATCGGCTCTACTTACTGTATATTCAGTTCAAATTTAGGCATGGCTTTAATGCAAGTTTTGTTTTTTTATTAGCCTATTAATAACATTTTATGTTTTGTAATAAAACTTTAGAGTCCTGAATTAAAGTAAAGCCAAAGTCAAAGGATCAGTTTTAAGCCCTAATTCCACTTTTGCTACTTTTCCTCTTTTTTTTTTTGTTTTCATTATAGTAAAATCACATTGAATGAAAACCTATTTTCTCAATCAGCTTCGTTCTGTAAGCGATGGGGTCCTACGTCAACATCATTTTCAGGCCACAGTTGAAACAGTTTTGGATAATCTTTACACGAGAGATTTCTGTCTTGTGAGCTCTTCTCTTCTCGCTGGTTTGAAGTGGGCGGAGTTCAGTTGGAGGTGAAGTCAAGCGTGTCCGTGCACCAATCAGAATTTTTGCAATATTTGAATCAAAATGGGACGGCAGTTTGTGGGTTGTTTACTGATGTTTTTAGGCCACTGTCAATCAAATAATATAAGATACAGCGTCAGTGCACTTTTTCATTGACCCAAATTAGGTTTCTATAGGAAGGGTAGGGAATTGGGGTTGCTTCAGTGTTCTGTGTTTTGTAACTACTTAAAAAGTAAACTGTGAAAAGAAATGTCAAAATAAATGTTTTAAATATCTGAAAATAAAATAGGATAAAACCTTGTTGGGCACATGCAGTACAACGTTGTAGTGCAAATACATAGAGTGCAAATAATAAACAAAATACAAACAATGAAGATTATCAATAATGTGCACAAATCAAATGTACACAATGCCAGAAATGTCAACAGGGAAGCGTCATAAATGTGAATAGTTTTTCGGTAAATCATGTCCTGATGAGTTTTTGAATGTTGAAATCTACCTGATTGTTGCACATTTAGTAATACATATTGACTGTATGTTACAGAGAAATACTTGAGATTGTATTGATAGAGAAGCTGGGATCACTGCTCTAAATCATATTATAATATCAAAGCAAAGTCGGAGACAAGCTCTGCATCCTAAAGCTGCGTGTTTGGTTGTTTTTGTTTGTTTGATCCGGAATGAGCCAGAAACAACGGCCTGCTCATCAGCTCTCACAGATCAATACATGGTGGCCCACAGGGGACGGTAGTGATGTTGAATATTAAATAAAAGCTTTGTCAGCAGGGAAATCCAAACAAAAGAGCAGCGAAGAACTGAAGGATTAGTTTGTGCACTTTTAATTCCGCTCCAGTATTGTCTGTATGGCGAACTCTACAGCGTCACCAGTAAGTCATCTCTATTCATGTGTTTACTGCTCACAAATCTGCACCAATGTGTCAAATTGTTCTGCAGCTTTGAATCACGTATTGACAAAACATGAATCATGCAGCACAAATACACTGTGCATTATTGCAGCATGATGAATCACTCTCATTACTGAAGAGATTTATTTTTTTTCTTTCCTTTTTTGCCGTTTCCCACGGCCTGACGCACTTTATGTAGCGTACAGTACCGTCGCAGCAACAACATCCATCAATTCAGCGCTCGCGTGTGGTGGTTGCTATAGAAACAGCTAGACATTAAGTAGACTACGAGGGTCACAGTGTGAACTCATCTGCTTTTGTCTCAAGGGATTCATGTCTTAAGATATCTGTGAGTGGATGTGAGAACCGCGTGTGAAATGTGTCGTAGCATGGATTATATTCAGCTATGTAACATGGAAGAGTAATAATAATAATACAAATCGTACAGAATACAGTGTCATTTGATTGAGATTGAAAAGGTTATTCATGTTTCATTTAACAGTCTACAGTCACGCTGTGGACTAAATGCTAACATCAGCATGCTAACATGTGAAAATAATATCATGTTAATGTGCACTAGGTATAATGTTTATCATGTTCGCCATCTTAGTGGAGCGTGTTAGACGGCTGACATTTGCTAATAAGCACCAAACTATTGGACGAAATCAAAGTTTTGGAAGAAGCTCGTGGTGTAAGAGGATTCCTCCTCCTTCTCCTTCAGAGAACATGAATGTCTCTATGTCCATGTTTTGGCAATCCATCCAATAATTGTTGAGAGTGTTGATATTGACATTTCCATCCATAGAGCCGTGCTGATAGCGACGGCTACAAACAAACCATATACTTTAGTGGAGAAGGAGCTGCTAAGCCATCTGCTCCTATGATTTTATAATATTCATTAAAGAATCAGAACCGGAGACAAAACATGACACATCAGTCATTTAATATATGGTAATCTCCTAATAGTAACTCCTCTGTTTTCTCTCTACAGCTGATGTAAAGCAGTTCCAGGTCAAAGGTCACAGACTGCCGTTCTGCCAGCTACAGTTGAACCATTAAACAGGTACATATGGTACGATGCTTTCTGCTGCTTCTCAGTCACACTGTCCTCTCACCCTTTGTTCACTTTCTTCCCACATTTCTCAGTTATTACCTTCACCCCAGAGCTCATGCCTTCATCCACCTGTTTGTTAGTTAGAGGAAAAAACGTTGGGATTTCAGTGGACTTTTGGTTGATCATTGTAGATATTTATAAAACAAACGTTCTGTTTTCGCCGATAATCCCTGAACCCAGAGGCGTAGAGGTGAACTTCTTAATTTCTTGGATTCCTTGTTTCCTGGGAATGAGGCTGATAATCAGACTGGATGATCATTTAGTTTCATATCAGACGATTTCTTGGTGTTAGTTCTATTTTGCTTTAATTAATCAGTAGTGAGTGAAATATCAACCCACTCACATCATTTTAAGTCGATAAAGAAGCAGCAGTTGTTTCAGTTTTTCATCCCCATGGAACTTACATTTGAATGAGCCTCCAAAAACATGTTATTCATCCAGAGACCTTTTCCTGTCACTGGCTGCAAAATCATTTTAAGCAGTTTCAACTCATTGTTTAACTTTAACCAAATGTTCACTCAGTTGCCAGTTTATTAGGTACATCTGGCTAAAGCTAATGCAGTGTAACACAGCAAATATTAAAAACCCCTCTCAGTAGAAATAAATACAGTTGACCAGAACCACAAATCACAACCACTACAACAGTTCCATTAAGTTGAATCGTCTGACTTAGACTGCATGAGGTTTAGCTGGTGTGTTGACCGAAACCACAATGTGTTCGATATTCTCTTAATACTTAATACTCTCTGCTCCAAGCCCATTTTAAACAGCTCACACCTATACAGTATATATATAGTTTAACTTCAAACAAATAGGAGGAAATAGTGCATTTGTTGGCGACTATTTTCCACATTTGGTGATCTAGTAATTATTTGTGGCAGCAGGACGGTGTGTGTGTGGGATTGAGTCAAAATAAACTACACTGTGTGTGTTCATGGTGATGAAGGAGCATGTCACCCAGTGCATCAGTGTGGCTCACTGATGTGTTTTTAATAGTTTATAGACAATGGAGCTTTCTGACACAGAGGAAGAAGATTTATCGGACTCTGATACACACAGATACATACACACAGATACATTCACTGTTTGTTTTGGTCTTTTCAGGATATTTATTGAGAATTAATTCATTATTTTACTGTGGTAAAAGCTTTTTTTGTCTCGTGCCAAAGTGCTTCTTTTTTTATGATTATTGCTGACTGGTGTACAGACATTACTTTGTTGTGGTTTACATCGTTCCACTGATTCAATTAAAACTGCTCACTGCAGACAGACAGAGTAATGGACGTAAACCGAAAAGGTCAGACTGATCAAATGAAGTAAAACTAACTTATTTAAACTGTTCTATGTTCTATCTTCAATAGAAACATATTAGTGTTTATTTATGCAGTTTGACAAAAACTGTAGTAGGATTTACTGTTTTAGTTTGGAAGGTGCATTTCATTTAAAGTTAATTCATCTCCTCACTGTGTGCGTAGACTTAACCCCCTGGTGAGACATGCAGCACACACGTGGTCATGCCCGCATAAGTAAGAGCACACATAAAAGCGTTATAGCGTGTGTCTGTGGCAGATGCTGAGCTTTACTGTTCAGTCCTCAGTTTAAAGGATTGTTTTCACTGTGTTTATTTCCCTTCATCGGTAGCGCTCGTCAGATGTTTAAACTAAATATTTATCAGACATTTTCCCTCTGTCTCCACTGAGAGAGCGCAGAGCTCCACCAAGGCCGACGGTGCATTCACATGCTCCTCAGAATGTCCAGTATCCCATATATTTTACAATATCGCTCTGTAATATACTCCATTACCAGTAAAAGCCCTACATTCAGGATTTCACTTAAGTAAAAGTACAAAAGCATAAAGAGAAAAAACACAAAATGTTCTTAAAGTATGGATGCGTCTTCGGTATCGCCATATAAAGACTTTTTAAAAATTAATATCGGCATCGGCCAGAAATGAACATCTCCTTTGAAATGACAGGCCCATATGTTACGGAATTATCTGTCATGTAATAATTATGGCATGTTTTACAACTAACCTAATTTAAAGTAGTTTTTCTTTCTTTGCCAAGTGAATGTGTACATTTTAAAAAGCATTGTTTTTATTTCTGCATCACGATAGCTGAAGGCAAAAAAATATGTTAGTTCCACCACAGGAGAGATGAGATGTTTTCTGCAATTAGGTAAAAAAAAATATGTGCATTATATCGGTAATCAGCTAAAAAGAGTTTCACCACAATCGGATATTGGCAAAAATCCAATATTGTGCATCTCTAACTAGTATATACAGTATGTCATTATTGGAATATTATTACTGATGCTTTAAAACATAGCAGCATTTTAGTGTTACAGCTGGTGTAGGTGGAGCTCATTTTAACTACTTTATATACTGTAAGTGTAATCTTTAGCACAGCATCATATTTTATAAATTCATCATGTGTTTTGTTTGTAAAATCTTAATCTGTAAAGTATCTCCGACTGTGAAAAAATAAAGTCAAGAGTAGAGTATTTTCCCATTTCCCTCAGAAATGTGGTGGAGTAGAAGTACAAAGTAGCATAAAATTGAAATAATCAAGTAAAGTAAAAGTTCTTGAGTAAACGTACGACGCCTGCTGTTGAAGCTGTTTGGACTTTCTTATTATTAAATAGGGAAAAAAAGCCATTAAAGCAGCTCTCAGATTGACCAACAACTTTCTCTTCCTGACGTGGACAATAATAACAGCTCCGAACTGTCTGGAAAAAGCAGAACCAATAGTGAGTCACGTAGTATTTTAGGTATGTCCTAAATAATTAAAGGAATTTCAAACTCTATTTTAGGATACAATTTGCACAGTCAACACACATCATTACATCACTTTCACCTCAGTTCAACTTGGAAAAGAACGTCATGTCACAAAACGTATGGGTGACTCAACTTCAGGCATTTTTTCACAATTGAGAGGGCAGATATTTATTTTAAACTTAATCACATTTAATTAACCAAAAATGCAATATCGCTTCGGAGTTAAATTGTGAATTTTTACCTCTTTGTGTCATATTTTCTGCAGATATAACAATATATATGTATGAGGCTCATGTCATTCCCAGTGAAAATTATCCTAATTTACCATCTAATAATCAATAACCTTCTCCGGAGAGAGGCCACACACCAATACTCGACTGTTTAAAGGTCAGAAAGTGGATAGTTCATGGTGCTGAAATGAGGTCAAAACTTAACCAGATGAATGCAGTATTGACCTAAGATGACTCTAAGATAGAAACCACTTTCAGACTAGTGCTGACATACTCATCCTCAAAGCTTTTTCTCATAAAGGTGAAACACGAAATGTTGACATTAAAGCAGAACATAAATCCCATCTATATCTTTGAGTGCAGCTTATTCACACAATGATTTTCTCTGGCGGTTAGCAATTTTAGCAATTTTGTGTGTGGCTCTAGGCATAGCAATTTGGTCTCGACTGATATATCTCTATTGGATGGATAGCGTTCCCCTCACGATGAATTGTAAGAACATTGGTGACCCTCTGACCTTTCTTACAGCGCCATCATCACGTCCAAATTTGAATTTGTCCAGTAATTTGGTTCATGAAAAATACTTTGCAAAACTAGCATTTCCATCAGCCTCAAATGCAGGTTGGATTTAGTGCTAATTTGCAAATGTTAGCATGGTAACACGGTAAACTAAGATAGTTAATATGTTAAACATTACACCTGCTGAACATGTTGACATGTTGACGTTAGCATTTAGCTCAAAACACCACTGTACCTGACGCCTCACAGAGATGCTAGTGTGGCTGTTCTCTTATTCAGACACAATAAAAACAATAGCAAAATACGTTGTTCAACAAAGGCAAAGGCTCAATCCAGCCCAAACATGGCGCTTCAGCTCTCTATAGGCTCTATTGTGAACTGGGAGTCAGTTTATTTCTATTTGACAGAAACGCAAAAAGTCGAAGTTCCTCATTTTATGATTTCTATTTTTAGCAGCAGTATGAGAGTCCTGGCTGCTCTTCAGGTTTCCAATGTTGAGTGTTTTGCCTCAATGGCTACACTGCAGCTAATAAGGAAAGATGTGAGACTTTATAGCCTCATTAAAGTAGTTGATGATTTGGCTAATTAAAGTGAAATGGGTGGTGACCCCTTGAGAGCGTTGTTTCTTCTTGCTTCTCCACTTCTATGCTTCCACATCTGTTTAGCATTCAGAGCAGGAATTCATTCCATACGGACCAACACCACCTCCACCTTTATGTATTCTTCATCCACCTCCATTTCTTTGGTATGCATCTCAGGGCCTTGATAAAATCAAAGTGTGTGAAAGCAGATAATTTGATGTTTCCCTTGCCTTGCCTTTTTATGGCTATGAGGCACGATGGCAGTCCCTCCAAGGGAGAGGCTGTCCACGTGACTGGTTTTCGTAACGGGTAGCTTTCAGCGAGGACAGAGAGAGCGGGGAGTGGTAATAATTACCTCTTTGGAATCAATCCCCTGAGGCTCGCTTTGTCCAACATTCCTCTTCTCCGGTATTTCTCATCCACCTTCATTCAGTTACTTCAAGTCAAAATCATTCATTTAATTACTTACTTTAGGAGATTTAGTGCAGAGCTCACGGAGCTGAACTGTGACAATCGAGGAGATTTACTTTTACTTTATTAATACCATTTGGGTCTTAATTTGGTGATTTTAAAAAGTATCACCAGGGGGCATAACAACGTGTAACCTTCTATATTTGTCTCATTGTTAACAAATCCCATGAAAAGACCAAAACCAACAATGTGTCAGTCTGTCGGTGGCTCTCAGCTCCAAGCCCATCGGTTCCAACTGGAGATGTAACTCCAAAAAGTCTCTGTACTATCCTAAAACAGCTGGTCCCAGTCGTTTTTGTTAAACAAACAGGAGGAAGTGCATTTGTTACGGACTATTTTCAGCGGCGGATGAATCCACATTTGGTGCTCTAGTGAGTATTTGTGGCAGCAGGACGGTGTGTGTGGGAGTCAAAATAAACTACAGTGTGTGTGTGTGTGTGTGTGTTCATGATAATGAAGGAACATGTCACACAGTGCATCAGTGTGGCTCATTGGTGTGTTTTAATAGTTCTTTGGACAATAGAGCTCTATGACGCAGAGGAAGTAGATATATCAGGCTTTTATACATAGACGTAGACATACGTACACATAGTCACTGTTGGTTGACAATAAGAAAAATATAGAATGTCACCAGCTGTATCCTTTTTTGTTGGAAATAAACAAAAATATCAAGAAGTGCATTATAAAGTAACCCCTGGAACTGACTAAACATCATAAATTGATTATTTTTGGGCTAAAATGACCTTTTCCCCAAAGTCCATATTGAGCATCAACATCATCAATATATTAATTCACAGTTCATGGTGGCCAAGTAATTGAACACATGGATTAAACTCGTACATCTTCCGAATATCAGAACAGAAAAGCAGCAACCACACCAATACACCTGAGATTTACCAACGTCGATACAGTCTTCCTCCAATCTCATTACGGATGTAAGGATGCAGAAAGATTAAATCCACTGGGGTTGTCCCTCTGTCCGCGCTCACTGCTGCACAGCCCTGATGGATGAAGGCAATCAGGAGGAAACACACTTCTGTATACGCTGCACTTCCCTCCAGCCTCTCTGGCACTGTGATTTATTGGACTGAGCGTCCTGTCACTTGTGGGTAATCTCTGCAGAAACAGTTCCACAGTGTGGCTGTGGGAAGCTTTGGGATTCACACTGGGATCTAGTTTCACTGCTGCAATATGCTGACTGTGCAGTCCTCAACACGACGGGCTAGTCAAACTCAACACCTGAAAGATCTCCAGTGTTTGGGCCACAGGAAACTGCTGCAGGATTATTGAATCCAAGCGGAGCGATTCTCCATGACTGCGGAGGGGAGAGGGAATTATTTGTGGCCATTCTCTGTCTGGCTGCGTGAAATTACCCAGCTGCCCCAAGACCTATTTTTGAAAGGAGCCCCAGCTGCTAAATGGGACCTGAGCACCACTCTGAGTTGCTGTGCATGTGTGTGTGTGTCTTTGTGTGAGGTACACACTCAAAATTGAAGGTACAGGAAGCGTAGGACTTGCATTTCTTCAACAGAAAGCACCATTGAGCTACAAACATACTTTTGATTGTTCAGCCTAAAGGTACAGTTACTCAGGTGGTTCAGGGTTAAAGCACTTCCCCACCACCACAGACACACAGATTTATCTCCTGCTGCAGTCTTTTGCCCATTCAAACACTCATGTACTCAATGTACACACATTTAAGAAGCTGGTGACAACAACATTTTACTCGACAATGACTCAAACAATCAATTATCAAAGTATTTAGGAATTTATTTTTACTTTTATTTTTCTAGTTTTCAGGAATGTTCGAAAGAGTACAGTGATCTCATTGTTTGTTTTTATTCTAACTCAATTTATGCAATTTAAGCCTGCATTTGGAATATATTGTCGCCTTATAAACGCTTGATAATGTGACCGTATTAGCAAACAGTTGCTTATTCATGCATCCAGCAGACACATCATTCATTTGGTGTTGTGTTTGTGTCCACCTGAGGAACCTGATGAAGTCCAGTATTCTCCTGTAGCTCTGTTTGTGTTTGTGTTTGTCTCCACCAGCTCCTGAGGGAAATAAGAAGTCTCTCTAGCTGCTAAATGCTCCACTATGTTCACCAGCTCGTCTCTAACTGTCCGTCTGCTGTCTGGTGACAAAGCTGGTGACAGTGAATATTGTTTGAAAGGAACTCTTTTTATGGTTATTAATATCCCGCAGTTTTTTTTACTTCTTTAATTAGCTTGTCACTCAGTATTATGCATTTGTTCCAATATGCTATTGTGTGTGTGTGTGTGTGTGTGTTCGTGATCATCGTGGCACAGTTTGATTGAATCTTAAAATGTCTTCAATTCAAATTGACTACGTTACTTATTTCTTAAATTTGAATCCAAAATATCATAATTTCAATATGAGCGTTTCATTTGATTTGCTGAAGAGAAATAAAAGACACCATTTACATCAGTCATCAGTGGCAAAATTAACTTTGTTTCCTTTTCCCAACTCTTTTAAGAGCACGTAGCTCTCGTTGGTGCAGGTTCCTGTCTTAAAGTCTCCTGCTGAGTCTTACACTTCGTACATGCTTAAACTTAAACTCTATTTATTGACATAGCGCATGTTGTGCAAGTTGCAATGCAATGTGCTTTAACAATACAATGAAAATACAACATTTCGCTTACTGTTTGAACGGCAAGAAAGTTTTTCTGCAGCTGATGTCAATTTTAAACAGTTTTTCTTCTATAACAGCTGTTTCAAATGTAATTATAATCGTAGTAATTTAATTATGATTGATTAAATCATGATCACTTGTAATAGTGACAGCTGTTTTTTGCATTTATGACCCCTGTTGGTTTAATGGAGACGTCTGTTTGTAATCATGGCAGCAGTTCAGTGATTGCAGTAAATGTGACTGTATTCATGTTTTCTCTGACACTGCCACAACGCTCAGGTATTCTTTCTTTGTTCATTTCACGATCGCAGATCTATCTGCATAATTGTAATTCTTGCGTTATTGTGCCGACATGAGTGATTTCCATAGATGTGTTAATAATGCTGAGTGCATGTGCAGACAAATTCCCAACACACCACGCATGCTCTTATTTTCTTAGCCCTGAACACAGCCAAAGAGGCAGCAATTGCTCAGAGTGCACTGGCTGACTCAAAACCTGTGTTTAATTGCAGTGAAAGCAGCGCACCCTCCATTTCACTCCATTAAAGTAAAAGCTCCACGCAGCGATCAAATGAGCGGTGAATACACATTTACACAGCCGAGAGCTCAACACAGTCAGACAAAGAGCGAGATAGTAAATAAGCGGGTATTACTGGTGTTAACTGCCGTGTTGAATCTGTTAAAAGGGAGCTTCAGAGGACAGCTGTTAGTTCTAATCTCAGAGACCTGAAAACCACCAAGGAATAACTCCATCTAACGCCTTCCAAACTTTTATTCCCCTGCAGTTAATTTAAAGCTATGTGCATACACATACTAATTACATACAGAATGCATAGCACACACACTGGGGAAATGTATACAATAGTAAAAGAGCAATACAAATAAATAAAATAATTCTCATTTAAGAGGAGACACTGCAGGTGAATATGGTCAAACATTTAACTAATAAATATGACCATGAAACTTCCCCAGTTGATTACATACATTAAGAAAATTATTTTTTGTATTACACGTTTTCTGAAAACTAAAATTTGCAAATGAGGCATTATCTTAATAAATATGAGCTAATTTGCAGAACAGAAATCTGAACATTGGAGGAAGCCAGGTTCAAAATCCTTCTTTCATTTTGTTGACATATTAGAGTCAAATGTTTTAACACTGGGAATTCACTCCATGAATCAAAAGAAATACTGTCAACATCCATAAAACAATTTCCATATTTTTAGGAATAAAATGCTCTATAAATCAGGCTCTGAATGAAATACAAACAAACCCCTGTGTAAAAACCTTCAGAATACAGATATCAATATAACCGGGGAGTGTGGTGTATGTAGGTGCTGCTGAAGTGGACATTTCTGGCTCAGAGTCTGAGAGAAAAAAACAAATTTTGAGAAAACGGCCTTTAAAGATATGTATTGTAAAGTTCCATACATTTTGCAAGACACTACAGGTGAACAGGGTAAAACATGTAACTAATAGTAATGGAACTTCCCCAGTTGATTATTTACATTAAGACGCTAATCTTTTATATAACAAGTTTTCTGAAATGTTATGTTTAAATATGCAAATGAGGTATTATCTAATGCTAACTTTTGTTGAATTCATGAAAAATCTACAGGCACAATTTGACAGAGTTAGTAAAAATAAACACCTAAATGGGTTTTTTGGATGTTTTCTTTTCACCAGACGGAAAGAAGACAGATTATGGAATCGGAAGAGACACTATAATGAAAAACAATGTGTTTGCCTGCTTTAAAGTTTACATGACTGTATTATCCAACAAGTCCTCCAAATTATTATTCGTTGTTTGTAACTTCCCTCTACAACGATATAAAGAAGTGTTTTCTGTTATTTCGTGTGCCTTCCAAAACCTGTTACAAATCACTGCTGTGAAATACAACAATACAATACAAAAGTGTTGGCACAAAAACAGCTTGGTAAGGTTTAGAGAAAGATTGTGGTTTGAGTTGATATAAGTACTTTGTTAGGGGACCTTGGTTAGAGGGCGCTGTCACTTCAATGTAGACAGATGTCGTTTTGGGCCGAAGTGATTAAAATTCATAAAGTTGAATTAAAAAATTGTCTAAATATTTCACTGAAAGCAACAAATGTGAGCCTCATGATGGCGCTCGATGAATGACGACTTGGATGATGACGTGTGAAGTGGTGGACAGACCGAGTGACAGACTGTGACTTTTTCACGGCTAAAAACACATCAGTGAGCCACACTGTTGCCCTGGGTGACAAGTTCCTTCATTACCATGAGCACACGCACTGTTCTTTATTTTGATACACAAACACCGTCCTGCGTACACAAATGCTCACTAGAGCACCAAATGTGGATTAATACGCCACAGAAAATAGTCCCCAACAAATGCACTATTTCCTCCTGTTTGTTTGGTAAGATCTACAGTTAGAAGCTGTTTAGGGAAAATACTGAACATTTTAACAGTAGTATGTAAGACTGTAGCCCTATCCTGAAAGCTTCGTTATGTAATGTTCTGATCTCTAAGTGTGTGTTATGTCTCTCCAAAGAGAAAGGGATGCTTGTCATGTTCTGTATCTTGAATAAAGGGGAAGAAATGGTTGGTTAACATGAGCAGCTATAGCCACCATGGGCAAATTTAAAAAGTGATCACCTGTCTCTAAAAACTGAAACTTCATCAAACCAAGGTAGACACAATGTTTGATGGAATTTAACCCGAAGGACCTTTAACGCGATCATTTAAAAGCTTATATTGGAAAGAATAGGTGAGATCCCTCACAGTAGTAAGGCTCTTGATTAAATATGGAGTTATTAAACAAAAACTGCTAGCCGTCGCCTCAAATGTGACAGGTGGCTGCATGTTAGTTTTATCTGGTAAACACCCTCAGTGACCATAAGTGCACAGTTGGTCCTCTTCACACCCCCACTGATGGACCCACTTACACCAACATGTCCTCCTCAGCACCAGCCAACGTCTCTCCATGTGTCAAACGATCCCACAGGGACAGGCTGTCAGTGTCCCGTCCTCTGACTAAAACTGTTACTGACAAAGTGTCATCGTGCTTTTCTCACTCCTGCTTCTTGTGTTTGCTCATATCAACTGTAGATACGACACAGAATGTATTGAGAGAGTCTTCAGTAGCTTCATGCAACATGCTGCATAGAGTTACACCGTAGGATTTTTACATTTATGCATGCTGCAAGACCATTCATGTGTGTGTAACCTTGTGGTAAATCAGTATGTTTTCCTGTAAGAAACTTCACACAGCTTTGGTCTTAACAAAACCTTTATAATCGCAGCAACTTTATTCTTGAATCCTGCTGAATTACCTCACAAAGCCTTAAGATTTTGGAATTGGATATTAGTAGAGTTGCATCAACTAATATTTTCCATTATCAATTAATCTGCTGATTATTTTCTGGATTCATTGATTAAATGTCAGAAAAGTGTGAAAATGCTCAATACAATATCCCAGAACTCAATGTAACATGTTGAAGTTGCTCGTTTTGTCTGACCAAAGGTCCAAAACCCAAAAAATATTAAATGTACAAATATACTGAACAGAAAAAAACTGACAATACACACATTTGAGAAGCTGGTGACAACAACATTTTACTCGACAATGACTCAAACAATCAATTATCAAAGTATATTATATTATATAATATTGTTTGAAAGAAACTCTTTTTATGGTTATTAATATCCCACAGTTCTTTTTACTTCTTTAATTAGCTTGTCACTCGGTATTATGCATTTGCTCCAATATGCTATTTTGTGTGTGTGTGTGTGTGTGTGTGTGTGTGTGTGTGTGTGTGTGTGTGTGTGCGTGCGCGCGACTAATCGTTTGAGCTTTAATTCTCTGTATATTGTTTTTATTTGTCTATGTAAACTGAGCATCTTTGGTGCAGAACTTTCCTTTGGGATTAATTCCTCTCTGTGTTATCTGTGTGTTTGCAGGGGCAGGGGGAGGTTTCAGCTCGAGGCTCAGCCATGGAGGGGGACTGCCTCAGCTGTATGAAGTACCTCATGTTCATCTTCAACTTCTTCATCTTTGTGAGTTCAACGCTCTCTCTGCTCTCTTCTTCGGTGCTTTAACGTCAGACTGAAGTCAGAAAACAATCCTGTGAAATTGTAAGGACTTCGATTAAGTTCCTCAAGATGGCTTTTTGTCGATAACACTTTCAAATGCAGCGTCTTTCCTTGTTGTTTCTAGTTGTAAGCTAACACAATACGGGATCAAACATTAATTATAAACAGTGCTACTGTGGAACATGATTCAAAAGAGGGTGATGTGTAACATTCAACTGGCTCACATCAGGGACATACAAAAATTAACTATGTTATTTCTTCCCAAAAATACAAACTATAAGCTTTATGTCAAGTTTCTATATTCCAGTCATGATCACTGACGGCAGAATATATCTATGTAGTGAAGCGGTGTCAGCAGTAAGTGAAAGACAAGTTCATTGTGTCTCTTTAACTTTTCTCTTGCCGCTTCAACGGTTTACTGACAAGATGTCAAGGCACCTACCATACCTTTGATCCTCCACATGGGATGGAGCCTTGGAGTTTACACTTAAAGGAAAGCTACAAGCTTACATTCCCGTAGCTCTTGGCCAATGGCTCTATCACTTATAGTAACACTGAGGTGACTGCTGAGTTTCTGAAGCAAGAAATGTGTCCAACAGGGCGACAGACAAGAGCTGCAGACGATCAGACAGGTTGTAAACACATCCAAATGTACTTGGATGACAAAGAAATTATCAAAGTTATTACCCAAACTGTCTGCCATATTTTTTTTTTTTTTTACAGGGACAAAGCACACCAGTCAACATCACTGTAAATGTGGCCGTGTTTGCCAAAAGGCTCATTTTTGTAACTGCTGCCCCTCAGCCACATTAGATTTATCCATTAAAACAGCAACAATAAAACACACAACATGCAAAATTTGAACAATAGGCCTGTCACAATAATTTCCTTTACATTACATCATGGACTTATTGCCTGTTGTGTTTACATGCGTGCCTGTTTACTTAAGAATATCTGCAACATTTCAGCCAACATGAAGCCAGAATAAACAGCAGGCTTGTCCTTACAAATATAAACTTCGACATTGCGCATTTTGGTAAACAGAGCCCAAGAGTCCATTTTATTGTTTTATTTTATTTAGGATATTTTAATATCTGAACATTCTTAAGAACTAAAAGTGCATTGCTCTTTAAAAGGCTGTACTTGCATTATTATGCTGTTTTATTATCATTACATCAGTGGTCTTAAAATGACAATATGGCTTATCTCAATTATTTCTGGGCCAATATATCATCCAATAAAATGAGTTATCGCGAGGAAGCCGAGGAGAGATTACTGATTACTTAATTACTGAATAATTAACCCTCTCTCTCCCAGCTGGGTGGCTCCTTCCTGCTGGGTGTCGGCGTTTGGGTGCTGGTGGACCCGATGGGCTTCAGGGAGATCGTGGCGGCCAACCCGGTGCTGTTCACTGGGGTCTACGTCATCCTGGCCATGGGCAGCATGCTGTTCCTGCTGGGCTTCCTGGGCTGCTGCGGAGCCATCCGGGAGAACAAGTGTCTCCTGCTCTTTGTGAGTCTGCTGAAGTTTCACCCGTCACACACGTACTGAACAGAGAGATTTGTGGTTTTATATTATTACAGAGAAAAAACCAGGTGACACGACATCCTCTGTGATCCTCTTAGTAAAAACAAGAGTGGGTTATATAGTTTTTATACATAAAATAATGCTGCATTCACACATTGCAGTGGTGGAAAGAACATTTACTCCAGTACTCTAATATTTGGGTGCTTTTGAAGTTGATTTGTTGTTGTCTATTTTAGTACTGATTGACTCATTAGCTCGGAGAACATCCACATAGCAAAGCAGAATTTATATCTTTTGATCTCTTTTAGCTTAAGGCTAGTGTCCCAAGCGTCCATATTGTATTCACACTAAAAATATATTTTCAGAAATACTATATAGCACACATACACATCATATTTTAGTTATATTTTAAATAAAAAAATCTGTTAGAAATCATCAGTCTAGGTCCAAAATACTATACACTGTGAATTACTGTTAAAGGCCTTTTCTTTGTAGGTCTTACATCAAGTTGGTACTATTTCATTTATATTTAAGTGTTGTGATTTCACATCAGCCTAAAGTTGTGAAACTGCAACCAGAAGGAAACTGAGTCAGAGTCTTTGTCCGTCCTCCATCACGTCCCTGCTTCTGAGTTTGTAAAGAGCCGCGTGAAACAATACAACTGCTCCATCTAGAGGAATGTAATGTTGCATATGTGCAACAAGATGAGCATCAGACTCTTACTGTCAGGGATCATTTATTCAACCTTTACCTCACCAGACAGGCCACTTACAGACAAATGATTAGTCACAGCCAGTATACTACTGTATGCTGTGTAAACTATTCATTATACATATATATATATACATTCATTGTGTATATTGGATTAAGTATTTTTACTACAATATATAAAAAATATTATATTAGAGTGTCTTTCCATAAGCGTACGTTCCCTGGGCAACACTGACTTTCTTTTGTCTTTGCTTCAGTTCTTCATGCTCATCCTCTTCATCTTCCTGGCCGAGCTGGCAGCTGCCATCCTGGCCTTCCTCTTCAGGGAGCATGTGAGTACAGTTTCTGGATCAGTTCGTCATCAATGAAGCTAAAAGTTCAATAGCTGATGGGAACAGTCTGCGTTCTGAATACAGGACACGAGACCAAAGGTCGTGCTGTGACTCGAAAGACCTGCTGCTACAGTGTCTCTTATTCAAGAAGGATTGTGATGTTATCAAAAGAAAACTTGTAATTGAAGTAGTAACTGCAGCCCCTGTAGTTTAATCTCTCAATGTTCTCAAACATCTGTAAAATACATATTCTATAATTATCCATCAAGTTGCATTATGGGTATGAAAGCTAGTGAGGCCAGTGTCCTCATTACATTGCTGTTACAGCCCTGATGTACAAAAAACACACACACACACACGCACACACACACACACAGCCCGTTTATGCTACATTGGCGTCAGTGTACGCAGACGTGTTCGCTCAGGTGCAGTCAACCTGTTTGAGCTGCATGCAGACATCTGCACGGACCCTCACAGACAGATATCTAGATTTACACCATGCAGGCCGCTGCAGCTACATGGATGCAGAACATACAGTTTGAGCTTTAACCCCGTTCACACATGTGGAACACTCTCTCTTCCCTCTTAAAAGCCTGAAGTTTGTGGACATGTTTAGGGTGAAGCGTGTTTTTTACAACCTCTGCTCTGATTCCTTTCTCATACTGCCCCTACACACGTCATCAACATGTTGTTTTAGTCCCGGTAGCTCATTAAAGTTCATAGAGAACCGAGCAGTCGCAGAACCGTGATGGGAGGCAAAACAAAGTTGAACTTCCTCCAGGTCGGCTTTTGACCCTTGGGTCTCGATGGGTGGTGCCAGGATGTTATTTCAAGGTTCACTTCAGAATGAGTGGCAGCTCCGGTGTTTGAGTCTGCATGTGTGAACGTGGATGAATATTTGAAGCACATTTTTAATCCTTTATTTGGAGCAGTGAATATACTGTATGTCCAATGTGGTGCTACCTGTGTGTGTAACAGGCCGACCGTCTTAAGAGTTGACAGGTCCTGGATCAGAGGTGGAAGAAGTATTCCGATCTTTAACTTAAGTAAAAGTAGAAATAAAAGTCCTGCATTCAAACTCTTACTTAAGTAAAAGTACAAAAGTATTAGCATCAAAATAAACTTAAAGTACCAAAAGTGAAAGTATTCATTACACAGAATGGACCATTTCATTTTATGTTATTGGTTTGTAATTATCAATGCATTAATGTGTTCATCACTTTAGTGTTGCCGCTGGTAACGGTGGAGCTAATGTTAACCACTTTATATACTGCTGGGTAGCTTAATCTGGGATATTGCGTCATTAGGGCGGCTGCGTCCTTGGGCAAAATACTGAACCCCAAATTGTTACCAATGGCCAACAGTGTGTGTGTGTGTGTGTGTGTGTGAATGTTTATCACTACTTATGAGCAGGTGGCACTTTGTACGTACGGTAGCCTCTGACTCTATGAATGTGTGTGAATGGATGAATGCTGACATGAGTTGTAAAGCGCTTTGAGTGATCGCAAAGAATTGGAATTCCTTTATAAATGCAGTCCATTTACATTTACCATTATCTATTTGTTGATTTATATCTTGTATATATAATCTGAATCTGTAAAGTAACTTCAGTTATCAGACAAATTAAGTGGAGTAAAAAGTACAACATGTGTCTACAAGTAGTCGTACAAGTAGGCTCCCTTGGAAATGTAATTAATTAGAATTAAGTAGTTGAGTAAATGTACCTGCTTCCTGAACTGAACTGTTTGTGTCTCTGTCCAGTTAACCAGAGAGTATTTCAGCAGGGAGCTGAAACGTCACTACCAAGGTCACAACAACACCGACGTCTTCACATCCACATGGAACGCCATCATGACCACGGTGAAGCATCCCTCTTCCTGTTACCGCTCCTCGTTTTTGCTTGTTTTTCCCACCTTTAATCAACCCCCTTCATGTGTCTCTGTACAGTTCAACTGCTGTGGCGTGAGTGGCCCCGAGGACTTCGAGGAGAGCCTCTTCAGGCTCCTCAGCCCTAGTAAAATGGTCCCCGAGGCCTGTTGCCAGAGGAACAATTACCCCGGAGACGTCAGTGTGGAGCAGTGTGTGAGCGGCAGCATGGTCTTCAGGCACAACAAGGTCATCACAAATAACACATTTTCTCACAAACGCTCGAATGCCTGTCATGAGAAACGCACACACCTCAGGTCTAAAGCACCCGAAAGTCCAGCGCTGGAAGAAGTACAAGGACAACGATTTTAAAACACTGCACTAAAGTGTATTGTATTATTATCACTTATGCATTTAGGTTGAGACATTTTAAATACTTTATACACTGCTCTGGCCTGAAGTGACTTTGAGAAAAATAGTATGAACAAAATGTTTTTCTCTGATGAACTGAAATATTAATTTGAATTACTGTACATAATTTAATACACTTTAAGTATAGGATAAATTAAACCTATGATATACATAAATACGTGATTAATGAGTGACCGGGTAGAGATGAAGTTACTCAGCTAAACTAGGCTTGTCACCAAGCTTAGCTGATGCTACTTCAACATATTGAATGTAGCTGTTGTCTTATTTATGTGGCATAACAAACATAATGACAAAGATGTTGGGTCATCAACATTGATTATAGGTAGGTTTGGAAAAAGATTTGCGAATTTAGCTTCAGGGCTAGCTGTGAATTAGCACAGCTATCCGTGAGTGGAGCGATTGTGATGGTGGTAGATTAGCACAGACTGCAGTTTTATAGGTTGGTATTGTAGCAGTTTTGAAGTAATCTTGGTAAACGTAGTACAATAGTTGTTTTCTGGTAAAATAAAATTTAAAAAAGTCAGATTCCTTTTTGCTTTTTAAGTCACTGTTGGATAATTTAACCTACTGTGTAACAAATACATAACTTTTATAAAATGATTGTTTTATATGTACAATCTTAATCTGCAAAGTAACACCAATGATAGTTACAGCAACATTTCCTGAATAGAAACTGTAAAGTAGACTAAAAATAGAAATACAAAAGAAAAAGCTGAATATAATAATAGATCAATTATAAATTAGACCGCAATAAATGTCGGTAATACATTCATTTATATAATAGTGACATTTATTTTATGTAGTTAAAGAAAGTTGAGGTTAATTGGTGAGTTGTTGTGTTGATATGTTTCAATAAAGCAAAGACTTGAGGTACTTCTGCCATCTCTGAAACATGATGTTGTTTCTTAATTTAACAAATATTGAAGTTCTAAAAACACGTTATTACAGTAAAACGGACACATCACCATGTAGTTCTCTTTTATTAAAGACGTCAGCATAATTAAATGTGGTTTCACAGCCAGGCAGTTTTCTTTATATCTGTGTGTGTTTTATTAACGCAGGGCTGTTACTCTGCGATGGTGGACTACTTTGAGATGTACATTTACACAGCAGGAGCTCTGGCCATCGTGGTGCTGACAATTGAAGTATGTCCCGCTTTCTCACTTCTTTATATTAAAATACTGAATCATGAGTTCCTTGTTCTTTCCTTCATGTGAGGGAAAAAACCTTACAAGTTAGTCTTTAAGAGGAGTTCAAACTAAACCCTGAAGTATTTGGTCCCGTACAGACGATCAAAAACTGGAATGGTTGTTTAAGTTTGCCAAATTTAACACTGGAACATTTGCAAAAGTGAATTTGTGGAATTTGTTGTGCATTTTCACTTACTTAAGATTAGACACAGTTCACTGCTGAATGCATGTGCAGCACTGAATGAAAACGGCACTCTGAAGATTTTAAACAAAAAAATTGCTAAACTATTGCTGTACCTGGCATCTCAAGGCCCACCGTGTTCTAGAAATATAACCGGAGGGAATGACTTGCATTGAGATTTTTCTCGTTCTCTCTGCAGCTCTTCGCCATGGTGTTTGCGATGTGTTTGTTCCGAGGCATCCAGTAAGCGCCGCGTGCCCACGCATCATCACCAGCCGTCGGAAAAGGCACAAGCAGAAGGAAAACAAAAACTGTAAAATATGAAATGTATTTGTACAGTGATAGTTTATGTGTCTCATTGGTTTTGTGACATCATTTTGTACTTCGCAGCAGCAGCAGGGCGTTTGAGGTGCTGCTTTGGGCACAATAGACACACACAGGAAGTCATCTGCAACCTGAGGAGGAAGGTTCTGCACTGTCCGCACCGTTTTTCTCAAAAAGTTAAGGATTAACACTGGTGTTCTGAGGGCAAACTGAATTATACATGGCCCTCAAGCTTGAAACATATTTTATAGCCCGATTTGGCCATGATGATTGATTCTCAGGATCACGGAGAGTCTGCACAACACACTTCAGGTACAATCAGCACACGTTGACCTGCAGTGAGCCTCAGAACCGTCAAAGCTGTCAGCATTATAACAAAAATGTCGGGCCTCATGCAAGAACGTTTCTGTATTCTGTTCATAAACCTCTCTTTCTTTTTACTGTGAGGTTTGCTTAACTGCACAAACGTGTTGTTTGAACTTGATGATGATGAATGTTCATGAGTAGAATTATCGACGCCCCCCCAAATGGCTTCATTCACAAAAACGTCACACAAGACCAAAAAGAAGAAGTTTACACAGTGGAGCTTCAAGTCTTCAAGAAATCAGCAGACGAAAAGAGAACAAATTCATCAGGGTCAATAGTAAAAAAAAAAAACATTAATACAGCTGCCCACGATGTTTCCTTAGAGCAGAGCCGTGACAGTAATAAAGAAAGGACGGTCTCACATGAAGAGGCTATAAAACAACTGTTTGAAGATTACTTTGTAACACGAAAGTGGTTTACCCCACGACCGCCTTCAAATTCAGTTTATTTAAAGCGCACTTTACCCAGAGAGTCTCTTTGCACTTAACAAGTCAGTAAAAAACAATAGAGAAGACAACACAACATATTACACACTCATCAAGTTTGAGGTAAATCATTTAAAAAACAAAGATCGTGAAGTACAACACTAACAGGTTTGGGGCAGCTAGCCTACTTTTCAATGAGCTAAAACAGTCAGTGATTTGGGTTCCCAGCGGGTAAAATTAGGAATGATCATAGTGAATAGAATAAAGAAGTGTTTTCAACCTGGATTTGAAAGTATCAACAGAGCTTGACCCGAAGTTGCAGTGGGAGATTATTCCAGAGAGGTAGAGCTCAGAGGGCAAAGGCTCAGCCACCGGAAGCGTTCTTGTTAAAGCGAGTAATATAATATATATATATATATATATATATATCATATCTTGTATGGGGATATATGAGGGAGCAAGTCCATTTAAAGCCTTATAGGTAAGAACTCTAGTCTCTGTTACTCAAACTTTCATATCTCACTGATACCTGAAGCATTCATACCCAGAACCAACGCAGCCCTTTGCGTTGTTTTAAAGCAGGCCGTGGTCGAGGAGTTAGATATGAGGCAGTAAAGGTGTCATGACAGTCACAGACGAGAGAATTATGTGACTGCATGCAGACCCAGAGGGAGCTGCGGGAGTGACTCAATTTTCCTAATTACTACAGTGTCAATAAAATGAATTTCAATCCTCTTGGTAAATTGGCACATAACTAAGTTTTGTTTTTCTTTTTCCTTTTTTTGTTACAAATTCTAAACGTTAAATTCAATCAGATTAAGGCATTATGATTCTCTCATTTCTTTGTAATTCAAGTTTTTTATGAAGTTTTGCAATAGATAAACAACATAATGTAAAACAAGACAACATATTACACTAAATAAATGAAGAACAAGTAACAAAGCAAAGCAGAACAAAACAAGTCAAACTGGGCACGTATAGTAGTTAGCCGAAGTAAAATAAGCCACACCAGCAAAATAAGTAAGGAAAAACAGACAGGACTCGAGAGTTTTATTCATACTCTAAAACAGAGAACATTTCTGAATGCCACAAATTCTGTCATCGTACAAGAGGTTCTTGCATGAGGCCTGAAGTCATAAGTCATAAATCATCACACGTGAGTCTTTTCACAGTCAGGATTTTCTTTTGGTTTGTTTGAGTCTGTATGTACATGAATGCAGGGTTCAGTGTAAAGTAGTAAGATAAGGAGTATTCAGTATTTAAGTTTGTCGTGGAGCACCTGTAAACTAATGCAACTTCACAACATGAGATCGGATGTGTGTGAACGTGTGCGAGTGCATGTGTGCTTGTTTATATGTAAATATGCCTCAGTGGGACTGTGCCAGTGTACAGTGTGTGCTCCTCTTTGTGCACAGTGCGATAATGTTAATGTGGTCAGTAGTTATATAAAGTGGAAGTTTAGCTAAAATAATATTTTGCTGTAAATGTGTTTTGAAAGCAAAGAGTTTATTTGTATAAATGGCACTGATTGATATTCCCCGCTGTGCGACTAATAAAGGATTTCTGATTCTGATTGAACTGATTTCTGTGACTTTAGTGGTGTGACATTGAATGAATCTTTTGTACACACACAACTCGTAGGTGAGTTTATTAATATAAATAGCCTAGTCATATACAGAACAAAGCTTGTGATTTCCAGTATATCAGGTGATGGTCTCAGTGTGGACACGACTGGTGAGAAGAAAACATTTTGTTGTTCTCTCGTGAACGCGATATCTCAGGAACACCTTGAGGGAATTTCTTCAAGTTTGGCACAAACATCCACTTGGCCTCCAGGATGAAATGATAAGAGTTTGGTGGACAAAGGTTAAAGGTCACTGTGACCTCACAAAACACTCAAAAATTCATGTGCTGATTTGTGACAATTTCACACAGACGTCTAAAAGGATAAAGTGGTGAAGTGATGACATTTAGTTTGCAAATACTGTCCATCTGTCTATTTCAAATTCATATTTTATTTTCATGCAAATACAGTCTTTGCAAACATGTTTGAGCGTAGTAGGAAATTCACTATACATCATTTTTAGGACAAGCCGACAACACGTTGACGTTTTAGAGAAAAAGATCTAAATGAAAGCCAAACAGTCATTGAAGCCACCAGGGTTTGGCAGCAAACAAAAGTGTGGTATTAATGGTACTGAATGATTCAATTAGAAATAAATATAATGCTTGACATAAAAAACATCCATGGCTAAATAATATTATTTTTAAAAGCCTGGGGTGCAGTACCCTTTAGAGGCTGACCTTCTCCGTGGCGTCTTCTTCTGTGGGTATGGGTTATTTTTGTTGACTCATTCTGTAAAAACCCCTGATGAAACAAGAACAGACTCTTCTGGTAGGTCATTTATTATTTTCCCCATCGAACAAATACTGCAGACACCTCAAATAAAAAGCAAAACATAGGCTCACATAACAAGGAGTCTTGTGGTGCCTGGTAACCACAGACTCAGTACATCCACTCTCACGCCGCAGCTTGTAAACTGATATAACTGTGAAAGCAAAAGTGAGGCGAGGCAGGAGTCGGTTCTGAACTTTGAGCTGAAGGTTCTTGATATTTCCGAATTATATTCCTATAATATACATTATAAGTATTTGGACCTGTGGAGTTAATCCATCACCAAATGTGGAGAACACCTCTTGAGCAGACTGCGACGGCTGCACTGTGCCTCGGACTGGTTCTGTCACATTTGGTTGGAGAAGGTAGGTTTTATGACACGAGAAATCTGACGTAATTTAACATGTAAGTGTCTTTTTTGGATGAATATATCACCTGATTTCGTTTTGAATTAGATATCAATCACCGCTGATGTTAAAGGAGATATGTAGGAGATAACTATGGTGTCTTGTACTTTCTCTCTTTGCTGATGGTTTCTGCACAGTCACTGTAGTTATATCAGGGTTTAATTTCCTTCTTTACAAAAAGCAACAGGCTTCATTTTGTTATTCTATAAAAAACAGTGATGGAAGTACGCTTCACTCTAGTACTGTACAAGTACAATTGAGTAAATCCAGTTCATCCTGATTTATACTTCTACTCAACTCAGAGGTAAATATTGCACTTTATACTCCACTACATTTGTCTGGCAGCTGTAGTTACTAGTCTTAATATTTATGTGGTTGTCACAGGACAGAGATAAAGCTACAGACATATGATGATTTTATAGAATATGATGCATTGCTGTAGATTAAATATATAAAGGAGTTAAACACAACCATAAACAACTACAGCAGTAAAATGCAACACACACATAAATGACGCAGTGATATTAATCCAGAAACAACATATTTAATAGTAAAACACTGACTGGGAGACTTTACTGCATAATAAAAAGTTGCAACAATAAGTCAAGTAATAAATAAGCTGATTGACAGAAAAAATGATCACCAACCATTTTGATAATTGATTAATCTTCAAGCAAAAATCTTTTCAGCCTCTCAAATATGGAGATTTCCTGCTTTTCTCTGTTTTGTATCGTATTAAACTGGTTATCTTTGGGTTTTGGACTGGTAAAACGAGACATTTGAAGACATCACCTTGGACTGGGATGGACATTTTTCCCTATATTCTGAAGTTTTATAGACCAAACGATGAATCACTGTAATTGACCTCTCCAACCCTCTTCTGTCTCCAGGCAGTGTTGTGAAAGTGCTCTGTCAGCCTGGTCAGCGGGTCACTTTGCCGTGTTCGTACCACTATGAGGACCAGGCGCACATCTCTCAGCTGTCTGTGCAGTGGAGGAGCCCACACAACGAGCTGCTGTGTCACTACATCAAACACAAAGCTTACCAGAACTGCACCGCGGGCTACACCATCACCTACAGCCCCGGCAGCATCACACTCACCATCCAACACGTCAACATGGAGGATTATGGGGCTCATGTTTGTTCAGTGAGCAAACGACACGAGTTCTCTGACTACAGCGTGGAGCTGGCCAGAGTGACAGGTGAGTCTGACAGGTGAGGGGCGGGACGTCTGTGTCCGTTAAAGAGCATGCAAGCTGTGATACTGTGAGGTAACAGGATGTGTTTGTTTCTTTAGAGGCTGTCACTTCAGCACCAAAGAGTGGATGGATTCAGTCAGGTATGTTTGCATAAGTCAGACGTGCACATTTCAGCCATCAAACACACAGCAAGTTATTGCCCCTTGAATTACATCCTCAATGTGGCCCTGAACTATTACTTTAAAGGATATTCTATATACTTTCTGACTTCCTGTCTGTGGCTCTGAGATTAAGCTCATGGTTCCAACTGAAGACGTAAATCAATCAGCAGACACAGTTAGAGACAAGCCGGAGAACATAATGGACTGATTAGCAGCTAACGAGACAAATATTTCCTCTCGGAGTTGGTAGACACCAAAACATTCATCAGGTGGACACAAAACCACTCCAGATGGATGATAATGTTGTTCTGCAGCTGCCGGATGTGTTATATATAGATTATATGTGGATGTCCAATGAGTGTTGATGGAAAATGTAATTGATTGAAGAAATAAATTCCTCAGTGTGTGTTATATTGACCGTGACTGCTGAGTTCTCTCCTGCTCTGGGAGCTGTGCTGGCAGTGCCTACATGTACCGTGACACCTCCAGCACTATCCTGTTCTACGGCTACGGTCTCTCAGCTGCATTTCTTTGGCCGTTTGCTCTGGCTTAAACAAATACTGCTGAATATCAGTCGTTGAAAACACTGTAAATGTATCCTCGTACATAACTTCCTCCGTCCTCATGTTATAAGATGCCATTTTCACTGTTGAAAACGTAGTTAGTTTGCAATACCAAGTCAAGTAAAACAAAATTAAATAGTGGCAAATCATAACAGAAGTTATCTCATGACACTTTTCATAGAGAGCAGGCCTAGACCGTCCTCTATAATTAACAGAGACCCAACATAACATTTCCCAAGAGCAAACAGTCCCTTACCATGAAGAGGCCTCGAGCAGAACCAGGATCCGGGTGCAGCCATCTGTCGTGACCAGTTGCTAAGGGAAGAAGGAAGTTGTGTTTTTGAGTGGCATTTAGAGCACCGGGACCAATCCAGGATGAAATACTCTGCAGTTCTTCCTTGCATCCAACTAGTCACGTCAACTGAAGGCACTCAATGCAGGAAGAACAGCAATACAGCACGCACTGAGGAATTTATGCTTTAATTAACTACATTTACCATCAATACTGATTGGACATTCACATAAATGGTGGCAAATATTTCCTTTAATAAGTAACTGACTTAAAAGCTAACTTAAAAGCTGATGTTATGTTAATGTTATGTTCACACCTTGCTGCGTAAGTGGCTAAAAAAGAAAAAAATCAGCTTTTGCAGGTTTAAGCACAGCTGTGCTTTGAGCTAAATGCTAACCGTGTGCTAACATGCTAACATTCTGATGTTGAGCAGGTTTAATGTTCACCATGTCCACCATCTTTGTTTCGATTTAATAAGCTAATCCGCACAGAGCACAGGCTGATTAGATTAGTTTTGTAGGCATTCGATCTTAAACCAAAGTATTGGACACATTAAAGTTTTCACCTGACTTTTCAGTCTTTACCGAATTTGTGGACAGAATGATCGTCATCAGTAGTCAAATCGCTAGAATCGCTGAAAAATGCTCAGTCATTTCTGAAGCAGCTGGTTACTGTAGTTTTTGACAAACGTTACTCAAACAGGAGGAAATGGTGCATTTGTTGGCACAGAAGAAGAACATATATCAGGAATTGATACACACACAATTCTTGTTAGTACACACATTCACTGTTGGTTTTTGCGTTTTTATGGGATTTGTTAACAATGAGAATAATGTCTTTATCTATTAAATTAAATCATTTATTAAAGAATTTTAAAAAAAAAGCTTTAATGCATATAAACTGAACATAATGTTAACAAACCAAATGAATGTCTCCCTTTGTCTTTTCAGGTCCCACCTGGACACTTATTCTTCTCCACACTTTAATATGTGTCTGCATGTAGGAGTTGAACACTAGAAACATACATAGAATATTTATTCAATGAATGATGATGCAGCTCCAGACAAACACGCTTCACTTAGCTTGAAACAAAAAAAAAAAAAAAAAAATGTAAATCCACACAGAGGCTACACATGAGTTGTACAGAGCTCGAAAATAAAACCTGTGATGGTACCGTGTATCGTGTTGTATATGACTCGTATGTGTGTGTGTGTGTGTGTGTGTGTGTGTGTGCACGCGCTCATGATCTCTCCAGAGGAAAACACAATGTTCAGATGCCTCTCACATGTCTGCACATGAGAAGTGCATCATTGTTGCTGTGTGGAAACATTCAGAGCATTCAGAGCTTCCTATTGGACAGTCTGTGTATATATAAGCATGTTACATATGTACGCATATGCGTGTGCATGTGCGTGTGTTGTGTAAACTGACATTGAAAGCTGGGCCAGTGGGGCCTAAATTAGCTTTGTACTAATTTCAACGCAATGCAAAAAGAAAACTCTCAATTATTATTATTTCTTAATTCAAAGAAGAGAACAGGAAGAGTACTCAGCATATGTTGATATATTCATACTGTTCATAGAAACAGTATATAAATACAAGCTTTTCTGCCACAGTTTCACTTGTGTACATATTGGTTGACCATGCTTGGGTATTACACTTCTTCTTCTGCGGTTTTCCAACACACTACCTGCCCTCACCTACTGGCACCAGTAGCATTTCCAAGAATAGCTGAAGCAATGATTCCTCGAAAGAATGCAGGAGGCTTCAAGTTACATAACTGAGCTTCCAGCGGCCTGACACACACACTGCAGATGTCCAGGGATAACTGAGCATGTGTATGGGCTCAGATAAGGGTCAAAAAGGTTTGGAGCTTGTGAGACGATGATCAGTGGTGAATTTCAGAGCCTGTTGTTGTCCGTCATCATTTGTAAACCCGCAAGTAATGTGAAATTCAAGTTCGTGAGAAAATATCTGTAGTTTGAGTACAATTTGAGTTTGATTAGGAACATGTGAACCTTCAGTGTTTTACAAAGTGCTTTGACTCTGTAACCTGGCCATTCATATAATTTGTGACACCCTGAAGTGGCTACTAAAAAGATTTGAAAACATAAATGCATGCATATGAAATAATGTTCGCCTGTGGTTTCTGTTACCTTTTGTAAACCTGTGAAAACTCTGTAGAAAAGCTCTGTAAGATAAACAAAATGCCAAACACCACTAAAATTCCCCTTCAATTTTATTTTGTTAAACATTTTCTTTACAATTACTCGTTTGAAAACATTACTAATATATCACTGTTTTTATTGCACTCATAAAGAAACTGAAATGTGCTCGATTAATGTCAACCTGTGTGTATATGTGTATATATTGTATAGCTTTCATTTGTTTTCCATGTAAACAGACTCAACTCTACAGTATTTGAAGGGCAGGCTGTAACACTGACATATCCCACTGGATGGCGATGTTATCACAACCTGCTGTAACAAACAGCTCCAGTGAAGCTGCAGCCGGGTCATACAAGTCATACAAGTCACACAAGTCACACAAGTCACACAAGTCACACAAGTCACACAAGTCATACAATGGAAGGCAGATGAAGGGGGAAACATTTAAACTAAAGGAAGGATACAACTCATCCAGGTGTCACATTGATACAAGACACAACCACATTTCCTTAGAGTAAAGTCAAGTACACTTTAACACTTTCCTTACTGTCAACAAATCCCATGAAAAGATAAAAAAAAAGAAAAATTTAATAATTTCCTAAACCAAGCTGGTCACTGTATCTTGTGGGGAAATATTTGTGAGGGACTATTTTCAGCGGTGGATTAATCCACATTTGGTGCTCTAGTAAGTATTGACTCATGTTGGTTTTTTGGATTTGTTGAAAATAATTTAAAAAATATATCAATAAAGCTGCATAAAATATTTTTCTGTCCACTAGAGGGCAGAGCAACATCAAAACAAACAGGCAGATCACTACACAGCTTCTGTCACATTATTGTGTAATTCTCTGTGATTTCGTCACTGCTAGTGACCTCTTTTCACATTACACACAGTCATCCTAATCAATGTCACTGTCAAACATCTAGATTAATGATAAGCCTCATGGTTTAATCTCGCACATGGTCAACAAGTGACGTATACAAGCATTAAAGAGAGATTTTAAGGGACTTTAAGCATTGAGGTACAGATATTGGATGCTGAGCTTTGCCCACGAAGTGCATTCGAGCTTTACTGCTGTTGACAACACATAGAAACATGACAAACTGACCAACGTCTTAATGTAAAATCATTTTTGTTACCATAAAGAAATCTGTTAATACTTTGTCATTAGAATCTAGATGCTTTTCACTGCAACGTGTTTTCTTTTCCTTATCTCTCAAAATATAAAAACAGCAACATTTTGATCCATTTTTACCAGCTGATGAAGTTGCAGTACAAACAGCAGCCTATTCAAATGTAAGGACATTTGTGTGTATGGATAGGTTTAACGCTCCACTAGAGTTACATATATGAGCATTTAGTTGACACACACACCTCAGGCCAAACCAATGACAAGAATGATGTATCTTGACAAAGTTATAGCTGCTGTCACAGCGGTGCCGTAAAAAACGGTCATGCCTGTTTAATGGAGCTCTGGATCAAGTCTGTTTGTTCCATTTTATCTGCGTCTGCAAATCCCACATTGTCAGCTCGGCCCAGAGCGCACGATAAATGACTTTATGTTAACAGCAGGATGCGGGGTTTCCTGAGGACGGCCTGGACGCCTGCCAGATGTGTGAATGAAACCTCATGTTATATATATTGTGTGTCTGCAAAGGCCACGTGAGCAGCATATTGTAGCAGCTCAGATCTATGGCACAGCTGGCTGCACGTTTCAGGTCAAATAAGGCGAGTAGAACTGTGTCTGTCCTGGATTCACATTTTGGCAGAGACCTCACATGCCTTTTGTCAAGCTGCTGCACGTATGGATGCTGTAAAGTTTCACCTGCGTCCTTTTTCCTGCTTTTTTTTGTACTCATTGTTCTTTACTTGATTGATTTCCATGTTATGCTTCTTATATTTCTACTTCACCACATATCAGATGTCAATGCTGTATTTAAAACTCCACCGCATTTATCTGACAGCTGTTAGTCAGAAAACATTATAAAATATAATGCCTTGTTATACATTAAACAACCAAAAGGTCAAATTTAGCTGAGGGATGTACCTCCATTGCCTAAAATTGAGGAACTAACTCTCACCCACATAAATGTTAAGGGTCAATTCTCTTTGTTTTATGAGTTCCTATTAACATATTCAAAAGAGTAAGAACAGATAGATCCGCACAGCAAATAGCTCCCGTTTGAAGGAGTCTGAGCACCATACTCTTCCTCTGAGGAAGAAGTACTAATTATGAAGAATGGCCCATTTCAGATGTATTGGATCATAATCAGTGATAGATTAATGTTAATATTACTTTAATGTGGCAGCTGCGCGATGTGGGGCTCATTTTAATTACTTTACATACTGCTGGGTAGCTTCATCTGTAATAATACATTCAAATGTATTTGCTGACTGTATTTTGGATTAATTATCTGAATCTGTAAAGTAATTAGCAAATACGCTTAGTGTAGTGAAAAGTACAATAATTCCCTCTGAATTGTAGTTGAGTACAAGTATGAAGTAGCAGAAAATGGAAATACTCAAGAAAACTCCAAGTTGAACTGGTTGTTTCTCTGTGCATGTTCAGGCGTGAGCTCCAGCTCATAACACTGTATTAGAGGCTCTGCGTTTGTTTTCAAAACTGAACAGGATGCCAAACAGCAGCTTCTTACCTCTGATTTTGTAGCTCAGAAGTAGTTTGCTGATATTATACACAGCATGTTTCAGGTTTTTTCCCGCATTTGTTGTGTCGCTGTTTTTAACCTGAAGCTCATCCCTAGTGTCGCCGTTGTTCCTGCCAGATTTCACCATGAATTAATCAGACAAAATGATTCATTTAGAAGGTGATTAATAATGTGCTGCATTAGTTAATCGTCCTTCTTCTGTCTAAATGAGTTACAGTGTCAGCCCATCAGTTGTCTTGGAGACTCTGTGGAAAAAAAATATCATTAATTACCTCAAAATCTACACGATCGATAAAAAGATAAACAAGTCACATTCGACACGTGTGAAACTCTTCACCTGCTTTACATAAAGTTCAGCTTGGAGAGCTTTGAGTTCAGTAATAAAAGACAGTCACAACTACCGTGTAGCTGAGGACACCGAGGTCCTCAGTGTTGAGTCTCAGAATTTGAAATGGAGGTTGGGCGTGGTTAACAGCCAGAGAAGTTAAGAACAATTAACAGTCGTATTTATAGTTGTTTTCTCTGCGTCGTTCAGGAAGGCAGTAACAAAAGAAAGAAGCTGATTTTAATGGGATGTGTTGACATTAAGAGAAAAACCATGAAAAAATCTATGAAGCTGTATATTCAATACAGTAGCATGAGAGGAATGTATGTGTGTGCCTGAATCCGTGCAGCACTTCCTGCTCGAGGGGGGAAAAACACATGACGTCCTTTTCTGACAACATACAAACAAAAGTCACCGGCGAGCAGCAGGTGCAGTCGCAAAACAAGTACGGTGTTGTCATTAAACCTTGCGTCTCCACATTTCACTGTCCTATAGATATCCCTGAGAGCTGTGGAGGGAGTTCTTTGTGTGCAGTGTAAACAACAAAAACAAAAACGTGACACTCAAGCAGCGGAGAGCTGCTTCACCTCCTCGGCTGTGCATTTGTTACTATGGTGAAACGAGGCGGAGAGGAGCGTGGAGGGCTCAAGGACACTTCATGTTTCGTCTGAGCTGGCTGACCATCCAGCACAACAAACTGGTGCCAAGGTTCAGGAAAAAGGGAAAATAATTGCACACTGGTAGACAGCTGCTGAAACTCTAGCAAGTTCTAACTCGAGTTGAAGAAAATCATATTGTTTAAAAATGAATTTACAACACAACCAGTCAATCGTTTGAATAATTAATGAGGCAAAAAAACACAAATGTTTACTTGTCGCAATTTGTCCAATTTGAGGATATACAGCTTTTCTGTGTTATATTTAATTGTAAATGCAATATCTACAGGTGTTTGAAATAGTTTTTTGTCAGACAAAACGAGGGATTTAAAGATGTCACATTGGGTCCTTTGAATTTGTGATGGACAGTTGACAGGTTTGTCAACTGTCAACCTGAAAAGAAAGCAGGTTCCTGACGAAAAGAAAAAAAAAACCTATACAATTTGGAGATATAAGGTTTTCACTTATATACATTTAAAGGAATAGTTTTAGTTTTGGGGGGAAATGCTTATTTGCTGGTGGAATTAATGTGAGTTTCCATCCACTACCATCATGTGAATATCAGGTGTTGAGCACATCAAGATAAACAGTTAGTGGTGCTAAGTTTCCTGCCTGATTTGAATTTTGAAATTAAACATTTAAACCATTGCAGAAGAGGAAGACGCAATGAGTTGATGTACTTATCTCCAGTTATAGCTCAAACAGTGGAAAACATGATGTAAATCTGACATTTCTGCATTAATGTGAGACAGGTTACAGTCTCCTCATCGCTCCACACAGATCTTACATTTTACATGCGTCATGTGCGTCATGATGTATTCATTATAACCACTATTATACGGCTCTACTCGACTCAAGTCATCTCACTTTTGGTACCAGGGCCGTAGCGACGCCGCTTGAAGCTGCAGCTGAACCGGAGCCGCGCTGAATCCTTGCGTCAGCAACTAGTGGCTGTTGACGGTAATTTGTTCTACAAAAACGCCGTGTTTGTGCAGGATGTCGCGTGACGCACTAATGACGATTCTCTCTGACCAATCAGTGGTCTGCAGTGTTTTAACGTCACCTTTTAGTATCGGATCAGCTTAAGTTACCAGGTACTATCCACAACTTTTCATAATGGAAAACCAAAAAAAAAAAAAAAAACGAGTCTAAACGCGCCATAAGTCTGTTTCTCAAATGTTGCTTTTATCACTACACAAACTTTTCCACCGTAGCCAAATGTAAACACTTATTTTTCTTTTGCAATATTTCAGGCATTTAATAACTGAAACGATTTAAAAAAAATTTTTTTAAATTGTTTTATTCTTTTTTAATTCTTTGTGATGGCAAATAAAGAAGGGTTAAGGTATGGTGAACCATGGCGGCGTTCACTCATTCACTTCACACCAGTGGTGGAAGAACCAGGATACTTAGAACATTTACTTATGTAAAAGTAGAAATACTACAGTCTAAAAATACTCTATTGCAAGTAAAAGTCCTTGTACTATAGCATAATAGTTCTGTACTTTTATTTGTACTTTTATTTAAGTAGCATTTTTGAATTAACAAAATGTACTTCCTGTCAAAAGTAAAATGACTCACTATGCGCACAGTGTTATATTATTATAGATTATTATGTTCTGTTTATCACTAATGAATATATCTAAGAGCATTTTAATGTAGCCTACACTACTGCTTAATATCATATAAGAAAATTATATGTTTTTTTTATGTAAAAAGTAACAATAGGTGTCTAATAAATGTAGTGAAATGAAAAGTACAATATTTCCCTCAGAGATGTAGCTTAGTAAAAGTGTGAAGTAGCAAAGAATGGAAATACTCAAGTAAAGTACGAGTGTGTCAAAATGTACTTAAGTACAGTACTTGAATAAATGTACTGAGTTACATTCCACCGCAACTTCAACCTGTATAATAGACAGTGAGCAGTCATTTTAGAATCTAGAAAATGCGTAGCATTGCATTGTGGGATTGTTGAAAGTAGTGAACATAAAACGGCGGACAGTAAGCATTTAACAAGTACAGAGAATGTACAGAAAACACCAAAGTATTGGACAAACAAATAGTGGTTTAAACCTTTGCAGTAGTCATATGGGTATTAGAAGTATACTAGGAGAATAAGTAGCAGTAGTACTAATGAAAGTAGTGATAGTAGTAGTTATAGCAGGCTACTAGTACTATAGCACTATAGTAGTAGTAGTAAAGTGTTGTTGGAGACTTTCTTGTTTGTTGCTGATGGAAACAAAATGTGTATCTGTGCGTTTGTAAAAAAAGAAATAAAAAAAGAAAATTTTTACTATCTTAAATTCATCAGACTAACATCGTCTGTGTTCATGTTAATGGCCCAGTCGTTAATATATTATTCACCTTATGGGAAGCAGCTAAAGTATAAGCAGTATTTCTCTAACCTAAAGTCTGATTTACGCTTTATGTCTAATAAAAGAAAACACTAAAAGATAAATGTACTCCATCTGCATTTTAATGAGCAGCCTGAGAACTCAAGGACAAAGTGAAGGTAAACATAAAGTCTGTTTCCAGTCAGCATTCTGTGTTGACCCTAAATGGCTTCGGCTGTAGGCTGATGAGTGTACAGTACACAGTAATAACAGCTAAGTGCTGGTTTAAAGCGACTTTTAGCCTGATAATCAGATTGAACTGCCATTTTTTTTCACTGTATTATTCAGTCCCACATTGTGTTCATGTTTTCCGTTTGGTAAAGGGGCATCTTGTCCTGACTTGTCAGTCGCAACTGACAAAGGTGTGTTTTTGAACACATTTTTTATTCAACAGGAAAGTGCCATTAGCGGTAGGCGTTACCTTGAAGTTGAACTAATTAATAATAATATTAAAATTAATAAATATTTTAATAGTAACGATAGATGAAATTACTCCGTCTAATGTGAAAGGTGAACAGAAAATCATCACCTGACTCCGCAGTTCCTCAGGTTGACAAAGCATTTTTAACATCTTTACTGTTTTAGTTTTCTGGCCCCCAACTTTACTCTTTATGTTTACTCTCAGTTGGTGGAGACCAAAAGCAGAGCTAAAAGACAGTAAATATTGGACTTACATTTATCAGGTGACCAGAGGCATGACTCATGGTTGATGCATTTAACATTTGTTGCGTCATTGAATATGTGTTTTCTTCACAACATATCAACTTTATAATATATATATATATATATATATATATATATATGGATATTTATATATATATTCAGTGTGAAATACCAAGTTTGCGCGCTGTCCATGCTCGACAGCGGAAACAGGGGTCTGACGCAGCTCGGAGCGTCTCTGACCACCTCTGGGACGGCTGGATCTCTTCTTCTTAAACCTGGAAGCTCTCTGAAGACTGCGAGGCCCTCCCAGGGCCAGGCAGGATCCGAGAAATGGGTCGAAGGCTGGAGCTGGAGGCTCGGCAGGCTGGCTAGTAGACAGGAAGGTGGGCTAAGAAGAAGACTGGCCATCAAGGGGGGGTTGCCATGTCCTATAAAATCTACCTGTACCACCCAGCATACACTTTATTTTCTCTGTGTGTGAAATATGCAAATGTAAGACTTGTTATGTCTATAAGTTGGTTTTATGGCTATAGACCAACACCTTTTATCTGTCTGTGGCACAGGAAGATTACATCCAAATTCGTAATCCTGCCTACAAAGTGGTTTAGTTGTTTTTCCAGCCATTGAAACAGCCATCCATGAGCACAACACCAGACGTGACGCAGGAGGTCTGGAATGGGGGAAAACAACTGTGACTCCAGGTTGAATTGTGACTGTTGACTTTTACAGCACTTCCGGTAAATGTGACCTTTTTTAGGTCAGACACTATAAAGATTTTGGCCAATCACATCTATGACAACACATCACATCAAACCTTTTAGTGATTTGTTCCACTTCTAAACTCTAACACACTAAAAACGAACTCTCGCCATCTGGCGAACAAAGCTCAAGTCATTAAGGATGCGTGTCGATGTGGGCGGCGTGCAGCTTCTGACGCCACATTTATCAACTATGGACACTCTCTACTTCTCTCATAGCCATAAATTGAAGCTTTACGACAATTCCAGGAAAATTCTGGATCATGCAGTGATTAATGTTTACTCGCTGCCGTCATTTTGTGAGAAGCTTGTTTGACAAAAGACTGCAGCGTTGAACCCAACAGGCCTCTTTCCAAAGAATAGAAGGAATCATGTTCTGAAGATGTTCTGCTATTGAATCAACTAATAAATCCTGTTAATATATGTACTTGAACTACTACTAGTGAGCAGCACTACTCATGCTGTTCTGGAGAAAGACCGTGACGCCAGAGCCTGAACAGGAAATCTGTTGGAAGAGATAAGAGACACTCTCTTCTTCTGGTGACATAACTGTTGCTCCTGTAAAATGTTTCCTTCTTTGTCTAATAAAAGAGCTAAAGGAAAGTATTTTAGACCGGATAAGGATCAGCTGTCATTATCATGATGTCATTATCGCAATGTCCTGAGAGGGGAAATTATCAGCTATTTCCATGGCTCACATTAAAGGATCGTTTCATCCAAATAACATTGTGTTATTTACCTCTGGAGATATCTAGTTTTCTTTTTATTTTACCACGTTTTTAAATATCTCTTCCATCTCAAAACATTGGGAGTAATGTCTTCACTGGAACTACTTGCTACCAAATAAATAGTGCCTGAAATGTAATTTTTCAATGCTGTTAGCACCACAGTTAACTTTAGAGTTTAACTGGCTGCGAATAAGTGAGCACCTTTCCTTTCGCCCAACCCCCAAATTATGCAACCAGACATTATTAAGATCATGTCATATGTGGACATACTGATCCCCGGAGAGAGAGAGACTCAGAGAGAGAGAGAGAGAGAGAGAGAGAGAGAGAGAGAGAGAGACAGACAGAGAGAGAGAGAGACAGACAGAGAGAGAGAGAGAGAGAGAGAGAGAGAGAGAAAGATCAGAGTTACATAACTGTGTTGAAATATATCTGGAGTCACATGTTCAGAGTAGGCCTGCAGTGAAATACACACACACACACACACACACACACACACACACACACACACACAGTGAAGATTGCAGTGTGATTCTGAGCCATGTGAAGAAGTTTGTAGACAGTAGGACCGAAAGCTCTACATGTGACCAGCAGGAGAGAGGCGGAGACATGATATAATACTGCTACTGCACACTAGAAGTACAGTAGAAGTACAGTAGAAGTACAAGTGCCAGACTTCTACTGTTACAGTAACTACTGTAACTTATTACAACTATATTTATATATCTACCACTTCTACTACCACTACAGGACTAGTATTACTGACTCTACCACAGGACTACTACTATTACTAATGATTGTATGTGGCACTACTATTACTACTACTACTGCTGAGCGAATGTTTTATAAATTAATATTTTATTTTTGTGTCAGGGCATTGACCCATCCCTCATGGAATTATTATTATTATTCGGACACATTAACAACAACAAGCAGTACTAATAATACTAATAGCATTACTACTAACTGTACTACTACAGGACTACCACTACTGATACTACCGCAATACTAGTATTACTGTTACTGATACTGATACTACTACTACAGCACTGTTATTACTACGACTACGAGCTGCTCTACAGCTATTACTTCTACTGTTATTTGACTGATACTACTACTACTAATCACGTTATTATTGTATTACTGCTGCTATCCTTACAGATTGTATTATTACCTAATAAAAATAGGTTTTAACCCAAAAGCAGCTTCACAGTATGACATAATATCATATCAGTATAAACTACAGACCATCTTTGATGGGATCACACTAGTCATGACGCTAAATCAGGCCAGGGGTGTAAAGTGTGTGGGGGGGGCAATCTGTTCGTATCTCTTCTTCACGTCTTTAGTAAACTTCAGACCAGAGCCGAACTGTGTGTTCTGACGGGTTACATTCACTGATAGTTGGCTCAGTCTCTCATGACCTGTTGTACAAACAGTTTGTGACTCATCAATGCTTTTTCTATCAAAAGCTGTCACAAGACAAACAAAAAAAAAGCAGGCCGGTGAAGATAAGTACGCAGAGCTGCTGTTTCGTTCCTGGAAAGTTGGCAGATACTGTTAGAAGTTTTCATCTGAGAGAGATCCGATAATGTTACTGCTAAAGTCATTTAGTTATGTCTTTTAGTGTTTGATGTATTACCTCAAACTTCACACGCATTCACACTGTATGCTAATGCTAATTCTAACAATACATTATGTAGCCTACTGTCCATAGTGCACTGTGTCGGCAACTTTTATACAAAAAAAAATATTTAAAAACTTGACACAAGTGGTGAAAGAAGAATTCAACGGCTCACTAGGAAAATACAAGTAAAAATCCTTCATTCAAAATCTTACTCAAATAATTGTAGGTGTATAAACATTACAGTGGCATGAAAACAAAAAGCACAAGTAGCCTGCCTCAAATTTGTACTGAAGTACAGATAGTAATTATTAACTTTTATATTATATATTAATCTTTTTTTTCTCTTTCTTTCCTTTTCAGTTGACATAGACATGCTTTGGTGCACATTTAAGTTCCTGTAAGTAAAAAAAACAGTAAATCACAATAACTAATACGATGTACTATTATGAAGATTAATATATAACAGCGATACATGTTGCATATATCAGTGAGAGTGGTGAGAAAAATTAGCATTCTTAATTTCAATAAATTTGAAGGAACAATTCACCATTTTTGGAAATAAAATAATTCACTTTCTTGCCGAGAGTTGGATGAGAAGATTGGTACCACCCTCATCTGTGTATGGAGCTGGAGCCGGGAGGCAGTTAGTTTAGCTTAGCCTAGCATAAAGACTGGAAGCAGGGGGAAATAGCTAGCAGCTATTTATATATATATATATATATATATATATATATATAGTTAGCTAGCTATCTCTAAAGCTAAAAAATAGACCTGCCAACACCTCTCAAGCTCACTACATACTAACATAGTAAAACGATCAGCTTTAGAGGTGCTGGTAGGCATATTGTTTACTTTGAGAGCTAGCAAGCTTTGCTAAACTAAGCTAAGCTAATCACCCCCACAACTCCACTCCACTCGACCGTTGTTTTAATGCCTCCAATGTCTATTCCCCTGAATCCCCTCACATTATTGTCTTCACACACACAGACACACACATACTAACGTGTAGGAAATGCGTGTGTTTGCACCTCAGGGTTAAGCACCCACACGACTTCACTTAGCGCGCATCATTAGACCTGACAGAACATCATCATCAGCTTTTCATCTCCCAGACGCTGCAGGAGGGCAGCGGCTCAAATCCCTTTTAATTACAGACGAATGGGATTAAGTGGTTTGAGCATTTCCCTCACCTAACACACACACGCACGCACACACACACACACACACACACACACACACACAAAGGCTGTCTCATACTGAGATTAGAGTTAGACCGATATACCAGTTTACTTATATATCAGGTACCAGCTGGTCTAATCTAACTGTAAAATGATGTTCCACGTGTTATAAATATGTCTAATGTGCACTAACAAAGATGTAAGACAAGCTTAATTGATTGAACGAGTAATGCGTAAGCAAGTGCACTTTGTGGGGAAATGTTTATCACAGCTCCGTCATCCACAACACCACCGGTCACAATCAACGTCATTAATAACGAAGTGAAAAATCCATGTCACTACCAGCACAAAAAGGCTATGACTAACATATGGATAACAGCCTTTGACTCGGTTAAAAACTCCCCCTTGCATTAAATGTGCACGTTTCTATTTCTCTTAACATAGCACACAGTGGAGAGAGAGTCCGTTGACTGTTTTGAGCAAGATCAAACACACCCACAAGTGAATATTCCCCATAATTGCCCAAACCAGCAAAATCCCCTCTCTGCAAAAGAAGACAAATGTAAATGAGTCCATTGTTTGTTATACTTCAATGAATTGCTGTATGTAAAGTGTCTTTGTTGGGAAATATGTGCAAGGGGTTCAAGACTTCCTCACTTCCTCACTTCCCCTTTTGTCCTGTATAACGTTATCACTTACAGGATATGACACACTTGAACAATTGTGGTTTCAGTGGTCTTAACCTGAGTGGAAGTGCAAGTCATTGCTGGGCAAAAAGAAGCCGGCTATGTAGAGGACAACTGATAGGCTCAGTGTGAAGTAAATGTAGATGGGATGCGAGGGGCAGGAGGCCACCAGAGAGCAGAGGATTTAAACACAAAGCTGTGTTAACTCCAGGGATCCAACTAATGTCACCAGGCTCTTACTGAGGCAGTCAGGACTGAGTTGTTGACCTAAAGATATCTTTATTTAGTCTTAATGTGTTTGTTACTGTGAGATAAACAGATCAATGCTACCATGTGGGAACCTACCTCATGGCATGTGAGTTATATAACAGTTAAATGATTTAGGTACTACAAAGTAAGCTGCGAAGAAGTTGACATTTTAGATGAATTTCTTTACTTTACAGCAACAAACACATTACACATGGTAAATCAAATACATGGGGACAGAGGAAGGAAAGTCACATAACAAGGTCTGCAGAACAGAAAAGATATTAAAAGATTAGTTTCAAAGTTCATTCTTGACAGCACAATCTCACCTCAGGGTCCATTAAGTAGACATGCTGCAGTTTTTTTTTTTTATCTTATCCCGTGATCTTCATTAGCAGATGATGATCAGAATCTACCAGTTGTCATGGAAACTTATACTTTATTATAATTAAATAAATGACTCATACTGTATAAACATGTGTATGTGCTGTGTTACACTAAAATATTACAGATATAATGGATAGGTTGTCCTCACACAATTAACATTGACCTGCTTCATTTATGGTTGAATGAAAAGGTTGTTGTTTTTGCTGTTGACGACATAAAAAAATATGTTATCACCATGTTAGACAGCCACTTATTTGTGTTTGTGAAACAATCTGTTCTGGTCAAATGATAAAAGCCATGGAATTAAAACTGTGTTTGAATTCAGGTAAATGGACTGCATTTATATAGCACTTTTCCAATCTTTGCAATCACTCAAAGCGCTTTACAACACATCAGCATTCACACACTCACACACATTCATACGCATTCACACAGAGTCAGAGGCTACCATGCAAGGTGCCACATGCTCATCAGTGATAACTATTCACACACACTCACACACCCTTGGCCATAGGGAGCAATTTGGGTATCTGTTAAAACAGCCTGATGCAAAACGAGGCACAGTACACTACTCTAGTACTACAACAGTATCCATACTAGTACCAGTATTACTTAGTTGTATTGGCAATAATCTGGAGATATGATACGTATCATGATATAGAGGTATTAGTACAGTTTTGCGATATATTGGGATACTGTAAACAAGGTGATATATTTCGACTTTTGAAATCTGATTTTAGGAAAACTTATAGTTAAAGAGCACACCACCAAATACTAAGGTTGAGTCCATACCTGCGTCCCTTTGTTGCATTTCATCCCCTCTATCTCCGCCTTCCCTGTCTATCTTTGGTTATACTATATACTATATATTTATATACAATTTATAGGGCCAATTATTTTTGTTAGTGGGCTGGATTTGGCTATACCAAATAGCAAAAAGCTTCATGAAGTTTGGGGTGTGATGTACATTGTACGACTTACAGTATCCTGTTGGGATCGCAAGGTTTATACCCAAAGATGTGCAGTTAATTTTAGGGCAAAGCACACTATATAATTTGAATCTAGAACACATGGATCATTTACAGTTGATGTGCTTGTGTGTCACGGTGCATTTCAGCTGAATTGGTTTGTTAATTTTTTTTTTAGTATTGATTGGTATAGTTTCAACATTCCTGCAGCTCAGAACATTTGCCCTGTGACACAGTTGGCAGGGAAACCACAAACAGGAAATGGGTCATGTCTCTGCAACTCTTTCTCTCTATTCAGGTGAAAAATTGCTCAGTGGTCAGATGAGTCGCCATTGTTCTGGTGCAAGGATGAAACAATGAGTGTCTTGGCAGAGACACCAACAATGCCTTCAGTCCTACAACTGGTCACATGTAGGGCTGGGCAATATATCAATATTATATTGTGATATGAGACTAGATATGAAGACTATATAAGTGTAGTCTTTTCCTTGTTTTAAAGGCTGCATTGTAGTAAAGTGAAATGTTCTGAACTTACCAGACTAGTTCTAGCTGTTCTATTATTTGCCTTTAACCACTTAGTCATTGTATCCACATTACTGATAATTATCTATCAAAAACCTCATTGTGTAAATAATTTGTGAAAGCACCAATAGTCAACTCTACAATATCGTTCCAATTTCGATATCGAAGTATCGTAAAATATTGTGATATTTGATTTTTGATATCAGATACGAAACACTCCCATTCTTTTTGATCCTCTGATAAATAATTAACTGAAAACTTCCATTCATGTCACAAAGATAATCGTAGCTATCATTGAAGATCAATTTACCTGCCTTTACTTTATCTGACATCCTTTTTTACAGAAAAAAAACATGTGCATGGAGAAATATTGGACCTTCATTTTTTTCTTTTTTTATGAATGAATTTAGAATATATTTCACCTCACTGGAGGTATAGTTAGAAAGAGTTTATCGCTGTGATGCCAAGCATTATATAGAACATCAATACCACCCCCATGTCCGTGTCCAAACTTTAATATTGCACCCACCAAAACATTTCTAAAGCTGACTGACTAACATGTTGTATTAAGTTTTTGAATCCATACACAACCAGAAATGCAAAAACAACAATGTGTGGCTTTAGAGGGAGTTACATAGTGTTGGTAGGTGAGAGCCAGACTAGCTGTTTCACCTGGCTTCCAGTCTTTATGCTAAGCTAAGATAATTGTCTCCTGGATCTAGCTCCACACTTAACGCACACACACACACACAAGAGTTCACTAACTAATAGTAACACCACTTCAATCCAATATCATGGACATAATCTTTGAACAAAACATAATCAAAACATTTTATTATTATATTATTATACCCTATCAATAAGACTTTATTAATCCCCAAGGGAACATTCACAAGCTACTAAGCAGTATATAAAATAATAATACATGTAAAAAAATTTGCTCCACCTTTACCAGCTGCAACATTAAAGAAATGTACACAAGAATGCATCAATATTTATTACCCAATAGCATAATATGTTATTTTGAAATAGGCCATTTTGCATTGTGAATACTTTTACTTTTGTTACTTTAAGTTTATTAAGTAGAGTATTTTTACACTGTGGTATTGCTACAGTACTTCCTCCACCACTGTGTTTCACAAAAACACCGTATACATTTATATTTATATATGAGTGCCATGGTTCAAACATTCTATTCACTTTATTTTTTATTCGTTTTCTCGAGATCACAGGTTATTTACGTCATTATCTTATCTATAATAACAAATGTTGTTTTCCAGAGTTAACAGGATAATTTTCTTGAGATTGCAACACGTTCATGAGCTGATGACATACTGAAGCCTAGTTCAAGATCATGAATTAAACGTAAAAATATATTTAAAATAGTTCTCATTATTATTATTATTGTTATTTCGAGATCTCCGTGTGTTATTTAAATGTCAAAGACGCTGTTATTATTTGACCTATTATTTAATTTTGCCTTTAGATTATTTAGTTTATAGATAAGGATAGGCTACTCCACTTCTAATAGTGTGTTTATTTATTTATTTTCAAGGAACATTTCCAGGATGTCCTTTAACGCAGCATTAATTAGCCCCTGCGCCCACGTGCGGCAGTGCGACGCTGATCCAATGGGAGAGTTTAATTGAAGGAACACGGGCTGTGACGCGCTACATTGTTTCGTCATGACGTGATCACGTGTGTTCCCAACTGTTTTATTTATTTTTCCACAATAATATCCGCGAGACCGTTTCCTGCTTGTGCGTGTGTGTGTGTCTGTGAGGGAGAGAGAGAGAGAGAGAGAGACAGGGAGAGAAAGAGAGAGAGAGAGAGACAGCGAGAGAAAGACAGACAGAGAGAGAAAGACAGAGAGAGAGAGACAGAGAGGGAGAGAGAGAGAGAGGGAGAGAGAGAGGGGGGCGGTGCGGAGTTTCAGGCCGGCGGAGAGAGGAGAGGGTAGTGCCCCGCCTCTCTCGGACACGTTGCCCAGGGAGAGGCTGCACGGGCTGGATGGGACTCCTGCCCGCCCGCCTTCCTGCGTCTGCTGGTTTCATGGTTTCACTCCATCATCATCAGTCGGCTCGGTCCGTCAGCGCGTCTGCACACACTCTGTCTGCTGCATGCCCTCAACTCACCGAGCCGGACGGGAAACATACGGTTCACTTCTGGTAAGTGACGGTCTGCTGCTCTTTCTCTCTCTCTCTCTCTCTCTCTCTCTCTCTCTCTCTCTTTCTCTCTCTCTCTCTCTCTCACTCACACACACACACACACACCTCTCTGCTGTCATTCTTCACAACTCACCTGGATTGAATATACCGTCTAATTATAATTATTATAACGAGCGAGGGTCTTGCCGCGGAGCTGAGAGGCTGCGGTGCCCAAATAAAAGCCGTATTTTAGAGATAATGTTTGTGGTTTTAAACGCAGCTCTGCACCGTGCATACAGTTCAGGTTAATGTCTGTAGCATTTTATTAATTATTGCATGTTTTAAATGTACTCCGATGGTGCATTTCTGAGCACAGATGTGTGTGTGTTTTTTTTTCTTCTGGGTATGAATCTCTCCATGTGTTGCTTTCAGAACTGAAGTTGAGAAATAATACATGTGTGAATCTACGTGATAGATCGTGTCACTTGTATCAGCAGCGTGCGAGCATGTGACTGACAGGCGAGGGGAAACAGGTCCATGTGTTTGGTTGTTTTTTTCTTACATAATGTTAGACGACCTGCCCATTTGGAAAAGGCAGAGGAGGGTTATTTAATCCACTAGCCTGAATATTCAGTCATTTCAGGGGGCTGTGCTGTAATGGCTCGTGTACAGTACTGGGTTACTGGGATCTAGAATAATACTAAATACTAGAGGGCAGTATCCCCCCAGAACAACAATTTCTACTTTTGTCAACCAAAAAGTCCATGAAGTTTTCTGTTAATCCTCATTTTGTCTCATTGTATTTATTAATTAAACTTTTAAATGACATGTGATTTTCTAAATTAGAGTTTGTTCTGAATCTACAACCATTGAAGTAACTGATTAAGCCATTTTTCAAGCCATATTTAAGTAAACTAAATGTGAATATTTTTCTTTTTTTCTAACACAGTAAACTGAATATTTGGGGATTTTAAACTCAGGTAAACTTCGTTTTTGGGGAATTGTGACAAACGTTTTTCACTTTCTTCTGATATTTTTTAGACCAAATGATTAATCCATGATGCGAGAAAAATAACCAAATAGATCATCATCAGATTAATCGATAATGGAAATAAGAGTTATGTAAATGCTCTTTCTAAACCTTTTTCCACTCTGCCTGGATTATTGTAATTCTGCTGGACAAATAAGGAATAGCTGAGTTTAATTTAATTTATTTAGGTATTTTGTAGGTCTGCAAATAACAACTAATATTTTCATTACCTGTCAGATTATTTTTGTTTATTATCGTTCAATCTAGAAAATGATGCCTTTCACAGAGCTCAAGGTGACGTCTTTTAAACCGTCTAAAAGATATTTAATTTAAAAATAATATTTAAAATATATGTAATGTAAAGTGTAACATTAAAGGCTAGGTGGTACGCTGCTGGTGGTTACGTGCAGAACCACGGGACAGCGTGTGGGGTCGCCAGAGGCTGCTCATTAAAATGAACATATTTCAAAAACTAAAAAAATTGACATGGTTAATAATTTATAGAGTGTTAACAAATATTTTGTTCATTATTCTACGTTACGAAATCTATTGGATCAATATGTTTTTGTGTCTTAATTTAGTAAAATTTGATGACTCCGATTTTTGTACCTTTATCAATTATTACAGTTTATTGCCTTTCATAGCCTTTTAGCTTAGGTTGTACAGATTGTTTGAGATATGAAGCATTTAAAGATACTCCAAGAAATGACATCACAATAATCAAAATCACCAATTTAGGCACTGGCGGACCATTGCTATTGCAGAGTTAAAAGCGTTATTAAACAAGTTTTCTCCTTTTTTATTTCTCCTTAAGTAGCTTTAATATTGTTAAAATCTTGTTCCAATCTGTCTGACATTATGATTTATATTCTGTATCGTCTTGTTCCAGGTCTTTATTGAAGCTATGTGAGGGAAATATTGAGTCACAAGACGTTTCTCAAATATCCATGTTTGGTATATTTGTAATGTTTGGGATCTACACTTGAGTTTGAAATATGTTCTGTAGGTATGAACAAAGTCAGTGGGATTAAGAGGTTCAAATGTTCAGTATTTCCAAATTGTTGTACAGAAACACGTGACACACACTTTTTTAAAAGTATCTTTTGAGCTGCTGTTTACGACACGGTGTGTTTGCCCGGCAGGTGCGTGATGCTCTCTGCTGGCTGAGTCTCTAGCTCCAACATGTCGACCTCAGACTCGGATTACTCCATTGACTGGCTCGCCAGTGATGAGGATGACTACGACAGCCCAACGAGATTAAGTCCTCATCACGCTGAGGAGTCGCCAGTTCCGCCATCATCGTCAACCTCGTCCTTAAGGGAATCTCCTACAAGCTGCGTCCACTCTGGAGCGACCCAGCCGAGGAGGAGGTGGAGCGACTACTGTGACTGTAAAAATGGAGGCGGCTGTGGGGTCGATTCTGACTCTCCAGCCGCCCCGCAGACCCCGACACTCAATCCCGTTCAGGGATTAACTTCTGTTTGTGAGCAGCTTTCTGCGGGGTCAAAGCATCATTCAACCAGGAAGCGAGCACACAGCGCTCGAGGGGAGGGACTCTGTGAAAAGACTCAACCAGACACTGAAAATGAACTATTCTCGCAGAAGGTGAGTTGTACTGAATACTGTTTTCACACACTCTAATTTACTAAACATAATCTTTTGGTGTTGTTAGACATCAGATGTCTGCCATGAATGTTAAATGGATTGAAGTGCTAGAAAATGTTTCAGTGATCTAACTCGTCATCAAAGACTCACAGCTTTTTCTATAACTGCCATTTGGCATCATTTTCTTTAAATGATTTTTTTATTTTATTTAATCTTTACTCGTTCAGGCAGTCTCATTGAGACAAAGGTTTCTTTTCTAATAAAGACGAGAACACAATCAGTAAAAACTGAATTCAAAATAGTTCCAAGACTCAACAAAAATCATCAGATAAAAAAAGCTTTAACGTCTCCAAGTTTGCAGTTCAGATAAACTTGCTGCGATTAACAGCTTCCACTCTTTTGGCTACCAGGAGTGAAAAACAATACTCAGATAATTTACTTAAAGTGAGATTATGTCACTTTTACAAGAGGAAATATGACTTGTTCCTCTTACAAGCAAACAGAAGCATTATTGAGCAGTAAAGCACATGTCTGGTGTGACCAGTAGCTTGTTGTTGCTAGTGACTTTATAACTCTAATTGTGCTACTGTTACACTACGTTTTAGCATTTACTATAATCCTTTTAATTTTCATTTATGGCCATTGTTCAGCAAAAATGACATCTGATTTGAAGGAAAAGTAACAAAACCACCATGTAAAAAATGTAAATCCAAAATAAAAGTTCTGCAACCAAAAGTTTACTTAAGTAAAATTACAGAAGCATCAGCAGCAAAACATAGGTAACATATCAAAAGGGAAAGTATGCAGAAGTGTCTCCTTCAGAGATTTGTGTTATTATTTATTTCATATTATTAGATTATTAGTACTACTACTAAGGTGATCATGTTTTATATGAGAATTATTGACTACCAAATAAATGTAAGAGAGTAAATGTGACAATGTTACTATAAAAAGGAAACACTCAAGTAAAACAAAGCAGATCAAAGCTGGACTTGAGTACAGTACTTCCTCCAGATGTTGAACATGCTGCAGGGATTTTCTCCCATTCAGACGTAAGAGCATTAGTCCAACAGTGATGTTGGTGATCAGGTGACGTCAGGCTCCAGTCTGTGTTCCAGTTCAGCCCAGAGGTGTCGGATGGGGTGCAGGTCAGAGCTCTGTGCAGCCCAAAACATTTCTTTATAAAGCTGCAGGCTGCTGTTGCTCCCAACGTAGCATTAGCTTGAAGTGTTCTTATAAACAGATTGAAACACAAGTCGTTCACAATGCGGAGCTATGATGGAGCGTAAACCACCTCCACTTCTCCGGAGGAGGAGGAACAAGTCTGTCTTCATTAACTGTCGACATGGCAGAATGGTAGAAAGATGTGCCACGAGCGCATTTCATACTGGTGGCTTTCTTCCCAAAACGTTCACACGGTATGAAACATCACGCTCTACAACATGGTTGCATCATGGTCCAGTTGAGTTGTAGTGTAAATACAGTTGCTGAACATAGCTGAAACTATTTACTTCACACTCACAGTAAGATTTCTTTGGTCATCTAGTTCTTTTTTCAATGCCTTTTTCATGCTGAATGACTTATTTCCCATAAACCTTTGAGCACATTTCCGGTAAACACAAGAATAAAAGTGGTGCTTTTGCATGATTCATTGTAGAGAAACTCAGTTTTACAGATCCGTCGATTAAATCAACTAATCCATTTAATCGTATGAGTATTTGTCGACTGAGAATATGTTCAGTCCTACAATATAAATTTGGCCATATAGTGTATCATACAGAGGGAAGAGGCACAGAAAGCAGTTTCTAAAACCACAGTAAGCTGAAAAAGGACCATAATGCAATGCAACTAAAAGATGGGTCACAACTTTAGCATTTTCTCACATCTTCCATCACTCCTCACCTGCAGTATACTGCTGCAGTCTGCCGAGTGGTTGTCAAAATGAATTTTTAGAAATCAATAAGAGAAAGTTAAGAAGCTCAGAGAAAGCGGGCGCTCCCTAAAAGTAAACTACAGCTCTAGATGACAGAGTAGCAGCAGGGAGGCATCAAACGCCGGCCTGGTGATATCAAACGGTGTAAGAGGATCTGATGGTGCCAGTTTTCATGGTAGTCTGGTGCTGCTGGGTCTCATGTGTCCGTCTGAAGGCGACACACAGCTTGGCGAGCCACGTGTAAAGCTGTCAATTGCGATCAGTTTCTCCATTAGCATTTGTCAGCTGTTGAAGGCAGCCTCTTATTGAAGCGCCTGTGGACATTTACCTTCAGTGTTAAAACGGGACTAATGGCATCAAAAGGGAGCGCTTGTAAATGTGTTATCGGTCACTTAGTCTCAAATCAATGAGAACTTCACAAAATGAGAAACTGAAAAAGAAATTCAGATAAGCTGTAAATCATGTGCAGCAATACACACTGTTACACATACTACTCAATAGATGAACTGAGGTCTTGGTGATAATGTGACTTATTTTAGGAAAGCAATAGGCAGTGGGCTGCTTTTAGCTATTAGAAAGCACTTTACGTGGAGCAGCACTGATGCTAACTCACTTATCTGTTCCACACAGTGCGCGGAGCTGCAGTGCTACATCCAGCCTCTGTCGTCCATCCTGCGGGGCCTGAGATCAGGCAGGTACTCTGAACGTAAGTGTCTAATCCCAGCTTTCACAATCCCCCCCTGTAGCGCTCTGCAGGTTTGTTAATGGACACGTTCTGCGCAGATCACACTGCTAAAGATAGACGCATCATGTGAGGATGGTTGACGCCAAAGTGCGGTGATTATAAAAGCATTTCACTGGATGCTCTCCTGAATCAGACCCACGCATGTGCTCACAGAGAATAGTTTTACTGGTGAAGTCGGTCAGTCCAACACTTTGGTCCAGAGTGAAACTTCTCTTCTGTTATTGGAGGGTTTCCATGTAATGTGATCCAGATAGTCCAAATGACTGTGGTGATCCCCGAGTTTTTCATGTAGACTTTTCATCTTGTGTGTGTGTGTGTGTGTGTGTGTGTGTGTGTGTGTATACACCTATGGAAGTGAAACGCCACCTCACTGTGATTTCACTCCTCATTCCTCCATTATTTACAGCGGAGTCTGCACATGCGTAACTGAAGATGGTTAATAAATATGTCATAATTATTAAATATCTCATTAAAAATGCAGCATTCATTAGAAAATGATTTGAAAGTTATGAAAAGCTTCTGATGCTAAATGACATTATTATATTCCTTTGTTACAAAAAAAAGAATCATTTCTCAATTAAGACGTGTTCATTTAGAAATAATTAAAACTGAATGTCCACAATAAAAGACTCAGTGGGGCAGCAGATTGAATATTACAGCTGCAGGAAAAAAGAAAGATCAAAGGTCTCACGAGTCATTTAACATCCTTTTTAAACTAAACGACATGAAAGAGCGGATCAAAGACGCTCTGTTGTGCTCACAATTTAAGCGAGGTATGAGCTGCAGAGCGGATGTTTGCACTCCTTCCTGTGAGATATAATATGAGAGCGATAAAGTTTCTCAAGAGTCTGACACCACAACTCCACACTTTTCTTTTCAGAAGGCATGACCAGAGTACAATATGAATCCCATAATGAGTCATAATCATAAGATATTTTCTGAATTAAATGCTCCCTTTTAAATGCAACAAACTCCAGTGCACATTTTATAGATATATATTTTTTAATACTAAATTAAACCACTGCAGGTATCAAGTCATAAGCAAGACTGTGAGTCGACAGCCACGCTATGAAAAAGAAAAGGTGCTGCCAGTAAACGTTATAAACAAACGTTTTTTTTTACCATTAAATTCAATATTTCAGAGTGACATATTAACATTTGCTTACATGTGAAGTATCTCTGACCACAGAGTGCAGCTTAGGCTGATGGGTTACGATGTTAGTTTTGCAGGTCATAAACGTATTATTATTATTATTATTATTATTATTATTAGTAAAATTATTCCATGAATGGCTAAACCAGATTTCATAGCAATCCATCTAACGGTTGTTGAGATATATCAATCTGGATTAAAGAGGAGGACTGACCAACATTGACCTAAAGCCTCCTGACATGGCCAGAAATAAGAAGTAATTATATTGTGAAAGTTCATTCTTGATGTTGAAAACCAGTGGTTACTCAAGGTCAACTTACTAGCTTTTTGTCTGGAGCTTTGAACCACATTTCACCGTCTTCTTCAGTGTGTGGCGTTTGCTCCGTTGTCATGGAGATTGTTTAGTTGTTATCATGCGACTGACGTTTCTTTTTTTAATGACGACAACTTAGCCATTTGAGATGTTGCTGAAAGCTCTGGACAAAAAAAGCTAGCAAGTGGACCTTGAATTTATATTTTGTATTTAAACATTTTCTGATATTAAAAAAAAAAAAACACGTATTCAGAGGAACTTCTCATTTTAATCATTTTAGTCATTTACAATCTAATGCTGGTTAGTGGTATAGCTGGGACCTGGTTACTGCTCATAGTCAGTGCAGTGATCTAATGTGACGACATACAGGAGGCTTTACACCATGATTAAGTAAGAAGGGCTGTAGCTGCAGACAGGAGTGAACTGTAACTCTGACCATGCTGCAGTCGGTTGTGGTTTAGTGTCGTTGAGGCGCTGACGACGATGACGATGACGCAGCAGAGGTATAATTTCAGCGTCTGTCTCCTGCTGTCCTCCTCATGCCCCGCTGACAGATTTCTCTTTTCTCCTGCAGGTCTCAGCAGTTTCCAGGAGAGCGTTGCAATGGACCGGATCCAGAGAATAACGGGGGTCCTTCAGAATCCAAACATGGGGTAAATACCTTTTTAGAAATAGTTCAGCAGCATAGAAACGACGGCATGAGAAAATGTTCCTTCTTTTTCTTTCTTTAAATTTTTTTTTTAAAAATGGTTTGACCCTTTCTTGACCCATGCAGCCTGCCCAGAGAAGGAAATAGTGTCCACGTGTCTAATAAACAGCAGTTAGGGGCATTAGAGGGCTGATTGAAATCAGTTGGGTGCGTTTCTAAGATTTAAATAGTTTCGTTAAGATGGAGGAGAAATGCCCCCCAAAGAATCTGATGGTTTTTGGTCAGTGGTCACTATTGACTACATGCTAACATGGCTCTGCTTCAGATTGTGCACCTGTTTAACAACATACGCTGAAAAATCTTCATCAAAATCCAATCCTCTTCCCTTACTGTAAAAGCTGAAATTAATTTATCACTCTATCACTGACAAAGTACTGATAAAAATGATTAGTTTTGATGGTTAGTTTACAAAGACTGTGGGGCCGAAAACGTGTTTAATGAGTTGTGAACGTGACAAAGAGGTGGTTTTGTTTCTATTCTAACGAAAAGACAAATTTCACACAGACTAATTTATTCTTGCCTGCGTTATAAATTGCTCCTGGACTTTGTACGACCTCCAGTATCATCACAGACATGAAGTATTACTCCATTACTTCAAACGCGCTGAATACACAAATGTTACACGGCTGTTTCCAGCTGGTTTCATCGTCAGCTTTGAGGACAGACGGGTGGAGTTCGTCTGGTAGAAAAGTACAATGAGCAGCAAGACGTTTGCTTGACAATCACAGGAACACGTGTGAAGGTCATGTAATATACTTTTCTGGGATTTACAGATTACCTGACTCTCCGGACCGTACAGACGGTTTGCTGCATGTTTGGTACAAATGGCAGTGAGAATTATTTGGAAGTACATAGAAGCCCCTGGGGAGGTTTTTTGTTTTCTTTCCCACTTAGGTCTTTATTGGCAAAATATGTGCACATCAAACAATGGCAGTAACAAAAACTCAATAGCTTTAGAACTTTCTACTAACAATATTCAAGCAAATATCTGTCACTTCCTTCAGAGAATTTACAGATGGACCTCATATCCTTTTATTTGTTGTAGCACAGCATTTCCTTAATGTGAGTTATTTTCTGACATTTCCATAAAAACTCAAGTAGGGTACTTGAGCATAAATTTTACTTAATTTACTTGAGTATTTCCATTTTATGCTACTTTATACTTCTGCTCCAATACATTGCAGAGGTAATTATTGTACTTTTAACGCCACTACATTTATCTGACAGCTTTAGTTTACTTTTGGGATTAGAGTTTTCCATCCTCTTCCTCTACAGTTTATCACAAACATTCACATTCAAAATCATCACATTTGGAGATACGTGGTTATTATGACATTTATTTTTTAAATGACTTTTTTGACATACTATACTATGAATTATTTTTACGACATACCACTATATTATGACTTTTTAATGGCATACTTAACGATGACAATGAATACTTTTACTTTTCATACTTTAAGTACGTTTCTTTGATAATACTTACATACTTATACATTACTTTACTTACTTATTAAGGTTTTGAAAGCAAGACTTTTAATTGTCGCTGAGTATTTTTACAGTGTGGTGTAGGATCAGAATACTTCTTCCAGCTCTGGTCTTCATAGTCTGGACCTTTGCTGACCTGTTTTCTTAACAACAACATACTGAACCTTTTCCCAGTTTCTTCTGGTTTGTCACGTACAGTTAATTTCACATGTGTGCTGTGTGCACGTCTGAACTGAGCTGGGCCACACATGGAGCGCTGCAGCGTAGGTGGCTTCAAATCTGTCCCAGTAATGTCAGATATAACACGCATTAAATCCCATCCTGTGGTGCGTGTGGAGGGAGATATTTGAGCCGTCCACCACCAGAACAATTTGGATGTTTTTTTAAGGCTCCAGTGTTTCACATTTGGCAGAATAAATCGTCACAGGCAGCAAAACATGTCGTTGAAATGAGAGATGTTGGCAGTGAAGGGGCTGAATAGAACAAGTTAGCGGAGACATTTAAAGCAGTAAAGTCAAACTCTGAAAAATCTGCTGCCTTCATTTAGGGAGGATTTTTTTTCCGTAAATTCTCAGCTTGAGTGTATGTGTGAGAAATGAGATTTGAATGTTACTCGAGTTATAGCAACAATACATCAATTGTTCTTCCATTTCTGCCAATATGACATGAATATGAGAAGTTAGTGAGATCGACAGCAGAGACAAACAAACAATACACAAACATGTACACAAAAATCTTTCCGAGAGAATAGAAAAATGTATATTTTTTTTATTACACACACAAACGCACTGCATGTCCCACAAAACAAGAGTTTGTATACAAATACACGATTTTCTGCTCAATATTATAAATAAGGAACAAGTTGCTCTTCTCCTTTTTAGTTCCCTGTATGTCTTATACATTTAAATTACTATGTTCACCCGGTAGTTTTAACTGGTGCTGGTGAAGTAGTGTAAAGCAGCTTTTTGGAGCTTGTTTGCTCAAAACAGCTGGAAGCTACACTGATGAGCCATGAGAGTGAAGCAAATAAGTAAAATTGTGCGCCATAAAAACCAAAACAACGAGCTGAAAGATGCTAAAACGCTCCAAAGAGCTGCAGAGTCTGGTGATAAGATGACTATGAGCGACTCCTTTCACATATAAGTCAAGTGATCCACTGTAATATAAAAATGTTATTTGTAGCCTCTAAAACTAAGGACTCAAACATTTCCTCAAAGTTCAACTTAATAGGCAATTATTTTCATAATTGATTTATCATTTCAGTAATTTTAAATCTCTGGGTCCAGCTTCTTAAATGTCATCAATTGTTGCGGTCTAATACAACAGTCCTGCAATAAATCTTACACCCTGAAGGTTTCAATGTTCAGTTTGCGTTGAAGCGGTTTTAATTCAGCTGTAAGATCATCCCTGAGGATGTAGTTTGTGCCGCTGTTGAACCGTATTGCATTATACAGAAAGGTGTTTCTATTATTTAGTCCACCCCATGTATCTCAATGGGGCTAGACCAAATAATAGAAACACCTGCCTGTATATCTTTAATTTCTGCGCTGTTGGTCGGACAAAACAAGCAAATTGGAGACATCAGAAATGAGGAAAATTGACATTTGATGAACAAACGATGGAGAAAATAATAATTAGTTGCAGCACTAGTTAAAATGTCATGAAGCTGAGACTTTTATTTCAAACTTGTGTTTTGTTGGACTGATGTTTATTTTTTTGTTATTCCAAGTGTGTGTCTGTGTGTCTGTGTGTGTGTGTGTGTGTGTGTGTGTGTGTGTGTGATGCTGTCGTGGCTGTGAGCGGTGGGCGGGGCCTCGCTCTGGGGCTTACTGCTCTATTTATAGCCTGTGAATGAAACGAGGTCCTTCTCCCGCTGCCACGTGTGGGCTGCAGCCTGAGTGTGTGTGTGTGGTCACATTTCTCATGTGGACCTGAACATGCTCTACTTGTCCTCCTCCGTACGCGCCATGTGATGCTCGTATGTGTGAGTCAGATAGCATCACGCAGACGCAGAGGAATGCAGATACCCCCCCACCACCCGCCCATCCACTCCCCCCCCCCCCCTCCCTCGCTCCCCCTCCTCCTCCTCGGCCCTCGCAGGCTTTTTATTTATTCAGTCTTTGTGCTGTTTCATGTTGTCCACCAATCAGGTAGAGCCACAGCGCCGATGTGTTGGCAGAGGCTTTATAAGGCTTATGTAATGGCCATTGGCGAGACATCCGTAAGCCATCTGAGCTGCAGGGCGGCTCTGACTCTGTAATCTGCAGCTGAAAACTCCTCAAATGTCACATTCAGGCTGAAGGAACTTCAGCTGCCAGCAGTCAGTAACTAAGTACTTGTACTTTATTTGAGTATTTCCATTGTCTACTATTTCATACTTCAAAATCTCTACACTTCAAAGTGAAATTTACTTTAAATTCCTTTACTTTTTTTTACTGACATTTTACACTTACATTTATCTGACAGCTTTGGTTACTTTTACATTAAGATTTTTCCTACAAAACATCTAATCCTCTTCTAAAATAGAACACATCGTTCAGTGCACAAAATGTTTTCCGTTCTTATTAGGGCTGTACCAAATGTCTTTTTTTTTTTTTAAAAAAGAAAAAAATGTTAACATTCGCAGAAGTTGTCATATTCTGACCTCATTACCCTAAAAAAAATCTTCGAAAAAAACCCTCTCAATTTGAATAAAGTGATTCATCAGAATAAATGCGTTTTTTATTAAATCAACTTTCTTTAAGTCGTCAGTGTGTGCCTTCCTTTGTGTGCGGTGAGCAGGAGAGCGTTTTTTTTAACGCAGTGAACATTTAGAATTTTAAAGGCAAAACACCAACAAATGTAGATTGAAGCAGCTATTTCTGAAGAATAAAAACATGTTGTGAATTTTGAAAATAATTACATATATCTTTTTTCAATAAATATTGACTTTGGTACCACGCTCTGGAGTTATTGGAAATGTTTGCATCAATATCCCACGCAGCCACCACTCGAAGCCAACTGTACAAATAGTATAAGACTAATAATATTAGTGAAGCCACATCTGTATCTGCAGCTGTGCACAAAGAAACTAACAAAAAGCCGCAAAGCATTCGTATGTTCATTTTAAAATTTGGATGTCAACGTTATGAATAAAGCTTCTGAATCAATAATCTGAATCAAATCTTCTCCACCCTATTTTAATATTTTTTTAAAACGGGTTTCCTTTTTTCACAATATTGCAGAAACTTAACTCGTTCTTTGTTGTTCGTTGTCCTGTCTGTAGCATTTTAAACAAGTTCAATTCATTTGTTACTTAAGATTTTGACAGCAGGACTTCAACTTGTAACTTGTGTTATTTCCGCTTTTCCTTTTTTTTCTAAAGTTGTTAACATTCAGTGCTTGTCACCAACATGCATTGTGTGTCCTTGAGCTCCAACAAAGGTGTTGATTGTATTTAATTTGCAATGCCGAGTTTGAGTATTTTGAATCCAGTTTCCGTGTTAACTAGCTTGCAGTTAGTCTTCTTCTCTCCTGTCTTTGTTGGCACATTGCAGCATTTCTTGGCGTGTTAATAATGTGAAACTATTGGCCGGAATGTGTCCTCGTGTATCCGAGTACTTTCTCCAGCCTCTGTATTTTCTCTCTCTCCTCTAGCGGACGCTTCCTCAGCATTATACTGAAAATAGAAGAAATGCTTCAGAGTTGGTTCCCTCACATCAGACCAAACCTGATCCAGACAGACGCCTGCACTCCGGCTAAGAAGCAAAAGGTAAATATGTTAAATATAACACAACTGCCAGGATCAGGTAGTTGAAGTGACATTTCTGATAATTGCTTTAGCATTTCAGCAGCGCTTTACACAAAAATTCACAGCATTTTTTTCACAGAATAATTGTTTTTTGGTGTTGACAATGTTGCTGTGGGCTCTGAGAACATTTTATATTTGGAATAAATATAATAGGTAAATCAATCTAATAATAAATAGTCATTAGTTGCAGCCAGAAAAAAAAGATATCCTGCACAGTGAAGTGAATCTGCTGTTTCTGGAGCATGTCAGTTCGGAGTGGTGCGGCTCTGATGCTAAGAAGAGAATCAGATTATGTAACAGAATCCTGGAAGAGGACAGCCGAGGTTTTTATGTATTTTTACTGGCATTGAGTTCATCCGTTTCATAAGAGGAGTAGAGGTCAAATAATGAGGGGGAAAACCAGACCGGCCTCTCGCACAAGAATGTGTGAATCCATATTTGTAAACCCACAAAACAAATTGAACTGGATGTAGACGGATTCACAGAATACGAACCCAGCAAAGAGTCAAGAGTCCGCTGTTCTCAGTTTGGGATCAAAAAACGTCCCGTTGGTCTCAGTGCATCACCAAAAATAAATTCATGCTTCTTGGACCAAGTTACCACAAGAAGGCTGCAAACCTCAAGACGGTCACTTCCTGTGTCCTAGTTCCACAGCACATCACAGTCTACAGTTTTTATTAAAGCTACAACGATTAGTCAATTAATAAACTCAATCAGGCTAAAATATCAATCATTTCCTGCTTTCTCTATATCATTGTAAATTAACTAATTGCCTATGAAGTGACATATCATGTGCTATGTACTAATATTCACACTATATCGTTTTTGCAGTTGTTATACAAATAAAATTGTATTAACTATTGTTGTACTAACTATCCTAACAAATGGCTTCTTGGTAAATATCATTATAAAGCTGATGTAAGCTATTTATTCATTTTGGATTCATTTCTTTCTGTTGGAATACTGAAGTTGATGTCGTCCTTCTGTTTCCTCTCAGCAGCATCATAGCAATGCCTCCCCTCCTCCATCCTCCCCGGTGTTGCTCTGCTCCTCAGACTCCTCCACCCGCCTCAAATGGCTCCACATGTCGCCCATCTGCTCCCTAAAGACGCTTGAATCGACACTCTGCCAGCCGGCCACCACCTCCCCTCTGCCCGCACGCTGCAGCCAGGAAGTGACCCAGGACAACGCCGTCTCCTCCAGCACCGACTCGCACTCGGGGCCCCTGCGCCGCCTCGGCAATAACCCTCGCCACAGCCAGGGGCCGCTGCCCTTCAAGATCACCTTGCCGTGTCTCGTAAGACTCCTGCAGGCAAAGGAGAGCATCATCGCTCCCAGGACTGTGGGAGACGGAGGCTGGTTGTCTTGAGAGAGGACGCTTCACGTGCTGCGGTGAGAACCAGAGGCTGATCTGGGGTCAGATCTGTGGGCTGGGATGTCATCATTCAGGCCCCACGTGGCTTCCACACAAGATACTACAAGGCCTTAAAAGAGCATGTTTCAAAGTCTTCTACATCTTTTATTTTTTATTCTACAGCGGACATGCAGTCCGCTCGGACTTCAGGTTCTTCAAACAATCCAAATGTGATGAAAAAATACAAAAGACGGGCTTCAGTTAGAATGACTGTTGACTTTTAGGACACTTTAAAAGTCCGTGTGAGGAAACATTGGACCTCCTAGTTTGAGTTTGGATGGGTTTCATCTTCAAAGTTCAAAGGTTAAAACAATGTTGGCAGATTGACACACGAGGAGTGAACAAACGACGCAGGATTTATGAGCTCTGGGTTTTTTTCTGAAAACATGGATGGAAATATGTACGAAGGCACATTACATTTGGAGACTTGTGATTTTAAATACTTCGAATGTTACCTTGTGGATCTGCTTCTCTTTAGGTTTTCAATGATTCCTCTACCTCATGCTGATACAACAGTTAGACAGCACATCATCACTGTTGGCTGATGACACCAAACATTGCAGTTTTACAAGGGGCCGAGTAAAGCAGCCTTCCTTCTAGATATCATAAGGTATAATATTTTTCCGATATCAAGATATATCACGACGTGGCACAATGCAAGTCAGTTTTGGATTATAATTGGCTTGAATATAGTTTTTTCAGAGAATTTAAATGTTTTTTATCAGCCCGAGTCCCTCGACATCCAAAAGTTGGGAGCTCATGTGAGAGTTTCAGGCTGGTGAACAATAACCGTAAATATATTTGGTCACCAGTGGCAACGTTGCCTGTAAATATTTAAAATTCAACGCTGTTGTAAAACGGAACAATCACAGGGACCCCAGAGGACATTCAGAAACATCTCTTGCCCCAATTTAAAAGATGGGTTTGGATTTGTTCAAGTTAATCTTCATACTCACATGTACTTTGAGAGTGCCGTAATCTTTCATTTCTCTCCATACAAGCAGTGAAGAAATCTTCTCTTGGTGCGTCAAAATTCACACAGGCCTCGTTCTTTGCAAAAATGAATTCCTAAATTCAGCTGAAGCTAATATGAGCAGTTAGACAATCGGACATGTGGAGGTTTATTGCTGGTGTTTTGTTCCAGGAACAAACCCACACAGAACTGCCAGAACGTACCTGTCTGCTGCAGCTCAGCGAGGGGAAACATAAGTAAAGCATTTTGTACTTAAAACTAAAAAGACAGCGACTGTGGAAGCTTCACATTAGCTTCAGCTCAAGCTGCACAGAACAAGCACTCTGTACAGTTACTAAGAGATCGCTCCTCAGCCTGTATGAACATGGATGATTACGCACGGAGACATTTGAAAGTTAAACATTGGATCTGTTTTAAAATCGATATTATATATTATATATAATATTCAGGGTGTATACAAGTGCAGCAGGATGTCTGCTTCCTAAAATGCTCCGTCCTGCCGCATGTTGTTCTCAGTAAACAAGACCATTGTTATTCTTTTTTTACTGACGCGAAATGGTGAAAAATAGCGAGGCTGTGCCAGACGGATAATCCCGACACCACCCCAAGAAGTAATGTGTGGGAGCGTTTTTGGATTTGACACAAGTGTAAGAATTGTGGGTAAAGGTTTTGTTTACAGCAACAACAAACCGTAGTCAGCTCGTCATCAAAGGGCCCAAGTGAATTGTACAACATTAGTTTTGTGAGTTAGTTAAAAAAGAGTTACAGGTTGAATTACGTGTTTTTCAGTCTTGCGTGTCAGACCAGAATAACTCCGCTGTTGGCACAGCCTGCGTAACCGCATATTCTTACACTTCAAGTCTATTTTCTTTCGTTTTACATTTTTAACGATAGTGACTGTGTGACTGAGCGCTGCTGAGACGCAGGTGACCCACACACAGTCCTGTCCCTGAACGCCTCCCGTGTAGACAGACTGCAGTGAAAGCAGCTTCTGTCTTCAGTCTCTGTCGACAGTGTTTAAATTAAAAAATGTACGTAACAGCTCTAAGAGCCACAAATAAGTCTTTCAAAGTACATGTGACACAGTATTGTATTGAGACATGCATTAAATCCAAACCTCTCCTCTTGCCAGCATGATAGTTTGAACACAATGCTTAGACGTGTACAAGTTTTCCTTTATGTACATAGTTTTTTTTTTTTCACATTTTAGTTACTCTCCATAAAAGATGGCCTTTGTCATATTTTATACTTCTGAAATAAATGTGATGTCTGCTTTCTGGAAATGTTTGTCTTTCTTTCACAGTTTTAAACAACAAACCCAACAACAAATCAGTTATGCAGCATTTATTGTTGTTTTTTGTATGCTTTGGGAAACTCGACATAGGCAATGAAAACAATAAATATGGATATTATGCAAAACATTTTCCTAATGAAGCATTTTACACAATGTACAATATTCTTTTTTCTTCCACCACTTGCTTGAATATTCTATACACATTTCCAAACAAATAAACATACCTCCATGCAGAAACCCTGAAAATGGGATGTGGAGTAATGGGCAAAAAAGAAAGAAAAACTTAACACTAAATGCACTTCTCGTGTGGATTTTTGTGTCATTTAAAAACTGCTAATAAACCACAAGGAGAACTGAAAACCTGTGCTGTTTGAAAGTACATAAAATGGATTTAAAAAGTGGCCCGTCTGCTCAGGAGTTCCCTACAACTGGTGCAGCGATGACGAAGCATCTCTCGGTTTGTGTGTGCGTGTTCAGATAAGACAGTCCATGTGCCTGCTTATAATTTATTAATGCGTGCATGTGTGGAGCTGCCTGCATCAGTAGTCTGTGTCGGAGCCCTCTGCGTTGTCCACGTTTCTGGAGAGCATGTAGTTGTCCATGTCGATGGAGCGGCAGTTGTTGATGGCGTAGCGCAGCCGCTCAGCCATGACGGACTGACTGGAATACGGAGGCAGACGTAGCTGGAAGAAGCAGGTCTGAGAAGTCGGCAGGCTGTCGTACGGCTGTGGAGGGAAAAACAAAGTCTTTTATATTTTTTTTATTGATTCTATTCTTATTTATATATATATCTATACCTCCTATTATTTATTTTTTAGCTTCTCTATCTGTACTTATTTCCGTCCTTGTGCTGCTGCAACAATCATATTTCCCCTCTGAAAAGAATAGATACAATTAACCTTAATTGATCCCAGAAGGCATTTATATAGCGACGTATCATAAGAAGTTATCTCAGGGCACTTTTCATATAGAGCAAGTCTAGACCGCACTCCTCATCATATTATTTACACAGATCCAACAATTCCCACCCTGGGCGACCGTAAAACTGCTTTTTAACAGGCAGAAGGTTTAGTATGTAAAGTTGGAAAGTGTCCAACATGTGTGTACTGTACATACTGTACACTCACCCTGTCCACCTTCATGATCTGAAACCTCTGAGAGATGTCGGCCGTGTTGGCCGGCAGCCTCGAGCGACCGGAGACGAAGCGCATGAAGAGGACTCGCTCCTCGTTGGAGAACTCCTCCAGCGTCTGCCAGAACCACTGCACCAGGGAGTGCTGCTCATCCACCTCTCTGTAGCGCACCACCTTCTTCAGCACGTCGCAGCAGATCTCCGGCATGCCGCACACCATCTGCTCCAGCTGCTTGGCCGTCAGCAGGGAGAGCAGCGGCACCGGCACGATCCACGACATGCCTTCACGCACCGCCGCCACCTGAGACGAGAGAGGGGTTTATGTGTTCATCCTCAGTCTGGTTAAAGGGTTGGTCAACCCAAAATACTTAAGACATACGTTCTGGGTTATTTCTAATGATGCAGCCATACAGAAAGTATTGGTTTTATTTGTGTCAGATCCCTGCCTCTAGTGTGAGGTTTTCACAGCAAAAAGTCAAATGTTTTAAAGATTCAACGGGAAACTTCCAGAAGCCCTGTGGAGGTATCCACAGTGCTCACTACAATTCAATTTACTATCTCGAAAATACGAAGCTGGCACTAAGAAATGTTTTTTTTGCTGGAAAAATTACTTTAACGATTGAATTAATAATTAACAGAAAATTATTCAGTAATGACTTTCATAGACTAATACATTAATCGACTAATTGTTTCAGCTCCGGTTCTCACGGTGAACAGTTTTCATTTGCACTAAATTATATTGAAGAAAGACATTTTTAAAAAGCGATTGTGTTTCTATAGCTTTAAAGCAGCCGCTGCTCTGATGAACGTCTGTGTGACCAAAAGCTTCGAGTTCAAAGGTTCATTCTTGACCTTGGAAACAAAACAATCTCGTCCCAAGATTTATTTAGAAGCTGCTCTGGAGCTTTCAATCATATTATACGATCTTCCTCCAGCAGAGTGTGCGCCATTTACCTCCATTGTATTGAAAACCTGAAAAAACTGAACTGACCCTTTAAACCAGAGAGACATCTGTAAACTAAATGTACCACTCACTGTCTCAGAGTCACGTTGTTACCTGGTAATACGAGACGTGTCATCACATGCTGATCCTCTAATATCACTTCTGATCCTGAATGATACTTTGCACAGCAGAGTAACCATGAAACAGACGAGTGGTTTATACTTCGACGTGGCGCTTCACTGTACCTGTCGATCGATTTCATGCAGCCGGTACTCAATAGCTCTTTCCACGTATTCCTTCCTGTTGGAGAAAGTGAGAGGGATGCTGTTTCCTCCCGGGATGATGGGCACCATCTTCCCATCTGCACTCTGCCCGACAAATGAATCCAGAGGAATCATCTGGAAAACAAACACAAAGAATAATTAGGACAATAAATGTAACGCTTGTTAGTGGACTGTGCGTGTATTACGTTTCATTGTAAAGACGACGCCTCCAAAGGAAAATGTATTTTCCCTCTCAATTACAATTATTAATCCATCTATATCTGTTATGCAATTGCTGGCCTGGCGAGCAACACGATATTATAATACGCAGCATATGGAGTAACATTTTATTATTATTATTTTCTGTTGGATCGATTATCATTTCAGTTCTATTTGATATTGGTTTTAAGTGATTTATGTGACATGTTCAGTATTATACCGCCGGACTGATACTGGATATCAGTCGACAGTAAAACATTATTTTACATTAACGACTTATCTTGATACAAATCCTTAAGCTTGGTTTTTGGTTTTAAAGAGTTTTGATCAAGACGCATACTAAACGAGACATTTTACAGTTGAACTCTGGTGAACAAACTGTGTTAAGGTGTTTCTAAATGACCTCGAATCTAGTCTAATGAAATTCTTTGTTACTTACAAACACAGACACAGATATCGGCAATGAGCTCATTTCAGCAGATACTATATCGGCCTGGCAGACATCATCAGACAAAACCAGTCAGCGAGCCATAAAAATGACATGGAATTGTTCAATAAACAGACAAACGGAGCATTTTTCCTCAGCACTGTTTTGTCAGCAGCCCTACAGTGTTTGGCAATACTCGGCAGCTTTCCGTCGACTGAATAACGTTGCAACATATCAGTTACAAAAGCTGGAATCAGATCGTTTATTTACTGTCCTGGCATGCAACAAGAGAGAGTAATATCATGGTAAGACATTTGACAGCTCGTCCATCCAAAGCCAACAGAAGAGCAGATTCTGTGTCTCTCCCACTCTCCCTCCTTTCATGCCAAAGCAGCAGATGCAGCCCCTTCCTCTCCTCCCTCGGCCTGGCTGATGGAGCCCCTTTTCTCTCCTCTACAAGTCTGGGAGCGGGGCCAGGACTCCGGCAGGCAGGATATGCTGCATCAACAGCGGCCCTGGCATTCCTGCAGGCCGGGGCTTTTCAGTGCAGGGGTTGTGTGAGGTTGTTTGGACAGACGAGGGGTCTCCGGAGAGATGTTAGCTTTCTGCTGCTCGAGCGAGCCTATCAGCGGGTTTTGGGTGGGGGGTGAGGGGGGTGTGGTCTGGGCCACAGCCATGCTGAGGTTTTAATCAGCTCTGGGAGAGAGAACAGAGTGTACCAGAGCGGGGAGGAGAGGCAGGGCCGCCTCGGTCGAGCTCTGGTGTTTAAAAAGCTCACCCACAGCCCCCCCAGCAGGGCTTACATCAAGCTCTCACAGTGCTTCAAAGTGGTTACAGACACACATTACCGTCACTGTTTTCACAGATTCAGGGCAATGTTTGCTAACTTAATGTTCAACTCTGCCAGCTGTAAACAGGATTAACCCTCCTCTGAAATCCCATCATGTTCACTGCTGTTGACGTGGCCACGGTATGTGACAGCACTTGAAGTTTGTTTTGTGCTGTGATGGTTAAGTCGGGCTATGGGAATAAAAAACTGTCTGTGAACAGGCTGCTTATTATCTTTTTAGCCTCACGTGTGTGATTCGGATGAATCAAACGTTCACATGGCCGAGGAGAGGTAAACACGCTGCCCACGCTGTCAAAACAATTATCAGTCACCCTGGGAGCCTTTAGTTACCACGATGCTGACATTGAAAATTCTTTATTGTGCTGTTGCAGCCAGAGATTGAGCTTAAATACAGTGTGATGAAGTGAGAATATGGACGGGCGGAGGTGGTGTGCAAGTAGTAGTTAACTGCTGAGGCCTCGAGGTGGAATGACTTTTACATGCAATAAAATCCCATTCATAAATCTCATTCACCATCGTTAATCCAGTCCTCATGGGCAGCTGTGATATTTGCTTTTTCTGGAAATTTCCTTTATAACACATTTCCATTTTTATGGCACTTGTTGTTACATTGAATTTAGGGGAATTACAGGATATTACAGATACTTTTCTCCATCACGGCTGTGTTTTACTCTACACAATGAGACAATATAAATGTGTTAACGGTTAAAGAAATACTGAGGTATCTATTCTTTAACCCTTATGCATCACTAGTGACATGTTTATCTTAATGCATATGCCTTACATTATGGCAAGTAAATACAGACAGACCCTGAAGGACAAAATGTCCCCATTGAAACCCTTTAAAATTAAATGTTTTGATCCCACGGCCATTGCAGCATAAAATCATGCATTATATTATATCAGTCTGTACATCTAGAGCCCTGTCTTCAAAATGGTTATTTTTACTATTTTCCAGATTGAGCCATTTTCTCATGTTTTCCTTATCCGGCAAATAAAGGCTGTTTTCCTTGTTTCCACTCGGGGCATCGCTGCTGTGTTATACGTTTGATGCAGTGCATCAAAACCAATGTTGTTGCTAATCATTGACATATCCCAGACTGTGAAAAATAAATCCTCCTAGCATTTAGTATAGGAAAAGGCAACAAGTATAGATGAGATTGATGCAGCTGTACTAGTTGTTGTAAGTCAATTTACGGAAAGAACAACTCTTGAAAAGGTTATTATCAAGCTAATCGACATGATGAAGTATCCATTAAAACAACAGACATACCCGATCATGAAAATCCCTATAAAAAGCTCCTCAATTGACTTTTCAGAAAATTCACTATATCATGATATAAATCGATATCAAAATATAAAATGTATACAGTCATATCATCTACTGAAATCTACAATAAAACAATGCAAAAAAGGTAAAACAACAGAAGAAATCATCCACATAACCTCTCTCCTAATATCAAAATTAAATTAAAAAGATTCCCACCTCATGGAAATTCTCCTCGGTGATACCACTGTCTTCAATGTGAAGAATGCTTTTGAGCGTCTGCACATAAAGGAGGTCCACTTCCTCCAGATCCTCCAGCAGCAGGGGGATGCAGCACAACTGTTTCCACACCAGGGTTGCCAGGTGGAGGTCCAGGGGCTTCTTGGTGCGGATGGCCACGCCCATCAGGATGCCCAGGAACTTGAACTGGATCATGTGCTCATCCATGCAGGCAGACGGGTTGAAGAGGAACCTAGGCAGATTAAAGGAGACACATTGTTTGGTTTAAATTTGTTTTCAAATGATGACTTTAACATGTAGAGTCAGGTTAGCCAATGACTGAGCAGGAGACCTCGGCAGTGATGAAGCTGGAGGTATGAAAAGATCTTGATATATATATAAAAATGATGAAAGATACAGGTTTTGAGAACAAATGAGCACCTAAAGTTACATTTTTAAGACTTGGATTATGCTATATAAAAATTTTGAAAAAGTTTTTTCCAGATGTTATAATATTGGTTTGCTGTTTTAAAGCTCAGTTTACCTTGATATAAACAAAATTGCAATCCAGCATTACAAGCTAAAGCAGGAGAATAATAAAAAAAATTGACAATTTTCAGCCAAGATATTCTAGTAATTTCAATTGAATAAAATACCAGGTTCTGCCCTTGTTCTCTACAGTTTATTGTGAAAACCTAAATTAAAGTTGCATGTTCCACAACTGAGGATGGAGCTACATGTGGAGCTGCTTTGTTAGCTGCTTGTGTTTCAGGGTGATTCGGTCAGAGATTTGCAAAAAGAGGAGCTGTGAGGGAAAAGTGACCTTGACAAAGTTATAAAGACAGAAGGGCGGCAGCAAGAGATGAACATGCAAGTATGCGGAAAATGCCTAAAATTAAATCTAATTAAAAAAGACAAAACAAATAGTATAGTTTGAGGAAGATAAATAAAGGATTATGCAAAGAATGTTGTAATGCTGTGTTTTTTTTTTTGTCATTTTTGTGATCTTTCTCTTTTCTGTGGAAGTATTGTATGCAACTCCAAATAATGACATTAAAGTATCATGGTTTTATTTAAAATATCACATACTTTAAAGGTAAAATATCAGCCATTATAGACTGGAAAGTGTACCAATGTCTCCACTTGTATCTCTTTTTTAAAGACAAAATTCATCCCCCTCTTTCAGAAGTAGAAGCCTGTGTTGGACAGTGAGAACCAATGAAGACGGGCCTAGATGCTCCTCCATGGTTTCCTCACCTGTCTCTGTTGTAGCCGACCTCTGCTGTGGCGTTGGGGGAAGGGATAAGCAGGTCTACCACTCCTGTCTCCAACTCCTACAAATACGTTTACAGAACAAAAAGAGACAAATATCACTGTATCATAGCACATCCAGTAAACAGCTGGCTTATCAAGAATACTTTTAACTACTTGACAGATCTGCTCCTACCTGACACATCTCTGTGATGGTGTCATCAAAGACCCCTCCTGCGTCATCAGCCCCCTCTCCCACCAGCTTCACCTTCCAGGCCCTCGAGGGCAGGCGAAGGTCCGAGGCGTTCAGCTTCACAACCTGACGAGCGATCTGTACGAAGATCGGTTTACACTTACGTCCCCTTTTACGTCCAAAAGGGAAAAAAGAGGCGACACATTAAAGTAACATGTCACAAGGTTTTTATTGAACTTTCACTATCAGGTCTTCATTTTTTGGCGTTTTTTTTTCTTATATTCTGCCATTATTATCTGATTCTATGCAATATTTTTACATGTACTTAATCAATAATATTTATATTCTATACCGTGGGAATAAGTCAAGACAAAGTCCAGTGTGGTACTGACCGTGTGGAGATCCGTTTGACAGTGATCTGGGGGCCGTAGTTTTTGCCCTGCACCATGGTCTTGCCTATGGAGCGCACCATGGGCAGAGTGTACACTCTGGGGGCCAGCAGGGGTCTCAGCTGGCCCTGAACAATCCCCCAGGTACCGGCGTTGTAGTGGGATGTACAGCTCTGCAGAGAAAGAATTACAAATTACCATCATTACATCCTGTAATTACAGTTACTGTTTGGCCATAGTAACTGTTTACTCGCAACGCTAACAGAGACCAGAAAAAAACAGAAGAGCGAGTCTGTTGTGTTAGCTCCGCCTACCCTCACAACTGTGTGTCGCTTGTGATTTTTCCCAGGAATGTGGCTACAGACACCCAGTAATACTGCAAATCCAAGGGCTTCCATCAGTGGGCCATAGGCTGAATCGCCTTTGTGTAACCTCATTCAGCGATAGATAGCAACTTAGCTTTATTTATATGAAAATCTTTGAGATTATTAGTTAAAGTTCCTTTTTTTCTTTCTATAAAAGACAACTTGGCAGGACGTTTTGTTCCTTGCAGTTAGACAAGATATGACATGTCATTTGCAGAAGTTTCATAGTTACGTTTTAATTTATAGCACCTACACCTGCTTATTTAACATCTTCGTGAAACAAAGAAAACCTCTGATTAGTGTTTGATGAGAGGTTTTCATTTTACAATCATCAGACAACACTGACCCGTTACCATGCACCTCATGCAGTTCGAGTCAGGAATCATTAATATTAATATTTTCCTTTTCTGTGTTCTTTGCCTACCTGGTTGTTTGGGCTGAGGTTGAGCAGTCTCCACGAGGAGTACATGAGGTCGGAGAAGTGGTAGAGGAGTCGCAGGCGAGCCCTCACCGCCTCGATGCTGACCTCTCTCAGTCCACTGTACTGAGGAGGCACCGCCACAGGGAGACCCAGCTGGAGAGGAACCGATGAACCTGAGGAGGAGGAGGAGGGAGGTATTAAAAGTAGTTATACTATATAAACAAATTTGTATACACAAAGTACAAGTGTAATTGTTATGTTTATGCTAAATGATTAGTTTTCAGTTCAAAGCTCAATCTCAAGTTTTTACACATTTTGTTTTACTATGACATGAGTCCTTTGGGTGTGTGTGTGTGTGTGTGTGTGTGTGTGTGTGTGTGAGTGTGTGTGTGTGTGCCTAACCTGGTGCTCGAGGCGGCACAGAGGGAGCCGTCCAGGCAGCGCTGTGGCAGCGTCCAGCAGAGATCTGGTGGATGTTTTTGCCCTGCACCACGGTCGCCACTGTAGGTTCTCTGACATGATTGGTGTGGCCCAGACCCAGCTACACAACAAAGTTACAGTTCTAAGTTATTACAGGTAATTTAGCGGACGCTCTTATCCAGAGCGACTTACAGTGAACTAACTACAGGGACAGTCCCCTGGAGCAACTCGGGGTTAAGTGCCTTGCTCAGGATCATTTACAATCAGAGAAAGTCTGTGTAAAAACGGCTAAAACCTTTTTAGAAAAGAAAGAAACTACATTTAATTTGATGGGTATACTGTGCTCAAATTCTAGTTAACTGGTTGCTTAAAATTCCTTCATCTAGAGCAGACATTGGCTGGAGAAGGTTAATAAGGTCCACACTAACTCAGTGCGTGTGTCAGTGTGTGTTTTCGCAGGTTACCTGTCCCTCTGAGTTGCTGCCCCAGGTGTAAACGTCTCCCGTGGAGGAGAGCACCAGAGAGTGTTCAGCTCCGACAGCCACGTCCTGGATGTGGATCCCTGACAGAGCCGGCACCTGCTGGGGCCGGTTGTGGTTCCTGGCTCGGCCTTCTGGCAAGCCAATTAGGCGGTCTGCAATTAGGCGAGGAGATTTCTTTCATTAAAAAACAAATGATCTTAACATGAACTTTATTGTGAAATATATTGCAGTTGTCTTGTACAGCAAAAAGTTTAATATAATTAGGGTAACTATGAATACAGTACAGATCATTATTAGAGCTACAAATAACTACTTTCCTAATAATTATTCTGCTGATTATTTTCTAAATGAATTGTTTAGTCAAAACAAAATTATGACATCAAATGTCAACTTTTGTCTGACCAACAGTCCCAAAACCAAAATATTCATGTTCAGCTGACAAAAAGCAGTGAATCATCAGATATGAGAAGCTGGAACCACTGAATATTTGGCAAATTTGCGTAAATCGACTCATCACTGCAGCTCTAAACATTATTATCATTAAAATGATTTAAGCAGTAAAGAGAACATTAAAACATAGCGTACCTTGGCCGAACGTGAAAACTTTGCCATCTTTGGTTAAAGCAACAGAGAACTGTGTTCCACAAGCCACTTTCTTGATGCCGATTCCACACAACACGTCCACTTTCTAAGTAATCAAAATTCAAAATAAACCTAAATTACATTCACTCAAAACAAAATCATTTATAATTAGTTTCAGAGGTTAATGTTACGTTTTTTACAGCTCATATGAAGCAGCAGGCCTCACGGGGCCACAGCGCCTACCTGAGGTGAGGACTTGGCTGTGGAGTTGCCGAGTCCCAGTTTTCCGTAGTCTCCATCACCAAAAGCCCAAACCATCATTCCATCAGCGGAGACGACTAAAGTGTGGTTCAAACCACAAGCCACCTGAGGAGCGAACACATGACCACATAAGCTCTGAGAGGATGTCAATCATCTGTGTTTACTATGTAAAATGAGTTCAAAAAGTAAATGCTTCTGTCTGTAGTCCTGTTTATGAACATTGTAATTGAGGCATACAAAGTCAGCAAAAAAAAAAGTAGAGTCTGCAAAATCAATTAAATGTCAACATCTCCCCTTGGTAATTTCTGATACTTCTGTCGCACCTGTCCGACTTGGTAGCCCTCCAGAGCGGTGACCTTCTCCGGTAGCTTCTTGTTCGAGGTGTTTCCCAAACCCAGTCTGCCGTAATCCCCGTTACCAAAGGTGAAAAGCTTTCCATCAGCTGTTACCACTGCCGAATGTTTGAACCCACAGGACATCTAAAAGGGCAAAGGGTGCAAAGAGAAAAAGATTGTGATTGCAGCCACGCACCAAAATCGTACATTACTATTAGGTACCTTCAAACTAAATGGTGCATTGCAGTCTAAACTTTCCCCAGAGCTGAATAAAATCCCTTTTTACTAAATCCATTGTGTTCCTTAACACTCTGAAGGAGGGACAGGACTGACCTGCACCACCTCCTCTCCTTGCAGTGCTTCGATCTGTCTCGGCCGGCGCTGGCGGTCGCTGTTCCCGTGGCCCAGCTTACCGTAGTCCCCGTCTCCCCAGCTGAACACCTCACCGCTCTCCGTCAGGGCCATGGAGTGACCGTCACTGCCACATGACGTCACCAGCTGAGTCACAACAAAACCTGAGGGGCAAAGACACAACCCAGTCAGGCTGGAGCTCACACATGACAGTTATCGAAGCAGGGAAATACAATGTTTACAAGCTTTTCTAAAAGCATTCCATCAAAACATTATTGATTTCTTTTTATGGAGCAGCATATTTTAACATATAAAAAGGGTTTCTCCATTTATCTATCTAATAAAAACTTTCAACCGTCCCTCCACTTCTAATCATGTTAAATGATAGCAGAGTGACACCACGTATGCTACTGTAGGATGTTTTGTTTCATTTCCCAGTGCAGGGTGGGGTTCAAATAGCTGCTTCTAATACGAACAATATTTGTCTCTGAGATAAAGTGGAGCAGAAGTATAAAGTAGCAGAAAATGGAAATACTCAGGTGGTTCTTGTTGAGGTACTTGTTCTTTACTCAAGTACAGTACTTGAGTACCTGTAAATGTACAAAGTTACATTCCCCCACTGCATTTTAATGCATATCAATATTTTAAGCTTATTACGACTTAAAAGTTCTGTATCAGGACCTCCAGTTTTTGGATCAAGTAGCTTATGGAAAATAAAATGTTACGTAAGTGAGCTAGAGCTGTTATTTCAATGTGTCAGGTCAATATTTAAACAACATTTCAAGTCTTCTGCATTTCATCTCATTTTAACCCTCCGGTTGTGAAAATGAATTAGACTCACAACTCTTTCAAAAATGTATTGTTTTTTCCTTCTTAACTAGTCAAATCTGATTACGGATTTTTGAGTCAGAGTTATAATTAAATGTTGCTACTTAGATCTAATTAGATTGGGTGAGTGATTTCAAATGATTCAGATTCAATAAAATGCTATCAAACCCCAGTGTCATTAGAGGACATGCATGTGAGCCCGTCGTACTTTCACACACACAAACAATAGCGAATCAGCCATTTCAGCAATATCCATCATCCAACAGAATGTATGGAGAGAAACGAGGTATTTCAACGCCACCTTGAAGAGCTGAGATGACGGTGAGAACATGCAGGTCGTCAGAGTTGCCCTGACCCAGACGGCCGTAGCTGCCTTCCCCACAGGCCAACACTGTCCCGTTAGGCTGGATCACAAAAGTGCAGTTCTGACCACACACCACCTGAAGGACGACAGCAGACGGTGAACAAGGAAACAAAGAGGGAACAGATGCAGTGATTATATGTTGGTGATATGCAGCAGCTAAACCAGGGGAGAAATGATCACATTTTATGACATTGGACAACAACAGGGATTTGATGTTACTATGGTAAAAGTGCAACTATATATGTCCCCGGAAATATTTGCGGTTTGATTCAAATTAAAAAAAATTAACTCATAGGGAAACTCTAGTGATTTGGCATAACACCTCCATGAAGTTTGGGGATTCAAACTTGACAGATTAAAAAATAAATGTTGTCGAAAAACAATGGATCCTACATGCATAGTGTTTTAATTTTTTTTTATAAAGGAATACTTCACCCTCAAAATGACTATTAGTATATCAATGACTCACCCCGTGTTACCTTGAATTTACTTTAAATATAAAACACTTTGGACACGCACGGATGAGTAACACGCAGAAAATCACACATCTGACTCAAAGGGCTTTACAATCTGCACAAATAAACATATACACAGTGCACTCTTGCGGGAAAGTATAAAAAATAACAACTAGATGTATCCTTTACTCTCATGTGATGCAAGTGATATGACCACAGGCAACAGGCTGGTGTAGTTATTAAAGACATATCATGTGTGTGTACCTGTTGTGCCTGAGAGAAGGACGGGGCGGTGGTTGGCACCAGGATGTTTCTGCCGGCTTCTGCCAGCTGGCCGTGTCGCCCTGCACCCCATAGATACACATCACACTTCCCCCCAAGGTGCCAGTCCTACACACA